>CAWUFW010009209.1:0-600000 GCA_963921515.1 Calotriton arnoldi
TCCAGTCCGTGCGGAAGCTGAGCATGGGTGCGGGGTTGGACTTCATAGGTCACTCGGGGAACCTGCGTTGTGGTCCGACGTATTTACAGGTTGTCAGGTATGCGATGCCGTCCAGCAGGGCTTCCATGTCATTGGTGGTGTACATGTTTGCCAGCCAATGAAGCGGATGGTGGCTGTCAAGGTGTTGTTCGTAGGTTGTCCCTTGGAGGACCATGATGGGGCATGCTGGGTGACATTCGATGTAGCTGTTCTCGATGATCCGTCGTGTGGAGGCACAGTGGTTCCATTTCAGTGCGCGTGCGATGTTGGCCACATACGCCATGCCCCCATAGGCAGAGCAGGCCCTGTCGTGTGCGTCCAGAGGGAGGAGTAGTGGTAGCAGGTCCGCCTTCAGACATGCCGGGTTGGAGAGGCATATCTCGACGGGATGCTGGTAGGGACACCTCCGACAGTAGAAGACGGGCATGGCGCAGCTGAACAATGTGATGCGGTAAGTCAGTCGGTAACTTACGTTCAGCAGGGACAGGAGATCGCATCCCAATGTATGTATCGTGCTGGTTTGGTACAGCTTGAGCTCTTCGGCGTAGTTGGGTAGGTGTGTTGCGGTTGCCATTTCGCAGCGGTGCGTTGTGGTGGCGTGCTCCGGCTGTGTGTGCAGTCTGCAATGTGCACACTCCGGGGTTGCTGTGAGCTCTGTGTAGTCGTGGGGAGACAGGACTTGTGTTCTGTTGGCTTGTTTGGAGGACACGGGCCCTCTTCCCACATGCTTCTCAGACAGTTCAAGGTCAGTGCTGTGTGACTCCTTCCAATTAACTTGCATGTGGCCGACATGGGGGAGTGTTTTCTTCTTTCTTCCCCGTCCGTTGTGTGCTTCTGTGATATGCGCTATCTGCCCTGTGGTCGGTCTCCTCGGCAAGCCTGTGTTGGTCTATTCTTGGACAATGGCTGTATTCACCGGCTTCTGTCGTAGGGCTGTGGTTTCGGTGTTGGAATGGAAGGTCATTCAGTGCTGTCTGCTCTCCCTTGTGTGGGCGGCAGCCTGCCTTTCCGCTCTGCGTTGGGCCTTGTGTCTGGATGTAATTCTTGGGCCACCTGTTGTCGGTCACCGGGCTCTTTGGTGTTCCGTTTCATGTGTCTTGTTCATATGTGCAGGGTGGTATGGGTTTTTCAGTGTGGTACTGGCGTTCCTCTTCCCGAAGGAGCCCTGCTTCTCCTAGTTGGTGTTGCCGCCGCTGTGTGCTTCGCCATGTTTGTTACACTGGGGTGTGTCCTGCTGTTGCGTGACTTCACTGACATGTGTGCGTCGGTTGTGTGGCGTTGGGTGTTGTCCGTGAATTGGGCGTTGGGGACATGTCTGTGGCCGGCCTGTCACGTGTCATGTGCGTTCGGGGTGGGGCTGATGTGTGTGCTGCTTGGTTGTGTCCCTGTGTCTGTGTGCGACGCATGCATGGCGCTGCGGTTGGCCTCTGCGTTGTGCGCATGTGTGGCGGCGTCATCGGCGCTTTGGGGCCGTGACGGGGTGGTTGGTTCCTAGTCCCAGGTGGTGTGTACACATGTGTTCTGCGATGTTAGGATTTGGCCTGTGTGTCATATGTGGATGCAATGGTGGATGTGTAGTGTGCACGCGCTGGTGGGGGTTGTCCGCTTTTCCGCCCTTGCACTGTGTGCGCTGTTTGCGTGCACTTGTTGTGTGTGTGCCTACCTGCGTCTCCGCGGTGCGTTGCGTCCTTGGTGGTGCATCAGCAGAAGCATGGGAAGGGCCTGCAGTGCTGGATTCATGCCCGGGGTGCCGCTTCTTCGTTGTCCGTGCTCTGCGTCCGTGTTTCCGCCTCTCTTTCACGTGCGGTGTCTCTTTGCCGTGGGAGCCGTTTGTTTGCGGCATCGTAATTTATGCGCCGGGCGGGACGTGTTTCGTCGGACGGTGTGTGTCAGTTGTGCTGCGCCGCTACGTGTGCGGGCGCACTTTGATGGCGGACGGTGTTGCTGGCTTGCCGGCGGTGTTTGGCCTGCTTTTCGCATCGTAATTTGGCGGGCGTGTGGGCTGCGGCATGCGGGCGGTAACTGGTGGTTTTTGCATCCGCCAGCACGGCGGTTGTGCTTCCGCCCGCCATCGTAATGGGCCCCTTAGTCCTTTAGTGTTTAGGTAGAGCCTTACTTTGAATTGTAAATGCTCATACATTGTTTTAGTTTGTTTTGTTAATTTGGGACATAGGACCCGATTCCGATCTTGCTAGGAAAGCACTCCGTACGACTCGTACCCGGAGGGCTTTCCTAGCGAATCACACTGTGAGAGTCCAACTGAACGAGTACGATGCATCTGTATGCTGACGGACTCGGTTTGGTCGGACTCCCATTGAACTCTATGGGAGCCTGTATACCGAACGCGTACACAGGCTCCCATAGCAAAAAGGGGTGGGAGGGGAAAAGCGTACACCCTGTGGCGGGCACCCCTTGGTGCCCGCCACACTGTGCATGCTTGGATCGGGGGGACCCATGGTCAACCCCCCGTGACCGATTCGGAGGGCCCCGGGTGAAGGGGGCCTGCTACGGCCCCTCTAAGTCTGATTCCCACAGCCGTTTCGTCTCGCGAGTCAATACGGCTGTCCGAATCATGCATCTTACTCGCTCATTCGGAATCCGGCTCCATTGCTTGGCACGATTCAGTTGCGAACGAGTCGGACGTAGAGGATCAGGTTCGGAAATGATTCGGTCGACGCGGACGAGAACTCTGCATCGTACTTGGTCGTTCGGAACGGGAGACGATTTGGTCGGAAACATAGGTTTCGAATCGGATTCGCACCTTCCGGAACCCATCTGGAGGCCTTCCTTACGACATCGGAATTGGCCCCTTATTTGGGTTACAGATTGCTCCAGTCTTAATTGTTGGTAGCTTTGTTCTTTTAGGATGAATTATAGTAATTTATGTACGGTGGGTTGGGATCTTCCCATTGTGGCTTGGAAGACATTATGCCATCCTTCCACTGTGTTTTTAGTTTTTGCTTCCTGGCTTAGTGTACTGTTGTACACATTCCACCATGGAATGTGGAATTCTGGTTGTCTTCTATGTCCAGATCTATGTAGTCTTCCCATCCAGGTAACCTCGAAATAGTCTAGTAGGGGACTTAGTTTTTGCTCATTGGTTTGGTAATAGGGGCTTTCAATTAAAAAATTGTAGTGTTCAGCAACTTCTGTTATTGGGACGTAGGCTAGTGCAATTAGTTTTTTTATTTCATATGCAAAGTTGGCGTTAGATGCATATTCTACACTAAGGGCCCAATTCCGATCTCGCTCGGAAGTGCTCCTGACGGCATCCGTCAGTAGCGAGTCCGAGTCGTACGCGTGATTTCTGTGCGACTCGTACAGCTGTACGAGCGAGCAAGGACGATGCGATAATCGCCTCGCGCTCCGAGCGGCTCGAACGCGTCAGCGATCCCCTCTGGACGACTCCGCCTTGGCCGACACGCACAGCGCAACGGTGCGGATTACCGGACGACCAAGTACGATGCGCGCGCCGAGCAGCTGGATCGAGTCGGAGCCTCTGACTTGAAAAAGCTCTGGGAAGCTAACTTCGGGGGTCCGTAGCGGGCTCCCTTTAACCCGGGCCCCTACGACTCGATCACTGGGAGGGCCCAAGGATCCCCCCTACACATGCATGCACGGTGCGGGCGGGACCAAGGCGTCCCGCGACATGGGGCGCCCTTGTCCGAGACGTGCGTTTATTGTCTTTGAGAGCGTATGTACGCAACGTACACCAGGCTCCCATAGACTTCAATGGGGCTCCGAGCGACCCGAGTCCATCAGCGCTGCGGCGCATCGTACTCTGTCGCTCGGAGCCCAGGAGCACGAGTCGCTCGGAAAGCTCTACGAGCGCGAGTCGGCCGTAGGGCTTTCCGAGCGAGATCGGAATCGGGCCCTAAGGGTAGATTTTTGTAGGTGTCTCCATATGCTTTGATTAAAATGGTAATAGCAACTTTGTATTGCTGTGTGAGGGTAATTTTTCAGGATGGCTTGTATCATTCGAAGTCTATGATCATTTTTTGTGGGTAGTAGTTATTAGTTTCTTGCTTTATTTTTGTTAGTAGTTCTACATAAGTAGTTGTTTGTTTGTTAGGTAATAGTGCATCAATGAAGGGGATGTTGCTGTTGTGGTACTGTCCATGGATTGTGTATAATTTGAAAAATGTACAGGTGGTATTTGAACTTCACTGAATGTTTTTGGGGCAGGTGGGGTGTGAGTAGTAGATCTTTTAGCTCTAGCAATTAATCTTTTTAAAGTAGCGATGGAGGGTAATTGTCCGGTTACATGTTCAGGAACTCATGGTAGGATGTCCTTTAGTATTTCTGTTGTGGGTTTCTGAGAGCTAGTGCTAGCTTCTTTAAGAGTTTCTAAAACATCTCTTACTTCTATCTCTGCTATGTTAGGGGGTGGTTATGCTCTTTGACATTTATTACAGTAGTTTCCTTTGTGATTGGCCTCATAACATGCATTGGAGTAGTATTTGGTGCATTTCCAATTAATCTTGTCGGCTGTTTGTTTCTCTTGGGTGTAGACATATCCCATATAGCATGGTAAAAGTTTGCCTTTTTGCGAAGTTATGAATTTTGCACCTTCAGTTATTTTGTTATTTGAACTGTTATGAGAAATTTATTTAGAAAATGTTAAATATGTTATACATGTTTTTATTATATTGAAAAATTTAAAAGTTTAAAATATACTTACATGTTTGGTTTTGTAAATGTTGTTGGTTTTTGTGATGTTTTCTGTTGTTCTTTGGATGCAGTGCTTGCTTTTTTTCTGTTGAAGAAAATGTATTTTTAATGTATTTGTTTAACAGTATTGTTTGTATTTTGGGGAGTGGGTAGTTAGTGGGGTTTTTGGGTTGGGACTTTTAATTATTGGATTAGTATTTTTTAAATGTATTCTTACTTTGTTTGGAGGAGTTTCTTGGATGTTGCTTGTAATTTGAGTGTAGTTTGTATATTCTTTAGAGGAGAGATAATTTATAATAACATTAGGTTATTTCGTTTTTTTTTGTTTAGTTTAGTTTTATTTTGTTACATTATTAAATAATTTTCAAATTTTACTTACTTTGTGAAGTTGAATTTGAAGTCTTGGATGTGGCAGTGTTATGTTGTAGAAGAAATCCGGCAGAGATTTTGCTTCTTCAGGTATTTTGCTGGTGTAATACAGATTTATGTTGATTTTTCACTGATTAATATAGTGTTTATTTAATTGTACTTTCATTTTGATTGGTTTATTTCTTTTGTAGTTGTTTTTCAATTGGTTTTTGAAGCATGGGTTTAAATTGTTTTGGCAGTTGTTTCCTTTTTTAGTAAACGCTAATTAATGGTAAATTATGTTTTTTTTAATATGTGTATATTTAGTTATATGTTAGTATTTATTTTGTAAAGTTATAATGTAGTAAATATATAAATTAAAGTTTTTTAGATAATTTCTTTGTAAAAAAAATATTTATTTGATGGTGTTAGTTATGTGAAGTATTTTGTAGTGATGTTTTATTTTAATATTGATATTATTTTAGTTATTTAGTTATATTGTGTTTGTTTGTAGTTGTGTTTATATTATCAATGTTATGTGTTGTGTTTTTTTTATCTCTTTTGAGGTGTCGATATATGTGTGTTTACGATAATAATGTGGTCTATATTTTTGTTCCAATATTTTTGTTGTTTTGTATGTTTATTTAATGGTTACGATATCATTTTTTATGATATTTCTGTTTTCAATATTAGATTTATCGGTGTTTTTTACTGGCAATATTTTTATTTCAATATTTGTGTATTTTATTAAATAAATTTAGGATGTCGATATTTTTGTGGTCGATATTAGTAGTGTCGATATTATGTCAGTGATCTGTCTCACAACCATTAAGACAAAAGGATAGATTGTTTGTCTAACAGCTCAAATCCGACACGGAAGGGGAAAGGGTTCCGATTTAAAGTCCATTGAGGGTGAGTCCTTTAGCTTAAAACTAGGAAGTAAAAGGAATCGAAAATGGCTCGGCAAAGAAGGTTTCAGTCCATCAGTTACCCACTGTGGCATCAGCAAAGAAGTCCAAAAGTAAGAGAAAAGCTCTTAGTAATCATCAAAAATCGATCAGCATAGCATCCTCTCGCAAGGGGGGAAAGAAAAGGTATGGCGTTGCCCCTCCTTTGGGGTTTCTTCTCTTATAAAGTCTCTAGCAAATTCCAGTGGTCTAGCATCACACCACCATTAAAAGACTGTCATACGCTCAAATTCACATAATGTCACCTAGGACACTTGCAACATTGAGATGCTTTCCCATGCTGGTCATGAGAAATGAAAGATTTGAGGGTCCACCAAGGCCTAATATCCGTGAAAAAGAAATACAAAGTATTTATTTATAGCAAGAGCTGAAATCCTGTTCCCACAGGAATATTTCACTGTGAACACTGAAGAAATATTTAGGAATGTCGAGGTTTGTACATGTACAGAACAAATAAAGCAACATTTCTCTAGTTGTAAATGGTCCATTGTAATAGCTCAGGGGAAAGGTCAGCATTAGAAAAAAAGCATTTTTGAAAAAGCGTTTGTTAGCATCATACATTTTAAATGAAATAAACTCTAAATCAATATCAAATATAGTGTTCTAACTTTCACCAGAGATTATTACATGGAAATAGCTAACATTAGAAATACCCTACTACCACAGTTTTTCTCAACATTCATATAAGTATATAATTTTCTAAGTCCATACTACAAAATTAATTTTTTCACTTTTCATAAACTATAGAATTTCTAGTATTACTATGTGAAATTTCAAGATCGTACCTAATTTCAACACATTTTTGCACCGACTTTCTGAAAGATGTATTCTAACAAAAAGCTTTAGAAACACTAGGCCATTTTATTAATAGTAAAATGTCCATAAATATTAATAAACAACAATATTTATAAGAAGCTCTCATTAGTGCAACTCGTTTATATGTATTAGTATTGCTTTGTATGTATGTTTTCTTCATCTTGCATTTTAAAGCACACTTCTATGGTGCTTCTACAACACTTGTCTCAGTTTCATGTGTCACTGTGTCTAACATATGCGAAGTGCTTTTCGTGTCTTTAATCAGTAAATGTGTTGCGTATTATGAATTTTAAAATCATGCTTCATCAATAGTAAGAAGGAACTGAGAATGATTCTTATAGGGAAAAGAAAAGTTAAAAAGAAAAATTTGAGAAAAATCTAAAACTACTCTGCGGAGATATTGCTCAGAATAGTTTGAACAAGGCATTCAAAGGTACTGGATTACTGTATCAAATGTACAAAACAGGTTTTATCTCACCAGATCATGACTAGGCATCGTACACTATTTGGTTGCCTTCCCCAAAATGGGGGTCTGGGATGAAAAAGTACACAAATGTCCATGTGATGGGAAAAGTTTTCAATTCACATTGCACTTTATCTTATTTTGCACATTTTATAAAGATATAAAGAAGCACTTTTTATAGCCACTATTTTTATCAATGAAACTTATTCATTATCTAGATGCTTTTAATATTTTATGTAAATTGGAAGATACTAGTATCTGCTATGTTGTATCCTCATTTATTTCACTGACAATCAAGAGAAGGAAGTGCATTTCATATCTAGAAAACTTAACCTATGAGGAAGAATAATGCAGACATTGGGCCCAATTCTGATGTGGTTAGGAAGGCCTCCTAACGGCATTTGCTCCATCCGAATCGTATCAGGAACGTGTCTTTCCGACTGAGGGCCCGATTGTACGTCTCTATGGGCCGCGTTTCCAAACGACCGATTACGATGCTGGACTCAGACAGCCTTTCAGAATCGTGCTGTCCGACTCAAATCGGCAGTCGGAATCAGACTTTGGGGGCCCATAGCGGGCCCCCCAGCACTCAGAGCCTTCCCAATCGGGCCCATGGGTGTACCCATGGGTCCCCCCTTACCAGCCATGCACAGTGTGACAGGCACCAGGGGGTGCCCGCTACAGGGTGCCCGATTTCTCCCAGCCACCCCTTTCTTCAATGGGAGCCCATGCATTCGGTCGGAACATAGTCTCCCATTGAAGTCAATGGGAGTCCAATCAAATCGTATCTGGAAGCATCCGGATGCATCGTACTCGGCTGGTCGGACTCTCCCGATCCGAGTCGGTAGGAAACCATTCCCAAACCTATTCGGTCGGAATGATTTCCTAACCGCATCGGAATCAGGCCCATTGTTGTGATGTTTAAAGACCCTTTGTTGTATATTTTGTTATTTGTATAACTTTCTTGCATTTTTGCACAACCGAATGTTTTGCACAATATGTAGCATGTCATGTATATAATACACTCTAGATCAACAAGGAATCTGTTCCTAATTTGATTATGATAAGATGTTGATTTTTAAATGCCCTTCGTAATATATTTTGTCATTTGTTTAACTTCCTGCATTTTTGCACAACTGAATGTTTTGCACGTTATGTAACATATCATATATTATGCACTTTAGATCGACAAGGAAAGTGTTCCTAATTTGATTATGATAAGATATTGATTTTTAGCACAGCAACAAGGATTTGCTACACACATAATGTGTTTTTAGTTTGTTGTTTTATTCTTTTATGTATTCATTTTAATCCAAATAAAGATCTTTGATTGATTGATTGATTAGCCTAGACACCAAATATGTAAGCAACCTCAACTACTACTATTCTGTTAGTGTATATCACATTGGCATTTGTGGATATCAGAAATTAAAAGCGTGTTATAAAGTTCCTTTATTTGTGCTGAAGGGATGCATACCAGAATCAGAAGAGTGGTCTTTCCCCTACTTTTACCTCACAGTGGGTCCCCTGAGGGTTCTACCTCTTCTCCATGTCCTATTGGATGAGGTCTTTGGAGATGTGTTTGGCCCTAAGGGTCATGGTCTCATTTCACTGAGTCTACTTTGACTGTAGGATATATCCTTCAAATTTCCATAATGGAAATGTCTTCGCAATGTAAGAGTGTTCTTACAGACCTTTTTACAGTATATCTTTTGGATTTAGTCCTCTGACTCCACTTCTCTTGCGCCAAATTCCTGAAACTGCCATTGGTGCCACGTAGCAATTTCAAGAAGTTCATCAGACACAAACTCTTTCAGCAAAGCACTATACCCTCAAGCAGTTTCTTTGTACCTCTTAGCATGAGACTGTTTCTCAAATTCCTTCAAGGAACACATGGATTCATAAAAATGTCACCTTTCCCCTTTTAAGTGTTTTATAGATTGCTTATTAAGATACAGCAGCCTTTTGCTATGCATTTTATGACAACCTTCTTAACACTCTTTTTTTAAATACAATGCATGATTCTCTAAACACTGTTTTATCTGCGAAGCATTGTCACACACTGGGGAGCAAATGGTATGCAATGGCTAAGATAGGATACAATGTGGCCTCTGGTATTGATTGAATCAATGACATGAAAACGCTTTTCCCTAAAATATGGAAAAGCTATTTTTTCACTTCTGTGTCATGCTCTCTTTCATTCCTCCTCTATTTTTGACACACCAATCACATCCTACTGTACCTTTTGGCAGGAATTGTGCAGTTGCTGCTTCTAAATTGTCTTTGATGGTCTACGTTTCCTGCAGTCACAACACACATCTTTCCTTTCTTGTCTTGTAAAACTTAGATATCCTTTGGAACAGAATTTGTGTTACACTGAATGTCAAATTGTAGAAATAGCCAATTTGCAGATGTTTTTTTTGTGCTTTACTTGAGTAAGAGACCATCAATATCTGGTGAAGTTTAATTGATCAAATCAGTTTTAAACACAACACAGTAAACATGCACATCAATGGTCCCCATGAAGCTGTAAAGTAAGGTGCCTCACAAGGCAAAGGGGCTGTATACAATGAGACACACAAGTACCAGTTCTTGATTATTGATGAGGTGGAATGCGGGTGTGCCCCTTAACCGCGGCGGTTTAGCGGAGTGGGCGGGGCCGCGTCGGCCAACGGACGTTCGCAGCACTACAGAGGTAGTGCTCGCGACGGCCGTTGGCCGACGGACGCACGCAACGGGTTAATAAGTACAAATGTCAAACCAGTGAAGACGGTCTACAAGGAACAGCTTTCTGCTTTCGGTTTTGCAATGTGCTAACTTTGTGACTTCTGTCTCTTAAGGAGAGAGGAGTCACAGTATTTGTGATTGATGGATAGGAAGTTGCACACCACAAGAGCAGGATAAGCCCAGGTATAATGATCCATGCTTATCTGATGACAACACCTGTTCAAGTGTTATGGGTGTGGTACTGGAGCTTCTTAGTGTAATGAGACTGCTCAGGTGTGTCTTTCCTTAAATACTTCTAATTTGATGTGTGATTGGGTGGAAATTGACAGGATACTCTTGCGGACAGCTGTGGTGGCTACGTGCACCTTTCTGCCTTAAGTGAGGCTGTTGATCTCAATTTTGCAGTTCTGCATCATGCTACATAGATTGACTGCTGGTGTTTCCATCAGGAGAAGCAATTTAGCAGCCTCCGTAAATTACTACCACGAGGTCATACTTAATTGCACAACAAGTACTGAAAACTGTCTTATTTTTATTTAAGGGACAAGCACTTCAACCTAGAAATGCAATTTTTTTCTGGCTCTTTTCAAAATACAGTGAAATCACGTTACCTCAGTGATGGTGTAGACACAAATACAGGCTATGAATACCTTTTCAGGTTATGTTTACATAAACGTTTAAATTCACTGACCTTCTGTGTTATTTTTCATTCTCTTTTTTTGTATTTGTGTTGAAGGCATGCCAAAGGCAAGCCAGTCTGAGCCTGTCCATGTGCAGATTACAGCCAGCGCCAGTCTTGCTGCTGGTTCATCTGCTAGTCCGTTGATTCGGCAAGTTTACTCTAGTAAGGAGGCCGGCAGCCCGAGCCTCTTTAAGTCTCCAGCTTTTGGCTTCTCCTTCTCTGATGCTGGTGCCGCTTTATAGTCTGGGGTGCGCCCGCCCTCATGTCGAAAGAGCGGTTCGTCGTCACCAGGGCAAGACCTAATAAACTCATCAGGTCTGTTAAATGGTAGGTCACTTCCAAAACATGCGTTCAATATTTACAACCTTACCTTTTGTTGTTGACAGAGACCTGGCTTACGGATGCCTCCTTGTCGGATCTACTTTTAGCTATCCCGCATGGTTTCTCCATCCAACACATTAACATTTTGAATGGGAAGGGAGGTGGGTTAGCGGTTGAGTGCCAAGAAGACTGTTGCATGTACTACTTTGAAGCAGTTGAATTACTCATGGATGGTCTTTCTTTCTCTATTAGGCTGAATTCATCATTTACCTCGTCAAGGGCACTAGTTTATAGACCCCCTAATTCTTCCACTGAGTCCCTGGGTCTGCTTACGGACGGACGTGTTTGGCCAACTTTCTGTACTGTATTCTAACTTCTTGGTCCCGGGTGACTTTAATCTGAATATTGATGACCTGAGCTGCCCCACTGCTAAGCCGTTTGTGAGCATGCTGGAGGGTTTCAATCTGGAACAAAATTTAACCAGCCTCACCCATACAGCTGGTCATACTTTGGATTATTTTCTCACACTTTTCGAATGTCTCGGCTTGTGAGTTAACTTGGTCAGACCACTTCCTGCCCCCCTTTAGGATTGGTACCAACCAGCACAGAGTTAATTTGGTCCCACATCAGATATTCGCCAGACCGTGGCGCAAAATCTCACAACCTCTGCTGGCAGTAGCACTGCAGGCAAGCCCTATTGCACTCTCAGATCCTGTTGCTCATGATCTGGTGCTAGTGGACAATTGGATTTCCAAAGCCTTAGATTGTATTGCCCCAATGAAATCTATTTCCCAGATCCGATCTAGGCCGTCCACCCCTGGTTTACGGACACCTTCGGGGAGGAGAAAAGATACTGCAAATGGCTGGAGTGCAATTGGCGCATATCGTATGATAAGGATGCAAAACTGGTGTATAAAAAGGTGCGCAATTGGCGCATATCATATGATAAGGATGCAAAACTGGTGTATAAAAAGGTGCTATCAAGTTTCCGCAAAACCCCTTGTAAGGCTCAGGAGTTCTTTGTCTCAGTTATTGATGCAGCTGCTAATAAACCATGGGCACTCTTCGGGATTTTGGATTCTTTTCTTCACCTAGGACCATTCAAAATCCACTTACACCCTCTGCTGATTTTTGCAAGGAGCTTACAGACTTTTTTCTAACAAAATATTAGCAATCTATGGTCAGTTTCCTATGCAGTCCTCATCAGAAGTAACTATTGAGATGATCCTCCCCACAGGACCTGTGCTAGCTGAGTTCAAGCCTATTACGCTAGAGGACACGGCATTGCTGCTGACCAATTGCAGGTCTGGCTCGCCCCGAGACTGCTGCCCTCTTGATATCTTGAAATCAGTTTCGCTGCATGTCAACCCCATTCTGAACAAGCAAATGAATGCTTCGCTGGAGTCTGATGTTGTTCCGAGGGGGTTGAAACAGGCCCTCCTATTGCCATTGCTAAAAAAAAAACTAATGCTGACCCCAAAACTCTTAGCCATTTCAGACCTATCTCATTTCTTCCTGCAGTAGCCAAAATGCTGGAAAAGGCTGTTAACAGCCAGCTTTCCCTTTTTCTAGAATCAAACTACCTTCTCCATGATATGCAATCTGTTTTCCGAGCAGGGAACAGCACAGAGTCGGCCTTATTGGAGGCCTTTTAATTTATAGTCTAATCTTGATCAGGGTGCATCGCTATGGTTGTACTTTTGGATTTGTCATCTGCGTTTGACATGGTCTTCCATCCTATCCTGCTGCATAGATTTGCTGAAGACTGGAATTCAAGGGAAAACTCTTTCCTGGCTTAAATCATATCTTGAGGAAGTGCTCTCTTACGCGGATGACACTCAGCTCCTTTTGTCCTTCCAGGATGAGGCATTTGGTGCCTTCAATTCCTTCAAGAATTGTTTGAAAGAATTGGGCAACTGGATGAGTGAGAGCTGACTTAAATTGAATTCTAATAAAATGGAAATTCTTTCTTTTTTGGTACTAGCAAGTACCTCGATTCTCTCAACTGGTGGCCGTCAGAGCTTGGGGCACTTCCTTCTCCCTCCTCATGTGTGAGAAATCTGGGTGTTAGATTTGACTCTGACTTGTCTTTTGAGCCACAGGTCAAAGTGGTCTCAGCTAGCTGCTTTGTCACCTTGAAGTCCCTGAGGAGAATGTTGCATTTGGTACCAGGGGTGTCACAGAAGACCATTGTTCATGCCCTGGCTACCTCAAAATTGGACTACGCGAATATACTATATCTGGGCCTACCAGCCTACTTACTGCAACAGCTGCAGATCATCCAAAATACGGCAGCCCACCTTATTCTTAAGGTCCCTATGCGTCATTCTGTTTCTGCTCATCTTCATCAGTTGCATTGGTTATCGGTCATTAGCCGTATCAAATTCAAGGCATTAGTCTTCGCCTACGGAGCTCTGGAGCAGAAAGGTCCACAGTATGTTAGAAGAAGATGTAAGGCCTTTTGTCAGGGCAGACACCTGATATCCAACTCACAGAAGCTCTTGCACACTTCGAAGGCTCGTAGGGCCAGGCAGGGGGTGGGGTCCTTTGCCTTCCTAACAACGATACTCTGGAACTCGCTTCCGACTGCTCTCTATCTTGCATCCTTGGAAACGGATTTTAGGAAAGGTTTGAAGACTTTTCTGTTTAATGACTAGGCTGTTGTCTGAGGTTGGTTGCCTGTCTTTTGAGTGGTCCTGCTGCTAGCGCTGAGATGCTCCCTTGGGAGCAGACGTGCGCTTTATAAATGCCTATTGTATTGTATTATTTTTGTGTGTGTATAGAAGTGTCTGCAGAAGCTTGTTCAGTCCCAACTGAAATATTGATTGGGAGGTTTAACATTTTGAGCCCATGCAATATCAGGCATGGTTCACTCATTTACACGGTGCATGGTCCAATATAAATGAGGGAATGCCTTTGACCCTGCACCAGCAATGTATAGCCGATCTAGATGCAAAACTCCTCTGGAGAGGTACACTGAAACGCAATTAGCATAGCTAAAACACCCCAAGAGGGCCCTTTTTTTGAGGAAGTATGGTTGTCCCCGGTATTGTCCAGGTATTTCCCTGCTGGCAGGTGCACTCACACACTTCACCCACTTGTTAAGTGGGATACCTGCCTCCTCTTTGAAATTAGACTGTTCCCGGCATGGCAGTTTCCTGACATATCTTTCAAAGCTGCACTATTTGCAATATAAGTTTGAGGCTGCCCTGGGGACAGCACTTTGCACTTTTTGTTTGTAATTCGAGGCATAGCGTTGATTTCCCCCGTGCAACCAATGACGGTGTGGCTGGCACAGGCTGGGATATTGTATCATGTTATTGTAATATGTCCCTTGATGTTTTTTCATGAAATCCTACATAGCTCATTGTTATGTATCGACGGCGTGGAAATAAATGACATAGCAGATGCACAAATAGCTGAGGAGAAAAATTAAAGTGGAAGTATTTGTGTTTCATCAGGAATACAAAACTCGTGTTTGTATGGTAGATCCATAAGATTCCTGTGCAGTAACTAAGGAACGATAGGGTGTCAGTGGCCTCATGTTCTTCCAAGGTACCATCATCCCCTTTGCTTCCATATTTCGCTACAAAAATCCAATGTTAGATTTTGTTGCTTAATTACTTCATGCTTCAAAAGGAAAACCTGAGATCTGAATGTGACTTTAATGGAAGGAAGTCTGGGTCAGTTTTGCTTATTTTATTCTGTTTCGCCATACGGGCCTAAACACTTGAGGGTAGTTCAGAAACATTTTGTGATCGGTTTGCGGCACAAAAGTAACGCAAACTAGCACAAAATGTTTTTGGGGTTATTTACTCTTCAGCGCAAAACTTTTTTTTGCACTGGAAAGTAGCATAAAAGTAACTCAAAGCAGTGCGAAGTTCTGCTTTGCGTTACTTAGCGTCAAGGGGGAGTTACACGCATGGTACATGGGTGTTCCCATGCAATCACTCATACTTTTGACGCGAAACCCTGTCTACTAACAATGGTAGACAGAGTTTTGCACCAAAAATTAACGCCATTGAAAAGGAGGCATCAAAAGGAAAAAGATTTTCATTTCTCCTTTATTTCCAACTTTGCATGTGTGCTGCACTGTCCAGCACACATACAAAGTAGTGGAAGTTCTAAATTAAGTCTAAGCATAGTATCTTGTACTGGAATGGAGCTCTTCCAGTACAAAATCTATGCTAGTCTCAAGCGTACACCCTTGCACTATGGCGTAAATATGTGTGCGTGGCTCTCGGCATCAAAATCCTGCTCCAGTGCTAGGGAGAGGGGAGGAGAGAGCCATATCTCTGTGGATATGATGCTCTCCTGCTCTCTCCCTGTCACGCAACACAGTGCAGCATTCTTGGCTGCTGTTCTAGCGTTGCTTGACAGTTTTATAAATCTGGTCCTTAGACCTTTGATTAGAAAACATCACAATTATTCAATGAGATGGACCACAGCATTCAAGAATGTGAGTAAAGAGCATATTTTACTTTTTTAATGGATTACACAAAAAATCGTTTCTATAACACACAAACACCTGCTCTCATGGACTCTAGAGCTAAAATGACATCATTAATGTTCACAAGAGTCCTGAGAAACACTAAACAGGGCTTATATGCCTCAGATGATGAAATGGTACTATTTAAAATTCATATGGAGTTAATGAAGCAGAACATTTGAAATGTTTTTTTTCTCCAAATACTGGAACTCTCCGAAGTCACATAATAGGAATAATATCAACAAATTAATCTGAAGCATTTGAATCAATTGTACCCTACATGGCTTCCCATGCTGCACACTACAAATCACCATAAATCATGTGATTCTTCAGTCAAATAGCATCTGACTCTCAAATTCTTTTTTCCTTTCCCAATACCTGCGAGTCTTTTGTAGCTATTGCTGCTCCTAACTCGTGAGGACTCTTTTGGGGCCACTTCAACTTGATTTACCATCCCAGCAACCGGAAAAAACTCGCAATATAGGGGCATATTTATGAGAGGGTTGCGTCACGTTTGCACCACGCAACGTGGTACATGTGTGACCCAAATCTCTAAGTTAGGTTTTTTAAATCACGCAAAGGCACTTTACGCAGCTTTGAGTGGCTCCAAAAATCTGAAGTAGCGCAATGCAGCGTTGCATTACTCTGCACTGGGAAGGCGTTCCATGGGCATTCCGTGGGTGTTCCCGCACAACTCCCTTGGTTTTTGAAGCATTCATATATTTACAAGACCTGGGAATGCACCAAAAAAATATGCCTCCCCAGGAGAGGCGTAATGAGGAGAAATACCTTTATTTCTCCTAATTAGTTCCTCTTTGTGTGCTGCATTCTTCAGCACACACAGACAGAGGAATATGCCTCTTAGGATTGTTTTTGTGCAGGAAGGTGTCCCTTCCTGCACAAGAATAATCCTGCATGCAACACAGGCACGCTTGCACCATGGTGCAAGGGTGCCTGCGTTGGCGCCTGGCCACCCATTGTGCGCCAGCGCAGGGGGAAAAGTCAGGAATGCGCCTTATGCCTTATATACAGCGTAATCCTGCCCTTTCCCAGTGACGCAGTACAGCGTCTCTTTTTCATTAATTTGTCCCATAGTTTCTAATGCAAACTTAGATTACGTAGATATGTCCTCCTTCTGAAAACCTGCAGCAGCTGTTGTATAAACTACCCTAGTACCAAGGCTGCAGTGGCCATTCAGCCACTCTGATATTTCCCTGGTAGGCCACAGGCTCCGTAGGCCCGCATGGTCCCATTCTAGTTGCTACGTTGTGCAGCGTGGAGCTGGTTTGAACATTTTTGCCAGGGCTGATTTTGGTTTCAATATGTCCTTGCGCATTACAGTACTCAACCACGCACCATGTCCTCATAGCCAGAGGCATGTATGAAACCACTAACCCCTTTCCACCTGCTGGACTAAAACCTATTTTTAGTGTACATTTAATAGAAGTGTTTAATTGCATAATATTGCTCTTTTAATGTATACACGTTCAAATAGTCTTTACTTGCTCTCAAATTTCCTTGAATAAATACATTTTTCCTGCCATGTACTTTGCTAAATGCATTCCTTTCCTACAGAAACTGAATGCTGCTATAGGTGCATTGACTAGTGCAGCAATGTCGCCTTTTCCTTATGTGCTCCCTTGATTTTTTGCCTTTTTATGGACCGATTTTTTCGGTATCATTGTGCACAAGCACTTCTATACAAATATGATGCAAAATTGGTCACACCCAAGTGGCTGGTTTAATTTTCAGTCAGAACATAGTAAGTTGGAGCAGGAAATGAACCAGTGGCATGGAAGTTAAATGTCACATGTGGGCTGCTGTATATTTACACACCGCGTACTTGTACGATTTAAATAGCATGGTTCTAGGGACACTGTTGTGGCCTGGCTGCCTGCAGTTTAAAACTCGACAGAAAATGTTTTTCTGCTGTGTAGAAAAAACACTGGTATGCATTAGCTATGTCATCTAATGTCTACCTAATGTCCCCCTCTAAGCCCGCAGAGTTGGGTGCTTAATTGATAAAAGTGAAAATTGCTGGATTTTAAAGAAAATTATATCTCTGCCGAAAACAGCCAACAAATGCTGTCTGAGAAATGGGATAAGATATGGGGAAAATGGAATGCGTATCGAGGCAATATCTGCTCCTCCCCATCGGATCTGAGACGTGGGTTAGATATATCAGAAACGTGACAGGGAGCTGGGAAGGAGGGATGGGGGCGGGACAGCGGTGGGAGGTTCAGTATCAGATTGTAATTTTTCGCTAATTGATCTGCAGTGATGCAATTGTAATGTACGCATTATGGTAAGGTTTCAATAAAAAGAGTTTATAAAAAAAAAATATGATGTCTGGCACTATACAAAGTGTGATTTTTTCCACAGAAAGGCATGAGAATGAATAAAATCCTTTTTTTTTATATTTTTGTCACAAAAATGCTAGATGTTTGAATTTTTCTGAAAAATCAAATTGAGCGGTTGGAACAGAATCTTGCTAATCATAGTGGAAATACATCATTTGTATGCTTTGTAACTGAGAAGAGGAGTGCTGCTAGTAAATAACACACCAAGGGTTATATGTACAAGAACTGCCACTAACTGGGAAAAACCAGTGATGGATCACTTTTCATAGTGCCCTCCTTGCAACACCATGGCAGCCAAAATCTTGAAAGTGGGGACAGTCCCCTGGGCCCGGAGGCCTCGCTGGGCCTGCGGCTGTGACCCGGAGTGGGAGGCAGAGGTGCTGTGGAGTTGCTGGGCTGTGGCCGTAGACATTGAGGCATTGGCGATCACCCTTACCTGGTGGTGAAGTCTGGCAGGTCGCACGGAGACACGTTGCTGACCTGTGTGAGAAGACCGCCTGGCGCACCTTGGAGCTGTGAATGGTAGAAGCGCTCCTGCGCACCAAGGTAGTGAGGTCTGCATCGCATACCAGGTCCCAACACTACACCGGGGTGCACGGAGGAGATTACCAATGGTGGGCCACGCCTCTCTGCATCACAGGCTGGAGTATGTTGCGCTGGCCGGACGCTGTGGAGGGTGAGGCCCCTGAGCTGTGCCAAACTTGTGTGGCGGGAGCTCAGCAACTTCATGCCTAAGGGGGCCCTGTTGCATCATCTGCATCGGGAGGTTCCCCAGTGGACTTGGCTGCGACTGCTGTACCCAGGCTTGTAAAATCCCAACTGGCTGAGGCTCCTGCTGACTGAGTCACAGATTTGGAGAGAGTGCAGCGCATTGAGTCCCGGTGTCAATATCCAGGTGAGGAGAAGGTTTGACGCGTAGCAGAGGAGGCCCGGGGGTGAGTCGGGCCCTGGTCTAGAGCCTGTGGGTGACGCACACCGTGCCCTGAACAATCCCTGTGCTGCGGCTGACCTACATCACCGAGGGCACCGTACAAGACTGGTGGGGGACTCCACTAACTGGCTCAAGTCGCTGAGATCAGCCATTGGTGGCAGTGTGTGCCAGGGGCACGGGGGCCGGTTCTGGCCATGGCCCTTGAGTATGCAGCTTGATCCTCTGTTACTCGCTGGGGAACTGGGGAACACGGAATCTAGTTGCCACTGTTAGATCGGAAGAGGCAACCGGGTGGTGCTGCCTTTCCTTGCCCCCTGCTAGTATTCTTTTGTGTGTACGGGGGGCTTTCCCTTAGTGGACTTCCTCTTCTCACAGCGCTGCACCGTCTGGTTGCTGCTGCTGTCCCCATCTACTGCTGCTGGTTCCTCTGACCTGGAGGTCAGATGTTCGAGTCCCTCCTCCACCCACAGGCTCCTGCCAGCGCCTCATCCCTGGTGGTCCAGTGGTAGAGCGTCACTGCTCTGTAGCTTGACTGCCCTCCTGTCCTTCTTTTCTGCTGTTCCTGTTCATCTTTCTGCTCTTCTCTGTTGCTTTTCTACCACTGTCATTTTTTATCTTTGCTTTATTTGGCTTTGTTTTTCCAGTGCTTTTTTGCAGTTCCTTTTTCCCTATCCTCTTCCTCGTTGCCGCTTCGATCCCCGTGTCCCCGCCCCCTCCAGGGTCCTTTCCAGCGTTTCCTGCCTCCCAGCTGTCCAGCCCCCCTGCAGCACTACCTAATGGTGGATTTTGTGCAGCCATGTGCAGTGGGAGTGCCACTGGTGCGCTGAAGGCAAGCGAAACGCAAGCCCGTCTGCGTCCGACCACCGCTGTGCCACGCCCAGCACCAGGGACCCTGCCTCTCGGATACCGCTATGACACTAGCACCCTGCTCACCCTCAACCCTGGACACCATGCTGCCTGCCATCTAGCATCACCGAAGAATACCCTTGCACCCTGCGCCTGCCGAAACTGCAAACGCACATCAGCGCCTCTTGCTGGCCAGCCGACCAACAGTGTACCCGACCGGCTCAACTGCATCATCCTCAACGTGCGGTCCCTCCACATATACGCCACAGAAATCTGGAACCTCCTCGACGCCACCTCTTCAAACATCGCCTTCTTCCCGTAAACCTGGACCAACCTCTGCTCCGAACAAGACATCGTCATTGCCATCCCCGATGGCTACAAAATCACCTGCAAGGACCGCCCCGACCGTCCGGGAGGAGGCATTGCCATCGTCTACCAAACCACACTCTGACTGACCATGCACTCTAATAACCCAACGGCGACCATGAAGCACCTCCACTACCAGATCCGGACCAACCCCAACACCGCCCTCCACGGAACCCTCATCTACAGGCCCCCTGGGCCATGAACCCCCATTCACCAATGCCATTGTAGACCTCATTGCACCCCAGGCTCTCCCATCCACCGACTACATCCTACTCGGAGACCTCAAGTTCCACCTGGACAACCCCAGTGACCAGAACACCACCCCCCTCCTGGGGAACCTCGCCAACATCGGACTCAAGCAGATAGTCACCACACCAACCCACATAGCCGGACACACGCTCTAGCCCGTCTTCTCCGCCAGCGGGAACTTCAACTACAGCCACACCACAGAACTCGTAGCTGGGTCAAGGCCACCGAAGAACTTCACGTCAACTCCCTCAGCACCACCACTCCGCCAATGCTTACAGATGCCAACATCGCAACGCGAAACCTCCACCGATGGATCTCCAACTGCGCCGACACCCTGGCACCCCTCAAGAAAAGACCAGGCAAACAACACTCCAAGAAGGCCAAATGGTTCACTTCCACCCTCCACTAGTCCAGACGCACTTGCAGACGTCTTGAGTAGAGATGGAGCCACAACATCAATCAACTCCGCAGCACAGTCACCCTTGCACAATGGCGCAAGGGTGCCTGCATTGGCACATGGCAGCCATTGTGCATCATCGTAGGGGAAAAAGACAGGGGGACTTAATCCTGTGCCCCTTCCGGCAGTTTAAAGCCGCCGGTGCGTCATTTTCTTGACGTACTTGCAGCGTGAAAGTGATGCATCTAGGCATATGCGTGAACTTGTGAAACCCTGTGCCACTTTAGACCTGTGTCTAGTATGATGTATGCAGGGTGGGCGTTCCCACGCAACAAAGCCTTTTAGGATTGGCGCAGTGAAGTCTCTCAGATTTCACTGCAACAATTCTAGGACACCACTGCGTCAAAACCTTGCACCTGCCTCATGGGAGGCATAAGGGTGACGCAGTGCCATAGAGATAGGCTGGCCCAATGCATTGCTGGAGTTGCGTCATGCTTGCAACACAACTGTAGCAATGCGTGACTTTAGTGCTGCCAGATACGTCAGGATTCCAGACGTATCTATCATTGATTGCGACATGGAGTGCCAAACATTGAATACAGCGCATCCATGGTGTCGCAAGGAGGGCGCAGTGAAAATTGTCGCAACACTGTTTTGTTGCAGCGATGCAACACTTTTCATGAATGTAGCCCAGGAATGCGCCCTATCTTATTGATAGGGTGCATCCCTGTCCTTTTGTTTTGAGGCAGGGCAGCGCAGCAATGTTCCTTGCAGTGCTGTCCAGCACCCAAACATCTAATATGTGGACCCAAGTGTTTGCATCAATTTAAGACCAGCTAATTTCTGGCCTTAAAAAAATGCCTCTAACCGGACTTAGCTGCAGTTTTGGGGGGTTATCGCTGCATGGGAATTTCATTGTAAATATCGCGAAGTGGGGTTAGCGGCAGTTTTTGCACTGGAACACCCACCTTGCATCTCATTTTTGTTAAGTCCTGCTAACAGAAGTGGCGATCTTAAAAATTCATGTTTACGCCCTAAAAGTGCCGCTAACTGCAGTGAGCGGCAACTTGTAAATACGCGTTAAAAAAAAGCAGCTGTAACGTCAAAAAATTGACGCTACGGCGGCGTTAAGTTCTTGTACATATGCCCCCAAGTTCTAAAAACAGGACAGTTGGTGTAAGGCAATCACTGCACTCTTATCTGGATGTGCCATTTGGGTGGGGACAAGAACAGATGGCATCACAAAGGACAGGAGTAAGGGCCTGCCTTTTGATACTAAAATGCCACAAAGAAGTCAAAGTGACAGAAGCCTTTCATCCAGAGAGTTCTCTCAGACATTTACCTCTGTCAACAGCAGGTGGGGAAGTTGTTCCCTAATAGGCAATTGGGAGTGCTTTCTCATTTCTAAATGACTGAATCTCCAAGCAAATTTGGAGCTTCTGAGAGGGGAACCTGACTACTGCCATCTTGAATGAAGCTTTTTCGGGAAGGTTGACAGTCAAGCAGGACAAGAAGTGCTGAAAAAGAGAGATTAATTTTGGTGGGAATTTTGGGTCTAGGGAATTCTCTAATCACTGCCTAGGGCACTGGATAAAAGTGGCACAGTGCCACAAGATAATCAGAACATTCCTGGACCGGGAAGAAAACATCAGAAGAAGGAAGAATCCGGCCTATGAAGAAGCCTGGTGTGACTCCTGCTTTTCATGTGAACTCAGGAAATAGAGCTAATGTTCAGATGCCTGTCAGTGGGCCTTCTATAACTGCCCAAGAAACACAAAAGGCTGAAGGTCTCCCTCCTGTGTGGAAAATCAGATGCTGATTTGGGAGTGAACTGCACTGAACCCTATGAGAGCCCTTGATGGAGATAGCTTTTCATCCCAGCAGACTTTCCTGAGCACTTGAAAGTAGCAGGATAGTCCAGAATTGATTTTCCCAGCCAAGATTTTGGACTTAATAGATTTTCTGACCTCTGGAGGACTGGGAAAAGGCCCCAGAAACTCACAGAGAAAGACTTTACTGCTGTGGTCCACTAGTAACCTTTTCCATCAGAGTTTGAGGCTACCACGGGACTGTTGCAAGACGTATCTGACCCATATGGAGCCCTCTTTGACTACAGCCTCTTGTCTTGTCCCACTGGAGAAATCTGAGAACCAGGAAATACTAAGGACCTGATTTAGAGTTTGGGTGTGGGTAAATCCATCACAAATGTGAAAGATGTCCTGTCTGCTTTCTTATAAGTGCATTATATGCTATGACACTTGTAATAAAGTGGATGGTATATCTGTCATGTTTGCGATGGAGTACCCATCTGTCAAACTCTATATCAGACCCTAAGTCCCGCAGGACTTGGGACTGGGGCAAGGTGACAACTTCATCAAAGTGGAAAAGCACCATCAGTGGCTATGAAATCCAATGATTTTCCACTTGGAGTTTTTGGCACCAAAACTGAATGCTTCAGCAGGAGCTCGAAAATAACATATTTGACTTTCAGAGACCCTCACTGGCTTCATCTTCCTGCCTTTTCCCTCTAGAGAAATTGGGAACCAAAAACAGTAACAAAGCTCCAGGGTAAAACATTTGACCAGAGAGTCCTGCAGTGCTGACTAATGGTGTTGAATATATCACACATTTCACCTGCTACTTTTGCTGTTTCTGCCAGGGGCTGAACAGAGCTTCTCAGTCAACTGTGTGCAAAATAACAAGATTGTGCTTTATTAAGTTGGTATGATTCATCCTCTATAAAATGAATGATCTATTTTCTGACAACAAGTATGTTTGCTCTTTACATATTTATAAGAGTACTGGTGAATCAGATACTTCATACCCAGCTGAATCAAAGTAGTTTGATCAATGCCTAGACAGTTATCTAGATGGGAATACTCATATTTTTTATTTATGACAGTATAAACATCTCAATATCGCTGAGCAAGGGCCTTTGTTGTTTCATGTTTTTTTAATGGACATGTTAATTTGGTGATCTCCCCACTAATATTTGTTGGTTTAGATTAGTGAAATTATTTATGTTATCCTTAAGCAATACCCATAGTCTACAATTGATTCGTATTTGCTGTTTTTATTTGCAGCTGTGAAAATTAATCCCACAGCTGATACATAGTCAGTTGGCCAAAAATACGCTTTTGGCAAAACACATTTAAATTAATTTAAAGAGATTTGTTTTGCCTGTAGCTAGCTCATTCTGTTCACTTTGATATCTGTATTTTCTAAATGTTCCTACATTCTAACTATAAAAAAGAAGGCATTCTCAAATCGAAAGGGAATCTATTCAGTGATCATTCAGATACTTGCATTTTGAGGAAATTGTAGCTCTCTTATGGCAAGTTAGGCATATGAAACAAACAAGCTCTGGTTTGTGCCTGTAATATACATACATTTTCCATTTAGCCAGACCAAATAACAATGGTGCCAGGGCATAATTTTTAATTTTGTCCTTGATTAATACCTGTTCTCAAAATATAGAGAATAAGGTGCACAAAGTACATCTTTGAGTTATGGGCACATGATACTAACCTTGTCACAGTGATTTTTGTGGGCGGTTATCTCCAGGTCAGAACTGATGCTCCTGTTCAGAAGGCATCCAAGCAAAAGGTGAACAACTGTGCCATAATCTCCACTACAACGTAGCCAGATCTGTGGCTGAAGTAAAGAAATTCCTAACAAGGACCTTTACTTCTATTACCTAATTGTAAATTTATAAATTTGGAGGGCTATTTACTAAGATTCTGTGTAGGTGCTCACATGATGCTAAGCGACACAAAGCATTGCATCGAAAAACGTACTATTATAAAAGCCTGCAGTCGCAGTGTAAAATTGTGTAGCTTCACACACAGCCCCTCAACAAGGTGTGATCACAGAAGCGTGGCTTGTGGATAATTCGGGTTCTGGCAGAGCGGCAGCCATTCCACCATTGTATATTATCATTCACATAGATAAGCTTCCTTTGGTTGGAGGGGGAGTGGAGGAGAATAGTAAACACTCATTCACTGTGAGTACCTCCCACCCAAGCCTTCACTCCAGCTGAGAGCTTCTTGATTATTATCATCCTCCTCCATACCTGTTCAGTTAAATGTCTGCTTTTCTGCTGCCCCCCCTTCCATATCTTTGTCAAGGTATTCTCTGATATGGTCACCCTCTAACTGTTTGGGGTAGCAGAGTCCAGATGATTAAGTTTATATGTACTGAGGATGCTAACTGTTTGGTAGCTGTATACCTTCTTAATATCTATGCCTCCCAGGACCTCCTCCAAAGAGTTCAGGGTCCCACTCCCAGCACTAGATTCTTGCTAGATCTTATCTTTACCAGCATCAACGGCATTGTGGTTGCCTAGGCCCTCCCTTGGGCAGATCACTTATCTTTACCCTCCTTGCTTCAACTCCATAGTATTATTAGTAGACTCCCAAAACCACCCTTCTCAATAGGAAGAACTTTGGCAAAGTCACCAGTAACTCCCATGATACACACTTCAGATCCATCCGTCACAATAATTCAGACAAGTTTAATCACTAGCTCTCACCTCTGCTGGATACTATAACACCTACCAAAACATTTACCCCCTGCTATACCCTGATTCTCCAATCAACTGGCAGCTGCTAAATGGACTTGGAAAAAAGGTGGAAAGCTTTGGGGTGAGCATTCTATTATACTAAAAGTAAAAACCCATGTCACTAAAATATTTGCCTGCAGCTTTAAGGCCTTATATTATCAAAACAGTGTAATTAGCACCACAAATTCCACCAAGGAGGTTTGAACATTGTGAAGTGTCTTTCAACTTTTTTTCCTACTCTACTTCTATTTTTTGCTCAGCACCAGTGCACTAATCTTTCACACTGTTTCCAGGGCAAGATAGATAAAATAATTGTCCAGAGTTACAAGTCCATCGCTAGCGACTGCTGCCACTATGACTAATTCAGAGATATTGCCTTCAGATTTTAACTTTCTTTGTATCTGCGGACAAATGAACTCTAATAGCGAAACTATCCTCCAATAGATAATTTTTCCTTCTGAACCTGAAATATGAGAGTAGTTAAATCACAGAGAATAGCAAAAGCCCATCTTTATGGACACTTGAAAATGATCCCTACCTGAGGGCAAGGTCCTATCAAACTAGAAAGAAATTGGGGTGGTCCTTCTTCTCGAGAAACCTCCTACTGACACTGCAGTGCTTTACAACATCTGCTTTATTTTCCTTTTGCCATCCTCTTCTACAGTGACCAGCACCATGGAACTAACGAGCTGAATCTCCATGCATGTCTTTGATGTGGTACAAGCGGGTTTCAGGTGTGTTCATGTTACTAAAGTCAACTTGCTTTGCCCATTGATAATACTCCATTATTCACTAGATGGGGAGAGGGTCTGATGTCCTTCTCTAACTGGATCCATGTGTTGCTTGCAATACCATTGCTCACTCCATCTTAATTGATCACCTCTCTGAGAATGTAGTGAGGGGCCATGCACTTTACTGGATTTGTTCCGTCCTGAATGATTGCTCTCAGACGATGTCTATCTGCCCTTTCACATCCTCATTCAAAAAGCCTGAGTTCCCCAGGGTTCTGTATTGAGCCACACCCTCTTCAGAGCAAAGCAACACTTATCCAATCATTGAGACTCAATTTCGTCTATTATGTGGATGATGTACAATTTATCTGCATGCGTGAAGAGGTCTCATCTACTTAATTAAAGAAATTTTACAATTTAAGAAGTAATTATAGGCAGCTGGATACACTATAATTCTTTGACACTCAACTCAAACAGCAAGAAAGCTCATTAACATTGGCAGGTTGGCTACTGCCTGAACCAATGAGTGGTAGCCTGCAGACGACAGCCCCCTACCATAAGAGTGCTTGTGTATCTTGGGGATCATTTTTGACTCCGACTTCTCTCTCAAAAACCACATCAATAAAAAAAACTTCCACTAACAGCTTCTTTTTGAGGGTCCTAAAGGAAGTCCATCCTCTTCTTCTGCCCTCTTTTCCTGAATCCACAGTCAATGCTGCTATCCCCTCCTACTGTAACTGGTAGTACCAGAGCCCCTCAAAATATCTTTTCTCTCGACTATAGATGATACAAAATTATGTATCCTCCATAGTCGTCTGTTTGAACATGTGCGCTCAAGTTTCTTGTCATATGATGCCACTGCCTTTGGTCCTGGAATCACACAATTTAGAACATCGTTCCTGTTTTCATTTGGCTTTAGTTCTGCATATACCAACCCGCTGGCACTCTGTACTCTTCCCTTCTCTCACTTGCTCACCATTCCTCGAGTGTAAAATACTAATAAGAGTGGCTAAGCTTTCTCAGTTCTGATGGCCAAAGCTTTAAATTCCTTTATTTCCTCTCTGAGAATTATGGAAACTCCCCTCTGGTTCTATAAACGTCTTAAAACCCAGGTCCACTTTCCTGAAATAATCTTCTCTTACCATCTTATCTTCTGTTTGAGCCTGTGCCCGAATGACCCTGATGGGATAACTTAAAATTACAGCATAAAGCCCAAGTCCTTTACAACGATGTGGACCCTTAATAAATTAATTTACTTTGGCCAGAAATTTCACAAAGTTGGACTCCTCTTTTTTCCCCTCCCTGGAAGGAATTCGTTTATTTTGTTTTGGCCCTTATTGATGATATCTCTGAGAATCATCACGTCCCACGAATTAGATCCCTAATGTGAATCCGTTGTTAGCAAGAGTGCCATGGACACTGATGTATGCAAGGGAAATGGGTCTTTCTCACGTCTGGTTGGATGCGAGAAGACTGCTATATTTGTGCTTCAATGAGCCCTTCACACCCTGGCCCTACTGCCACTGCACCTGCTGCACCATTGATAGCTATGCCACTGATGTGAATGGCAGACAGCCAGCGCCTGAAAGGCTGACACAGCTCAACTATAATTTCCCAGGATCCTCATGAGCATCATTTATCAATGTTTTCACTGAATGTAGTTTCCTCTTCATAATTTAAAATTGTCTCATTCAAGCGGCCATTAATGGAATTCCTGAAGTTTATCATTTTTTCCTACAGTGTATTAGAAAATACAGTATGTATAAGGACTTTCCAACACCTGTTTCAATCCAGCATCATATAAATGTTCACTTTCATTAATTTTCTATTTTGTTTTTGGAGTATGTTAGTAACACAGCTGCTGCAAGATGGAGTGTGCAAGCGCCCTGTCACGTTCTTTATGACTGCCATCTCCCTTTTGCTAGAAAGAGTAATGGCCTGATGGTCAGATCGATGTGTCATTATACCAGCTTAGCTACTCTTTCCTTGAACTCCCTTGAAGTTTTCTTTCAATTTAGCTCATAGCCACAGAAGGTTGTTAAATTTCAGTGAAATATCCTTGCGGCATAAAAGTTCACATATACTCAAATAACGCACAGAAACCAGATGGCATGATTACTCAGTACACACAGAGAAAGCTTGATTTATTTTATATAAACAATGCCCTTTGCACTGATTATTGAAAGTAGCATTTATAGTGCTTCCAGATTAACAGATGTTGTTTTAAAAATAATTCTGTGGCACCCCGCCCACTGCTTTTTTCCAGATTTGCTTCAGTTTATGCAAAGGTAATTAGCTATGTTGAGGTACATAAATGGGAGTTGTTTCACATCTTTCTATGAATAATAGATGGGGTGCAATTTGCTCTTGCCACTGGCCTGCCCTGGAGCTTAAGGGGTGATAACGCCGATCCTTATCTTATCTTTTCTAAGGATCCCCAAGTCGCCCGGATCTTTTTACCTGCTGAATAGTGTGAAGGGAAGAAAATCTTTTTCAGTTATGCAATCATTTCTTCTTCAATCTGGTTTTCCTACAAAGACCACTGACTCCGAATTCAGTTTTGTGGGTTTATTACAGCCAAGAATAACTGCACGTGCAAGCACCTCAACACGAGGTTAAAGAAATAAATGGGCACTAATACAAATAGCATCCTACGCAGGAGTCTCATCCGACTCAGGATGAGAAGAATCGTTAACTCCAGAAGTATTAGACAAGCAATAACAGCTCCAACCTCTATGTTATTCCTCATTTATCTAAGCAAGCAGAAACCCATTGTCTGTCCCTACTCTACTCTAAGATGACATACCTACTTAACGAATTTCCCAGGCAAGAGTAAGTAAAAGGTGTCAGCTGTGAAGACTTCCTAAGAAGTACACTCACATAGTACTTAAGCTCAGATTTAAGATGCTCCTTCACCAAATCCCTCTCTGTCCTCCTCTCTGGTCTCCCCTACCTCTTCTCTACTCTCCACCCTCGGGGCACTATCCCTAATACAAAACCCAATACAATTGAACACGCCTTTTGTCACGCCTCTTTGGCCAGGTCTTCTTTCTTGTACTTTACCATCGAAACGGTTACTTCATCTTGGACAGTTGCGATGACCTTGAGTCCCAGGCACCTTCTCTGCTGAAAGTATCCTCCCTAAATTCCATTGCACTCCCATTTCCATGCCTCCCATCGCTCTACCTTAGGAAACAAAGAGCCAGTCTTTACTAACAAGGCATGTGTCCTTGCACCTGCAACAGAAGATACGTTCAACAGAAACCCTCTACTGTGCTAATTAAATCTACTGTCGGTGCCCAGAGAGCCTTTCCAAGAGAACCTTCTCTGCCTGCAAAATAAGCTAACATAAGAACAAACAGGCCTTTCCCTGGCGTATATGCAGTCAGGCCTTTACACAATTTAAACACACAAATCTTAATCACTTCTATAAGCATTGGTTCATTACATTTCATATGCGAAAAGTGAACTACATGTGCAACTTAATATGGTACACGTTTAAACTACTGCATCTCGATTACACATGGGCTGATTCATCTATGCATTATTTTACACACGATTCAGTTAAGCATTACATTTGCATGATTAAAATAGCACAATTACATTTCTTATTCATTCTGATAACTGCGGTTTATAACTACATTTTGCTGGCCATTCATTGATATATAGCTGGATATATGCGGGTGCGAGCTATCAGTGATTATGATGCACCCCTACAAATCTCACAAGAACATGGCGCTCTATCAGTTCCCCCCTTTGATGACTCCTGTCATCACATTTTATTCAACTCCCTTGGAGAAAGAACCGACCTAAACAGAACTCGGTGCCATTCTCCCTGGTCTGTGATTCTCCATTCTCTTGAGTCTCTGATATTGACTGTCCTGCAGTCTAGCCATTCTCGTCTCATTTTCTCTCAGAGCTCTCTCAACTCGGCCTGCTCAATACCACTTGTAAGCTTTGATCAGACCCCACAGACAAACCACACAAACCACCACGATAAGGAGAGGTCTCAGAACATAGCCAAGGAATTCCTTTCCCAAATTCGCAAACCAGCTTCCCACTTGACTAAACCCTTTTCCAACTTTTTCCCAAGCTCCCTCTTCAGTCAAGTCCGCTATCTTCGTGTGAATAGTAGTGATGTTACTTATATATTTTTCCAGATCCTTGCTGTGGTCTGGTATATAAGTACAGCACTCTTGAACCCTCAATAATTACAGACTCCGCCCTCTTTTGCCAATAAGACATCCAAAGCAAGGCGATTCTGCAAAACCATTGTCCTTATCGACAACATCTCCCCTTCCACCAGTACCAACGATTTTGCTGTGTTCATCGATAGTTCGTCTATCACAGTCGCCAGTCTCCGGATCTTCACATCATTCAAGATCACTCCCAAACTTGGTATCATGGCTCCAAAGATATCTCCCACTACAACCCCTGCACTCGCACCTCTTCTCACTCTTGAATGCTTCCCACCTTCCAAAAGTTCCAAATCCTCAGTATGGTAAATCTTTGGAAATATTATTCCCAAGTAACATGTACCATACGAGTTAGCAGGCAATCTCACATAGGCATTCCTTCCACACACAAAATACACCGTAGGTATCACTTGTACAGGGCCTAGGAGAAAGTTCTTTGCCACATCTGCCATGGTGAAAACATGATCACACGTACTCTGTCCCACTGGAACCTTCTCATAATAGGTCTGATAACGTCTCACACACAGCTTTCCCCTCTGCTCCTTGCCAAAGCTATAGGACCATAACTTCCCTTTGTTCGATGCAATTTTTCCTCCTCTGTCCAATCCACCGTACTATGCCCTGTGTCTCGTGTCTGTGTTAGTTTTCTATATCTGCTTCTACCTGATCCACAAACTTTTTCTCTACATCTGATAATGAACACGTCAAATTATGTCGGTGGGCATACGCTGTGTCCAATTCCAAAGACGGTATGAAGAACTTCCTAAGTCTATCCTCCGTCTTATAATAATCCTACTTATTCAAATGTTTATAAGCGGGAACTTCAGGAAGTACTGCATCGTAATTGGAAAAGAAATACTCAAACTGATCTCTTTCATAGAATATACTAAGCAACAGGCTACATGAAATTCCATATGTCAGTGGAAGATGGTGATACCTAATACCCTCATCCACTGAAGCAGGCAACTGCATACACACATAGCAATCTTTCGCATCCATCGCATCCACGTACTCGTATAACAGCTTGGCGTAAGCATTGAGCTTGAAATCACTTCTAGACAAATCTACGACTTTCTTCTATCAGCAAAGCCTTGTTAGCTCCTATGTTTACCTCTTTTTGGCTAGGTGTAGTAGGTGTAGGAGTCCCTGGCACCCCTTGCACTGCTAGCTCATGTGGAACTGTATATGAGACTACAATTACTACGATTATAGAAACTATCACACCACCTATAAGTATGCCTACAATCATTTTAGATCTACGATTTGGATCTCCAACCTCCATGATTTCGAAAGTTCTCAAAAGTTCTTGGTTTCAGCAATGAACACTCAAAAGTCTTTGTCCTTTCACTCGTGACTTGCTTAACCAGCTCGAGCAACTTTGGAACCTCTGGAAATCCCCTTTTCAGCCACAGTCTTATATACATAGTCCAGAAAAAGACTTCCCTAACTCTCGTTCCTCTTCGGTGGAAAGTCCCTAAGTTTACTCTTCTTCTACTCGGACCTAGGTTATCTTCTTCTTTAGACTTTTTATTTACAACAGGTTATATTTCATCCATGATAAGATCATTAGTAAGCACTTCCAGAACGTGATACAAAAGTTCAAGACGCAGGATTACCATTTCGTGTGAAGACGGCTCAAACCCAAAAGACGGAAATTCGAGTCGATGCAAAACCAATTGTCGGACTTTACTCAGAAGCGGGGGATTCGGAATGGTGAGGGTCAGTATTCCTTCGACTTCGAGCCCTGGCAACAACAGCACCAACTTCACTACCACATTCGGGCTCTTGCTGACCACCTGCACAGACCTCAGTCTCCCCGTACTCACTACCCCCTTCAGCTTGTTCTAGTGCACCACCAGCTGTGTCAGCGACCCTTACAGCTTGACTTGTCCTCTCAGGTGGCCCTGCCACATCAGCTGGATTTTCATTCATGAGAGGAGCTGTTTCTTCCAAGGGTGCTGAAACTCTGCGGGTATGGGAGGCATGTACCCAGTTTGGCAATCCTCCACACTTCACTGCTGTATTCGTTACCAGTATCACCTGGTACGGGCCTCGCCACCGAACATCCAAACAGCTCTTCCTCACGTGCTTTCGGACAAGAACCCAGTCGCCTGGACACAGGTCGTGGCACAGATCACTCGAGGCCGGAACAGCTGCAGCTTGCACCTGGTTGGACACAGAACGGACCACATCAGATAGTCCTTTACAGTAATCGAGAATCAAGTCATCAGTGATGTTAATCAAAGCTGTAGCTGGTCCTGCTGGCAACCGCATTGCCATTCCCATTAATATCTCGTGGGGGGACAATCCGGTCCTCCTATCTGGGACACTTCGCATGCTCATCAGTACGAGCGGCAAAGTGTCAGGCCATTTCAGGGATGTTGATGAACACATTTTTGCCATCCGGGCTTTCAAAGTTCCTTTGACCTGTTCCACCATCCCAGAAGCCTCTGGTCGGTAACTGCAATGGAGTCTCTGATCAATATTCAATGCGGCACAAAGTAACTTCATGATTTCACTGTGGAAATGTCTTCCTCTATCTGATTCCAAAGAGGTTGGGATCCCGAATCTCGGGATGAGTTCCCTCAACAATAACTTAGCCACTGTGAGAGTGTCACACCTGCGTGTCGGGTAAGCCTCCACCCACCATGAGAATACACATACCAGCACCAAGATGTATCTCAACCCATTGCACTTAGGCATTTCCACGAAGTCTAACTGTATCCTATTGAAGGGCCCTCCTGACTTCCCAATGTGACTCAAGGTGACTACTGTTTTCTTTCCAGCATCCATCTGCTGACACGTGACACACCTCTGACATACTGTTTCAGCCATTGCGCGAAATCGGGGATTATACCACGTCTGTCTAAACACACGCATCATTGCATCTCTACCAAGGTGTGCCGGTCCATGTATCAGTCTCGCCATCGGACACAGCAGATTCTCTGGTAATACAGCTCTCCCATCACTGGAGACCCAAACATCCACATCCCCTCTATCGCACCCTGCTTTGATCCATCCATTCCGTTCCTGATCTGAAACTTCATCCTGCAGTCGCTTGAGCTCCTCCCAAGTGTCTGCCATGGCCAACATCATGTTGAGCTCGGTTCTTTCTTGGCTCTCTCCTGTGTAACCCTCTGTAAATATGCATCCCTGTTCTGCACAGAAGCGGGCAACTTCGTCCGCATAATTATTTCCCAGAGACACAAAATCCTCCCCCTTCCCGTGTGCAGTGCACTTTACAACTGCGATTTCCTTTGGACATTGCAATGCATCTAACAGTTGTCTTACATGTTCTCCATTCCTAATGGGTGAGCCAGATGATGTCAAAAATCCCCTCTGGGACCACAGCTGTCCGAAGTCATGAACCACACCAAACCCATACTGACTGTCCGTGTAAATCGTGATTCGAATTTGATCAGCGGCCAAACAAGCACGAGTCAAAGCAATGATTTCAGCTACCTGCGCGGAGCGTACTCCTTCTAGGCAGGCAGCCTCAACCACCCCGGAAATGGTACATACAGCAAACGCTGCTCTTAGTTGACCGACACTGTCTCTTAGACATGAACCATCGACAAAAAAAATGTCATCTGGGTCCGTCAGTGGTTCATCGACAATGTCAGGTCTTGGTTTGGTGCAAAGTTCAGTCACGTCAAGACAATCATGGTCCGCACAATCTTCATCATCTACATTCGATATGGGCATTAATGTCGCAGGGTTTAAGACAGAGCACCTTTTCAGAGTCACATTCTCTGCGGCGAGTATGACTTGCTCATACCTTGTTAACCTGTTATTCGTTAGGTGCTGAGTCTTTGTCCTGGTCATCAACAATTCAACCGAGTGTGGCACATATACAGTCAAAGGATGACCCATTACAATGCTTTTACATCTTTCAATGCTGACACCTGTTGCAGCAACGGATCTTAGACATCCGGGCAACGCAGAAGCTACTGGATCTAGAGTAGCTGAAGAGTAGGCAACTGGTCTACGGACAACTCCATGGTTCTGAGCTAAGACTGCTAATGCACATCCTTCACTCTCACAACAGAACAGTGAAAAGGCCTTGTTGTAATCAGGCATTCCCAGAGCTGGGGCACTACACAACTCCTCTCTCAGTTTTAGGAATGACATCAAGCACTCCTCGTCCCATGGTACCGGATCACTCACATCCTTGTGCGTAAGCCTCTGTAAAGGCTTTGCTCTCAAGGAAAAACTAGGTATCCACTGCCGACAATAGCCTACCATTCCCCAAAACATCCTGACTTCCCTCTGTGTGCTAGGCACTGCCATGTTCATTATTGCCTCAATTCGGTCTGGTGACACCTTCCTCTTGCCTTTCTCTAATCTGTGTCCCAAGTACTGTACCTCATTCAAACAGTACTGCAACTTATTTGGAGACACCTTGTGCCCGTTCTCTGCTAAATGGTTCAACAGGGCTACCGTGTCTATCCTGCAAGCATCTTCCGTTTCTGAGGCAACAAGCAGATCGTCTATGTATTGCACGAGAACTAAGTCCTGCGGCAATACGAGACTCTCAAGATTCTTTTTCAGGATCTGATTAAAAATCGATGGACTTTCTGTATACCCTTGAGGGATACGACACCACGTTAACACACGGTTTTCCAGCCTGAACGCAAAAAGAAATTGGCTTTCCTCATGGAGCGGTATCGAGAAGAATGCTTGACACAAATCAATGACAGTAAACCACTCGGCTTCGCATGGGATCTGAAACAGTATCACTGATGGATTCGGTACCACTGGACAACAAGGGACAACTATCGTGTTGACCTTTCGCAGGTCTTGCACGATCCTGAATTTCCCGCTCGGCTTCTGTAGTCCCATAATAGGTGAGTTACATGGGCTACCTCTAATCTCCTTCAGAATGCCTTGCTTGATGAAAGTCTCGATTACAGGTTTAATCCCTATGATCATTTCAGGCGACAGATTGTACTGAGGCGTTCTAGGGAACTCAACATTCTGTTTCACCTAGATTAGCACATGTTCAACCCCTTTGATTAGTCCTATCTCTTCTCCTGTGAAGTCCCACACCTCAGGTGACACGGTATCTCTCAAATCCGGTGAAAGTTCCTCCACGGTCACCATTGGATACAAGTCTATACACAGATGCTGATTAGCAACTTTAAAGGTAGCATCATCATCCCTCGTCTGAACCTCCACTCCCTTAGGCGTGCAATAAATCGTGCAGTTCAACTTACATAACAGATCTCTTCCTAGAAGACAAACTGGACTCGTATCGCACACCACAAACTGATGTCTAGTTTTGAAGGAACCTATCCTCACTGGAATCGGTTCGGTCAGCGGGCTGTTTATTCTTTTGTTCGCCACTCCAACAACTTGGATCGATTGTCACGAGAGGGGTAGGTTGGGGACTACTGCTGATCTTACAGTAGACCGGGTAGCACCAGTGTCAACCAAAAGCGTGGTAGGATGACCATCAATGTCTGCCTCCACAAAAGGTCCTCTCTGGTCTACCTCCAAGACTGCTCCAAGTGTGAAGTCTTCCTCCCCCCTCAGGCACCGTCAGGATAACGAGTCTGGGCTATACTCATCATACCCTTCGAAAAGGGGCATCTGCTTGTAAGTTCGTATTCCCTGCGAGATCCTTGGTGGCTGGGTGACCGATACTTGTGGGTTATATGTCCCCCCTTTCATCGATCTGGGCTTCATCACAGTGTTGACTACCTCCGGCACAGGTGCCTGAACCCCTTCTACCTCCTGCTGCACTTGGTTGGCTGGGTTCAAAGGGCACTCGCGCTTCCAATGCCCGATCTGGTGACAAAGATGACACGCAGTGGTCTTCTTCAGTGTCGCCACATCCACCCCCGTCTTGGGATCAATGGGTTTCCCTTTTCCCTGTCCTTGCCCATTCTGGTTCCCTTGGTAATTTCCTTGTCTTCTTCCTAAGGTCCCTCCACTAGGCTGGACCTGAGCTGTCTGCATCTGGACGAGCATCAATTTGTCCTTTAGCTTACGATGCTTCGAGTCCACCTCATCGCTACAATACCTCGCATACCGCAAGATTTCATCTACCGGCTTGTTCTGCCAACAGATCAAATGGTGCTGTATCATGAGGCTGACTTCTGGTCTCAGGCCTAGCACAAACTTTGAGACAAACTGTCCCATATCCTTGGGGTCTAATGCATCTAATCCGCTATACTGTTTAAAAGCTTGCAAAAGTCTTTCATAATATTCGTGCACCGTCTCTTTAGGTTCCTGCACAGTTCGGTCTATCTTAACCCAATCTATATCTTGAGGCGAAATCTTTAGTTTCAACCATGTAATCACTTGCTCAAATTTTTTCATAACAAGGGGTGACGGACCATTCGTGACAGCATCCCTTTCAGGTTCAAAAGTCGGCCACTCAACAGCGATTTTACAAGCTGTCCACAAATCTCCCGGCACCACTATGTCGAACAAGGTGTTCAAATCAGTCCACAGCACCTTCGAAATTTTAACAAACCGCTCAACCTGTTTGTACCACTCTACGGGTTTCTCCCTCAGCCGAGGAAAGTCATTTGTAAACGCAGCCAAGTCACCTCTACTCCACGGCACATGCACGTACCCTCCGTTCTGTACTTCCCGTAAAGGAAAGTTTCCAACACCCGTTGCCCCCCTCGGAGGCGGCGTTTCTCCCACAATTTTCTTTGCTATTTTCTTCTTTGACCACCTTTCCTCCCATTTGTCCAACAAGTTCCATATCCGCATCCCTACAATCAGATCTTTAGTATGCGTCCTTAATCCTGTGATCCTTTTCTCCTCCAGTTCCTGATCACTATATTGCAACCTATGTGGTCCTTGCAATGTTTTTGTTTTATTCAAGTCTACCTCATATCTCCTGGCTAATGCTGTCAATTTCTCATGTGCTATCCTAGCTTTCCGAGTTACATCTTTCGCTATGAAAAGCAACTCATCTGACCCATAGATTTCTATTCTTTCCAAAGGCAGGCTTCCACTAATCATTTCGTCTACCTCCGCTTTCAGTCTTACTACGTCCAGCAACCTTGCCTGCACTCCACTCCTCAGTACTTCTTGGCAAGCTGCTCCATCCCGCTCATCATAGTCACTATTTTGTCCTTGTGACCTATTCCCTTCTATCATACTTCTGGAACTTGGTCTATCTTCCGAAATGTCCTGTCCTCTATCGCCTGGCATCCTATCACTTTGGGTTCTTACTGTTGGTGTCCACATCCTCAAAGCTGACTTAGATTCGTGCAAAGATCTTGGTCTGACTGGTCTCTCATCCTCCTGTCTAAAAGAGGAGTCTGCAGTGGCTGGTAATGGCATACTTGTGTCTAATGGCTTTGGGAAGTGAATCACTTGTACTCCGAACCCATTCCCACTAGCACTGGTTCCTTCTTCTCCTCTCGTCTGTGCTGAACTTCCTTCTCTTACTCGGTCTGGGTCATATACCGGTACTATAGGGCCAATGGTAACCGGTACCATCAGGGAGTCTGGTAAAAGCATATTCCCAGTGGAAGGCTGTGTTCCCGCTCCCTCTGTTCCTGTGGAAATTCTTCCCACTACCCTCATGTTAGTCTGATTCTGCGTCTCACCTGGTTCTACTGCTGAAGTTGGTTTTCCCTCTTCTAAATCTGGATTAAATGGAGGTGGTCTCTCTGCTAGCAACCTATCTAACAGACTGTCATCTGTATCACTGTCGTCCTCTTCAACTCTTGTTATTTTCCCATCTTTTATTAGCAGTGGGTACAACCTATCTCCTTCGATCGTTTCCACTCTCCACCGCATCCCACCTCGCATCTTGAAAGGCCCTGATCGATTTCTTCACCTTTTCCTGGCTCTTATCTCTTTTCCTGTCATACGCTGCCCTAATCCATGCATGTACCGCCTCAAACTGTGTCGGTCTAGGCAGTGGTCGTAAAGAAGCCATTATAGTCTTTAGCTGGTACAACACCTCCAACCTGAAGGTGCCATAGCGTGGGAAAGTCAGTTCTTCTTCCCCTTCGGTCATTTTATGCCAGTTCTCAAGCCAAATTATGGCATGCAATCCTACATTCGTAGCCATATAATGTGCCGGCGTATCCTCGGGAGGGGCTTCCTCTCCACCCCGAGTAACCACATGTCTGTCACCTCTGCAAAGTTCTCGTAAAACCTTAAAACATTTCATGGTAAAGCAGATATCTGTTCGCACCCAATATTTTGTTTTTGCTTCCCGGTTCAATCCACCAATGCCAGCGCGGCTCACGCCAACCGGCCTATCGCAGCGCGGCACTGTCTGACATCACTCTTCCTCCGCTCGCAGCAGTTCCCCTCCTTGCTAATTCTCTTGTTCTCATTCGCACGTGTCTCAATCACACTCTGAAGCAATGGTCCGTACTACCGAACAATTACCTCTCTGACTGTCGGTCCTCCAATGACCGATCAGCCTCTCGAAATTGTTGACCTCAATCTGGCAACAGTCTGTCCGCGAAACGACCGGACAATCACCTCTAATACAATCGATAGGATTCAACCGTTCTAAATTCTGCACACAACGACCCACGACCAGCGTCGGTTATTCACACGCTCACACATTTGCTCCCTATCCTCAGTGGTTTGATCAATGACGTCTCGTGATCCCCACCATCTCTGGTCAACAATCTCTATTCTGGGTGTCTTCTACACCACAATTACTCTCGGCCCCGCGCGCGCTCATGGTCCGATCCTCAATCACACAACTCTCATTCCAACTCCAGAAGACATTACACAACCATTAAACACCGCAATCTAACAACCATCACCCTTTTCATACTCACTCTACCACGAACTGCTACTTCCCCCGCACCGTCACTCTTCGTCAGTTTTCAGCGACCGCTGACGTCCTCCTCTTACGATCCACTGGATCACCATCACTGGGGTTCTATGGGGCAACTAATCTCTTATCCTAATCTAGATCTCCCCTTACTATCAGAGGAAACCATCCTACTCTGCTACCAACTGATAACGCCGATCCTTATCTTATCTTTTCTAAGGATCCCGAAGTCGCCAGGATCTTTTTACCTGCTGAATAGTGTGAAGGGAAGAAAATCTTTTTCAGTTATGCAATCATTTCTTCTTCAATCTGGTTTTCCTACAAAGACCACTGACTCCGAATTCAGTTTCGTGGGTTTATTACAGCCAAGAATAACTGCACGTACAAGCACCTCAACACGAGGTTAAAGAAATAAATGGGCACTAATACAAATAGCATCCTACGCAGGAGTCTCATCCGACTCAGGATGAGAAGAATCGTTAACTCCAGAAGTATTAGACAAGCAATAACAGCTCCAACCTCTATGTTATTCCTCATTTATCTAAGCAAGCAGAAACCCATTGTCTGTCCCTACTCTACTCTAAGATGACATACCTACTTAACGAATTTCCCAGGCAAGAGTAAGTAAAGGTGTCAGCTGTGAAGACTTCCTAAGAAGTACACTCACATAGTACTTAAGCTCAGATTTAAGATGCTCCTTCACCAAATCCCTCTCTGTCCTCCTCTCTGGTCTCCCCTACCTCTTCTCTACTCTCCACCCTCGGGGCACTATCCCTAATACAAAACCCAATACAATTGAACACGCCTTTTGTCACGCCTCTTTGGCCAGGTCTTCTTTCTTGTACTTTTCCATCGAAACGGTTACTTCATCTTGGACAGTTGCGATGACCTTGAGTCCCAGGCACCTTCTCTGCTGAAAGTATCATCCCTAAATTCCATTGCACTCCCATTTCCATGCCTCCCATCGCTCTACCTTAGGAAACAAAGAGCCAGTCTTTACTAACGAGGCATGTGTCCTTGCACCTGCAACAGAAGATACGTTCAACAGAAACCCTCTACTGTGCTAATTAAATCTACTGTCGGTGCCCAGAGAGCCTTTCCAAGAGAACCTTCTCTGCCTGCAAAATAAGCTAACATAAGAACAAACAGGCCTTTCCCTGGCATATATGCAGTCAGGCCTTTACACAATTTAAACACACAAATCTTAATCACTTCTATAAGCATTGGTTCATTACATTTCATATGCGAAAAGTGAACTACATGTGCAACTTAATATGGTACACGTTTAAACTACTGCATCTCGATTACACATAGGCTGATTCATCTATGCATTATTTTACACACGATTCAAGCATTACATTTGCATGATTAAAATAGCACAATTACATTTCTTATTCATTCTGTAAACTGCGGTTTATAACTACATTTTGCTGGCCATTCATTGATATATAGCTGGATATATGCGGGTGCGAGCTATCAGTGATTATGATGCACCCCTACAAATCTCACAAGAACATGGCGCTCTATCAGGGGCATATTTATCAAAAAATCATGCAGCGCAGCAAGTCACCTTGCTGCTCTGTATGATAGGGAAACGGCAGGATTGCACTGTATATAACATCATATGGCACATTCCTGTCTTTTCCCTGCGCTGGAGCACAATGTGCTGCCCAGCGCTTACGCCGTGGTCCAAGGGTGTCTGGGTTGTGAGCAGGATTGTTTTTGTGCAGGAAAAGACACCTTCCTCCATGAAAACAATCCTCCGAGGAATTTTCCTCTTTCTACGTGATGCTGCAGAATGCAGCACACATAGATAGAGGAAGTAACGAGGAGAAATTATATTTCTCCTCATTACGCCTCACCCAGGGAGGCGTAGCATTTGGATGCATTCCCAGGTCTACCAGTAATGGTAAATCTGGGAATGTGCCAAAATCCATGGGTAGATGTGTGGCAACACCCACGCCACACCCATGGAACGCCTCCCTGGGGCAGAGTACCGCAACGCAGCAATTTGCGCTGCTTTGCATTACTCTAGATTTATCAAGCCACGCAAGGCCATGCAGGGTGACATGCGTGGCTTGAAAAATGTTACTTAGTATTTGCATCACCCTTACGCCCCATTGTGTGGCACATGGGTGACTCAAGTACTTGATAAATATGCCCCTCAATTTGTGTGATGCTGTGTGCACATTTCAATTTGCACATGTCAAATTCTTTTTGTGAATTCTTTCACACAAAATGTACTTTTTTCTTGAGATGTGCTAATGCAGAACTGTTAAAGGGGCTTGTGAGTTGGGGCTGGGGTGCCTATTCCAGAAGAGTTCTGAGACATATTGTGTCCCCTTGAATCTACAGGATTGCGTTACATTATTCAGACGTCATTCCAAAGTAATAGCTCTTACATACATGACCTTTTCCCAGAACGCCAAAGCAGACATACATGGGCAGATTTTATAAGTTTGGCACAATGCAGTTCACCAACGCATGTTGCTGCACTGTGTAGCGTCAAAGAGGGAGAGAAAAACATGCTACTATTTAGCACTGCATTTCTCTCCCCCAGCACTAGCTCACTTTAGGTAGCCATGCACTAATGCACACACACTTGCACAATAGAGCATGGGTGTATGTGCTGTGTAAAGCATAGGTTTTGTTGTGGAAATAGACCTTCTCAGTACACAAATTATACTTTAATACTTTCCCCCTCTTTGTATGTGTGCTGTACAGTGAGGCTTGAAAAATGTGGAGACGTTTAAAAGTTGCTCCACTGTTATGTCTGCACCAATGAGGTGTAATATTTTGGCACAAGTCCCTCTCTTTCTAGGCAGTGATTTACGTCAAACTCATGTGTGGTTGCATGGGAATAACCATCTACCACACATGGAACGCCTGATTAACACAAAGTAATGAAAAGCAGTGCCTGACGCTGCTTTTGATTACTTTAAGCAACTTTCCAACACGTCATGTTTTGTGTTATAAAGTAAATTCCTTCCACCATACAGTGTTCGTAAATCTGAGCAGAACTGCTAATTCTGTGAGAAGCCTATTTGTTGCTCACACCATTGCATCATTATAGGTTCAGTGGGCTCCAGAGATGGCCATATATGGAGTCCGGGTGCAATTCTGGTTGATAGTATCAACTACTCCTTCAAAATATCCTTGAATAAAATCTGCCTCAGCCGAGAGGCACTGTTTCAAAGCCTTTCAGTCCCTTGAATAGCAGTCGGATACTAACAGGGTAAACATTCAACCTGGAGAGTTTCCCGAGCCACTGTAGATGAAATCAAATACTGTATGCCAGACAATGAACTGATAAAAGTCACTTTTATGTACCTTGCAAAATGTAATACAATTAAATGTTAATGTCTGATCGCACAAAATAATTGTCAGAAGAACATATAAAAACAATAAAACACATGAAAACAAATAATTGGTCTTTGGAGAATATCTACATTAAATACCAGTCAATGTATTGGTTCACCAATATCTAGTTCATTTCCGGTGGGAATGATCTATTTTGAGTGCAGGCTTTGTTGTGTCCTGCGAGACACGTTCTAGTGTCTCGACAGACACAGAGTTAGTAGCCACTCCCCCTATGGGAGTGGGCACACTTGCACCCCCACACGCATCCCTCACAGGCGTCACGAGTGACGTGAGCCTGTTAATAAAGGGCCCCGGGTGCACGTGCTCGTGGCCAGTTCTGCACCATACCTATCTGTGTCTGCGTGGTCCTTTATTCAAGTATGTGGGCCTAAGCGCCCGCAAACATAACATTGGCGACGAGGTGGCTGTGCCCGTGCGTGCAGAAGCCCGAAAGATTGGTGAATGGGGGGAGAGAGCTGCATGTGTTGAGGGCACCCCCTGCGAGTAGGCGCACCGCCCACCTAACGGCCCGTGGGGCATGTGAAGAGCCCCGGGCCTGAACACAGTTTAGAAGGTGATCGGGAGCCCACCCCGCACCTGGTGTGCCTGAACCCCCTGGGAGGAGGTGCCCGATAGCCCCGGGGATGAAAGAGCTGAGTGGGAGCCCACCCCGCGCTGACGAGTCTGCTGCGGTCCCATCCGGCAGGGAGTGAGCCCCCGAGGCGGCCGAGACGAGAGGCGAGCGAGGCCGGACTGCCACGGTGCCAGCCGTCGCCGCAGACTGCCTCGAGGAGAGAGAGGCCTGATCTGGCGGAGGGGAGCCCGTTGAATGTTAGAGGTGTCGAGGGGCTGTGGCGAGAAGAAGAGTGACCGAAAATTGTATGTGGTCAGCGGGAGCCTACCCCGCATCCGAAGGGCCTGCGCAGTCAGAGAAGAAGGTGAGCCCAAAGCGGGGAGACTGAAACCGCCAAAGCGAGGCACTGGAGATTTGCAGGCCGCCGCTCCAGCCCCCTGCGCAGCCCGTGCAGTGAGAGCGCCTGCCGCGGAGTGGGGGCCGCAAGTCAGCGAGAAAGGTGTCCCACCTACCGAAGGAAGAGTGGAGACTGCTCCGAAAGGCCGCAGGGACACAGACAAGTGCAACAACCCCGCAAGTCCGAGGAGCGGGGATCGGCGGTGCCAGACACTGGAAGCCCCATCAGCGTCCCCCAGTGCAGCGAGGTGTGCGGTGCTCATGTCAGGAGGCGCGTAGCAACCGCCATGCGGCGTACACACCCCAATGAAAGGCAGAAGGGGTAGGTGAAGAATTGGCCTACCACCACAGCATGGCATGCCTCCCCTCCTGCAGAGGGGAGAAGGCAGCCAGGGCACCACACAAGCATTTGCCTAGTCGAGCTGAAAGCCGAGCGCCAAGATAGAAGGTGCACCTCCCGCAGGCGAAGAGAGCGGGTAGCCGACAGCAATGGGTGTGCCGGTGCACGGTCGGTAACGAGGCAACCGGCAGTGAAGGGATGAGGCTGGTAATGTGCCCGTGAGAAGCGAGGCCCCGAAAAGCAAGCACAACACTGAAGATGAATTTTGCCCCCCTGCACGGCCCCAATAAAAGAAAAAACTTACCATGGTTTGCAGAGTTGCTGTGGAGCAACGAGGACAGCTGGTGCAGAGAACAGAGGCCCAGGAAGAGACAGAAGTGTCTGCAGCTCAGTGTGGGCATCAAGTTGGGAAGAAGGCAGCACCCACCACGAGTTGCCTGCCCTCCATTCCTCTGCCCCATCGAAGCCCGCGAGTACAGGACAAACGGCAGCATCACGGAACCGAGCGTGGTTCCAGAACGAAGGTAAACGACCGCAGACAGTCATAGTTTGCCCTGCAGTGCCATATAGTGGCCGTTTTGCGCTACCGCGGCTAGGGAAAAGAATTGTATGGACAAGCATGCAAGAAAAGGGAACCAATTGCTGCAGCCTGCAATAAGTGCCAGGGAAGAGGGTTATCCAGTGTTTAAAAAAAATAAAAATAAGATAGAGAACACAACCAGCACCCAGCAGCACCGCAATGCATAGGTGAATGCAAGAGGCGGTACCAATCTCCACCAGATACCTGCTGCACTCAAAGCAGTTTCCTAGCAGCAGAAGAAAGTCTAGGGAGGTGGAGAAGAGTGGTGGGCACACGCCCAAGCAACAGTCTGATGAATCCATGAGGGGAAACAGACCAAGTATGCAGGGAGCCAGGCAAGAGTACCCTCCCAGAGACAATGTTACAGAGCAAGCCTGGTTGTTCATCAGGTGCCCGCAAAAGCGACGCAGCGTAATGCCAAGCCACTACACAGCTTTAAGGATGAAGAGATAATGCGCAGCTAGGCGCCAGGAGTTCAGGAACACAGCACCAAGCACGTGCGCAGCAGCACAGGAACAGCTGCTACAGTTCCAGGAGCGAAGGACTGAAGAGAATGCACAGCAAGTGCGTCCAATGAGGCAAACGAAGGGCGCAGTCAGAAGCGCGCCGAAGCGATGCAACCAGAGGGAAGACGAAGAAGTGGTTGCGCAGACCACCAGAAGCACGAATACCCAGGAGGACAAGAGACCTCTGCAAAGGAAAGAAGCACTGCTGGAATCCGCAGGGAGATCCCATACATCTCCGCAGAAGCAACAGCAATCGAGCCGGAAGGGGCAAAAACACAGCACAGTGACCTCCCTCACACTGCCTCAAGCAGGAGTCGTCAGTGACCCAAGGCTGACGAGAGGAGAGTCGTACACCACGAGTGGCCAGCCGCCATCACAGCTCTCCACTGCCCGTGGAAGCCATTCCCTAGAGAGGGAACGCCCGGAGTAGGAGAGTCAAGAAGCTGCCTGAAGAGGGAGCATCCAAGATGAGTGGCTGCTCGCCATGCAGCCGAGAAAAGCGACTGAAGTTTCGCCTGTATGGTCCGGAGACCATTGAAGTTAATAGGCCCGTTGGCCTTGTTAGAACATGGTGCATGTCACTGCACCCGGAGGAGGAGCAGAAGAAGAGTGGAAATTGTGTCACCCAGAAGAGCTGGACAAACGCAGGTGTGTCAAAGACAACGAGAGGAGAAGCACGAGGACTCGTAGCACCACAAGCCAAGAACACCTCCAAAGACACCAGACAGCCACCAAGGCGGACCGACGGCCCTGGAGACAGCACCAAGGGAGAACCACACGTAAGCCGCAGCAAGCGCAAACTGCGTTGCTCCCATCGCTTCACACTGAGACCGTCCAGCCCCGAGTGTCGGCAGTTGGAGTCGAACGGCATCCCTGCCCTTGACCGCAAATGCCAGAGGTACGAGAGAAGATTCAGAAGAGGCAGTCAAGTGACTACGACGTTCATCCAGAAACCTCCTCTCCTAGTTAATCATCGCCACCTGTCGTCCAGGCCCAATGGCAGCTACGTCATCAGTGCCCTGGGCATGACACCGCACTCAGCAAGATATGTGGAAGTGTAACCGGAGGGTCTACATCAAGAATCGGACTACCAACTGAGGTCAGAAGGAGAAGTCGTGAGTGGCAGGGCCGGACGATGAAGAGAACCCAAGCTACAACAGGAGTGAGTCCTGACACAGCGACAGCAAGGGAAGAGGATGATAACCCGAGAAGGAACTGGCAACCGCACAGCGGGAGGCCAAGAGTAAGCCACACAACCTGCGCGGACTGAGTCTCAAGCCTCACGTTTCTCAGCATGTCTATCACTCCTCTGTCATCAAAGTCCCAACAGCCCAAGAAGTCAAAGTACATGAATGCAAGTGCCTCCTCAGAGATCATGGAGGTACCTGGCCACTCCCTGCCTCAGGTGATCGACTCCAGACTAAACGCCTGCAGCCATCAAGCCAAGTCATCACCCGCCATCGTCCAGATTCGCCACACGGCTGGCAATGCCACCATGCAAGTCCTCATCAAGTGCGTCTACCGACACCGTCTCGAACACAAATGGATTGGAGTTCTACACTGTTGCCAAACCTGCTGATAAGCAAACACCCTGCGGCAGCGAGAGCATGTCCTGACCAAAATCCATACACCCTTGAGGTTTGTTCGAGAGACTGGCTACTGGCTCCTCAGCGGTTTTGCAGCTGCCCCCAGTCGGCACACACGCAGCCCCAGCGCAGCTTACAAGCAGTCCCGTGGCAGACCCGCCAAAGGGCCTCCCCAGGCGGGAGAGGTGGAAGAGACAGTGCCCCACCGACAGGTCATCAGAAACAGCAAGACAGTCTAACCGAGACTTCAGGCGATCCTGCAACGATTCGGTGAACCTTCACCAATGGACTCCAACCATGATCTTGACGCACCCAGTCAATGAACTGTTATTACCCACCACATACCATCCTCCACGTCAGCGAAGGGAAGCTACCTGGGACCAAAGGACATGTTTCCACCGGCAAGTTACTGGAATGTAGCTGACATCTCCAAGCGAGTGTTCGTGTCCTGAATCACTCAGGTTAAATAATGAGTGCCCGCCGAGATCGTCCTGCCACGGCCAGAGTCACCGGTCCTGGTCTGCGGTCTTTCGGATGCCTGACCCGAGACGTTGATGGACCCTGTGGTGTATATTCCATTGTTGTTTCTCCCTACAGGTTGGACTAGGGAGCTTTTGCTGTTATTAAAATTTGGGAGGAATGTTGTGTCTTGCGAGACACGTTCTAGTGTCTCGACAGACACAGAGTTAGTAGCCACTCCCCCTATGGGAGTGGGCACACTTGCACCCCCACACACATCCCTCACAGGCTTCACGAGTGACGTGAGCTTGTTAATAAAGGGGCCCGGGTGCACGTGCTCGTGGCCAGTTCTGCACCATACCTATCTGTGTCTGCGTGGTCCTTTATTCAAGTATGTGGGCCTAAGCGCCCGCAAACATAACAGGCTTGAATTGTTTTGTGCTTCTTGGATTTAAATTGATTGTGATTCGTGAGTCATCCTCAGAAACGTAATTTCATCGCAGAGGGCTGGAACAGAAAGCTTTTCAGATGCTTTTTAATTTGTAAACTTCCTGTCTGTTTCATATGTCGCATTAGTGTCAGACATGCTGTTTGGAAAGTCCCAGTAAATACCAATATAGTCCTTTTCATGTATTATAATTCAGTTGGCGTACATAATAAAGCTAAAGCGTGAAATAGTTTGTGTCATACAATTCACAAAGTTTTTTGGCCTAATAATTGGATGTGATATTCCATTTAAAACCAGTGCGTCTTTTTTGTGTCAGTGATTTAGATACACTTACTCCAAAGAGTTCCTACAGCAAGATTGCTCTGACAAAACCCTATTAGCTGCAGTCTGTAGAGCTGGTGATTCGGTGACCTAATGTGTCAAGTCAAGAGCTAGTGCTGAACAAGTTTCCATTGTGTGGATTCCTGACTTATCCAGAAGGCTTACACAAATCAGGCTTACCTCTTTGCTCCTGCCAATCCAGAAAAAGCTGATAACCTATCATGCATCCCATTGGTTGGCAAAAAATGCCAGGCCAGCTTCCACCACCCACCTGCGCTCTATGGAAATGAAATCCATCGTCTCTGTCTCATGGTCTGACCCACTTTCCTAATAATTGCATACGATTTTGTCTTTCATATTCCTCAATCTACACTCTTCCTTTACTTTCCAAATACGTCTGTGCTGTATAAATACTGATAAATACAGATAATCCATGATTTTTTCATAATATAGCTTTGGAACTATTGAAAATAAATTGTGAAAATATAATTTTAGCTGCTGCAAGGTATGATTTTATTCACAATGATGTTAGGGGTCAGGCTACATGATGTCATGTAAACTCGTTCACTCAGGAACCATTTTCTCACATGCCCACAATGCATTCTCTAGCAGGAATCTATTATTGGTTGTCAAGCAAATAATGTCAATTGATCCTAGCCACCGAAAACAAAGACATAGAACTTCCAGGTTGTAATTCATGACCAATAAGGTAGAGTATTACATCTGCTTTCTCAAGGGGCTTCTTTCTACTGTGCTGACCGTCAAACAATAAGTGAGCCAAATATCCTTATGGGTGCCTTATAAGACATAGGCATCAATCATACCAGTTTCTGCATCCCTGGCAACTTGAACATCTGATTGGACAAACCAAAATTGCCCTAACCAAATAACATCATAATTCGTTGGTAAACTCACTACCTACACCAGATTATGACGGGACCTACTCACAAATCAGGGTTCACTTTGGACATTATTTTTTGGCAATCCAAACCAGCCAAGATTAAAGGAATCAACCCAGTCTTTACCTCATCCCTTTCACCTGTGACATCCCATAAAGACCTAAAAACAACCCTGTTCCACATATCAATTCTGACTTTGTAGCAAACGTGATAGAGGAATTTGTAGCTCAATAGGCAGTGACTTTAAATGCCAAGGCAATAACAACTGTAGAACAACTACATGATTGGATGAACAAAGCATTTGACAAAATAATCCCAATGGAAAACTCACCAGAACCAAAACAGAAAGAGAAGGCAACATGGATGAATGACGAAATAAAGCAGACAAAAAGCCACCTGTGCGCCCTCAAACATCAACAGTATAAACCCCAAAGCCCAATGGACAACATAAGGCTCAAAAGACTCAAAGGGATTTGTAAATCCACCAACAAAAAAACAAAGAATCACTCACTTCTTAAATTAGATTATAAATGCCAAGTGCCTACTAAGGAACTTTACAAAAACAGAATTCCGAAATGCAGATTGTATCTCAGTGTCAGCACCTCAAACACAGGAGTTCTGTGACGTAATGGCAGATCACGTTTTCATCACAAGTAAGCTGCAGGCACATCTCCAGTGGAACACAAAACGTCATATGAATGGCCGGTTATTACAAAGAACAACCTACTCCCAATAGAGCGAAGTAAGTATATGCTAATCTCCATTTTGTCTCTTCATTGGAAAACTAATTGATGAAAGAGCATTAACAGACATCCGACTTCCACAAATGAGACATGTTACTCTCTGACAAACAAACGGGACTCTGCCCTAGGAGAGAAACTATATTGGTCCTAATCTCTACATGGGATGATCTAAAAATTCCATAGTTAGAATTAAGGTGGCTGCAGTAATACTGCTCGACCTATCGGCCACCTTTAACACTGTACACTATGAAACTTTGATATTCAGGCTAGAAGAAATGGGCATCAAACTAATCATCCTAGATTAAATGTCATCCTGCCTGAGGAGCAGATTAACCACTGTTGCAGAAACTTGTTATACATGGTCTAGTGTTTGTGGAACACTATGCCTCGTTCTTGTCCCTTCATTCTATGTTCTTGTCTTGAGAGGCGTTCGGTTCCAAGTCAGTTATTGTGCTGGCTTGGAGGCGTCCGCTCTCTCTTCTCATCGCTCCTCAATAAACGCTAGTTTCAACTACTTACCGTCTTCTGTGTGGCTTCTATCCTCAACATTTTGGCGACGATCGTTCAACGTACTCCACACACCTTAAGAGAAGACTCGGCAGTGTTGGCGCTTTCTGCGAGCATTTCTGGAAGCGATAACAAAACTCTCTCTTAATACCTTACAACAAAAAGGCAGGATACCCTAAGGCTTAAATATCTTCCCTCTCCTCATCAATGTATACCTTGCACCCCTCCTGGAATTTATCTAATCCTTCAATTTTACTATGCTGATGGCACCCGGATTGTCCTAAAACTGGACATAACCTACTGTCCTTGAGGTCTCAAATCCTATTGACTGACTCCTAGACTGGATTGTAACAATTGCTTTAAACTCAGCTCACCACAGACTGTAGAGGTTGGAAAAGATATGATCTATTAATCTTTCACAAAAAAGTGGAAAAACCACCTACAATTTTGAAAGAGATAAGAAAAGTAAGAGTTATCATGACCTCAGCACTAAAGTTAAAGAAGAAACTAAATCTGCATTCCATGCTATACAAACGTTATGACACATTTTACCACATCTGGGCTCTCCACAGGAAATCCAAGCAACTACCTGCCTTGCTATCCAAGCGGAACACTGACGGATGAATGGCGAGTGTAATGAGGGAATGACAGTGCGCAATAAGAGGAGGCCGATCCCCCCTCCTCTTTTTAACCTTGCTCTCCTGATTTCCTCTCTCTTTGTTCTATGCTGTGAGTGCGACCGAACCCGAGGATTTCAATGCAGGATGCAAAGGCGGAGGCAAATGCATATTCCATTTGACAGCTGTTGACTATGGGATGCGCTAACACTCTGTATTTCTCTGCCACTGTAAAATATGTAATTGGTACGGCCGCCTGCATGTATACAAAGCTGGTTTTTCAATAAGATTTAATTTAAAAAAAAAATTAAACTACCTTCCTCGCCACATCATGACCAGGTTATACTAACGGCCTGTATCATGGAATCGCAGACTCTGCTGCTAGACACCTTCAAAATCTTAGAATCCAGAAGCAAGACAACTTGTCCTTGTAAACCAAAGAGGTCACATCACCCCTGCTTTAAAGGTCATTCATTTGCTCCCTGTAACGTGAAGATCTACCTTCAAGAATTACTGCATTACACATAAGGTAATAAGCCAAAAGGGTTCTGTTTTCATGCATAGGAAGCTTAAGAAGTGCCAGGTGAAATGTACACTACATCTACAGTACTTTGACTAATCATAATACATTGCAAGAGGAAAACCAATTTCTCTTTTCAAGCTGTCAAAATATGTAACTCGCTACTGGCAAAGATATAAGCCAAAAATAACCAGCTGGAATTCAGGACAATTATTAACACCTGGATTTTTACGACCTGAACGCAATACCATTGACCAGAATGACCTTAATACCTCAGCAGTTGGCAATGAGCTTTAGGATTTGACTCTCCATAAGCATAGAAACACTCAAACTCATAACGAGACCCAAATATATCCTATTACCATTCGATGCAAAGAACAAAGAGGCTATCTGCTGTATCACAATACCAGTGCTGGTCACAGCAGCAGAACTCAATCATCCAAAAGGTAAGTAAAAGGAACTTGCAGAAGACAACAAATCAGAACCATCTCATGAGGCAAAACATTTTGGGGCCTATTCTCAAGGACTCATCGCCGATTTATCAGCACTTTAGCGCCGCAAAAGTGGCGATAGATTTTTCGCCCTATTCACAAGCTGGTGCAAACTGCCGACATCGCCAGTGTTCCTGCGATAGCTACCGCAAAAAACATCGCCACGGATGAGTGCGACAACTAACGCTAATAATATGCAGAGTAGGCGTTCCTGTGCAAAAACACACGAAAACACCACTTCGCGCGATTCTCAACGACCAGTCAGATCTGCGATGTGAACCAAGAACAGGCGATAAGGCGCGTTAGCTGCAGGGGTTTAACACCTGCCTTTAGCTGGTGCTAAGCAGGACGACTACCTGCAGTATGAAAGGGAGCCCAGCCCAGAGCCACAACTGAAGACCCACAGATGCCATGGAGCCAATGAACATGCAGCTCGGAGACCCAAGAGGGCCACAACACCCACCGCCACCACCCCCAGGACCCCTCCCGCTCCGGACCCACCCTCCCCGGACTACAACCGAGGCAGTGTAGGACAAGACAGCGGACCTTCCGAAAACGGCATGGCCCCTCAGCCACACAAGTGCAGAATGGGGGGAGAGGTGGGAACCAAGTATGTGTGAAGGAGGCAACAAACCCATGAAGAAGAATGTACACAATGCCAAGTGTGGCGGTGATGTGCTGGACAGACCTCAGAATGCAGAGCACAGACATGTCCATGTGGACATATACTGCTGGGGTTTGTAGTGTTGTGGACAGTGGACGCAAACATGTTACCTCAGGCAGTGGGGAAGACCCTGCACATGTAGCTGTGCTGTCCCCCCCTGTAAGCGTAAGTGCAGTGGGCTGGGCCGGCGTACGCCACTCCAGCGTAGGAGTGCGGATAAAAAGGCCGGGCTCTGGGCGTGGTTCTCTTCCGTGATGGGCAACGCGTCTGCCAGGGCAGCGCACCTCACCCTGCCACGATTCCGCCGCCGTAACCTCCAGACTCCGCGACACAGGCCCCCAGCACATCCAGCGGCACAGCAACACAGAGTCATGTGTGTGTCGGATACTGCCTTAGTCCTACACTGCGGTCAGCAGGTCCCACAGTTCAAATCGTGCCACATTTCTGTTAATGGAGGAAACCACTTGTCAACAGACATTGCCCCCAGTGCGGCCCACCCGGACGACGCATCATCGTTGGCTGTGCACCTGCTGAACGCTCCAGGTGCCACTGACCCGGTGCAACACAAGTCGACGCCACGTGGCAATATTGAGACAGAATTCAGTAGGCAAAAAGAACATTGCTCCCAGTGCGGCCCACCCGGACGACGCATCATCGTTGGCTGTGCACCTGCTGAGTGCTCCAGGTGCCACTGACCCTGTGCAACACAAGTCGACGCCACGTGGCAATACTGAGGCAGAATTCAGTAGGCAAAAAGAACATTGCTCCCAGTGCGGCCCACCCAGACGACGCATCATCATTGGCTGTGCACCTGCTGAGAGCTCCAGGTGCCACTGACCCTGTGCAACACAAGTCGACGCTACGTGGCTGTGGGCCCTTTCTGACCACTGCCTCCGGCCTACACTGCAATCAGCAGGTCCCCCAAGTCAAACGACGCATCATCGCAGGCCGCACACCCGCTGAGCGCTCCAGGTGCCACTAACTCAGTGCACCACAAGTCATCGCCACGTGGCTGTGGGCCCTCGCTGACCACTGCCTCCGGCCTACACTGCGGTCAGCAGGTCCCCCAAGTCAAACGACGCATCATCGCAGGCTGCGCACCCGCTGAGCGCTCCAGGTGCCACTAACTCAGTGCACCACACGTCATCACCACGTGGCTGTGGGCCCTCGCTGACCGCTGCCTCCGGCCTACACTGCGGTCAGCAGGTCCCCCAAGTCAAATGACACATCATCGCAGGCCGCACACCCGCTGAGCGCTCCAGGTGCCACTAACTCAGTGCACCACAAGTCATCGCCACGTGGCTGTGGGTCCTTGCTGACTGCTGCCTCCGGCCTACACTGCGGTCAGCAGGTCCCCCAAGTCAAACGACGCATCATCGCAGGCCGCGCACCCGCTGAGCGCTCCAGGTGCCACTAACTCTGTGCAGCTCAAGTCATCGCCACGTGGCTGTGGGCCCTTTCTGACCTCTGCCTCCAGCCTACTCTGTGGTCAGCAGGTCCCCCAAGTCAATTTCAGTCTTGATTCATTTATGGCAGAGTCCAGTAGGCAACAGACATTGCTGCCAGGGTGGCCCGCCCGGACGACGCATCATCGCTGGCTGCACACCCGCTGAGCGCTCCAGGTGCCACTAACTCAGTGCACCACAAGTCATCGCCACGTGGCTGTGGGCCCTTTCTGACCACCGCCTCCGGCCTACACTGCAGTCAGCAGGGCTCACAATTCAAATTGAGACTTCAGTTATTCATGGCGCAGTCCAGTAGGCAACAGACATTGCTTCCAGGGCGGCCCGCCCGGACGACGCATCATCGAAGGCCGCGCACCCGCCGAGTGCTTCCGGTGCCACGAACTCAGTGTAGCTCAAGTCATGGACCCTTTATGATGTAATCATATGTGTGTGAGTCCAGTTCTGGTGCCCCTACCTCAGTGCACTGCAAGTCATGGACCCTTCATGAGTGACTCTGTGTGTGTGATCCGATGCTCACTGTTCTAGTTGTTGCCAGCACAAACCACTCCTGAGGGCTGGCTTACACTCACCCCACACCCATCCAGCACAGGCGTCACTGGACATGTGACCCTGGTAATAAAAAGGGGCCGGGCGCACGTGCCCGTAGCCAGTTCCACTATCTATCTAAGTGTGTCCGTGTGGTCATTATGTATGCGTGATGGCCCCTGGCCCTACCACATCACATCGTGCTGTGGACAGCAGACGCAAGCATGTCACCTCAGTCAGCGGGTAAGACCTTGGACATGTAGCTTTGTCGTCCCCCCCTGTAAGCGGAAGCGGAGTGGGCTGGGCCGGCGTACGTCAGTCCAGCGCAGGGGTGCGTAGAATTAGCCCAGGGCGTGGTTCAGTTCTGGCCTGGACAAGGAAGTCACCAATGCGTGTGTCTCTGTTGTAGTGTCGGCGCCACCCGGCCCGCAATTGACAATGTTGCAATGTAGCATGCACCCGGAGGGCGGTCTCGCACGAACGGAGAAATGAAGGGGCGCATGACCGCTCGGGGTCTTGGCTCATACATGCCAAGTGTTGTGTGTATCTGCATTGCCGCAGCATGAGCCAAATGCCTAGCCTTAGTCGCAGCGCGAGTTCAGCCAGGCATGAACTCTACATCTGTGTCCGCACTATCCTTACCATAGGCCTACACCCACTTGGCCGCCCACCTTCAACGGCCAACATCACAGTGTTGTTGTCAGGCTTGTGGACATGCGCAGACAGGCATGACAATGGTGTGCCGTTGGAGTGCAAGTGATGCAACCGCGCAGCGCACACAAGTAAATAGGCTCGGGGGGAGGGAGGAGTAGCTGTGAGGCAACATAACACACAGTGATGCCGCTCATTTGCCACATGCAAGTCATGTCAAACATGGATCCCAAAGTCGCAGACATCCCACCCCACACCCAACAAGCCACATCACACATCATGAATGCAAGCAGATGACAAACTGATATTAGGGATGATATCTCCTTTGTCTGAACTATCAGGCGGAAGCACATCTGCACCTCCGACCTCGGAATTGCATGTGGCCGGCACCCCCTGACAGATACGATAGCAGTTGAGGACGACTCCCACACTACGCACAGCCCGACGACAGACCAACGTATACACACCCCACACACAGAAGTCCTTGCTCTGAGTTATCTTGCATGGAATGGTCTTCACACTTACTCCCACACCATCCCAGGTGTACAACCGTTGCACACTTAAACAACTCATTGATCCGAGCTGTGGCATTTCATCCACAGAACTGGCGCAGGTCAGAACAGTGCCGCTTCAACCAGTGCCACTAACGCAATGGCAGACCATCCCGGACACATGCACAACCCCTGTCACGTTGAACTGTACCGTGCACATATGCTGCATTTACTGGGGGCACTGCCATTGGTAGTGCTGCGGATCAGTTACCGACTGAGCTTCCGCCTTGCCAACGTCACCTGCGTGCAGCCTGTGTTGCATTGTCGCTCGTGTATATTCGAGTGGTCCATGGATGTCTGCCTATCCAACAGGACGGTAGCCGAACTGGATTTTGACATGTGTGTGCGCCCCCTGTTGGCCCACGACCATGATTGTCACCGTGACACCCGTCTATGGGATGCCTGGATACTTGGCATACATGCTGGCAGCTGGACCTGGGAGATTGCAGAACTCCTCGTGTGCAGTGACCACATTGAGCTGCTCCCCCATTGGGCTGTAGTGCTAATTGGTGACAGGGGGTGGACGCAGCACATCTGTCCGGACCTGCTAATGGTTAGCCTCGCCGTCCTGTTCGATGAAGTCGACAACGACCTCATGTTGGAAATGATTGCCTACGAAGCTGCACTCGCTTTCATGGACGTGTATCTACGTTCCTGCAGACACAACAGTTTGGAACACATTGCACATGTCCCGACACCTTGTTGGGACTTGGGGTTCTGGTCACATCTCCCACAACGACAGTGGACATGGCTGCATTCGCCTGGACTCCGAATACATGAGCGGACAACAACGCGGGTAAACACACACCTGTGAATGGTGCGGCACTCCCCCGGAGTGGACAGCGGTGCTTGGCAACATTCCACGTTCTGACATACTGCTGCATTGGTCTGCATGTTGTGGCACTTATGTTGGCCGTACTGACACGCATATGCTAATGAAGTCTACGCACCTTCACTTGTATTCAACTGTGATGAGTGTTGATTTGTATGACAATGTGTGTCTCACTGCCTATCTGGGTCACAGCCATACATGCATTACTACACCATCAGGGATGTGGGGTTGTACTAGTACATCATCTTCTCACAGTTTCCAGCTATGCCACATGCGAATGGCCATTTTCCACACACAAGTGGCAGCAGTTGTGTCCTCTGTTCTGTTGTTCTGGTGTTGCTGTCTGTTTAACATTGTTGTAAATGTTGCGGTGCTCTGGATCTTATGTGTGTGTGCTGCATTGTAGGTGAGTTGCCCCTTCAGCTCTGATTTGGCTGGCCCTTATCCCTTTCAGGCGGTGTGGCTTTCACTTCTGTGCTTATGCAGTGCTGTGATGTTGCAGACTTGGGTAAATTGGGCTCTTGGTTGGAGTTGTGACTCTTGGCCATGGTTTGTCCGCAGATGTACTCTACTTAATTGTGCATGTGTGCCATTGTGCCCATCTCCCCCCGTCCCCCCAGACCCTGGTGGTTACTCACCCTGTTGCTGTTGTGTCGGGTCATGTTGAGCAGTGTCCGGTCCCCCAACTCCTGCCACCGTCTCCTCACTGATGACTGTGGTCACCATTTCCTCCATCTCATCCAGCTCCTCCTGTGGCGCTGGACTCCCACCTCCAGTCTGCATTGCTGCCTTCTGGTTGTCTGCAAGTTTCTGCTTGGTCTTGCGCTTCACATCATTCCAGCGCCTCTTGACCTCGTCCGTTGTCCTCCTCAGCACTCCGACTGCATTCGCCTTGTCCACGATGGACTGCCATATTCCATTTTTTGTTGCCAATGACACAGTGGAGGTGACGAACAGTTGTTGATGGTGTTCTATCACCTCATGCATGTGCCTGGGAATTTTTGTGACTTCACAGAAATTCGGAAATGACTCCACGTACAGACTGAAATTTACTAAAACTACATTTCTAACTTTAAGACTTTTTTTGTTTGTCAATCGGGATCATTGTGATATTTTTGTGCCTCTTGTTCTGAAACTACGGGGGATATGTACTAGGAAGTGGCGGAGCGTGTCGTTAGCCTCCTTGGCTTAATGACACGCTCCGCCACTTCTGAAACGCAAGGCTGCACCATATTTACAAGAATGTGGTGCAGCCTTGCGTTTCCCCCTGTGATGGCGTTAAGTTTAACAACTTAACGCTAACGCAGGCACCCAGAGTGCAAGGGTGTCTGCGTGCAGGGGAGGATTGTTTATGTGTAGGAAGGTGCCCCTTCCTGCACATAAACAATCCTAAAATGCTATTCTGTCACTTTCATGTGTGCTGCTTCATGCAGCAAACATGAAAGTGACAAAATGGCATTTTTTTAAAGGTTTGTTTATGTACAGGAAGGGACACCTTCCTGTACATAAACTAACCATGGCATTTTGCTTTTTCCATGTGTGCTGCACAAGGCAGCACACATGGAAAAAGCAAAAACGAGGAGAAATAATGCATTTCTCCTCGTTTCGAAAAACTTAAGACCAGGGTTTTCCTGGTTTTAATTTTGGCGCTGCCTCCTATGTACGCCACCCTTGTACATAGGGGGCAGCGTCAAATACAATGAGTGTTGCGGTGGAACGCCCACCGCAACACCCACTGCACGCTCCTTTCACGCTAACCATAGCATGAAAAGGTGCCTTATGTCAAGGCAGCGTTAAGCCACGTTAAGTGGCTTAACGCTGCCTTGTACATAAGGCGCAGCCCCTATCGCCACCACAACGTCCGTAAAAGTGACGTGGTGGCGATAGGGGCATGTACATATGCCCCTACGTTCCATAACTCAACGCTGCTCTTTGGCATTTAGACACTTTTCTGAAGCAGACTGTGCCACTGTCATGGTCCCTCTTAAACAAAGCTATAAAAGACTTTTATTTGGCTGAGGCAAATCTGAGCTTCATTTCTAAATGTCGAAGAATAGTTTATCATCCCTTGATAAGGTATGCAGAGCTAACCTGTATCAAGAAATCGCATTTATCTGGAAATATAACATAATTACTCTCTCTAGTGCATTCGTCGGTTTTTGAGTTACTGCCTTCCCACGCTTTTACGGATATTCCCAATTTAAAAGAGTAGCACGTCAATGGAGATCGATTTAAATGTAGTTGATATTCACAGAGAGTGTTGTGTTACTTTGAGGAAGAGTTGAAACACTCAAAGAAATAAAACTACCCCTATGTATTAATGTCAAACTATCGTCTTAAACTGCTGGAATTTCTAAATAAAAAAAATTATCTTGAATGGCTGCTATATTTCCATTAATGGAAATAAATAGAAATTTGAATATGGACGTTATGTATGTTGTGCACAACAATCGTGAACAATTGGGATTGTTTGTGAACAATTGTGATTTATCCTTGTACTTTGTAACTAAAGTTTGTCCAGCATATTTTCCAATGTGACACATGTTCGCTGCCAGTGATTTTGTACATTGAGGGCCTCATTTAGAATGATGCTTCGCCACCGGAGCGTCACTTTTTGCGATGCTCCGGTGGCCCAGGGGTCTGCTCCATATTTACCAGACAGCACTAAGCCACTTTGCATGGCTCAATGCGGCTTTGTAAATATCGTTCCCATTAAAGCAGTTTTCTTCATTAAAGGGGAGTGCAACAGATGTTGCTGAGGGCTTTCCCTGCAACACCCATGGCTTTTTGACACTGCCCTAGATTTACTGGGAATCGTAACTCTGAGGCAGCGCCAAAATTTTACGCTTCCCCAGGGGAGGCGCAACTCGGAGAAATACCTTTATTTCTCCTCGATTTTCCTTTTTCTATGTGTGCTGCAGAATGCAGCACTCATAGAAAGAGGAAAAAGTCTCTTGCGATTGTTTTCGTGCAGGAAGGTTTCCCTTCCTGCACAAAAACAATCATCCCTGCAACGGAAGCACCCTTGCACCATGGCGCAAAGGTGCCTGCGTTGGCGCATGGCAGCCCATTGTGCGCCAGCACAGGAGAAAAGGACAGGAATATGCTGTATCTGATACAGCGCATTCCTGCCCTTTTCTTTTGCTGTAGGGCAGCGCCGCAGGAAGGCCTGCGGTGTTGCCTAATGGCAAAATCTTGTAAAAAAGACCCTGTGGGCCTCATTTATAAAAAGTGTTGCATCGCTGGTTAAAAACAGCGATGCAACACTTTTCATTGCACCCTCCTTGCGACACCTTGGATGCGCTGTACTTACAGTATGGCGCTCCATGTTGCAAGGATTGACCAGATATGTCAGGAATCCTGACGTATCTGGTGGCGCAGTAATGACGCATTCCTGGAGTGTGTCGCAAAACTGACGCAATTCCAGCAATGTGTCAGTACACATGGGCAAGTTCCATGTAAAAGTGCCTGCATCAGTCCTTACGCCTGCTGTGAAGCAGGCATACAGATTTGACGCAGTGAACTCGTAGAAGTGGTGCAGTGAAATCTCAAGGATTTCACTGCGCCACGTCTACGAGCCTTTTTTACAGGGGAATGCCCACCCTGCATACATTATACCTGATGCAGGTATAATGTAGAGCAGGGGTTTAAAAAGTGACCCATCTACCTAGATGCATCACTTTGTAAATATGCTGCAGTGTGGCACATTTTTTACGCCGCCGCAGCCTCACAAAAAGTGACGCAATGGCGGCGTAAACCCTTTATAATTAAGGGCCTGAGTAAGTACTTTCATCTGACAGATAGGCAGATGTAAGTATCTTGAAAGGGAATCACTGGTTTTATCTTTCACACCACATCTTCAGTCCTGGCTCCTGGATTCTGGATCTGGGAGGACCATGATGAAACATGGGTAGGCCAAGATGATGCATGTGGTGGGGGCAAAAATCATCCAAGCATTCAGCAAGATCTGCTGTTTTAGACACAGACAATATAGGGCAATTTTGACAAGTCTACAGACTGAAAGTTGCATATGTTTACTAATGTTTGGCATAATCAAACAGAACATTAGCCCTTCTTAGTACCCAATTTGTACTGTTTGCAGCAGCACCGGACATAGGGTATGGGTGCAGGACATGCCCTCTGAACCCAGCTATAGGAAGTGCAATTTGGGTGCTCGTTGCATGGTAGCATGGTAATTGTTAAAAGGCAAGGGCAGGGACCATGCCCTGTGCCCTGTGCCAACATAGCATAGCCAGATGTTCAGAGATTGCAGAACACAAGATTTGTTGGGCAACAGAACATGCCTAAGGTTTATGGGTTTTGAAAGTGGAGATGCTATGTTACCATAGCTGACCATACTTTGTGAAAGGCAATGCTTTTTAGGTTCTGGATCATGAGGAGAATATCCTTTCAGCAGTAATTTCAAAACCCATATTTCACAGGAATAATATCATACTGATGAATTATTTATTTTCCATTATTTGTGACATTCACATTAGCAACCAATAATAAAGCCACAAAGAAGTGTAATATAGTGTAGTACAGCAGTGATATGTACAAGTGTTTTCAAAACACATTTTCCTGTTTCAAAGACAAGCGATATAAAAAGTACATAGCCTCATAGTTGAATATCATGTAACGAGGACCCCACATTCTACGTGTAGAATAATTACGGCAATACAAATTATGAACTTGCCATTCCTTTTCCATCACACTCATCCTATTGCCGGAAGACTTGCAGGACATCCAACTGAAGGGAATCATTTTCCTGCAGCCAATAAGCCCTGAGAGTCAGTAGGGCAATAAATAGCATATTTCACCTTGACCGTCACTAGAATACCTGTCCCTGGACCACCAGTACTGGAGAAAGAGAGGTATCTCATTAGAACCAGTAAGACAGGGTTACCTAGTTTTAAGGCACCGTTTAACAGAGGGAACATTTTTAAATACTTTGCCAGCTTCATACTTTACAAATCTGGGGAGGTTAAAAAAAGAAACCTAAAGTGCTAAGCTTCACAACTCCTCAGCTGTATATATAGAGCCATAATATATAATCATCCAATATTTATCCTCTATTGTCCCAAAGTTAAATGGTGTCATAAACATAGGTTTATGAACAAATTTACCTTTTTTACACCTACCAGGAATTCACAAAGGAACACCTGAAAGGTGGATATGCATATATTATTGGCTATTTCTCCACCAAGAGTGCATAGAAATCCACTATATTAAATCCCACTTAAGGCGTGGGAAGTGGGTGTTTCAAGGTGTGATTTGCCATGCACTTGTGGGCATTCCCAAATTCGTTGTTGTCACCTTTCTTCACTGGAAATGGCTGGAGTAACTCTACTTTCAGAAACTGATGGGGAACGGATCACCACTAGATTTACTGTGGATGTAGAGGAATAGCTTTCTCCATTGGGAGAAATATTTTCCTCACAGAAAAAAACTATAAAAAAGAGCATTTGCACAGAAGGTTCGATTCCCTCTGTGTGGAATCATTCACTATGGAGAACTCCAATGAAGTGGAATTGGAGTCTGCTGAATGAAGTGGAATAGGAGTCTACTCAAAAAGTCTAATTACATTCCCACTGCTCCACTTGGAAACCTTTGCCTTGCTCACTCTTTCAGCCATATTATTGGTATTGTTTATTAATACATTTGGGATTTAGCTGCTGACAAATAGGACTCAGGATAATTAGGATTTAAGATTTAGCAGCTGATAATATTGACAGGGATAATTCCAAGACTTTACCTTATGGTATTAGCATGGGTAAAAATAAATGACTGCCCACCTATGTGCAACTTCCCAGAAGAGAGTATTCCCCATGTTCTGTTTGTATGCCCAGGGTGTAGGAGAGTAGGATCTGCTTCACAGGGGTACCCCCACTTTTTGCTGATACTTCACTGGTTTTCGACATTAGTCTGGCTGGGGCCCTGCTATTCAGAACCCCAGCCTAGCTGTTTCCTCTTTAAAAGGGTCTCCATGTGCCTTAGGCACATCTCTGATTGGGATCTGGAGTGCCCTTGTAAGTCCCTAGTATATGGTATACTATGTACCAAGGGCATAGGTACCTCAGAGGCCTGCCAGGGGCTGCAGCATATATTATGCCACCCCTGGTAGGCCATCCAAACTGACACCACAGGTCTGCTACTGCAGCCTGGGTAAGGTGGTGCATGCACCCCTTGCTGTGGTATAGGTTACCTATATCACTCAATGCATACACACATATAAACCTATAAGTCACTCCTAAGGCAGGCCTTATCAATCCTAAAGGCAGAGTGCATGGTTCCTATGTGAGAGGGTGCCCCTGCATGAGCAGGGCCCCTCTGCAGCGTTCGGAGACCATCTCTGATGCTGTTTGTAGTGCAGCCTGACCATATACTCTTAAACGCATTATATCCTCGCGGTAAAATGCTAACTATGGAATGGCTGCACCGAAACATGTCGTGTTTGGTGTCAAACATCTTGGAATACTACCCCCCGCCAAGTCTGGCGGCGGGGGTAGCATTCCACCCTTCTAGAGGGAAAGGCATGTTAACTCTGACGAGTCCGGTAACTTCTTTCCAGAGCCTGGCATCACAAAATGGATGCTACTGCCACAGACACGAGTCTGGCCTCCTGCTGCTGGGCGAAACTCCGGCAGGGGAGGCCTGGACAATAGGTTTCCTGTCCCAGGGAGGTGTGACCACCTCCCCAGACAGGACAATGTGTATTGGGGCTGGGCGGGAGCACTTTCGGGTGCTTTGAAGTCCTGCACTGGGGGCACATTTGGTGTCCCTGTGCATACCCCAGTTCAAACCGGATCAGGGGCTTGCAGCCCCTGCTTTGGCGCGAACTGGACAAAGGGAAAGGGGTGTAGCCACCCCTCTGCCCTGACCCACCCATAGGTGGGGCCACAGAGTAGTCCATCCCCTATTTTTGGAATAAAGGTAGGAACCCAGTCCTTAGGACTTTAGATTATACCTGGACGAAACTCTGACACGGAATCCTGGACCTTCGGCGCTCTACGACAAGATTAGAGGACTGAAGAATCTCCCTTGGGGTCAAGGAGTGACTCCCCTGCTTGGCAGGCACCAAAGAAGCATCTGTCCGGTTCGCATCACTGAAGCTCCCGTCGGACGCCGAAGTCATCGCATCACCAGAGGTGGATTCTCAGACTTCCCCGAGGCTACCCTGAGTCCCCAGCAAAGCTGAGGCCCGTGGCTATCGTGGGTAACGTGAGACCGTGACCCCTGGACACCGAGCACATTTGCAAGTGCACCATCTTCTGGGTCTCCCAGAAGTCGTGCTTCGGGCTCCAAGTAGCCCTAGCCTCCAGCACCACCTGCACCGAAGATCACTGGCCCCCACTCCACGAGTGTCCTGTAAGCCAGCTCCACGTGCGGCGTCACGAGGCTCCTTCGCGGTCGCTAGCCCGTTGGCTAGTAGCCCTTACCGAAGGCCAATCTTTTCTTTACTTGGCAGTCTGGTTGCTCCAGGCCTGCCCTCACTTACCCTTGCTGGGTGAGTTCCCCAGACCTTGCTGGTCTGCACCATCGACGATCTTCAGCTACATCGAGACTTGCCGTTGCCAAGGCTTGTTGGGTCCAATCTGGTCGCCGACACCGCAGCACTCGACAGACATCGTGTACCAGCCCGAATCCTGCTCCTGGTCGCCGACAACGCCTCCTGGACCTCGTGGCTGCAGAAGCGAGACGACCATCAACGCACCTGAAGCACTCGACATCGGTGGGCATCTGTCCATCGCCTCCCTGGTCACTGGCTAGTGACCCAGACTCTGTCTCCTCTGCTTTCAGGTTCTTCAGAACTCCGATCCACTCTTGGATCCACCCGGACACTTTTCTCCTGGTCGCCAGCAGCACTTTGCAGCAGATCGCCATAAGAAACGACGACGAAACCCGACCCCGAAAGGCACCTATGCACCCGGCTTCCCTGGGTGAGGTAACACGAGTACTCCGGTGCTCCCGTGGGTAGAGACTCTTCAAAGTCCTAGATCTCAAAGGGTTTTGTCCTAGTCCTCTTTAAAGTGTCCCTTTCCTCTATTTTCCCGATCCCGACTTTCTCCATAGAAGTTAACGGCGTATCGCGGTTGTGTATTTACACTGCACGCGTCTCCCGTGGGTCCCCTGTGTCACTACCGTGGGTGGTTCCTTGTGGTCCAAGCACTTCTAGAGGCTCTAGGCCTAGTGTCTAGTTCAGTCGTGGTTCGCATACCATTTTATTGGTATATGGTTTGAGTACGCCCCTAGGGCCCAAACGTGTATTTGTGCTATTACTGTGATTTAAGATCTTATAACCTATGTACTTCGAACTCTAGCCTCATAAAGAGACTAGAGGGGTGTGTTTAGTAATAAATACATATATTTTGAATATATACCTGGTGTGGTGCTCTTTCATTTGGTCACTCAAGAGATTATAGACTGGTAAAACAAGCTGCTTTACATTCCTTCAAGACTTAGCCTGAAGGCTGCTCTCCACAGCTACCACTAGGATAGCTTTCAATAAGGTTGTCTTTAACCTACCTACCATAAGAGTCGATTTGGACTGGTGCAAGGTGCCCACTATAATTAGTGGACAGCATATGCCAGGCCAACTTCTCACACAGGGTATATTTCCACCCGACGCACTTGGCTAGCACCCGTATGCAGGCTATTAGGAGTACGTACCAATCAAATTGCCCTTCGCATTCTCAAGTCAGATTCCCGTTCGATAATAGCTATTTCCATCTCAAAATTTCTGTGTTCCATGTGGGTGCTCCGCAGCAATGTTCTTCGTCGCCCATCTACTTGACTTTGTCTAAGTGTATCATTAGACTATATGGGGCAGATTTACAAGCCCCTTGTGCCACTTTTGCGTCATTTTTAACAAGAGAATAGTGACACAAAAGTGGCGCAAGGGCCTTGTAAATAAGCCCCTATGGGCCAGATTTACAAGCCCCTTGCGCCACTTTTGCGTCATTTTTAACATGGGAAAATTAACGCAAAAGTGGCGCAAGGGGCTTGTAAATAAGCCCCTATGTGTTTAATTGATCTGATAACTGCCTGATATGATGGCACTCGCTTTTATCTTTTATTTTAGGAAGCTGTGCATATTTTATTCTTTTCAGACAGTTAATGAATTAATCATGAATTATTGTGCATTTATTACACAACATTTGTTATATTGTATTTATGCTAATTTCTTAACTTGTCTTGTTGGAGAACTTTTTAAGTATGTCTTACTTATTATGTATATATGTTGTTTGTACTTTTATGGCCCTGGCGGCCGAAATAAAGTGATTTGAACTGAACTGAGTGCCCCATTCTGTTTCTAAAGGCTGTAATAAGGAATAAGCTGCAGCATTGAAATATGTGCACACTATTAATCTCTGGAGTACCATATTATCTTGCTTCTCAGATTACCAATATTGGGCATAGTGCTTTAGGTCAACTGCTTAGGGCCTTAGTCACTGTGATAGCTTAACGCACAGTTTTTAACAGGACTTATGGATGAAAGGATTGCAGGTTATAACACTAAAATATATCTGAAAGGAACTGACATGCATAAATGATATCATTTTGGACAAAAACACACAGTGGTATGCATAATTCTTAGCAGCTTCTGATTGGTCATCAATAAGCCAAGACTTCCAGCAATATTCACAATAGTAGTTGTATAACACTATGATGTTTAAAAAAACATCTTAACTGATGTCATTCTGTACTTTTGGTACTTATTCGGTACGGTACGGTCTGATGATGGATGTGCACTAAAGTGTTTAATTTTCTCGTCTGCTCACTCTATGCCAACATAGTGATTTCATACTTTTTTTTGGTAGAGAGGGAAGACGTTGTACTTGATAAATTATCTCCATGTGTTTTACTATTGTGTACATAATTTGTAAGATTACATTCATCAGATCAGCTGAGCTAATTGTGACCTCATGGCATCAATTCTTTAAATAACGTATGTTAAAGAACATATGTTAGACCTGACATCCTTGACATGGTTTTTCCCCCAAACATTTTGCCTTCACCCCTCCTGTTGTGCTGAATTTGTTTTTGTGGCCTCTAGGACTCTGTGCACTTGACCACTACTAGGCTGAGCAAACGTGCTTGTGTTCATTCCCTAAAACATGGTGAAACTGGTCCACACCTGAATTGGCACATTGAATTTACTTGTAAATCTGTGGTAAATGGTACTATCTGTACCCAGGGCCTGTAAATTAAATGCTACTAGTGGGACTGAAGCTCTGATTGTTCTAACCACTAAAGTAGCCCTTTAAAACATGTCTCAGGTCTGCCACTACAGCCTGCAGAGCAGTTTTAAACTGCCATTTCGACCTGGCAAAATAAATCTTTTACTAGGCCTAAACCTTCCTTTTGAAAACCTATAAGTCACCCCTAAGGTAGGCCCTGATGACTCAGAAGGCAGGGTGCATGGTATTTACAAAAAGTCGGGTATGTGTGTTTCAGTTTTACACAGGAGAGGCCCGTGCAGGTAAGAGCGATGGGGCAGGGTGTGGGGGAAACTCGACAGACGACGAAGGAAAATTAAATAAATAATTACCCTTCGTTGTCGTCTGTCGAGCCCCCCTCCCCACCCCCCCACCGGCCCTACTGCCTCGCCGCTCTTACCTGCATGGGCCACTCCTGGTTTTACATGTCCCTGTAGTAAAAGAATACTCCTCAAGTCATTTTTCACTGTCGTAAGGCCTATCTCTCTCATAGATTAACACTGGGTTTCCTTATTTCAATTAATAAGTGCACACTTTGGTTTTGGAGCAGATAGAGGTATGCTGTTTACACTCGAATGAATTGTAATTTGAAATAATTTTAATGGTAATGTCGGATTTTAGATTACAATTTTTAAAAAGTCACTTTTAGAAAGTTGGTATTTTCTGTCCAGATGTTTCTGAAGCCTTCACAGAGTTTCAAGCTTCCTGGGCCTGATAATGGCTCCCCCATTAAGAATGCGCATTGGGCCCAGACAGTAAGACATAGGACCTGGATGTAGCTGGGAGAGGGCCAACCTGACAGCATAGCTGGGGCGGAGCTGTACCCTGCCCCTCTTACACTTCAAAGTGCTTTGCCTCCAGCCCACACAAAAAAACCTGATAACAGGCCTGCTCTGCGTTTTGTCACCCAAGACAGCATGGAGCCCTGATCAGCGGAAGGGGGAGAACTTTCTAGAACTAGTCTTTCCACACAAAGGCTAAAACCAGGTATAAAAATAGGACCTTCAGAGCCCTTCTTCAGTACACTGCTGGACCTATGAAGGATTCAGAATGTCTGTAATGCTGCCAGAAGGACTGCCTAGCTGCTTGAAGGACTACCTTCCTGATTGAAGGACTCCCTTGCTCTCTGAAGAAGGACTGGACCTGTTTGCCTTCATCCCAGGCTACTTAGAGTGACTGACCTCAAGTGTGCCCTACAGGGACACAACACACTTCCATAGGCCTCCCTGCAACTCTCCAGCTGACCAGCTGCAACTGGACCTGCCTGGATCTGCATGAGCCATGCTGCTGGCCTCTGCTGGAGTGAGTCCTGAACCCCCATAAGGTGCAAAAGGTGCCCCCAAGTCCTAGACACTTGGCTGGCATCAGTGGAAGCTCCTGCAAAAAGAAAAAGATGATAGTTCTGAAGTTTAGCTCCTCACAACCTCCTCCAACCTTAACAGAACTCTTCACGCTGGACTTGGGAAGGTAACTCTTCAGAGGGACTAACCTGGTCCCTGTATGCGGTTGGTACACCATTGTGGTTGGCCAGACCTTGTGACTTTCCCCCGGTCTAGCGCGACCAGATGACTGCTATTGGTGCTTTGTGTTTTAAGGCACTATTTTCAATAGAAATGTAAATATTTAACACCTTAACACCTCTCAGTCTACAAGTTGAATTTTTGCAGTTCTAGTATCATTTCATTTATTAAAATGTACTCTATTTTTCTAAATTGGTTTGGGCTTGTTCTTGTGTTTACTTTATTACTGTTTTTGTACTGCATAAATACTTTACACCTTGCGTCTAAGTTAAGACTGATTGCTTTTAGGCAAAGCTACCAGAGGATTAAGCACAGGTTAATTTAGTGACTTTTGTGGTTCACCTGACAAGGAAGGTGGTTGTTGTCTGAGTGTCGCTCCTACTCTCCTCAACCAATAACCACATTTCTTACAAAGTACTTTAATGAGATGTACACAGAGGGAAAGTGCTTTGGGTCACCTCTCTTCAGTTACTGGCTTTCACTTGTTTTTTCTTGGTTTGACATTGCTTGGCTAAACTGCCTACCAATGGTATGGCATTTCGTGAATAATTGCATTATCTCATTTGTGGTACTACTTGGTTTTGATTAAGGGACTCCAAGTAGTACTTTTGTTAAACTGCTGTTTAGATAAAGAGGGGGTGATTTATGTCTTGTTGGATGGCCTGCTGTTTTGCTATGGGACGAAGTAAATTACTCCAACCCAATGGTGGAGAGGCTGTCCACCTAATTTATAAATGACCTCCAAGTAGGCGGTCATTTATAAATCATTGCTATGAAACACCACCACAGCAGTTCCTGGCAATGCATATTACTCAGTGGTACGGTGCTGCATCAACCAGATGCAGCCCTGTAGCACAAAGGAATTTGTTTTCTTAACAAAAGAATATCCCAAAACAGGATTTTTGGTAAATAAAAAATATAATGCTCCCTGCACCATGGGAGTCTTCTTCTACGGTGGGGGAGCATTATAATATTTTTACTGCTCCTTACCGCCAGGTTTTACCTGGCGGTAAGAAATAGTAAAAAATGACTACATGTGAATCTTATCCCATGCACACGCGCCAATATAACAGTCGAATTGACATTGAGTACAAGTGGTATCATAAATGACAGATACAAGTTCTTGTGTTCTTTTTTTGTATTTTCTTTAATCCAACCAATGCCCAGCCAACACGTGTTTCGTCGTTCGGGGCGAACCCCGCGACTTCCTCAGGGCTGTAAGGCTCTTCAGTACATATATCCTATTCCTCTCCGCCGGTTGTACTTCCGATCCGGCTGGTCAATAAGTATAATAACAAGCTGTGCCTGATTATTCAATGCACCCGACTGCTGTAAACCTTGTATAAGGCACGACGGTTTGGACGCAATCCTGGAAAGTCGTTTTGCTGAAGGAGCGTACTCGCTTTGTATTCCGTTTTTGTTGCCATTTGGGGCCTTACTTGATTGACTACCTCTTTACTGCAGAGGGTTCGTCGTGCCTTATACAAGGTTCACAGCAGTCGGGGTGCATTGAATAATCAGGCACAAAAAAAGAACACAAGAACTTGTATCTGTCATTTATGTGGTGGGCTCCCAGTGTCTCTTTCAGTCTCTCTCAAACACACCCGAGACTATTGGGTCCTGTGTGTTTTTTGGGTCTCATTATGGCTGGAATGGGATGGAGCTAGCTCTGATTCTACTGTAAAATAATAAATGGAACTCCACTCATGTTGGTGTAACTTGGACCCTCTCCTTAGGGCAGATAGCTTCAAAATGGAAAATGGACTACTTTGATCTGTTTATACATTTCTTCTCCTCCCTTAGTGACTTCTGTTAACCTCTCTTTAGGGCAGACAGCTTCAAAATGGAAAATGAACTACTTTGATCTGGTTATACATTTCTTCTCCTCCCTTAGTGACTTCTGTTAACCTCATTTGGAGGAAATTCTTCGGAATAGCTGCCCCCCCACTCCTTTCCTCGACTCTCCGATGAGCGTGTCGCAGTGATAGCGCTAGACCCCTCTACCCTGCATTACTCCCTCTCACTCTCCGCTATCCAGGATAACTCTTTGAGACAGAAGATAGAATTCTTCCTTCTACCAACCTGAATCACTCGCACCAGTATGACAGCATCATGCCTGAAAGCTGCAGGATGCAACTCTTACACTATTTCTTACCCCCCCAACCTATCCAAGTCCGCAACAAAAACCTTCAAACACAATCTCTTGAGAAGACACCCTGAGACACTGATTTCCGACCCGTACTTCAACCAGGAGAAGGGCACCATTATCAATGATTTAATATTTTACACCAAGAAAACTGCACTATGGCGTACAGCCATATTAAACCTACTGAACGTTACTGAAACCAGAAACATTCCGTATGGCACCAAAATCCTGACCACTCCCTCGCAATACCTAAGAGCTGACCTCAACATCACAATCTATAAAAATGGCACTATTCTGATCCAAGCCCCTCAAAAGGATCTCAAAAACTTTGGTGTTCATTTCCCCACCCTAATAGGCCAGATGCTTACCTCCCACCCTTTAACGCGCCCTGTATCTCATCCTAAAGCACGTCGGAGCAATGGTCAGTACAGCCCAAAGTTAGCTTCGGAGGGTAGGGGCCTCCTGCTCACATCTACCAAAGCACAAGCTACCCCTTCTCGCACCCTCAGCTCCTTGTCTCCCTCTCCTAAAGAATGGGTTGACACGAATCTCTCCACTGTGTCATCCCTTCAGCACGGGACTCATAGCAGCACCTCCCCTAAAGCCATTAGTCTACCACCTACCTCACCACCTCAAACTTCCAATAATCTCATTAGTGCACCACATACCTCACCACCCCATACCTCACCACCCCAACCCCTCAAAAAGGCAACGCCTATTAGTACACCATCCGCTCTTCGTCCCCATCCCACATCACTAGCGGAAAATGCTCCGACCACCCAGAAATTGCACCCCACCCTCCTCAAAGGTCTACCACCTACCTCACCACCTCAAACTTCCAATAATCTCATTAGTGCACCACATACCTCACCACCCCATACCTCACCACTCCAACCCCTCAAAAAGGCAACGCCTATTAGTACACCATCCGCTCTTCGTCCCCATCCCACATCACTAGCGGAAAACGCTCGGACCATCCAGAAATTACACCCCACCCCCCCAAAGGCCGCCTAACCTCCCTGCATAGCAAAATAGGCCCTTGGCTCACCTCTCCACACAGAAACGCAGCCACTTGGAGACTGAACTCCAATTCTCTCACCGGGGTCCCCGACTATGTCACTTCAAGCCCTGACTCCTCTCTCCTTTCTCCACTAGTGCACCCGTCACTAACAGACCTGGAAGCTCTGAACCTCCAGACAGCCAGCCTAGCTCAGAGCATACACAACGCAAATCTTGAATTGAGGAACCTCCTACTCTTTACTGAACACTCCCTCGCTAAAATCAAGAATAGTCATAATTCAGTACTCTGCCCGCATACTAAGCCTTACTCTCAACCACTGTCGCTGGCCAAGAGACAATACCGCCCTCGCAATAAACTCAACTATCTATCAGAAGATGAAACTCTAGCTCTTCTTCTATCCTACGAGGAGACACCTGCCACCTTTAATCCTCTTACTAAGGAAGGCGAGCACAAGATTGATACGATCTTAATCAACACGAACAGATCCACCAGCTGCAGGAACAGAGGGGTAATCAGCAGTAATCTAAAACGAATACCCTTACCCACCCCTACTCTCGACTCAACCCCGGGTAACTCTGCATCTCCGCTCTCTGGTCTCCTTCTTATCTGCAGATCAGCAGTGAAGCATGCCTCCGACATTGCAGAACTCATCTTGAGTCAGGAAATTGATGTGGCAATCTTAACTGAATCTTGGCTCAATGAAGCTTCCTCACCCTGCTTAGATCTACTGGTACCTCCAAACTATAACATTATAAGACTTGACAGACAAATTAAAAGAGGGGGAGGTATCGCTTGCATCCATCGCGCCGACCTCTCCGTTACGCAGTTCTGCTCTGACCCTCTTGACTCCTGCGAATACCTCGCACTCTCCATAGGTAACGACTCAAACCAACTATGCAAACTGCACACTTCTACCACCCCCCAGGTAAAAATTATCAATTCATTGACCACCTCATGGAAATCATTGTAACAAATGCCTCCCCACACTCCAATGATATATTCCTAGGAGACATTGGAATGACCTCAATGACGCTCAGGTCAACATCCTTAAAGACTTCCTGGATGGCCAATCACTTACCCAAGCCTGCACTCTACCCACACACTCGAAAGGAGCCACACTGGACTGGATCATCTCAAGGATACGGCGGTCAGGCTAACTTCAGTTTCTCCTTGCGACTGGTCAGACCACCATGCTATCTCCTACCAAATATTGGGCGTACCTAAGAAAAGATCAGTGCAACCAGTGAAACCGAAAGTATGGATCCGGGACACCAAAAGCCTTGACTCCGAGATGCTGGTAGCGCGATGTGAGATGGATCTCCCCCCTGCCACCAATCTATCTACGGTCAATGAACTTACTGACCACTACAACTCAACAATGTCGGATATAATTGACTCACTAGCCCCGCTTAAACTAAAAAGAGTTCAGACCAAAGACAAAAATCCCTGGAGAAAGGAGAAATCTTCGGCTAATAGAAAGGAATTGGAGACAACACCCCTCCTCCCCCCAACTAAAACTTCTTAGAAAGTCCAGAAATGCGTACAATAAGAGCATTCGCAATTCAAAAAAAGAATTCTTCAGAGCAGAACTTGAAAACGCTAAGAACAGACCTCGCAAGCTCTTTCAATTGATAAAACAACAATCGAATAAAATGGCTAAAACCTCTGAAAAAACAACCAAATCCCTAATAAGCTCTGATGAGTTCTCCTCCTTCTTCTCGGCTAAAATCAACTCCCTGGGTAATGAGTTGATCTCTGCCACTACCGTCCTCCCACAGCCCGCGGGGACCTTTCAAAATGGCGCTACACACTCCCCTCAGACGTTACCCAAAAACCAAGCACACTGGATCACCTTCAACCTTTATGACGAGCATAGCATAGCAAAAATTCTATCATCCATTAAACCGAACAACCACTTCATTGACCCGCTTCCATCCAACTGTTTAGCTGCAGCCAATCATCTCATCATACCCATCTGGACTGCAATAATCAATGCTTCCCTAATGCAAGGGTCTATACCAGACTCGATAAAAACGGGACAAGTCTTCCCTATTCTAAAAAAACCCTCGCTAAACCCTGCTGAACCAGACAATTTCAGACCAATATCTAACATTCCTCTACTTGCGAAACTACCTGAGAAATGCATGCAACAAAAACTTAGCCTACACATCGCCACTTTCAACTTGCTAGATGAGTGCCAATCTGGTTTCAGACCAGCCCACAGCACTGAAACTACTATTCTCCACATAGTAGATGATGCCCTCCAAACCCTAGACCAAGGCAAAACATGTCTCCTAATTCTGTTGGATCTTTCCTCGGCGTTCAACACAGTCAACCATGAAAAGCTTCTAGAACGTCTGGAATTCAGAATGGGCCTAGGGGGAACCGTTCTCAAGTGGTTCAAATCCTTCCTACAGAATCGCTCCCAGAGATTCTTAATTAATCACATTACGATTGGCGTCCCCCAAGGGTCAACTCTCTCCCCAACTCTCTTTAACCTCTATCTCGAACCACTAGCTGAAATCCTTCGAAAGGCCAACATCTCTTTCCACATGTACGCTGACGACACCCAGGTCTACATCAAAATCTCTTCTCTAGAAGAGGTCCAAATAATGAATGATGCTCTGAAACAGACTGTTCACTGGCTTGCCAGCAACCAGCTCAAACTCAGCGCGCAGAAAACTTAGGGGCATATTATCAAGAAACGGCGTTAAAATTATCGCCGCTTTAGCGGCACAAAACTGCCGCTAAAGCGGCGATAATGGGCTTGATAATATGCCCTTGAGAATTCCAATAGAAGCCCATGTTCTGGTGTCAACATGGGCTTCTATTGGAATTCTCAAGGGCATATTATCAAACCCATTATCGCCACTTTAGCGGCAGTTTTCTGCCGCTAAAGCGGCGATAATTTTAACGCCGTTCTTGATAATATGCCCCAGAGTTCTTGCTAATCTCCCCTCCGAAAAGCTCCCCTGACATACTTGAATGGACCAACTCGATCACCGCACTGAACTCCACCCCGACCATAGTGGACTCAGCCAAATCACTAGGAATCACACTGGACAAAAACCTGAACATGCGAGCCCACATAAACACTCTGGCCAAAAATGCCAGGTTTCACCTCAGATATCTGAGAAATCTCAAACCTTTCCTAGACACTTCGGAACTAAAAATGGCAGTTCAGGCCCTAGTTATCTCTAGGATCAAATATGGATGCTCAACCTTATCTGGCCTACCAAAGATCTCTACAGCTCCCCTAAAAGCCTGTCTCAACGCAGCTGCAAGACTCCTAACTGGCTCAAAAAAATTCAATCATGTCTCGCCACACCTAAAGGCGCTGAACTGGCTACCGTACGAAGCTAGAATCCAACTCAAATTGGCCTGTATCACTCATAAAGCTGTACACTCCAAGTCTCCTGCGTACCTTGCTCAGAAAATCGTGGTCTCCGGAGGAGACAGGCACTCTCGGTGTGCCAGGGATTTTGTGTTGAAACCACCCCTCTTCCGGAAGAAGAAAACATACAATAGAGCTTTCTCTGGGGCTGCCCCCAGAATATGGAACTCACTGCCGCCTTACATCAGAAGAGTACCTGCCCTATCAAGTTTCAACAAGCATTGGCATAGCCAATAGGTCTCGCCTTTGGGACCTTATAACTGTTTAGCCAGAGCGATTGGCTTTTCCAATGTCTTTAAGCTTTCATAGAGCAGCGTGGCTGCATTGCAGCATGTTGAAAAGTTATAACAAACAAGTGTTATAAGCATTTTTGTTACCTTATATATAACCAAGAAGACATTATGTACAGCTGAATGACTAATAAAAAAGAACATAAAAATCATTTCTTCAAATTTTTTTGTCCTTTCAATGCTGACAACTTCTTTCTGCCTGTTCCGATGATTGTTTGTTTTAGCTTTTTTTTTGTTATGGGGAGGTGGGACATACACAACGGGAGGGGGGAGATTGGGAAATAGTACCTGAATTAAAACACAAGCAGTGGACGGACACTAGGGGAGAATCATCAGGTGCCAGATAGACTGCGAGGGCAGACTCAACTTATGGCACTGGGGCACACTAGAAACTGTGTGGTCAGAGTCTGAAATCAGTATAATATATATAGAAGCATTGAGGCCAGAGATAGAGAATTTGAAACTGAGGTAACAGGGTGTGTGTGTAGGGGGTAAAAAATAAACATGTGAGAAACAAAGGCTGTCTAAACATGACGTGGCATCCGTGAAACGGATGCCGTGCTAATACACAAGCAGAGGGAAATGAATATAAAAGGAGTCCATGGGAGCAAACATATATTTAAAAAAACGTAATACCACACGTAACAGGGACGATCGCCTGGGAGTGTCCAAAACGCCAAAAGGCAGGCCAAATTTAGCATATCCACCAAATAAAAGCGGGCATTTAAGAAGGGCACTAACAACAGCCTATAGAAAAGATGGGAGGTCCTTGCACTACATATACCAGCTACACCATGCCTCGCAGAGCAGGGCATGCGCGATGCGCTAGGCTCAACCTAAACAACTATGGGTCTGGCGTTGGCCACCACCCTTTTGGCTTTGTCAAAGTTTATTTTGTTTTGTCATGGTTATTGCTAAATATTATTGCTGCATAAGCTACCGTGACCTAATCAGACATTTTAAAATCAAATGTACAAAATAAGACAACGTCACAGAAAACACTACAAAAACAACTGTGCTCACAAAATTGCAAAAAATATATATATTTTGAATATATGTATAGATAAAGTATGTTCCGATTACTTTCTACGACACACAGCTGTACTGTTACCATTCACTCACTTATATTTACAATATTTTTGGAAGCATATTAGGAATTTGTGTATTTTATGCTAGCACGGAGCATGGTCTCGTCAGGGTAGTCGCGTTCTAAAAAGCACTTCATATTTGTGGGCAATAGGCAAGCAGAAAGCATTGTTGTTAAGACTAATACCAATAGTAACCTGCATCCGCAAGACCTAAAATTATGTGTGGGGCATATTCAGCAAAATTAAGATGATCATTATACAGTTGGATATAAATTAACGTTTATGTTCAGCCTGGTAGGGCATTCCTCCATGACAACACTTGCTCTATTTGTATTGCGTGTGTACCTGATTAAGTGCAATTAAAGAAGAGAACATTTGGACAGAGTAAAAAAAACAAAATAAACACACACTTTAAAAAGCAGCGTACATTATCAGTAGGATATTTTTAATGGAACTCAATTAGTACTTTGTCAATGCCGGCATAAGTGACGGGAACTAAGACAGTTAATCAATTTAAAAGCTCATAAAGGGTTTGTGCAGCCAAGGGGGCGTGGCAATAGCCCTGAGTAATCTTGCACTTTTGTTTCACCGAACGTTCTTTTCTTTGAAGTGCTTAGAAATTAAGAACTCGTTGTACAGAAAATAGCGGCCACATCCTTAGCATTACAATGTCACGTTTCACTCTACCAGAGACACGGTTTGAGGGCAATAAGTATGTTTGACACTTTGGAGGAGAAACTGCAAAGAATTGGGCATCAGATTCTAGATGCACATAATGAGTGTTATTTTTTCGATATCCTGTGACCAAAACAAACTACAGTTAAGTGTTTTTTTGTTGTTTTTCTTTTATTTATTTTTAATAGCGGGGCCACTATTCCGGTTCATTGTTAATGAGAGCTGTAGTCAGTCACCTAAGAATTCACCACTTAAGAATCAAACAACATTCTTCAGTTGAAGCGTAAACCTCCTCACACATACTGTAAACGTATTTTGGGATTTCCCCAGATGTTCCAAGTCCACGGGCTAGAAATATGAGAGCTGCATGCTACATACAAAGCTCTAACATGAATCAAACCTGTGATCAACAACTACATACGAATATTTTCTCCCAGTGTACTAACCATCTAAGTTCATACAAGTAACATACCCTTAAATTTTGTTCACACGCATCGATCTCAATAACACCCTATTAAAGCTATTTTATAATCCGAGGCAGTTACGTAAAGTAGAAGGGCTCTACATTTGTACTTAAAACTAAATCTTTGGGCGGCAATGTAAAAAAAAATAAAGAAAAAGGTAGATATACAGAATACATATGGACTGACAGACCATGGGCCCAATGGCAATTAATCCGTAACTCATTTGAGATACTTACATGGACAGCCTGTAAACGCAGCCCAAAAGTCCCCTGTCCGTTACAGATCTTGCTATTTACAACATCTATCATGAAGTGCAGTACTTTCGGTTTGCAGGAGAGCCAATCCCTTTACTGAATGTATTGTGGGCGTTTTCAAGAAGAGGACGGATCGTAATGTGGAAGACTACCGACGATTGGATCATTTATCGCAAACTCGCCAGTCAATCTTAGTACGTTGCAAGGATTTCGAAGTGCCCATTGGCCGTGGGTCCCGCATGTGACAGTCTACGGTGGTGTGTACATACTGCCCGAGTTAATGACTTACCGCAGTTTTGGGCACGAAACAGCAACGACCGGAATTAGCCCCCAATCTGCCCCGCCAGGGGGGCAAAAAGCCCACTAGACGCCAGGGATTTTTTTGGGACAAATTTTAATTAGGGTGAGGGGCTCCCAAAACGGGCATGCCCATGCCCCCACCCCCTCCCCGCAAAAATAACAGCCTTCCTGCCCCCCTGGGGGCGTATAGGGCAGTAACCCCCAATCTGCCCCCGGGGGCAAAAAGCCCACTAGGCGCCAGGGATTTTTGGGGCAAATTTTAATTAGGGTGGGGGCATTGGCATGCCCGTTTGGGCAGCCCCCACCCTAATTGGAACCTGCTCAAAGCTCCTGGCGTCTAGTGGGCTTTACCCCTGGGGGCAGATTGGGTGCATTAGCCCCCAATCTGCCCCACCAGGGAGGCAAAGCCCCTAGTCGCCAGGGATTTTTGGGCAAGTTGAATTAGGGTGGGGGCTCCCAAAGTGGGCATGCCCATGCCCCACCCCTCCCTGCAAAAATTACAGCCTTTCTGCCCCCTGGGGGCAAAAAGCCCACCAGACGCCAGGGATTTTCTTGGGCAAATTTTAATTAGGGTGGGGGCATTGGCATGCCCGTTTTGGGCAGCCCCACCCTAATTAAAGTTTGCCTGCAAAACTCCTGGCATCTAGTGGGCTTTTGCCCTCCCTGGGGGTCGGATGGGGGCATTAGCCCCCAATCTGCCCCGCCAGGAGGGCAAAAAGCCCACTAGACGCCAGGAGTTTTTGGGGCAAATTTGAATTAGGGTGGGGGCTCCAGCACGGGCATGCCCATGCCCCCACCACCTCCCCCACAAAAATAACAGCCTTCCTGCCCCCTGGGGGCAGATGGGGCAATAGCCCCCAATCTGCCCCCGGGGCAAAGCCCACTAGACGCCAGGGATTTTTTGGGCAAATTTTAATTAGGGTGGGGGCATTGGCATGCCCGTTTGGGCAGCCCCACCTAGTTAGAATTTGCCCAAACTCCCTGGCGTCTAGTGGGCTTTTGCCCCCTGGGGGCAGATGGGGGCATTAGTCCCCAATCTGCCTTGCCGGGGGGCAAAAAGCCCACTAGACGCCAGGGAGTTTTTGGGAGCAAATTTGAATTAGGGTGGTGGCTCCCAAAGGGCATGCCCATGCCCCCACCCCTCCCCGCAAAAATAACAGCCTTCCTTCCCCCCTGGGGGCAGATGGGGCAGTAGCCCCCAATCTGCCCCAGCGGGGGCAAAAGCCCACTAGACGCCAGGGATTTTTTGGGCAAATTTTAATTAGGGTGGGGCATTGGCATGCCCGTTTTGGGCAGCCCCCACCCTAATTAAAATTTGCCTAAAAACTCCTGACGTCTAGTGGGCTTTTGCCCCTGGGGGCAGATGGGGGCATTAGCCCCAATCTGCCCCACCGGGGGAGCAAAAAGCCCACTAGATGCCAGGGAGTTTTTTGGGCAAATTTGAATTAGGGTGGGGGCTCCCAAAACGGGCATGCCCATGCCCCCACCCCCTCCCCCGCAAAAATAACAGCCTTCCTGCTCCCCCTGGGGGTCAGATGGGGCAGTAGCCCCCAATCTGCCCCCCCGGGGGGGCAAAAAGCCCACTAGACGCCAGGGATTTTTTTGGGCAAATTTTAATTAGGGTGGGGGCATTGGCATGCCCGTTTTGGTCAGCCCCCACTCTAATTAAAATTTGCCCAAAAAACTCCCTGGCACCTAGTGGGCTTTTTGCCCCTCCTGGGGGGCAGATGGGGGCATTAGCTCCCATCTGCCCCGCCGGGTGGGGGCAAAAAGCCCACTAGACACCAGGGATTTATTTTGGGGCAAATTTGAATTAGGGTGGGGCTGCCCAAAACGGGCATGCCCATGCCCCCATCCCTCCCTCAAAAATTGCAGCCTTCCTGCCCCCCTGGGGGGCAGATGGGGCAGTAGCCCCCAATCTGCCCCCCGGGAGGCAAAAAGCCCACTAGACGCCAGGGACTTTTGGGCAAATTTTAATTAGGGTGGGGGCATTGGCATGCCCGCTTTGGTCAGCCCCACTCTAATTAAAATTTGCCCAAAACTCCCTGGCACCTAGTGGGCTTTTTGCCCTCCTGGGGGCAGATGGGGGCATTAGCTCCCATCTGCCCCGCCGGGTGGGGGCAAAAAGCCCACTAGACGCCAGTGAGTTTTGGGGGCAAATTTGAATTAGGGTGGGGGCTGCCCAAAATAGGCATGTCCATGCCCCCACCGCCTCCCCGCAAAAATTACAGCCTTCCTGCCCCCTGGGGGCAGATGGGGCAGAAGCCCTCAATCTGCCCCCGGGGGCAAAAAGCCCACTAGACGCCAGGGATTTTTGGGGCAAATTTTAGTTAGGGTGGGGGCATTGGCATGCCCATTTTGGGCAGCCCCCACCCTAATTAAAATTTGCCCAAAACTCCCTGGCGTCTAGTGGACTCCTGGGGGCAGATGGGGGCATTAGTCCCCAAACTGCCCCGCCGGGGAGCAAAAGCCCACTAGACGCCAGGGATTTATTTTGGGGCAAATTTTAATTAGGGTGGGGGCTGCCCAAAACGGGCATGCCCATGCCCCCATCCCCTCCCTCAAAAATTGCAGCCTTCCTGCCCCCTGGGGGCAGATGGGGCAGTAGCCCCAATCTGCCCCCGGGGGCAAAAAGCCCCGGGATTTTTGGGGGCAAATCTTATTAGGGTGGGGGCTGCCCAAAACAGGCATGTCAATGCCCCCACCCCCACCCGCAACAATTACAGCCTTTCTGCCCCGGGGGAAGATGGGGGCAGTAGCCCCCAATCTGCCCCCAGGGGGCAAAAAGCCCACAAGATGCCAACGATTACACTGGCTTTTTATGTGTGGGGGTGGGGGCTGCTCAGAATGGGCATACCAATGCCCCTACCCCCAAAAAAATAGCCACAGAGTTTCTGCCCCCTTGGGGGCATATCGGGCAACCCCACCCCCGATATCCCCCAGGGCGGCAGAAAGCCGACTAGGAACAGATTTGTTTTTAGCAATATGCCTACCTGTGGATTTTGGGCCCTAGCGCAGCCGGCACATAGGAAACCTAGCAAACCTGTACATTTTTGAAAATTAGACACCCAGGGGAATCCAGGATGGGGTGACTTGACTGGCTCTCACCAGGTTCTGTTACCCAGAATCCCTTGCAAACCTCAAAATGTGTATAAAAAAACACATTTTCCTCACATTTCTGTGGTGGAAAGTTCTGGAATCTGTGTGGATCCACAAAATTCCACTCACCCCGCATTCCCCAAAGTCTTCCGAGAAAAATGGTACCTCACTTGTGTGGGTGGGTCAAGTACCCGCGACAGGCAAGGGCCCAAAACCTAGTGAGGCGACATCAAAATTACCTATCACAAACCAACCTGGTTTTGCACGGGGGGTTACCTGGGTTTTTGGCCCCGGGGTCGGCGGCCACCTAGGGAAACCTACAAAACCCACACATTTCTGAAAACTAGACACCCGGGGGATTCCAGGGAGGTATGGCTTGTGTGTATCCCCCAACGTTTTCTTACCCAGAATCCCCTGCAAACCTCAAATTTAGCTGAAAAAAATCACTTTTTCACACATTTGTGTGTGGGAAAGTTGTGGCATCACCGGGCTGACACAAATTTCCTACCAGCCAGCGTTCCCCTGGTCTCCCGATAAAAATGGTGCCTCACTCGGGTGGGAGGCCCAAGTACCCGCGACAGGCAAGGGCCCAAAACGTATTGAGGCGACATCAAAATTGCCTATCACAAAACCACCTGGTTTTGCAAGGGGGGTCCCATGACTTTTTGGCCCGGGGCTCGGCGGCCACCTAGAGAAACCTACCAAACCCACACATTTCTGAAAACTAGACACCCGGGGATTCCAGGGAGGTATGACTTGCGTGGATCCCCCAACATTTTCTTACCCAGAATCCCCTGCAAACCTCACATTTTGCCGAAAAATTCACTTTTTTCTCACATTTCTGTGGTGGAAAGTTCTGGAATCTGCGTGGATCCACAAATTTCCTCCCACCCAGTTTTCCCCAGATCTCCTGATAAATATGGTACCTCACTTGCGTGGGTGGGTCAAGGACCCGCGACAGGCAAGGGCCCAAAGCTATTGAGGCGACATCAAAATTACCTATCACAAACCAACCTGGTTTGCATGGGAGTCCCATGAGTTTTGGCCCGGGGCTCGAAGCCATCTAGGAAACCTACCTAACCCACACATTTCTGGAAACTAGACACCCGGGGAGTCAAGCGAGGTATGGCTTGCGTGGGTCCCCATCATTATCCTACCCAGAATCCCCTGCAAACCTCAAATTTCGCTGAAAAATGCACTTTTTCTCACATTTCTGTGGTGGAAAGTTCTGGAATCTGCGTGGATCCACAAATTCCTCCCACCCAGCGCTCCCCCAGGTCTCCAGATAAAAATGGTACCTCACTTGTGTGGGTAGGCACAGTGGCTGCAACAGGAAATGGCCCAAATCGTACTCTGGAGACTCAAAATTACCTATAGCAAAACTACCTGGTTTTGGGGACCACCTGAGATTTTGGCCCCGGGCTCAACGGCCATCTTGGGAAAGTACCAAACCCAAACATTTCTGAAAACTAGACACCGGGGAGTCCAATGAGGTATGGCTTGCGTGGATCCCCCAACGTTTTCCTACCCAGAATGCCATGCAAACCTCAAATTTAGCTGAAAAACCACATTTTCCACATATTTTTGTATGGAATCACCGTGCCGGCACAAATGTCCTACCACCCAGCGTTCCCTTTTTCTCCCGAGTAAAATGATACCTCACTTGTGTGGGTGGGCCAAAGGCCTGTGGCTAGGAAGAGCCCAAAACATAGGGATTTATAGTATAGCACCGAGAATTCTAAGCTCTACATTTTTAAAAAAATACGTTTTTAGCCAATTATGCTTTGGACACCCACACAAGTGAGGTATCATTTTACTCGGGAGAACAAGGGGAACGCTGGGTGGTAGGACATTTGTGCCGGCACGGTGATTCCACGCAAAAATATGTGGAAAATGTGGTTATTTCAGCTAAATTTAAGGTTTGCATTGCATTCTGGGTAGGAAAACGTTGGGGGATCCAGGCAAGCCATACCTCATTGGACTCCCCCAGTTGTCTTGTTTTCAGAAATGTTTGGGTTTGGTACTTTCCCAAGATGGCCACCGAGCCCGGGGCCAAAATCTCAGGTGCCCCTCCCCCAAAACCAGGTAGTTTTGCTATGGGTAATTTTGAAGTCTCCAGAGTGCGATTTGGGCCATTTCCTGTTGCAGCCACTGTGCCTACCGACACAAGTGAGGTACCATTTTTATTGGGAGACCTGGGGGAACGCTGAGTGGGAGGAAATTTGTGGATCCACGCAGATTCCAGAACTTTCCACCACAGAAATGTGAGAAAAAAGTGAATTGTTCGGCTAAATTTGAGGTTTGCAGGGATTCTGCATAGGAGAATGATGGGGGACCCACGCAAGCCATACCTCGCTGGACTCCCCCGGTGTCTAGTTTCCAGAAATGTGTGGGTTTGGTAGGTTTCCCTAGATGGCTGCCGAGCCCCGGGCCAAAACTCATGGGACTCCCCATGCAAAACCAGGTTGGTTTGTGATAGGTAATTTTGATGTCGCCTCAATAGCTTTTGGGCCCTGCCTGTCGCGGATCCTTGACCCACCCATGCAAGTGAGGTACCATTTTTATCGGGAGACCTGGTTGAATGCTGGGTGGGAGGAAATTTGTGGATCCACGCAGATTGTAGAACTGTCCACCACAGAAATGTGGGGAAAATGTGGTTTTTTGACAATTATTTAGGTTTGCAAGGGATTCTGGGTAACAGAACATGGTGGGGAGCAGTCAAGTCAGCCCATCCTGGATTGCCCTGGGTGTCTAGTTTTCAAAAATGTAGAGCTATGGTTCAAAAACTACAGCTAGGCACTATGCCAAAAAAGGGAAATTTTTCACTGCAAAATTGAGGTGTGTCCACGTTGCGTTTTGCGCCATTTCCTGTCGCGGGCACTAGGCCGACCCACACAAGTGAGGTACCATTTTTCTCGGAAGACTTTGGGAAACGCGGGGTGGGTGGACATTTGTGGATCCACACGGATTCCAGAACTTTCCACCACAGACATGTGGGGAAAATGTGTTTTTTTTGACAATTGTTTAGGTTTGCAAGGGATTCTGGGTAACAGAACCTGGTGGGAGGCAGTCAAGTCACCCCATCCTGGATTCCCCTGGGTGTCTAGTTTTCAAAAATGTATAGGTTTGCAAGGTTTCCCTAGGTGCCGGCAGAGCTATGGTTCAAAAACTACAGCTAGGCACTTTGCCAAAAAGGGTCATTTTTCACTGCGAAATTGAGGTGTGTCCATGTTGTGTTTTGCGCCGTTTCCTGTTGCGGGCACTAGGCCGACCCACACAAGTGAGGTACCATTTTTCTCGAAAGACTTTGGGGAACGTGGGGTGGGTGGAAATTTATGGATCCACGCAGATTCCAGAACTTTCCACCACAGAAATGTGGGGAAAATTTGGTTTTTTGACAATTTTTAGGTTTGCAAGGGATTCTGGGTAACAGAACCTGGTGGGAGGCAGTCAAGTCACCCCATCCTGGATTCCCCTGAGTGTCTAGTTTTCAAAAATGTATAGGTTTGCTAGGTTTCCCTAGGTGCCGGCAGAGCTATGGTTCAAAAACTACAGCTAGGCACTATGCCAAAAAGGGTAATTTTTCACTGCGAAATTGAGGAGTGTCCACGTCGCGTTTTGCGCCATTTCTTGTCGCGGGCACTAGGCCGACCCACACAAGTGAGGTACCATTTTTCTCGGAAGACTTTGGGGAACGCGGGGTGGGTGGAAATTTGTGGATCCACGCAGATTCCACAACTTTCCACCACAGAAATGTGGGGAAAATGTGTTTTTTTTTACAATTGTTTAGGTTTGCAAGGGATTCTGGGTAACAGAACATGGTGGGAGGCAGTCAAGTCACCCCATCCTGGATTCCCCTGAGTGTCTAGTTGTCAAAAATGTATAGGTTTGCTAGGTTTCCCTAGGTGCCGGCAGAGCTATGGTTCAAAAACTACAGCTAGGCACTATGCCAAAAAAGGGTAATTTTTCACTGCAAAATTGAGGTGTGTCCACGTTGCGTTTTACGCCATTTCCTGTCACGGGCACTAGGCCGACCCACACAAGTGAGGTGCCATTTTTCTCGGAAGACTTTGGGGAACGCGGGGTGGGTGGAAATTTGTGGATCCACGCAGATTCCAGAACTTTCCACCACAGACATGTGGGGAAAATGTGTTTTTTTTGACAATTGTTTAGGTTTGCAAGGGATTCTGGGTAACAGAACCTGGTGGGAGGCAGTCAAGTCACCCCATCCTGGATTCCCCTGGGTGTCTAGTTTTCAAAAATGTATAGGTTTGCTAGGTTTCCCTAGGTGCCGGCAGAGCTATGGTTCAAAAACTACAGCTAGGCACTTTGCCAAAAAGGGTCATTTTTCACTGCGAAATTGAGGTGTGTCCATGTTGTGTTTTGCGCCGTTTCCTGTTGCGGGCACTAGGCCGACCCACACAAGTGAGGTACCATTTTTCTCGAAAGACTTTGGGGAACGTGGGGTGGGTGGAAATTTGTGGATCCACGCAGATTCCAGAACTTTCCACCACAGAAATGTGGGGAAAATGTGTATTTTTTATCAATCTTTTAGGTTTGCAAGGGATTCTGGGTAACAGAACCTGGTGGGAGCCAGTCAAGTCACCCCATCCTGGATTCCCCTGGGTGTCTAGTTTTCAAAAATGTATAGGTTTTCTAGGTTTCCCTAGGTGCCGGCAGAGCTAGGGTTCAAAAACTACAGCTAGGCCCTTTGCAAAAAAGGGTAATTTTTCATTGTGAAAATGTGGTGTGTTCACGTTGGGTTTTGAGCCATTTCCTGTCGTGGGCACTATGCCTACCCACACAAGTGAGGAACCATTTTTATCGGGAGACTTAGGGTAATTCAGATTTGTAAAGCAACTGTTATTACCTATTGACTTTCGATGCATTCTGCCTTCCAAATGAAAGACATTGTGTAAAAAAGAAGTAATTTTAAAAATGACCGATAATTCTCATGCTAGTATGAGTATTCCCAATTTCGGAAATGTGCAAATATCTACTGTTTCTAAACTCTATATTTTGTTCCCATTTCAGAAATACATAGGTGTCTTTCATACCGATTTTTCCATGTATACATTTTCCCACAATAATTGCTATATACCCGGTACATAATAAAAAACCATTGCAAGACGCTGCTCAGTTGTTGGCTCTGGGTTCGTCGGGTTCTTGGTGAACCTACAAGTCCTATATATCCCCACAACCAGTAAGGTCCAGCGGATGTAACGGTATATTGCTTTCAAAGAGCTGTCATAATTAGAAGAAGTTACAGGTGAAAACGTTGACACAAAAGGCTGTTTTTTTCAACTAATTTTCAATTTTTCCTATATTTAACTGTTAGTTTCTATAAAGAAACCTTGATGGATCTACACAAATGACCCCTTGCTGAATTCAGAATTTTGTCTACGTTTCTAAAATGTATAGCTGTCTAGGATCCATTATTGCTTTCATACCCATTTCTACCATTAACTGGAAGGAGGTTGAAAACACAAAAAATAGCAAAAATAGGCTATGTCCCAGAAAAATGCCAAAACTGTGTAAAAAATGTTGGTTTGCTGACAAAAGTCTGTCATTCCCTAAAAGCTGGGAAAATGGTGATTTCAGCCCCACAAACCCTTTTTTGATACCATTTGCAGGGAAAAACCCAGACGCTTTCATTTGCAGCCCTTTATTCGCATTTTTCCCAAAAACCCCAACATTTAGCTGTATTTTGGCTAATTTCTGGGACCCCTCCAGGGGAATCCACAAACCCTGGGTACCTTTACAATCCCCATGATGTTGGAAAAAAAGGACGCAAATTTGTCGTGGATACCTTAAGTGGTCAAAAAGTTACAGGGGCCTAAGCGCGCACTACCCCAAATAGCCAAAAAAAGGCTTAGCACAGGGGGGGAAAAGGCCTAGCAGCGAAGGGGTTAAGTAACAATAATCTTAAATTATGTATGTATGGATTAAGGTATTTATGTATGTATGTAGGTATGTATGTGGTATTTGTATAGCACAAACCTAGTTGAAAGGCAGTGGAGAGCTGCACAGTTTTCAGGACAGAAAAAGTTAATGGATGAATGGAGGAGCTGCTGGGTTCTGTGAGTGGAAGTGAACTGTGACTGCATCATGATTTAGTGTTCTTTAGGAGATGTGTCTTCAGCTCCTTCCTATATTGGAGCAGGGATATGGTGGCCTGGATGGATACAGGAATATGTCTCCAGATCTTGGGGCCAAAGATGTAGAAAGATTGTTGTCTTGTTTTTCCGAAATTGCAATTCTTTTTCTCCTCCTTAATGTTATCCTGGGTGGAGGTGCGTGAGAGCCACCAGAGATGACCCATTGAACTTTCATCAAGGATGAGGTGATGTGGTCATATTTCTTCAAGCCCTGAGGCATGCTGTGAGGTGTAAAATGTTCTTAGAGGGGGCCATTATGGAGTCTGGGAGGCAGTAGAGTAGGGCATTATAAATCTCCAGATGTGAGAGTCTGAAGGTGTGTGCAGCACTCCGCAGGCACTTTCCGGGAGGAACAGTTTCACTTTCTTTAGTAGAGTCAGCTGGTACAGGCCAAGCAGTATTTCTTGTTGATGTATCTAAGAAGAGATCCAAACAGCTTAATTTGGACTAAGCATGCACTGTACAAATATGCCTAATATATTATTTTCATGCCACTGTGCAAGTTATTACAAGACAGGTGAATGCTGCCACTTATGGTGGTTCTCACAGACACTGATGTTACTTTTAAAAACAAATAAAAATATCACAAGTCAAACATTAAAGGGAGTTTGTCAGTTACTAGCTGCATCAATAAGGTTGCATTATATAGAATGAATCTAATCAGATAACACTCTAAACAAGATGTCCTTGTAGATATCTGTAACGTTTTTATAGCTTGGGTCATACCATAAATGAACATTAAATCTTCCAAGAAAAACATCTGTGTTCTATTTTGCATTGTTTTACCCTGTGAAAATAGGCAAAAAAAGCAACAATTTTTTCCCCTCGAAAAGTGCTCTGAAAGAAAATGGATTTGTTCTTTTTTCAACAAATGGCATCTAAAAATGGTTTACTGGGCCAAGATTACCTTCTTCCCAGCTTACAGACACAGACCAAAATGATGGTTAATATTTCCTTTTTTTAAAATATTTTTTATTTTAGAAAACAAAACAAGTCATTATAAGCCATATTTACAAAAACATACAAAGCCGATACGGATACTAATATACGAAAACCAGACACATGATACACGCAGTGAAGAGAACAAGAAAGAAAAAAAAGAAAAAAGGCTAATAAAGAAAAGAAAGAAAAAAGACAATAAAGAGAAAAAGGAATGAGATACATCAGACAAAACTGAATATCATTGCTTTAACCATTCCTCTAACGGGGCCCAGACCTTAGAGGATAACTCCCGCCGCCTTCTCCCCCTTAATAAAAAAACTGAAGACTCCAAATTATATAAAGCTAACATCCTAGCTCTCCAATTAAAGAACGTAGGGGCTTCAGGGCTTAGCCATTGTGAAGTAATACATAAACGAATCATAGCCATGACTACAAACAAAAAAGCAGAGGTATATCTCGTCCTTTCAACCATCACAGTGCCTTCACACCCCATTATTACCATCTCCGAAGAGATGGTAACCGGGATATTAAGCCTCGAATTTAAAAAACACTCCACTTCATACAAAAATTGCCCTAGTCTTGGACAGGAGTAAAACATATGTACAGCATCAGCTGCTTGGAGCCCACACCTAGCGCAACAATCACCCCTCCGGCCCCCCCACTTTGCAATTTTCGCCGGTGTATAGTATAAGTCAAACATTGCCATATAGCTTTGAGTCCGTAAACTGCCAGAAACTAAAACATAGCTTGCTAATTCCAATGCGGGCCTTATATCCACCCCAGTCTTACCCAATTTACCCACCCACTTAGAATTCTGTAAATCAAGGTCATCCGAAAAATCAGATAGCAGACATTGATAAATTATACCTATTCTAGCCCTCCTTTGAATTAATTCAATTATGGTGAGCTTATCAAACATTGTAGGAGTATCATGTTGATATTTATCAATAAAACTTCTAATCTGGAGGTATTTGAAAAAGTCATGAATATTTAAATGAAACTTATCTCTTAAAAAAGAAAAAGAGGCCAGCTGCCCACCAGAGCCTAAGTCGCCTATATCCCGCAGACCCAATAACTGCCATCTGAAAATAAACTGATCCTGAAAAATAGGGGGCAAAACTCGGACAGCATTAAAAGGCGTATAAAAATGTATATTCGAAATTGACCATTTGCGCCGAATTTTCCGCCAAACTGAAAACATAGCCCCAATAACTTTAAACCTTGTTTTCTTAAAATAGCTCGGCTCAAGAATTCGCATTAGAATACCCTTGGCAGCCTCACCCAGACCTATCTCAAAAATAGAAGGTCTGTTAGAAAGCGGAACCTCTGCCCTATCTCCCAACAACGGTAGCCCAAAATGTTGCAGCATGGCCGACCAGTAATATAATAAAAAATTTGGGACCGCCCACCCCCCACGAATCCTAGGGAGGCACATCCACTTAGCTGCCCTGCGAGAGCGGCGATATCCCCAAAGAAACCTATAACAGATCCTATCAACCCTGGCCAAACTGACTTGCGAAAACTCTAATGGGATAGTTCTGAATAAATACAAGAACTTTGGGAGAACCAGCATTTTAAGTACGTTGCAACGACCATGTAAAGAAAGATGCAAATGATCCAATCTTTCCAGCTTAGTATGAACAGATTGAATCACCGGGCGCATATTAGATTAGTAATTTTGACCCCTAAATAAATTGCTTCCGTAACCACCGGAGCAGCAGAAGGACACATAGCAGCTGATTGAACAACCTGAGTCTTTGAGACATTAAGCTTATACCCTGATAACAGACCATATTGCTCAGCAAGAGTCTCCAGGGCAGCACAGGCAGAACGAACATCACTAGTTAGCACAACAATATCGTCCGCATAGGCCAACGTCTTATACTCTGTACCATTGACCCTAATCGGCAAAATATCAGATTTACGTTCGATCTTACTAAGAAAAGGATCAATGTACAGAGCAAAAAGGAGAGGCGAGCAGGGACACCCCTGTCTGGTGCCCCTGCTGATGTTAAATGGCCTTGACTCCTGACCAGAAATACGCAGTGTTGCAGCTGGGGAAGTATACAATGCCTGAACAGCCTGTATAAACTCAGTACTAAAACCCTTCCAATGGAGCACCGCCCATAAGAACCCCCAAGAGACCCTGTCGAACGCCTTCTCGGCGTCCAACAGGATCACTCCGAGGGGAGAAGAAGTTACCTGAGCCCAATCCAATAGGGCAATAACCCGCCGAACATGGTCAGCCCTATCCCTACCCGGGATAAACCCGTGCTGGCGTACAGAGACTAACGGGGTAATTACCTCTGCAAGTCTAGAAGATAAAATTTTAGAATATATCTTATTGTCGGTATTTATCAAAGAGATAGGACGAAAAGATGAAGGGTCTAGCTCAGGTTTATCTTTCTTTTTAAAAAGAACAATCGTGGTTTGCCGCCATGATTCCGGTATAGCCCCCCCCTGTGCTGCCCTAAAGACTGATAAAATATCCTGACGGATCTCTGAGCAAAATGCCCCATAGAATTCCAACGGAATGGCATCAGGACCAGCAGCCTTTCCATTAGCCAACGATTTTATTGCTGACTCAACCTCCTCCCACATAATTGGAGCAGAAAGAACCTCATTCTGTTCGACTGTAACTTTGAGGGTACCAATGTCCAGAAAAAAGCCCTCAACCTGGGGCTCGGACTGAGATCTAACATTTTCTTCCATATATAACGAGATATAAAACTTCTGAAACACATCCATAACCCCCTCCTGCGTATCCTGTATAACACCCTGCTGATCCTGAATTCTAGTGATTCGATTTAACAAGCTTTTCTGTTGGAGCCTTTTTGCAAGAATTCTACCTGAATTTTCCCCATATTCGTACATTGTTGTACGATATTGCAAATACTTAGCGGCCAGATCCTGCCCAAAAAATTCCAACAATTTAGACTTGATTACAGCTACATTTTGCTGATTCTGATCCGTATTGAGACCCTCCTTAATATTCCGCGTTAGTTCCAGTTCTGCCTCCCTAAGCTTCTCGACACTGGACTTTATCTGCTCCTGAACAGTCTTCCATCGAAAGGCTGAAAAACTCTTCGTCTCCCCACGTACTGCAGCCTTAAATGTATCCCAAACTATGCAATCAGAGGCAGTTTTCCTATTGATATTTAAAAATTCGATTGCCCACTTCCTCATATGATCCCGATAGGCCTGATCAAACAATAGTTTTCTTTCGAATGTCCATGTCCTGGGAGTTCTAACCTGGCAGACCCAGGGACACTCCACTACCAGTGGATTATGATCAGATAAAATCCTTGGGGACACTGTGATAGAAACCAGCTCTGCCACCAGATCTGACATAAGAAAATAATCCAGCCGAACCATTTTATTATGGGGGGCAGAATAATATGTATACCCATCTTTATCTTTATTATGCCTATACCAGACATCCATTAATGCATGTTCTTGAACTAAAGTCTGAAGAGCTTTAAAGACCCTGGGTTTCCTACCAAAATATTTTTGAGCACTTGCCAGATTAAAATTGCCAGCCAAATTAATATTTAAGTCCCCACAGACCAGCATTGGATGTGTCCAAGCTGCTAATTCTACATTTAAGCATTTTATCACATCTGGATCATCTGCATTTGAGGCATATATAGTACATATAGATAATAACCTGCCTTCAACCAGTATTTCAGCTATAGCCCATCTGCCTAAGCTATCCTCTCGGGCCTTTCTACAAAACCCAATGCCTCGCCTCAGCAAGATAGCGACACCTCTAATCATAGATGACTGTCGAGAGCAGGCAATTAAGTCATATCCAGGGACTTTCAGACACTCCCTCTTACCCCAAGGTATGTGCGTCTCTTGCAGACACAAAACATCCAGTTGCATAGTTTGGACAATTTTGAAAAACAAAGCCCGTTTTTGGGATCATTTAGGCCACAAATATTCCAGGAACTTATCCGCAATTTACCCTGGCCCATTTATACTTGAAAAAAAAAAACCTTATTCTCCACTGCAAACCATTACCCTTTTTAATCATAAATACTGGGATACCATAACCCCTACAAATAACATTACCATGACTATAGCATAAGTCCAGCACCTTAGTGACCCCCCTTCACCCCACCTCCACCCTTAACCCCTAAAACCCCCTACCCCAACCCCCTCACCCCCTACACCCCTCTTGTAAGGCAACAGGACCGAGGTCCTTGTGATGAAAGGAGCTGGCTTCCCCCACTCTCCCCTAGACCCTTCCCCCCATTGTTACCAACACCCGAGAATTTAAACCGATTGGGATCCTACCCAAAAAAAAAATATTTTTTACTAATAGAACAAAATACCAATCGGTTCAACCCCCGCTTTTTCCGCCTCCAAGCCCCTGACATGGCAGAAAAGAAAAAGAAGACCAGCAGAGTTTAACTAGATACCATCCAAAAACTCCTTTGCCTTAACTTCCGAAAAAAAAAAATTCTAGTCTGGCCCTGGTGAATTATTTTCAATTTTGAGGGATAAAGTAGAAAGGCTTGAGAACCCTTCGCTTGAAACGGGGCTATTAGCTGGCGGAGCTGCCACCTCCGCTCAACTGTTGCCGGACAAAAATCTGGCCTAACGAAGAACTCACAATCCTTCCCCACCCTCTTCCTGTCTGGCCTAGCTAGGTCATAGATCTTCTCCCTAGCCAGAAAGTTGTTCAAACAAATTAAAACTGCCCGAGGCTTATCACCAGCCTGCCCAGACCTCTGTCTCTGCTTAAAAGGGAAACGATGCGCACGTTGCACTTCCAATTGCCAGTCCCACTGCTTAACATCTGGAAAAGCTTCAGAAAAGAGTTCCACTACGAACTGTCTGATGTCCGACCCTTCTCTGCCTTCTGGAACCCCCAGAATCCTCAGATTGTTCCTCCTGGCCCTATTTTCAAGATCAGTCAGTTTCCAGAGCATGTCATCCCTTTGTGTTTTAATCAAATCCGTAAGACCCTTCTGAGTAGCCAAATCGTCCTCCAGCGTAGAAATCCTTTCCTCAGCTTCGACAATTCTAGCAGCAATGTCAGAGCAAGTCTTAGCGACTCTTCGGATAGAGTTTTGCATCCTACGGCATGCACCCTGCGTACGAACACTCTCCTGACACGTCTCCTCACGATGCGCCAAAATAGTCTGATAGATGATTGAGAGTGTCATCTCTCCAGGAGGAGCCTGGGGGGGGGGGGTCAGTCACGCTGCCTCCAGCCAAAACTATAGCACTCCCACAGAGCCAGGTTGTGTAGAAAAAGAGTAATCCCAAACCATTGAGGCTGACGACCCTGGGTCTTTGCTTAGCAGAGAAGCCCCTTGATCTTTCAATTTTATTGCTTTTCGGACTGTATGAGGACCTCGCGAGGCTTCGCCCCTTAGTACTTCATTAGATCGCCAATCGCCAGAATCACTGTCATCGACTGACCACTCTCTGTCTAGGTCATCGCCCTCTGACGAGCCAGTGTGATCAGATAATGAATAGAATTTATCTCCCCCTTCAGGTTCCTTTACATTTTTATTTTTTACCACAGTTACGCCATTCGAACCCCCCTCTTGCAACACTGGGCTTGCCGCCACACCACTTTGGGGAGAGACTCCGGGAGTATATTGAGCAGAAATAGCAGTGCTTTCAACATGTGGGACTACAACTCCCATAATTCCATTCCCCGGGAGCGACGGCATTGACTGGAGTTCCCCATTCACTCCGCCTCGATCTACAGGGAGCTCCCCACTACCATCAAGCAACAACCTGGCATTTGTGATATCGGCCCCGGTACAACCCCGAGACCTCAGCTCACTCTGAATCAGATTGCCGTCCTCCGTTGCAACAGTGAGTGAGGCCATCGACACAAGGTCGGTAGGGGTAGAGGCAGCACCTGTCACCTCCAAGACCGTAGCATTAGTCGTTTCAGATGCCGCCAACTGCCCCAGCTTATTGCTTCCTGCATTCACGGGGGTCTTCACCTTCCCAGCTTGCAGTTTGAACAAAGCAGGAAGAGTTTGCTTTCCCTTTCCAGCAGAAACAGATGCCGCCTGATTGCTGCCCGTACCTCCAGCAGCCGTCTCGAGCCCCCGTGGACCGCGTACGTCTCCTTCCCCGAGCCGGCGGCTTTCCCAGGGCTGCCTGCACGCACTATGGGGGCTCGAGTTTTTGCAGTAGGGTTCCTCGCCGACACCTTCGGAGCCATAATCCCTGACGAGCAGCCGGACAGGCGAAGGAGATGACCAAGCCCAAAGCAATGCGGGGATGACCACAGCCAGAATATCCTGCCGGTAAGGTTAATTTGCAGCTGCGGGACTCCCCGCAGCATGTCACTCAATGTGTTTTTTAGACTTCCATCACCAGCGGCTTAGAAAACCTTAATCAGGGGAATTGTCCAGGAGAGGATACAGCACCAGCTCACACAGCCGTGCGACCGGCCGCCATCTTGCCTAGAATGGTTAATATTTCCTATGTTTGTGCATTGACCTTAAGTACAATACATGGTGGAAACAGATGTTAGACCCCTGAGTAAACTCAGGAAGCTATACGCTTCTGAAAAGTAGACAAATTTGTGAATTCAGCAAGGGGTCATTTGTGTACATTGCTCAAGTTTTTGTTGTTGTTTAAATTATTCATTGAATTAATAAAATAGTGGATTTAAGTAAAGTAAAGGAGGTTTAGGTAATGTAGCATTACATCGAGGAGGTACATTACCAGTCACAAAAATACGTAGTTTTTAGTATGTCCAAAACATGCTATACCCAGAGCCGACAGCCAAGCCCCGACTTTAATTATAATACAGCTATGCATGCCTTGATAATGAAAAAAACAATGAATAAATATTGAGTATGAAGGAAAGCTAGTTTATTTTTTTAAATGTCCCTATGGTTCTAGTTTGGGTTTAATGATATGTGTCATTTACACCACACTAAAGTTTGTGTTACCAATAATGCTAGGTGATTCAGAGAGTCTTATTCCGAAAGCATTTTTTGTGTACACTGACTTACAATAAGAATCATATAATGCAGGAAAATTCAATAAAAAATACCAAATGTTCCTTTATTCATGTAGTTTGCACAGTATAGACATTGCCACCAAATATGCCTATGGGCTTTCCTCCCTGGCAAGATAGGACCAAAAACCTGTTCTGAGAAAGAGCGTTAAAAATGCATTCAAATAGTTCTTTGTGAGATGGCTCAGGGATGGCTGGCACCTAGGGAACCTATTAAACACAGATATTCCCATAAACTAGTGAGCTGAGCAGTCCAGGGTAGAGTAGATGGTGCAGATCCCACCCCTTTTTCTTGCACAGCGTGCTTGGCAACCATCATACTTTGATTAACAAAATAGGGCATTTCCTCATATTTATGTGGTAGAAATCATTGGATTTCATGGGAACTGGCAAAAGATCTACCAGCAAGCAAACTGTTACCTGACATGAGTAGATTGGCCTATCACCAGGAATAGGATGAACATCCTCCGTCAGATGATAACGATGAATCCGCCAATGGAGACTGAGTTGCTCCACCACGTGACTGCCATTTTGTTTTTTAGCGGTCTGGTCATCAAGACGCGAGGATGCAGCATGCGAACGTCCTCGCTCTGTTTTAATCCACCGGAGTCCTGGAAACCGGCAATATGCGGTTCCCCGGCAGCTCCCAAGTAGGTGGGAAAAGCAGAGTGAAGTCTTAATGAGGTAAGCGTGCACCGAATACTGTCCGTTTAATTCAACTAAATGACAACGAAGGGTCTACAGTGACTCTCTCTCCCCCGATTTGGGACGCAATATGACCCTTGAGCTGAAACTATTCTTTAACATCAAACTTTCGGAAGGTTCCTTCCTGATAACTCTAATATGCTCTCTCCAACAGAGTGTGACTACAGACTTCACTCTCCACAGGATGAACCATGGAGCATTAGCTGATTATCACATATGTAGGTGGTGTGTTTTTGTCTCTGTCTGTATATTTTTGTATGTGTTAAAATAAAGTTTCGATCACTCAAATATATTTTTACATTGGGCTTCACACTAAATGTTGCCACTGATTGCCACTAGTTTGTTGATAATGAGTCACAAAATGTTTTACTTCATTCTGAAGGTGCTCACTGATGGTACAGGGTATCAGTTGCATCAGGGGCTTTAATTTGTAATTTTGACCCTGACACTAGGAAAGTTAAATGTTCTCCCTATTTATCTTTGCAGAATTCAATAGTATGAACAAAAAACAGGTGGTATAAGTATATGCACCTTCCTACTAGCATGCAGGTTTAATGTTTGTTAATTGTATAACAACAGGAGTGGAACCAGGTGTTGTAATGAATAAAGAAAATAATTTATACGCTAGGTCCTGAAGAATAGCCAATAGGGGTATGGCTAGAAACATATCAACCATTAGGAAATAGGAACATTATTTCCCCTTTTTCCTAATATTTACCCCGTTTTTTAACCATACCGACTAGGGGTCGGAATAAAATAATCATAACCCACTAGCCAGGTATTTTTAAAGACTCTCCCCCCCTTTCCCCACTCCTCCCTCACAGACCATCTTGTCTCTCATAGTCATTAAAAGTGCTCCTGCGTAACCCCTAGGTCTCAGCACGCCCCGTTCCACAGCGGAACGGGAAGGAGCCTATGATGAAGCATGCCACCAAGGGGTAACCCTGGTGGGTGAGGGCTTTGCAGAAAACCTAGTGTTTTCTCCCAGGCGCAAACTAGACTTTCCTTAAATCTGTTGGGTCCCTTTTTTCTGTATTATGAGGAGGGTGTTAACCATGCTCAAGCAACAGCCACAATCCTTGTCAGGATGAACCACTAAAGTCACTAAATGTACCTGTGATTAACCCTCTGGACTTTTCAAAAGCAGTCAGGCTTACCTTAGAGGCAATGTGTAAAGTATTTATGCAGCACACAAACAGTAATATAGTGAAAACACAACACAAGAAAAATTCAACATAAATTTAGAAAAAATAGTATATTTTAATAAATTGACACCAAAGTGATATAAAATCCAATTAGTTGAACCAGACGTATGAATTTTTCAAGTTTAAGGTCAAAACTAGCGCCTAAAAGATCAAAGCGCCAAACTTAGACATCTAGTCATGCAAAGCCGGGTCAAAATGATAAAAAAAGGCAGACCGTGATGGAGCGGTTTGGGCTCAGTCGCCGCTTACCTTTGGACTTAGAAGAAATTTCAGTAAAACATTGTCAGAGAAGGTAAAGTTCATCATGGCAAGGCTGCAGACGGTGTCCGAGGAGGAGGTGTGGTTGTTGGGGAGTCGCTAGACTTAGTCGTGGTGAAGATTTCTACATACAGACTCACTCACTTTTTTTAAAGTTGCAAATCTTCAGCAAGACGAGGCTGGAGGCTGTAGCCGATGAGAGTTCCGCAAGGCTAGATGCCAATTTGGCAAAGGACCATTGAACAGGATTTGCTGCTGTGGAGAAGAACGTAATAGGAGATGCTGCAAAGTCAGTCCGACCAGCGATGCACCTTGAGTGGATAGATGAGCAGATTGGTCCCTGTCACCTCTTTGTTCTCAGTGTAGGTTTTAGCAAAAAAAATTTTTTGCTTAGTACTCACTCAGGCTGGGTCCAGGTGCAGGTTTAGGATGGTTGAAGCCTTTTCTATGCCTGAGACTCTTATCAGGAAGCCAGCCAACTAGCCCTTGGAGTCACTCTGGTAGTCCTGGGTCCAGACGTGGAGCAGGGCTCAAGTAGCAGGACAGACCTCTGAAGGTTCAAGGCAGGCTTCAAGCAGCAAAGCAGTCCTTCCAGGTGCAGCAAAGCAGTCTTCTGAAGTACACAGTAGGCCACAACAGCAGGCAGTCTTCTTGGAGTCCTTCCACAGGTCCAGAAAGTAAACTGAAGAGTAGGTCTGAGGATCGTATGATTATATCTGGTGCCTTCTTTGAAGTAGGAAACGTTTTTGGAGAATTCCCTTTGAAGTGCTTGAAGTTTCCTGCCTCTCCTGCCCTGGATCTAGGCTGACTGCATGGACAATGTAGTGGTGATAAGTCCTTTGTGTGAAGGTAGGGCAAAACCAATTCAACTGCAAGAGAGCTGTGCCTAGCTCCGCCTGCCATCCTGCCAGTGATGGCCCATCCAAGCACACATAATCCCTCTATCATGTGCCTGTCTGGGAGGAAGATACAAAGTCCAACTGCCAACTACACATGACCCAGGAACAGGCTGCAAGCACCAAATAGTTAGGGCAGGAAAATACCAAGTTTATTTTAAAAATTGTAACTTAAAATCGAACTTTGCCATTAAAGAGGATTTTAAATTACAATTTCTCAGACACCAAACATGACATCTTGATCTGTTCCCAATCAAAAGTTAGCACTTATTAAATGTAATAAGGCAACCCAATGTTATCCTATGGGAGAGGTAGGCCTCACAGTAGTGAAAAACAAATGTAGCAGTTTTTCACTACCAGGACATGTAAAATGTAAAAGTCATGTTCTGACCTTTTAATTACAATTCACCCTGCCCTATGGGCTACCTATGGCCTACCTTAGGGGTGACATATGCAATAAGAAGAGGAATTTAAGGCTTGGCAAGCGGGTTATATTGGCAAGTCGAATTGCCAGTTTAAAACTGCATTCAGGCGGCAATGGCAGGCCTGGGACCTGTTGAAGTGGCTACTTAAGCAGGTGGTACAATAAGTGCTGCATGCCCACTTGTAGCATTTACTTTACCGGCCCTGGGTACAGTGCCGGCCGACACAATGAGGAGGTGGTGAGGCGGGTGGAGGAGTCATGGAGGAGCACTGGAGGGGGGAGCGCAGGGGGTAATAATTAATTTTAAAAAACTACTTACCTGAAGCCGCTGGCCGCATCGCGTCTCGGTGTTCTGCTGTGCTGCTTCCTGGTCCCAGCAGGCACTGGGGCAGCATCAGACTCCCTGTGCAATCTCACAGAATGACAGCAGCACGGAGATTGGCCTGAATGGGCTGAAAAGACGCCCCGCTCAGGACATGTCTGTGCTGTTTCTCCAGCCCAGCTGGGCAATGCAGCCGGGTAGGAGAAACCTAAGTGCGCATATGTGTTTGGCTGGCCTGAGACAGCCAGCCAGCCAAACATACATGAACAGTTAGAAGTGCACATAGCACTCCTCCTCCCCCTCCCCCTCCAATGCCCCGGCCCAACCCCTACCAGCACAAGCAGGCTCAGAGCTGTTAAATGAAAAATAAAACAATTATGATATATTGTTTTATTTTTCACTTGCTGGCTCTGAGCCAGTGGGGCACGCTCCTCCGCCATTGCGGAGGAGCCGCCCCTGCCTGGGTATATGTATATATTGCTTAGTGTGGAGTATACGTGCATTAAATATGCCAATAAGGTGTAAGACAATTTTTCCATGTTTTAAGGAGTGAGCACAAGCACTTTAGCAAAGTTTAGGGGGACCTTGCAGAGAGAGCCTGGTCCAACATTACCGACATGTTGATTCAGTGCTTGTCTGTTCAACTACCCTGCTGTATGTTTACCAACTCATATAGTCTCATATTGACAGAGTGAAGGTTGGGAAAGATGGGTAAGGTGGCACACAAAAGCTAGACACTGGGCAAACCGAAATCCCTAGTTATACAAAAAAAATCATACTATATAGTTAGTGGATCTCAGCTCTTCTAAGGCGCACAATCGAAGGAAATTCCATTCTGTCTTGTGGTTTGTGGCCTCCTGGCCTGCCTGGATACGTTGGCACAGGCCTGGCTGCCATGATGACTTTTGCGCACGTTACTTTTAGCTGTTGTTCTGTCGCCCTCTGCTCCTGCCAAGTTATTTTACAACTGTCTGCATTTTCTGTTTCTCACCTTTTCTCCTGTTCCCTTTGGGCTCAGTCTGAACAACAGTTACAAGGTCGAACAACACGTCCCTGGTTCTTACTGATTTGGCCTGTCCCTCGCACCTAGACATAACACCATGTACAGCTGCCATGGAGAAATTGGTGTGCTTTTAATATTGCGGTTCGCCCGCTCTAGACACAGTTGGAGGAAACCTTTCCAGGGAGAAGAGCTGTGATTGTCTGCTGATGTAGTTTTGCATCTAGAGACTGAGGAATGGGGGTTCGCTAGTCAAAGCCCAAAGGTCTTCTATTTGTATAATAACCTAGCTTCCAGCACGGGGAGGGTGGTAATGTTAGTTAGACATATATCCACTGCTTTATGAGATGCTTTCCCCGTTCGTATTCTATGGAGTTGTAACTATGCTGATTATATTATTCATATGTATTATGCTAGTAGTACTGACACGTGTACTGTATCTTAGAGCACGTAAGTTGAAATAAACATTTTAACCTATACAGTGTCTCTTCTTACGCATGTTGTGGACAGGTACGAGTGAGTGACGAAAGAGTGTTCTTGCCTCTGCGAGTCCTGGAGAGAGAGATACCGTGTTCTGGGTTGTCTAATCATTGGTACATTGGTGCTAATGGGACGCTAAGGCTAGTTGGGTTGGGGTTTTGGGTGCTAAGGTCTATGGTTGGCTCACCTCTATATTCTGAGGTCCTATTATCCTGTGCATAGCTCTGTATGTGCAGAAACGTTATGACATGGCGCGACCAACGAGTGGGGCTGCTTATCTGCGGGACGCTTGAGTAGTACTTGTGCTTGTCCACAATACCCTCACGTACGCTTCCGGAAGCGTGTGTGACGGCGATACCTCCTATATTGCAGACTTTGTAGGTTCTTTCAAGCTTGATGTTATTAAAAAGGTTTCTTAAACATAACCCTTTTTGTGCTGCCTCGTGTAAGATTGTTGAATAAACCCGTTAGTAATGGCGGGTATAGACATAGCGGCGCATAGCCGCACAGCACTCCGGGATCACTTACGGGTGTATGGAGTGCCAGACGCGGGAGTTGAACTAGTCTTTGTGGTTCAAGCCGATCCGGCTTTCCACTTTGAGGTGTTCTACTCTTGGATCACTTTTCCAGCGGTGGACGCGAACGATAATCTGTTCCATGAATATGAACCCACTAATGTTCCCGCTGTCTATCGACCGTATACTACTCTTGAAGTACCGCTCACGGCTTTGCAACACCGTGTTTGGTTTAATGGCGCCCTCCCACAACCGACTACCACGGTTCGTTTAGGCCCCTTATCTATTGAGGGGGCCACTTGGCCTGTTTTGGCCGGGTACACCCCACATCCGCGTTATATGACTATACCAGTCGCGGAACTGCGCACTATGTATGCGGCCTTGGTGCAGGTGCATCGAGCTTTAGTGCGATATGTTACAGGCAGCATCCATGGAGCCGCTCCTGGAGTTGCCGGCCAACCAGCTGCTGCAGGCGGAGTGACCATAAGTCCTGTCATGGTGAATTCGGTGATGGGCAAACGTCCACAAAATAAGGATGATTTTCCTTATTGGCTTGCAGAAAAGTTTGATCAGTTGGAGGCAGTTTTTCCACATACAACCCCAGTGGATAAACATCGTATCTTAACGATTAGTTTGCCAAAAGACTTAATTCCCGAGTTGACAGCATGTGACAACTGGGGTAAGGTATTCGCAGCAGTATATTCTAAATGTTTTGGTACTCCTTCCATGACGGTTCTCCCCTCTGTAATTAAAAAAGTACAGGATGAACATGGCCCTGAAGCGGCTGTGGAATTAGGGATGAGACTGGTGGGAGTGTTTGAAGTAGTAGCTGAGCTGATCCTTGCGAATGTGAAGGGCGATGCAGTGAACTTTCAAGTAGCTAACGCTTTGGCTCTGGTCCCAGAATTGGACAGGCCTCGCGAATTACCGAAAATTATTACCCAGGCTTACAAAACTATTGGTAGAAATAGCCTGGGTAACAAGCCTTTTGCAAAACAGCAAACACAATCGCAACCACAACAGCAACAAACCAAATCTCAATCTGAGAAAGATGAGAAACCAGTCTTCACTAAAAAGAGCTGGAGGCTGAAAAAACAGGGTAAGCAACAAAAGAAGCCGGGGTCGAGAGGCGCATCCCCGGTTTCAGTTTCTTCTGAGCGCACTTATGATTTACGCGATAGAGCGAGAATTAAGTCACCGGATAGGTTTCAGATCCCTGATGCGCGTTCTCCTCGTTCTTCACAGGCACAGACATCGTCACAGGCCGGTGGAGGAGACCGCCAGGATAGAGGAAGGGACCGAGAGGCTCCCCAGGGACGAGACCAACCTCGACAACAAGTCAGAGGAAAAGCGGAAGACGCTCAACGTTTTCGACCACAATTTCAGAAGAAGAAAGATGCCGCTGTAACAGCGAAATATGCCACAGACGGTGAGAACGAGGCTCCTGAATTGGACGTGGGCAGTAACCCTCCTAGACAGCGCCGCGGAAGTTACCATAGTGCGGGAGGCGCTACGTCCTCATATGGAGGCGACAGCAACTGAAACATTCATTACTGTTGAAACAGCAGACACCAGAGTGGCACCCCCTGACAGACTATTTAATATTGTCATCCAAATTGAAGGTGATATACAGCGTGTAATTAAAGGGATTTTTTGGGAAAATCTGACCTCTTCATATGACATTTTGTTAGCAGAGGCGGATTGGCCACCCCCATTCGTTCTTGCTGCGCGTAAAGGGGAGGAGGTAATCCTTCCGAGATTTTCTCGACATGTCCCAAAGGACAAAGCGGAGGCTCTTGCAGCAGAGTGGGCTGTGTCCTTGGCTCCTGCGTTATTCCGCAATCACGTGGGTTGGGACGAAGATTCTCCCCCCCCATGAAATACCTTTGCGGTCACTACCGCAGCCACAACCCCAATATCCCATAAAACGTGAAGCCAAAGGCCCCGTTTCCGAAATTCTGACTCAGTTGGAATATCAGGGAGTAATTGAACCCTGTGTATCACCTATGAACAATCCCCTTTTCGCGGTTTCTAAACCCGATGGATCGTACCGCTTAGTATTGGATTACCGGCATTTGAACTCTCATTGTCGGACCTTTGCGGTGCAAAACACCCATAGTTCTGCGCTTGTAGACAGTCTTGTTCGTAAAAAATACAAAACGACCCTTGACCTTTCAAATGGATTCTACACGCACAACTTAGCCCCGGAGAGTGGCCAATGGTGCGCTTTTACATCCGGTGGTAAAATGTTCAAATTCAGGCGTCTTCCTATGGGCTACAAAAATAGTCCAGGCGTATTCGCCGCTCGTGTTGTCTCTTTGTTAGACGGCATTGATCCAGATGCCTGTTCGTACGTGGATGACATTTATCTGACGGACGACGAATTGTTTCCGCATCTAACCCGAGTAGACCGCATTATTCTTGAATTTGCGGTTCAAGGTTACAAAATTAACTTTGCCAAATCTCATATTGCTGAATTTACCGTTTTGTTCTTGGGCTATGAGCTCAACAATGAAGGTAAGGGCTTAGCCCCCATTTTCTGGAGAAATGTGCACTTCTGTGCCCTCCTACTAATCTGAAGAAACTTCAGTCATTGCTGGGCTTTCTGAACTTCAGACGTACATACATTCCCGAATACGCCCAGCGTATCAAGCCACTGTATGCCTTGATACAACCTACTTTTTCGAAGTCTTGCTGGCTTCCAGAGCATACCTCCATTCTGCAGTCTTTGCAGACAGACCTTCTTGAGTCCAAATATCTTTTGACACGTGATAACCACACAAACCTGGTGATTAGAATCATTCCAGGGGCAGTGGGTTTCACGTACTTAACCTTTAATGAAGGTGATACAGTACCCATCGCATACAAGTCACATCTGTACACCTCCGCAGAAATGCGGTTTTCATCTGTAGAGAAAGTTCTGACAGCAGTGCAAATGGCGATTCTGAAGGAACGCGCACTGGCACAGGGAAAACGCATCCTGGTGGTAACACCATATCCTGCTCTAGAGGCAGTGACTAAAGCAAGTGTACCGAACTCTAAAGCGTTGCACCCCCGTTGGATATAATGGGCAACCTCGTTGACGTCTCCGGATGTCACATTCATATTCGATTCTTCTCTTCAGACTCAGGAGTTCTTACAGTATGAATTTGTTCATCCTCCTCCTCTGTCTTTATTGCCGCTTGAGGATTACGACTGTGTGATCTACACCGATGGTTCGGCACAACCGGCAACGGGATCCAAGCATGCTTATTCAGCCGCATGTGCTATTGTTGCAGGTACGTTTGTGAACGGAAAGTTCAAACCCACTGTGGTGCACACACAGACACTCGGGGACAGTACCGCACAATTGGCCGAGTTGCGCGCATTGGTGCTTGCGCTTGAGTTCGTCAATCCTGATGTGACCACTTTAATCGTGTGCGATTCTTACTACTGTGTTCAATCATACAATGACAATCTGTTCTTTTGGTCACAAAATGACTATAGAGACGCTAAAGGCAACACAATCAAGCATAAAATGCTTTGGGTTCGAGTGGCAGAATTACAATGACGTCTGCCACTCACGCAGGTGGTTCACACCCTAGGCCATCAGCGGGTGGGCGCACACGCTGTTGGTAACAGTCTGGCAGATGAAGCTGCCAGATCAGCAGTAGTCACGTGTTCAGTAGCAGCAGTTACTAGATCCATGTCTAAAATAGACACTGATATCTTGGCAGCTATTGCTGCAACAAAAGAAGGAATGAATTACCCTAGAGGTTTCCCTTCCAAATATTCTTACCAGTTAGGTCCCGATCAGGCTCCTTATGTAACAATACCTGACGTTGGTGATCGGCTGATCCCCAACGCGGACCGCAGACTTTCCTTGATAGCGGCAGCACATGAAGGCATGGCTTCGGCTCATGCTGGTGTGTCTGCGACAATTTCCATTTTGCAGCAGCGTTACTGGTGGCGTGGTTTATATAAAGATACCCGTACATATGTGCTTTCCTGTGACGCTTGCCAACAGATCAAGCCTTCCACGGTCACACGACCACCTCAGACCTCGCTTGGAATTTCAAACAGACCCTTTGGGTGTGTTTACTTGGATCACTGCGGTCCATTTTCATCGGACACTGCCTATAAATATATCTTAGTGGCAGTGGACTCGTGCACACGGTTCATCTGGGTCTGGCCACAACGGAGTGCTGACGCTCGAAATGTCATCAGGGATTTGCGTGTCTTTGTGGGAATTTTTGCATGCGGCACCTTCCATTCTGACCAAGGTCCGGCGTTTGCCTCTAAGGCTTACAAGGACGCAATGGGCTCCTTGGGGGTGCGGGTGAAATTTTCGTCTCCGTATAGGCCTGAGGGCAACTCTATCGTTGAACGAATGAACCGTGACTTAAAGCAATCCTTGACAGCTAGAGTTATAGGTACTGGCAGGAACTGGCTGGCCCACTTGTATACCGTTCAGCGTGCACTTAATAATCTCCCTAGAAGACCTCTGGGTGGGCGGACCCCTTACGAAATGCTTTTTGGCATACGAATGTTTGTGCCTGACCTTGATGGTCTAGACATGGCGGCGCAATCCGCCAAGTTTGACGTAGATAACCATTCTACTATGTTACAGGACTTACAAGAAGCCCGAGACAAACTTGCAATTGCACATTTGCCTTCAGCCACAGACCCTGCTCTGCAGATTCCGGTTGCCGGCTGGCTTCCGAATATTGGCGACCTGGTTCGAGAGAAGGTGGAGAACAAAAAAGAATTTGGCCCCTCTTTTCGTGCACTGGTTCCAGTCCTGGGCTTGAAGGGAACACGTACAGTAATCTTACCACTGCTTCCTGGTCGCAAGGAGAACAGATACATCTCAGTGGAAAATGTCAAGCTACAACATCTGGCCGATCCTGAATAGTGTCACACCAGCGGTCTCTTGTCCTGCCATTTATCGGACATGTGTTCGAGGCACTCCTGCCCGAACGGTCACTGATGTTACCATGGAGATGGTTGATTTGCCTGAAAACATATTTGAACCCCCTGTCTCCCCCTGCATCGACGAGGACGAATATACCTATCCCGCCACGGAGTCGGTGGCACACCAACCAACAACGCCACTGAGCCCGACACGTTATTCCTTTGACTCGGATTCCACCTCATCAACGGTCCCGTCCAAGTTTAGTCTTTTTGTATCCTGGTTTAGAGACAATTTTTTGATTCCACCTTGGACATATCTCTGGATGGTGCTTTTCTTGATTTTTTTGTTCATGTCCATTGGCTTTGTCACAGTGTTTTTTCTACTGATCAATGGTCACTATTTACCTGAACGCTCTGCTGTGAACAGTGTTGCTGGAACTTTGGCTCCACATTCCTCTTCACACATCATGAAGCGTGACCACACATTTGTGAACATTTCAGCGTTTCCAGTTGCTGATGGCATCGTGTGGGATGCGGTAAACTTTCAGATCCATGGCCCAACAGAAATTATTAATGTACCAAATGTCCTTCGAGTCTCAATGGGTGATGTAGTAAAAAGTAATATTCATTCTGATGACTGGGATGTGCATGCTGTTGAAACATTGTTTGCTGACTTAAAATATTATGCTGCCTTTAATGCTGAGGATTTGTATATGAATTCTGCGAATTATGCCGATCTGTATTGCTACCAGCATTGGGGCAACCATTTTCTCCACAAACCGAGTGCACTACGCAGCCCTGTTACTTACACCCAATGGGAACATTGCCCAAACCCCATACCAGGTAGCTCCCAGACTCTTCGAAATAAATTCACCTATTTCACTGATTTTAATCGATCGAACCCTGGGTCCTATTATTTTAAATTGAAAACCCCATTGACACAAAAAATAATGTTGACCCACACCAAATTACTGTATTCGGGTTCCTTCTTGAGCGCCTTGGCGGTGGGTGGTTATGAGTATTGGAAAGACACAGTGGATTTAAAATCAATCTGGGGTTCAAAGCCATGGCAGGTGCAAGGCACCGAGGCCTTGCACCGCGCTTGCCTTATCCCGGCCCAAATACTGTTTCTGAATGCTTCCATTCATCAAACCACGTGTTGGGGGTTGGCTACCATTAAACAACTAAATGCGCCAGCCATCCCATCCTTGTCGAGTTCTCCAAATGATAGCTTGCGTTTTAATATGTCCCTTGTGACGTTGCAGTCTCTGTTTCAAAACAACTCCTTTAACGTTTCTGCAATGGTACAGTCACCCTGGTTGGCATGGCCCATATCATCGAATGCATGCCAACTGCGTTTTCATGGCACAGTTCCTGGCTACAAACAGGACAAGCCTGATCCGAGATTTGCTGAATCTCGTACTGTCACCACGTATTCAGTTGGTAAATTATGTAAACAATGGCTACAACATTCGTCCTTAGACTCTGTTAAAAAACATTTGTCCCTCCTATCAGGCACTATTGATTTGTCCGACTTTATCTTGGGACCTCGTGGTCCCCGACCGAAGAGATTCATTTATGAAGCGTATAATGAACTCTGGAAGCTGTCACAAATGGAAGCTGCTTCCCGTCTTCGGGAAATAGACCAAGCAAATTTGGAAAAGGTGCTTGCTGTTGTTGACAATAGTATAAATACCCTGTCTTCCCGCATTTACACATTAGAGAATATTGTGTCCTCTGTTGTTGATATTGTACAAGATGATGTTTCTATTTTGTATCATGGTCAGAATCAATTGCGTTCAGTGATGCAGTTTGCGTGGACTTTGCAAACCCTTAAGTTAGGTAAAGTTCCTTGGAATTTTTTGAACACCACTGCCCTTTTTCTGCCTTTTAATTTGACTGACAAACAGCAGTTCATGTCCACGGAAAGATGCATCTTACACTTTGTTACATATCGAGAAAGTGGATCCTTTACCATTCTCTGTGGCGGAACTAGATTCTGCTGTGTGGCTAGTTCATGGGGTTATCGCTTTACCTTTTTCCTTGTTTGAATTTAGCTCGTGCATGAAACATTATCCTGTGGGCCGTTTCCAGCCTTTGGGTAGTGCTTTCCTGCATGAACTCTGGTCCTTGCCTTTCATGTATAAATGCCTTAGAGACGGCAAGGAAGTGTTTCTCACGGGGGAGTCTTGTGATTCAACTGTGGGTCATTCGCTTATTTGTAAGCATATTAAATTGCACGGGGCTTGTAGCGTTTCAGTTCCGAATCTTGCATGTGTGCTAAAGGGTATTCCTGCTCCTGCTATTTCTCCTACTTTTACTTTGCTTACTAACGGTAGCTATTTGCTTTTAAATAACGAAGACTGTTGTGGCCTACAGGCTGGCATTCCGTATATTGTTACGGTCTCACACAGAGTTGTCTGCTGCAAGAATGTGCTTTTTCCTCCCCCTCATGACATCGTTGATAACTCTATTTGGCCTTCCATTCCTACCATGGAAGCAGATTTCAATAAGTTGAGCAGAATAAAGGCCCTTTTATTGAACGAGGAGGTTACGCTCACGTCCGCCCGGGAGACATTCGTTCTCCAGGTGGCCAGTACCCACAGTGAAATACAGGCCCTTTTGAACACCAACCTCCCCCAACATTTCGGGGAGTTAATTCATCGTATTTTTAACGCATCCAACACTGAGGGTCTAGTGCATTTTTTTAAGATTGTAGGGTCCGGCCTGGTGTCCACCTTCCAAACTATTTTCGGTGTGATACCGGCGTTCATACATTCTATTTTTTCTAGCGTCTTTGGTGGTTTCCCATTAATCCTCGCTTTGGCGGCTGGTGTCTTGCTGTTGGTCTGTTTTCTGCGCAATGGCTGCTCACCACTGGGCCCTTCTCGATCCCGAACGCCTCCAGCTGCTCCGTGAGTGACTTCTGGTTGGCTTCGATGTTCTGCCCTTGGCGACTATCAGTGTGTCCTACACCCTTTCTTTTCGCTTTGCGTATTTCACTTGCGTGCAACCTGTGATGTCTTGCATCCGCTGTCCTTTCACATGGACCATGGATTATTGCCTCTCCAATTCGTCATTGTCTGTTCCGGATTTTGTTCAGTTGGTGGGTCCCTTAGAGGCCCATGAACGGGACTGTTCCGTTGCTGGCTTTATGATGCGTGCGGCTGCACTGGGGATTTTGGCGCAATGGGATATCTGGGCGGCTGCTCAGAATCTCCTACAACGAAGTTATATTGAATATCACGCAAGCTGTCCCGCATTGCTTTTGGATGCTCCATCCTCTGAGGAACATTCCTGCAGCTTTGACCTGTTGGACTGGATGGCGTCTACGTTTTTGACGATTCCAATGATGTCCTCTTGGACGGTATAGCATTTTTCTGCACTTCCACGTTTTTGGATTGATTTGCCGTTCACTGTCAGTGGACTGCCTCGCTAACTGTCTTTTGCTACCTTACCACGTTCCACTTCTTCCACTGTGGACGCCTCTGTTCTGCTCAGGTGTTTGGAACTCTGTCTTCGTTTTTAGTCTTGGCCGATGGACTGTCCAGGGGAGGGTGTCTTGTGGTTTGTGGCCTCCTGGCCTGCCTGGATACGTTGGCACAGGCCTGGCTGCCATGATGACTTTTGCGCACGTTACTTTTAGCTGTTGTTCTGTCGCCCTCTGCTCCTGCCAAGTTATTTTACAACTGTCTGCATTTTCTGTTTCTCACCTTTTCTCCTGTTCCCTTTGGGCTCAGTCTGAACAACAGTTACAAGGTCGAACAACACGTCCCTGGTTCTTACTGATTTGGCCTGTCCCTCGCACCTAGACATAACACCATGTACAGCTGCCATGGAGAAATTGGTGTGCTTTTAATATTGCGGTTCGCCCGCTCTAGACACAGTTGGAGGAAACCTTTCCAGGGAGAAGAGCTGTGATTGTCTGCTGATGTAGTTTTGCATCTAGAGACTGAGGAATGGGGGTTCGCTAGTCAAAGCCCAAAGGTCTTCTATTTGTATAATAACCTAGCTTCCAGCACGGGGAGGGTGGTAATGTTAGTTAGACATATATCCACTGCTTTATGAGATGCTTTCCCCGTTCGTATTCTATGGAGTTGTAACTATGCTGATTATATTATTCATATGTATTATGCTAGTAGTACTGACACGTGTACTGTATCTTAGAGCACGTAAGTTGAAATAAACATTTTAACCTATACAGTGTCTCTTCTTACGCATGTTGTGGACAGGTACGAGTGAGTGACGAAAGAGTGTTCTTGCCTCTGCGAGTCCTGAGAGAGAGATACCGTGTTCTGGGTTGTCTAATCATTGGTACATTGGTGCTAATGGGACGCTAAGGCTAGTTGGGTTGGGGTTTTGGGTGCTAAGGTCTATGGTTGGCTCACCTCTATATTCCGAGGTCCTATTATCCTGTGCATAGCTCTGTATGTGCAGAAACGTTATGACATGGCGCGACCAACGAGTGGGGCTGCTTATCTGCGGGACGCTTGAGTAGTACTTGTGCTTGTCCACAATACCCTCACGTACGCTTCCGGAAGCGTGTGTGACGGCGATACCTCCTATATTGCAGACTTTGTAGGTTCTTTCAAGCTTGATGTTATTAAAAAGGTTTCTTAAACATAACCCTTTTTGTGCTGCCTCGTGTAAGATTGTTGAATAAACCCGTTAGTAATGGCGGGTATAGACATAGCGGCGCATAGCCGCACAGCACTCCGGGATCACTTACGGGTGTATGGAGTGCCAGACGCGGGAGTTGAACTAGTCTTTGTGGTTCAAGCCGATCCGGCTTTCCACTTTGAGGTGTTCTACTCTTGGATCACTTTTCCAGCGGTGGACGCGAACGATAATCTGTTCCATGAATATGAACCCACTAATGTTCCCGCTGTCTATCGACCGTATACTACTCTTGAAGTACCGCTCACGGCTTTGCAACACCGTGTTTGGTTTAATGGCGCCCTCCCACAACCGACTACCACGGTTCGTTTAGGCCCCTTATCTATTGAGGGGGCCACTTGGCCTGTTTTGGCCGGGTACACCCCACATCCGCGTTATATGACTATACCAGTCGCGGAACTGCGCACTATGTATGCGGCCTTGGTGCAGGTGCATCGAGCTTTAGTGCGATATGTTACAGGCAGCATCCATGGAGCCGCTCCTGGAGTTGCCGGCCAACCAGCTGCTGCAGGCGGAGTGACCATAAGTCCTGTCATGGTGAATTCGGTGATGGGCAAACGTCCACAAAATAAGGATGATTTTCCTTATTGGCTTGCAGAAAAGTTTGATCAGTTGGAGGCAGTTTTTCCACATACAACCCCAGTGGATAAACATCGTATCTTAACGATTAGTTTGCCAAAAGACTTAATTCCCGAGTTGACAGCATGTGACAACTGGGGTAAGGTATTCGCAGCAGTATATTCTAAATGTTTTGGTACTCCTTCCATGACGGTTCTCCCCTCTGTAATTAAAAAAGTACAGGATGAACATGGCCCTGAAGCGGCTGTGGAATTAGGGATGAGACTGGTGGGAGTGTTTGAAGTAGTAGCTGAGCTGATCCTTGCGAATGTGAAGGGCGATGCAGTGAACTTTCAAGTAGCTAACGCTTTGGCTCTGGTCCCAGAATTGGACAGGCCTCGCGAATTACCGAAAATTATTACCCAGGCTTACAAAACTATTGGTAGAAATAGCCTGGGTAACAAGCCTTTGCAAAACAGCAAACACAATCGCAACCACAACAGCAACAAACCAAATCTCAATCTGAGAAAGATGAGAAACCAGTCTTCACTAAAAAGAGCTGGAGGCTGAAAAAACAGGGTAAGCAACAAAAGAAGCCGGGGTCGAGAGGCGCATCCCCGGTTTCAGTTTCTTCTGAGCGCACTTATGATTTACGCGATAGAGCGAGAATTAAGTCACCGGATAGGTTTCAGATCCCTGATGCGCGTTCTCCTCGTTCTTCACAGGCACAGACATCGTCACAGGCCGGTGGAGGAGACCGCCAGGATAGAGGAAGGGACCGAGAGGCTCCCCAGGGACGAGACCAACCTCGACAACAAGTCAGAGGAAAAGCGGAAGACGCTCAACGTTTTCGACCACAATTTCAGAAGAAGAAAGATGCCGCTGTAACAGCGAAATATGCCACAGACGGTGAGAACGAGGCTCCTGAATTGGACGTGGGCAGTAACCCTCCTAGACAGCGCCGCGGAAGTTACCATAGTGCGGGAGGCGCTACGTCCTCATATGGAGGCGACAGCAACTGAAACATTCATTACTGTTGAAACAGCAGACACCAGAGTGGCACCCCCTGACAGACTATTTAATATTGTCATCCAAATTGAAGGTGATATACAGCGTGTAATTAAAGGGATTTTTTGGGAAAATCTGACCTCTTCATATGACATTTTGTTAGCAGAGGCGGATTGGCCACCCCCATTCGTTCTTGCTGCGCGTAAAGGGAGGAGGTAATCCTTCCGAGATTTTCTCGACATGTCCCAAAGGACAAAGCGGAGGCTCTTGCAGCAGAGTGGGCTGTGTCCTTGGCTCCTGCGTTATTCCGCAATCACGTGGGTTGGGACGAAGATTCTCCCCCATGAAATACCTTTGCGGTCACTACCGCAGCCACAACCCCAATATCCCATAAAACGTGAAGCCAAAGGCCCCGTTTCCGAAATTCTGACTCAGTTGGAATATCAGGGAGTAATTGAACCCTGTGTATCACCTATGAACAATCCCCTTTTCGCGGTTTCTAAACCCGATGGATCGTACCGCTTAGTATTGGATTACCGGCATTTGAACTCTCATTGTCGGACCTTTGCGGTGCAAAACACCCATAGTTCTGCGCTTGTAGACAGTCTTGTTCGTAAAAAATACAAAACGACCCTTGACCTTTCAAATGGATTCTACACGCACAACTTAGCCCCGGAGAGTGGCCAATGATGCGCTTTTACATCCGGTGGTAAAATGTTCAAATTCAGGCGTCTTCCTATGGGCTACAAAAATAGTCCAGGCGTATTCGCCGCTCGTGTTGTCTCTTTGTTAGACGGCATTGATCCAGATGCCTGTTCGTACGTGGATGACATTTATCTGACGGACGACGAATTGTTTCCGCATCTAACCCGAGTAGACCGCATTATTCTTGAATTTGCGGTTCAAGGTTACAAAATTAACTTTGCCAAATCTCATATTGCTGAATTTACCGTTTTGTTCTTGGGCTATGAGCTCAACAATGAAGGTAAGGGCTTAGCCCCCATTTTCTGGAGAAATGTGCACTTCTGTGCCCTCCTACTAATCTGAAGAAACTTCAGTCATTGCTGGGCTTTCTGAACTTCAGACGTACATACATTCCCGAATACGCCCAGCGTATCAAGCCACTGTATGCCTTGATACAACCTACTTTTTCGAAGTCTTGCTGGCTTCCAGAGCATACCTCCATTCTGCAGTCTTTGCAGACAGACCTTCTTGAGTCCAAATATCTTTTGACACGTGATAACCACACAAACCTGGTGATTAGAATCATTCCAGGGGCAGTGGGTTTCACGTACTTAACCTTTAATGAAGGTGATACAGTACCCATCGCATACAAGTCACATCTGTACACCTCCGCAGAAATGCGGTTTTCATCTGTAGAGAAAGTTCTGACAGCAGTGCAAATGGCGATTCTGAAGGAACGCGCACTGGCACAGGGAAAACGCATCCTGGTGGTAACACCATATCCTGCTCTAGAGGCAGTGACTAAAGCAAGTGTACCGAACTCTAAAGCGTTGCACCCCGTTGGATATAATGGGCAACCTCGTTGACGTCTCCGGATGTCACATTCATATTCGATTCTTCTCTTCAGACTCAGGAGTTCTTACAGTATGAATTTGTTCATCCTCCTCCTCTGTCTTTATTGCCGCTTGAGGATTACGACTGTGTGATCTACACCGATGGTTCGGCACAACCGGCAACGGGATCCAAGCATGCTTATTCAGCCGCATGTGCTATTGTTGCAGGTACGTTTGTGAACGGAAAGTTCAAACCCACTGTGGTGCACACACAGACACTCGGGGACAGTACCGCACAATTGGCCGAGTTGCGCGCATTGGTGCTTGCGCTTGAGTTCGTCAATCCTGATGTGACCACTTTAATCGTGTGCGATTCTTACTACTGTGTTCAATCATACAATGACAATCTGTTCTTTTGGTCACAAAATGACTATAGAGACGCTAAAGGCAACACAATCAAGCATAAAATGCTTTGGGTTCGAGTGGCAGAATTACAATGACGTCTGCCACTCACGCAGGTGGTTCACACCCTAGGCCATCAGCGGGTGGGCGCACACGCTGTTGGTAACAGTCTGGCAGATGAAGCTGCCAGATCAGCAGTAGTCACGTGTTCAGTAGCAGCAGTTACTAGATCCATGTCTAAAATAGACACTGATATCTTGGCAGCTATTGCTGCAACAAAAGAAGGAATGAATTACCCTAGAGGTTTCCCTTCCAAATATTCTTACCAGTTAGGTCCCGATCAGGCTCCTTATGTAACAATACCTGACGTTGGTGATCGGCTGATCCCCAACGCGGACCGCAGACTTTCCTTGATAGCGGCAGCACATGAAGGCATGGCTTCGGCTCATGCTGGTGTGTCTGCGACAATTTCCATTTTGCAGCAGCGTTACTGGTGGCGTGGTTTATATAAAGATACCCGTACATATGTGCTTTCCTGTGACGCTTGCCAACAGATCAAGCCTTCCACGGTCACACGACCACCTCAGACCTCGCTTGGAATTTCAAACAGACCCTTTGGGTGTGTTTACTTGGATCACTGCGGTCCATTTTCATCGGACACTGCCTATAAATATATCTTAGTGGCAGTGGACTCGTGCACACGGTTCATCTGGGTCTGGCCACAACGGAGTGCTGACGCTCGAAATGTCATCAGGGATTTGCGTGTCTTTGTGGGAATTTTTGCATGCGGCACCTTCCATTCTGACCAAGGTCCGGCGTTTGCCTCTAAGGCTTACAAGGACGCAATGGGCTCCTTGGGGGTGCGGGTGAAATTTTCGTCTCCGTATAGGCCTGAGGGCAACTCTATCGTTGAACGAATGAACCGTGACTTAAAGCAATCCTTGACAGCTAGAGTTATAGGTACTGGCAGGAACTGGCTGGCCCACTTGTATACCGTTCAGCGTGCACTTAATAATCTCCCTAGAAGACCTCTGGGTGGGCGGACCCCTTACGAAATGCTTTTTGGCATACGAATGTTTGTGCCTGACCTTGATGGTCTAGACATGGCGGCGCAATCCGCCAAGTTTGACGTAGATAACCATTCTACTATGTTACAGGACTTACAAGAAGCCCGAGACAAACTTGCAATTGCACATTTGCCTTCAGCCACAGACCCTGCTCTGCAGATTCCGGTTGCCGGCTGGCTTCCGAATATTGGCGACCTGGTTCGAGAGAAGGTGGAGAACAAAAAAGAATTTGGCCCCTCTTTTCGTGCACTGGTTCCAGTCCTGGGCTTGAAGGGAACACGTACAGTAATCTTACCACTGCTTCCTGGTCGCAAGGAGAACAGATACATCTCAGTGGAAAATGTCAAGCTACAACATCTGGCCGATCCTGAATAGTGTCACACCAGCGGTCTCTTGTCCTGCCATTTATCGGACATGTGTTCGAGGCACTCCTGCCCGAACGGTCACTGATGTTACCATGGAGATGGTTGATTTGCCTGAAAACATATTTGAACCCCCTGTCTCCCCCTGCATCGACGAGGACGAATATACCTATCCCGCCACGGAGTCGGTGGCACACCAACCAACAACGCCACTGAGCCCGACACGTTATTCCTTTGACTCGGATTCCACCTCATCAACGGTCCCGTCCAAGTTTAGTCTTTTTGTATCCTGGTTTAGAGACAATTTTTTGATTCCACCTTGGACATATCTCTGGATGGTGCTTTTCTTGATTTTTTTGTTCATGTCCATTGGCTTTGTCACAGTGTTTTTTCTACTGATCAATGGTCACTATTTACCTGAACGCTCTGCTGTGAACAGTGTTGCTGGAACTTTGGCTCCACATTCCTCTTCACACATCATGAAGCGTGACCACACATTTGTGAACATTTCAGCGTTTCCAGTTGCTGATGGCATCGTGTGGGATGCGGTAAACTTTCAGATCCATGGCCCAACAGAAATTATTAATGTACCAAATGTCCTTCGAGTCTCAATGGGTGATGTAGTAAAAAGTAATATTCATTCTGATGACTGGGATGTGCATGCTGTTGAAACATTGTTTGCTGACTTAAAATATTATGCTGCCTTTAATGCTGAGGATTTGTATATGAATTCTGCGAATTATGCCGATCTGTATTGCTACCAGCATTGGGGCAACCATTTTCTCCACAAACCGAGTGCACTACGCAGCCCTGTTACTTACACCCAATGGGAACATTGCCCAAACCCCATACCAGGTAGCTCCCAGACTCTTCGAAATAAATTCACCTATTTCACTGATTTTAATCGATCGAACCCTGGGTCCTATTATTTTAAATTGAAAACCCCATTGACACAAAAAATAATGTTGACCCACACCAAATTACTGTATTCGGGTTCCTTTTTGAGCGCCTTGGCGGTGGGTGGTTATGAGTATTGGAAAGACACAGTGGATTTAAAATCAATCTGGGGTTCAAAGCCATGGCAGGTGCAAGGCACCGAGGCCTTGCACCGCGCTTGCCTTATCCCGGCCCAAATACTGTTTCTGAATGCTTCCATTCATCAAACCACGTGTTGGGGGTTGGCTACCATTAAACAACTAAATGCGCCAGCCATCCCATCCTTGTCGAGTTCTCCAAATGATAGCTTGCGTTTTAATATGTCCCTTGTGACGTTGCAGTCTCTGTTTCAAAACAACTCCTTTAACGTTTCTGCAATGGTACAGTCACCCTGGTTGGCATGGCCCATATCATCGAATGCATGCCAACTGCGTTTTCATGGCACAGTTCCTGGCTACAAACAGGACAAGCCTGATCCGAGATTTGCTGAATCTCGTACTGTCACCACGTATTCAGTTGGTAAATTATGTAAACAATGGCTACAACATTCGTCCTTAGACTCTGTTAAAAAACATTTGTCCCTCCTATCAGGCACTATTGATTTGTCCGACTTTATCTTGGGACCTCGTGGTCCCCGACCGAAGAGATTCATTTATGAAGCGTATAATGAACTCTGGAAGCTGTCACAAATGGAAGCTGCTTCCCGTCTTCGGGAAATAGACCAAGCAAATTTGGAAAAGGTGCTTGCTGTTGTTGACAATAGTATAAATACCCTGTCTTCCCGCATTTACACATTAGAGAATATTGTGTCCTCTGTTGTTGATATTGTACAAGATGATGTTTCTATTTTGTATCATGGTCAGAATCAATTGCGTTCAGTGATGCAGTTTGCGTGGACTTTGCAAACCCTTAAGTTAGGTAAAGTTCCTTGGAATTTTTTGAACACCACTGCCCTTTTTCTGCCTTTTAATTTGACTGACAAACAGCAGTTCATGTCCACGGAAAGATGCATCTTACACTTTGTTACATATCGAGAAAGTGGATCCTTTACCATTCTCTGTGGCGGAACTAGATTCTGCTGTGTGGCTAGTTCATGGGGTTATCGCTTTACCTTTTTCCTTGTTTGAATTTAGCTCGTGCATGAAACATTATCCTGTGGGCCGTTTCCAGCCTTTGGGTAGTGCTTTCCTGCATGAACTCTGGTCCTTGCCTTTCATGTATAAATGCCTTAGAGACGGCAAGGAAGTGTTTCTCACGGGGAGTCTTGTGATTCAACTGTGGGTCATTCGCTTATTTGTAAGCATATTAAATTGCACGGGGCTTGTAGCGTTTCAGTTCCGAATCTTGCATGTGTGCTAAAGGGTATTCCTGCTCCTGCTATTTCTCCTACTTTTACTTTGCTTACTAACGGTAGCTATTTGCTTTTAAATAACGAAGACTGTTGTGGCCTACAGGCTGGCATTCCGTATATTGTTACGGTCTCACACAGAGTTGTCTGCTGCAAGAATGTGCTTTTTCCTCCCCCTCATGACATCGTTGATAACTCTATTTGGCCTTCCATTCCTACCATGGAAGCAGATTTCAATAAGTTGAGCAGAATAAAGGCCCTTTTATTGAACGAGGAGGTTACGCTCACGTCCGCCCGGGAGACATTCGTTCTCCAGGTGGCCAGTACCCACAGTGAAATACAGGCCCTTTTGAACACCAACCTCCCCCAACATTTCGGGGAGTTAATTCATCGTATTTTTAACGCATCCAACACTGAGGGTCTAGTGCATTTTTTTAAGATTGTAGGGTCCGGCCTGGTGTCCACCTTCCAAACTATTTTCGGTGTGATACCGGCGTTCATACATTCTATTTTTTCTAGCGTCTTTGGTGGTTTCCCATTAATCCTCGCTTTGGCGGCTGGTGTCTTGCTGTTGGTCTGTTTTCTGCGCAATGGCTGCTCACCACTGGGCCCTTCTCGATCCCGAACGCCTCCAGCTGCTCCGTGAGTGACTTCTGGTTGGCTTCGATGTTCTGCCCTTGGCGACTATCAGTGTGTCCTACACCCTTTCTTTTCGCTTTGCGTATTTCACTTGCGTGCAACCTGTGATGTCTTGCATCCGCTGTCCTTTCACATGGACCATGGATTATTGCCTCTCCAATTCGTCATTGTCTGTTCCGGATTTTGTTCAGTTGGTGGGTCCCTTAGAGGCCCATGAACGGGACTGTTCCGTTGCTGGCTTTATGATGCGTGCGGCTGCACTGGGGATTTTGGCGCAATGGGATATCTGGGCGGCTGCTCAGAATCTCCTACAACGAAGTTATATTGAATATCACGCAAGCTGTCCCGCATTGCTTTTGGATGCTCCATCCTCTGAGGAACATTCCTGCAGCTTTGACCTGTTGGACTGGATGGCGTCTACGTTTTTGACGATTCCAATGATGTCCTCTTGGACGGTATAGCATTTTTCTGCACTTCCACGTTTTTGGATTGATTTGCCGTTCACTGTCAGTGGACTGCCTCGCTAACTGTCTTTTGCTACCTTACCACGTTCCACTTCTTCCACTGTGGACGCCTCTGTTCTGCTCAGGTGTTTGGAACTCTGTCTTCGTTTTTAGTCTTGGCCGATGGACTGTCCAGGGAGGGTGTCTTGTGGTTTGTGGCCTCCTGGCCTGCCTGGATACGTTGGCACAGGCCTGGCTGCCATGATGACTTTTGCGCACGTTACTTTTAGCTGTTGTTCTGTCGCCCTCTGCTCCTGCCAAGTTATTTTACAACTGTCTGCATTTTCTGTTTCTCACCTTTTCTCCTGTTCCCTTTGGGCTCAGTCTGAACAACAGTTACAAGGTCGAACAACACGTCCCTGGTTCTTACTGATTTGGCCTGTCCCTCGCACCTAGACATAACACCATGTACAGCTGCCATGGAGAAATTGGTGTGCTTTTAATATTGCGGTTCGCCCGCTCTAGACACAGTTGGAGGAAACCTTTCCAGGGAGAAGAGCTGTGATTGTCTGCTGATGTAGTTTTGCATCTAGAGACTGAGGTATGGGGGTTCGCTAGTCAAAGCCCAAAGGTCTTCTATTTGTATAATAACCTAGCTTCCAGCACGGGGAGGGTGGTAATGTTAGTTAGACATATATCCACTGCTTTATGAGATGCTTTCCCCGTTCGTATTCTATGGAGTTGTAACTATGCTGATTATATTATTCATATGTATTATGCTAGTAGTACTGACACGTGTACTGTATCTTAGAGCACGTAAGTTGAAATAAACATTTTAACCTATACAGTGTCTCTTCTTACGCATGTTGTGGACAGGTACGAGTGAGTGACGAAAGAGTGTTCTTGCCTCTGCGAGTCCTGAGAGAGAGATACCGTGTTCTGGGTTGTCTAATCATTGGTACATTGGTGCTAATGGGACGCTAAGGCTAGTTGGGTTGGGGTTTTGGGTGCTAAGGTCTATGGTTGGCTCACCACTATATTCCGAGGTCCTATTATCCTGTGCATAGCTCTGTATGTGCAGAAACCTTATGACAATTCATCTGTTACTCCAGAAAAGCCAATATGAAGAATGTGGATGAAGGCCAAAGGGACAAGCCATGTGTCCGCTCCCCACTCTTGCTCTATTTTTTTTGTTGTACAAAAAAGATATTTAATTAGACTGAAAAACAGAAAGGTCTTATTTGCAATTACTAGCACAAGAGAGTGCCTTCTTAATTTGCAATATCTTGCCACGACATTGCAAAAAACTTATTAACAAAGACATTCCGAAGAACTTCACTTTTCATATAAAAATAGTTCTCCATTTCTATTCTGATTCATTTGCATACTTTGTGTATTTTAATTAAAATTGTGCTCCAAAATTCCATATTCTATAAAGCTTATCATTGAACCAAATTATCAACACGTCTTTGTTAAGAGTACTTCTTCCTCAGGATCATTAGCAATCTCTGGGACACTTCGTCAGAAGCAGCCAGACACTTTATAAATAATCATATTATAATTATCAATTTTCCTCATTAATCTACACTCCTATTAACTCTCCTCTCTTCATTATACACTGTCATACCTAAAGCTACCATCTATTTGCTCAGCTTAAGTTTGACCTTCAAACAATTTTTATTCTTATTATGTATTTCCTTTCCTATAATTTATAACATCTTACCTACCACATTTAACCTTAATGACTTTGATTTGTAGTTTGCCTCTGGGTTTCTGTACAAAACACAAGACACCATGACTTGATGACGTGACAGAGGCCAGAATATCATGCTTATTTGCTTGAAACAGTTTCTAATAGTTCATTCAATCTATGGGTTCCTTGAGTTTTTCAATATTAAGTTTGTGTTAGAAGTTGCTGTGGTTCTCTGGATGTAAACTGTAGATTTACAGATCCAGTTCCCCGTGTAGAGAGACAAGCATTTCAGCATGCTCCCTCCCAGTCCCTAGTCTGCCAGGGAAAAGCTGGTTATATAGGGCTTTTAGCTTCAGATCCTTTCTACTTGTTCACTTCATTTCTTCCTATTGAACTTTTCTGATTTAGTCTCCTCTCCTATGCCTAACTGCTAATATAAAAGGTAGTTCTTAGTCTATTTGTCTCCCCCTTTATAATCTGGCTTCTCCATGTATTTTAGAGTAATGCATGATGTTCTAATATGGCACCTGGCCTAAGAATGGTGAGATACACAATCAGTTCTCAGAGTTCTGTGAATATGCGGGGTTTTGATGGTGTTGGGCAGACACATTTTTTCTCCTCTGGAATTCTTTGAACAGGCAGGTTACTTACATGCTCTTGGTGACCCACTCCAGGACCTAGCAATGGTAATGCTAAAAAATGCCAGCCTCCATACCTTCTTATCACTGTCACCATCACCACAGCAGGAGTCAACCCTGAAGGTTCAGAACGTGAATCTGGCGTCCAGACTCCATGTTTCTCAAGTGCACTCGCTCGAGGGACTCCTACATATAAGGTTTTAATAGTGATCGGAGCATTTGGACAAGCCACCGTACTCGGTTAGTTTCATCAGTCCTACAATAAGGTCGGACTAAAACATTTCTGGTGCAATTAAGACAACAGTCTATTTGGGATTTATTGACCAGCCGGGTCGGAAGTATAACTGGCGGAGAGGATTTAACTTAGGACTTCAAGAGCCATGCAGCCCTGAAGAAGTCGTGGGGTCTTCCCCAATCGACAAAACACGTGTTGGCTGGGCGTTGTTGGATTAAAAGAAAAGAAAAGACAACAGAACTTTATTCCTCTCTTTGTTCACACCTACTGTTTTTGTGAAATTTCACTTGTAATTAGAGCGTGTGCATGGGATAAGAATTGTCGCAAGATTGGCCAGAAGGTCCAATGTTTCGAGGGTCTAGGGTGTTTTCCCTCACCTTTTGCACCGCATTGAGTATCAGGATCCAATACTGACGCACACTCCATAAGCGCCATTTCTCTTAGTGAAAAGACACCCCCCAGCTTAAGTACTCAACCCTGAAGGATGTTCTGGCTTGTTAGTTTATGGATCCTGATTTTTTTGTTATTGTTTGGCATCTTCTTGCTCCCGGAGAACCATAACTCCTTAGTTGTATATATTAATACCTGTGGGAGCACATGACAGGGGTTCAAAACAGATTCTTAGCAAAAACCTCACATTAAGTATTTATCCTTGTGTAAGATTGATATCTATAGAGTCAATCCATTGTTTGTCCTGCCTTTCCCTTTACATCTTCTTGAGAGAGGTATGAACAATGCAGTCCGGAATTTGGGGAAAGCAGGGATTAGAGGTAGAGAAAGATGCTGAAACCATCTTGGTAATCACCACAGCACTTTGGCATGTCATTTAGTTGGTAGACAGGACACCGGTCACACAAAATGCCTCTGGGTGATGGTGAGCTGTAGTGAGTTTCATAAATGACTAGGCTACAGGTGTAGACCTAAGAAGGCCCCCAAGACTAAAAGAACTATTATGCAGGAGGCAAGCAGAGAACACCAAAACAAGATACAACAGTATAGACATAATGACTCTCTAGGGAACTAGAAACAAAGATTCTGAGAGGGAAGATAACAATAAACATGCATGAACTTATGGCCTAAAAATGAACTATGCAGGAGTGAAGTTCCAGATGGAACTTACAAAGCATTGTCAGACAATGATGTACTGCATGAGCTTCATTTTTGTGCTAACTCTGACAATATGCCATGTAAGATAATCTGCTGGCCCTTTGGTCTCTGCTGGGCCAGCAGCCACAGGCCAGATATCCACAGTCTATATGCTTCTGCCCTATTCGTCCTAGTGGTCATGCATGTGTAATGCGGTGGATGGTGAAGCAAGAGTAACAAACTCTGTGGTGCTTTAGGTGTCTTAATAGTGTATGCAATCTCCTGTTTTGAGCCTTAACCTGAGCCTGAGACCTTGTTAATTTAGCATCTATTTTGATTCTATAAATAATAAAGGCTCGTTATGTCTCCTTGAATTTAAGATGTAGATTATGCAGTACCACTGACTCACTGTTATATTAGTATCAATAATTTCAATATTTTTAGAACATTACAGTTACTCTATCCATTATTCGTATGAGATAACAACATGATTATTATCTTCTTCTTTGCATAAAGACTATTGAAGAGGTATGTCTAGCTATACATCTTTTTGATCAGCACTTCTACAGCATTGGTTTTGGTGCTATATCACTGACTCTATGGTTATTAACCTTGACCGATATTTAGTTCAACTCCACCTTTGTAAAGTTTAGAGCTGAATCAAGGATATGATGTAAAATGTATTTTTAAATTTGTGTTTTGATGGTCATTGTTAGGACCAAATAAAAACTATTGAACAAGTGAATCAAATATGCATTCCAGCTTTTTCAAACTGCTGAAACGTCTGTTAAAATCAAATCAGATTACAAAATTTGTTTGAAATCTATAACTCAAAACAAATTTAACATGAACAGCTGAAATTAAATTATATACCACTATTTCCAAGTTTGAACCATTACTTTCAAATGTGACCAAGCATTTATTGCCTCTGTACTATGTTATATGTATCCCACATTTTATGTCAAGAAACAGTAGTCTTTGCAGACTATATAGGCTTGAACAAAGACAATGAGATGTGCAGCAAATGGATTGCGCCCATTTTATCTTCCTGGAATATTTGCTTTTGACTACCTGGTTTTTGAACTTTTACTGTTAAAGAGTCTCACCAACTGAGCCTCCCTCTCTGTAAATTCACAGTAAATGGACTGAGAGTGTTAACCGCCAATATCTGTCTTTTATGCTAAGGCAGCTACATCACGGCTAGGGTAAGAAGCTCTGAGCAGGTTACATGTGAACACATTCATGTGCGCACATGTGCTGTGTAAGAAGTTGGGTTATTGATTGAAGGGGTGTTAGCCCCACTCAAACAGCAACCACAATCCTTGTCAGGGTAAACCATAAAAATCATTAAATTACCTGTTCTTAACCCTCTGGTATCTTAGACCAAAGCATTCAAGCTTAATTTAGAGGCAAAGTGTAAAGTATTTATGCAGCATATGAAAAATAATAAAGTGAAAACACCACACAAAGAAATCCCAGACTATCAGAACAAAACAACAAAAATCAGTAGAACCGGAGATATGCAATTTTAAAGTTTTAGGTAGGTATAGCGCCTAAAAGCACAACTTGGCACTCACAGTTATTTGGTAGTGCTAAACCCAAGGAAGGTCAAAAGTTCAGACCAACCAAGCTGGAGAGTGGGCCAGATACAAGGACCAAGTTAGTCCTGCCAAAAAAGTTACCTTCTCAAAGACCAGTGCAAAGAGACCAGAACTTCAGGATTTCTCGTTTTCTTGTAGAGGAATACACTCTGATGCCAACCAAGGGTCCAGCATCTGAGAAGATACCACTTACAGATCAGGGGCTCCCTCTAGCAGAGGTCGGCAGGGCTCAGTAAGGTCCAGTTGCAGGTCTAGTTGCAACAGTTCAGTTACGAAGTTGCAGGGAGGCCTCTGGAGATTGTTGTGTCCCACTAGCTCAGAACAGGAGGTCAGTCAACTGACCCCTGGAGTCACTCATGTAGCCTGGGATGAAGGGTCCAGTCTTCCTTCACAGAGAGCATGGCAGGCCTCAAGGAGAAGGGCAGTCATCTGGGGAACAAGCAAGCCTCAAGCAACAGGGCAGTCTTCTGGTAGCCGCATGGCAGTCATCTGAGGAATAAGGCAGGCCTCAAGCAGCAGGACAGTCTTCTGGGGAACAAGGCAGACCTCAAGCAGTAGGGCAGTTCTCTAGGGAACAAGGCAGCCCTTCCTATGTAATGTCTACAGATCCAGGAGTCCACTGAAGAGTGACTTAGGAGGTCCAATATTTATACCTGGTGTCATCGTTTGAAGTGTGGTTATATTTTCTAGGCTACCCACACATCTGATCCTGAAAGGTTCTTCCCTCCAAGGCTCCAAGAACTCTAGCGTGGCAAGAGACTAGTGTCAGGTTCCTTTGTGTGCGTGCTGAAGCCAGCCCTTTGAAATGTAAGTGGGGCAGTGAACAGCTCCATCCCTAGCAATCTGGGCAGGATGGCCCTCTACCAGCTACATCCATTTCCTTTTGTTCAGTTACTGGGTCCAATATGCATTCTTAATGGGGAGCCATAGCAGCCCAGGCAGCTGGGCCCTCCTAGAAGGCCTTAGATACTTTTGGGCAGGAAAATGGCAGCATTCCAAACGTTGCATTTTCAAAATCTAAAATCCAACTTTACCATTAAAGAGAATTTTAAATTGCAATTAATTTGAGTCCAAACATGATGTTTATATCTGTTCTCGATCAAATGGTAGCACTTATTAAATGTAATTTATATATATATTTTTATTTGGCATATCTAGCCATAAAAAATAACACATTACAAACAATTAAAATATGGGTTGTCCCAACAGTTTGACCATAAAAACAATATAATACACAGTAAAAACCTACTAAAATATACAATTGGACACCCACCTATATAAAACTCTTAATTCTTCACCAAAGCAGAAAGGGGTCGCTTATACATTAGCTATACATTTATACAGAATCAAGGATAATCCACAGATCATGGGTAAGATCGAATTTCTACCACGTGTTCATTTTAAACTATATTACCATTTCCTTCAATGACTCCTGTATTGCAATTAAAAATCTTCCTATTGCACATGCCACCTTTAAAAATCTCATATTTATCAATAAGCTAAGTGCTTGGTCCCTACTGAAAGTTTTATAGCCAATAAAAATAGGTTTTACATTTTTTCCGTTCTTCTAAAAACCACAAACAATCCATCAAGATATGTTGACTACTACATTTTACTTGTAGGCCACAGGAGCACAGACCTTGGTCATTCGACATGAAGGATTTTATCTTCCAATTGATGTTACATGGGTTCAGGCCAACCCTAAATTTCAATATTACATTTCTGAGCTTTGGGTTAGGCATAGCTTCTATATAGGGGAAGATATGATCATTGGCCCACCCATTTATCAGAAACCGGGCAGACGATTTGCTCTCCAAGTAACATAAATCTTCTTCTCGGGCCTTCATATTAATAATGGCCCGTAACTCCCGCTTAGGGATCTGCTGCCCTGATTTCCATTGATCTCGCTCTAGAGTAAGTTTAGCACATAACTTATCTAGTTTATTCCTTGCATGGACCGCCCAGTTAAAATCACTGGTCTCTATTTCTTTCTTACAGAGGTATGCTATTTTGGGAGGGCCTTCTCCATTCATTCTTTTCCAGAAGTTAAATGTCGCTTGCATTCCCCGATAGTTCCAGGCTGTAAGATGACATTCTACTCGCACAGCATGTAACATAGTTGTCGATGGGAGAGCAAGAAGCTGCTTCACGCTTTTCCCTCCTCTAAGTTCCAATCCGATTTGCCCCCATGAATAAAACCTCGACACCATACTGAAATTGTGGTCGAACCAATGCATTAAAAGCTGATAGTATTGGTCGCAGCGAGGGGCCTCCATACATCTGTTTAAATTGTTTAAGGCCCCATACTGCAGAAAGGGCCTTTGCTTTTAATGATTGTATGTGGTCCTTCCAATTTAACTTACTATCAAACCACATGCCCAAATATGTATATTTATCCACTTCTTCAATTCTAACATCCCCCAGTTTCCAGTAGAAGGAGCTCTTTCTTTTCCCCAGTACCATTATTTTGGTCTTTTCTAAATTAACCGTGAGGCTTTTCTTTTTACAGTATTCATAAAAGGTATCCAGTTTTTTTGTAAGCCTAACTCTGTCATGTCTGTTATCACTAAATCATCCGCATATAGCAGACATGATATATGGGTTCCCCCCATCTTAGGGCTTAGACCTCCAGCTTTGCTCAGCGTAATTGGCAGGTCGGATAGAAACAAAGAAAATAACAAAGGGGCTAAAACACAGCCCTGCCTCCGGCCATTCATTATCTGAATTTTCTTAGATAAAGTTCCAAGGTTGTCCAAAATTACCCTAGCCCAATTCTTTGAATGCATTTCCTGGATTAGTGAAAGTACTGCCTTGTTAATTCCTAGCTTGCCAGCATACTCCACAGTGTACTACGATCTACCAAATCAAATGCGGCTCGGAAATCAACAAAACAGCAAAACAAGCTGCCACGCACTTCCATTGCCTTTTTTGCCAATGCCCATAAACTAAGGCAGTGATCAACAGTCGAGTGCCCCTCTTTGAACCCCCCTTGTTCTATTGGTATCAGGTTATGCTGTTCTGCCCAGGACTTCACTATCCCTAACAATATTTTAGAAAAGACCTTCTCCCCCACATCCAATAAGCTTATGAGGCGATAATTCTGGGGCAACATAGCATCCTCCTTTTTATAAATTGGCCTAACAATTGCCCCCTTCCAACTTTCTGGGAAAATCCCAGCAACAAGAATTTGTTGGAAGGTCGCTTTTAAGAAGCTTGCCCACCAATCAGTGCTATTTTTTAAAATAGTTGCAGGTAGGTTGTCTGGTCCTGCGGTTTTAGTTAGCTTTAAAGATTGAATCGTTTTTTTTATATTTTGAAAAGAGAAGTGCGGCTTTAATTGTTCTAACTTCTCGGGTCTTAATTCCAGGGTCTTCTTCAAATCTTTGCCCTTATACAAATTACTCAAATGAATAACCCAATTATCTTCGCCCACCAAGCACCGCATTTCCCCTTGTACATTTCCCTCTTTTACCAATTGCCAGAAGAACCTTATATTATTTGTGTTTATCACTTCTAACATTGTTTGCCAATTTTTGGACTTATATTCTAATTTCCTTTCTCTCGTTTTATTTTTGTATTCCAGTTTCGCCACTCGGAGGCTCTCCATTGTCCCCGTATCTGGTTTTTTCCTTAACTGTCTTTCCCATTTCCGTACCCTCAGTTTCAAATTCCTACACTCATTGTTAAACCAACCATTTATACTTTCTTTTGTCTTATGGGTGGGTCCTACTTTTACTTTTATTTTTAGGCAATTTACCACCTGCTCGATCGTCTGCTCATACCATGTTAAAATGTTTTCTTTTTGCGGTAAATTACCAACAACCGTATAATCAATAAACAAGTTATTAACCAATTGCAGGCTTTCCTCGGTTATACGGGTGGTTATGCGTCTAGGATGTTCAATATAATGTAAAGGCAACCCAATGTTATCCTATGGGTGAGGTTGGCGTTACAGTAATGGAAAAAAGAATTCAGGGGTTTTTCAGTACCAGTACATATAAAACATAAAAACACATGTCCTATGTTTAAAATACAATGCACCCTGACCTATGGACTGTTTGGAGCCTACCTTAGGGGTGACTTATATATAATAAAGAGGAAGGTTTACACCTGGCAAAAAGGTTTATTTTGCCAGGTTGAATTAACAGTTCAGAACTGCACTCATAACTGCAATGGAAGGCATGAGACATGTTTTAAAGTGCCACTTTAGTGGGTGGTACAATGAGTGCTGCAGGCCCACTAGTACCATTTAACTTACAGGTCCTGGGTACATGTAGTACAATATCCAGGGACTTACAAGTAAATTAAATGTGCCAATCAAGTGTAGGCCAATTTTACCATGTTTAAGAGAGCGAGCACAAGCACTTTAGCTCTGGCTACCAGTGGTAACTTTCAGAGAGTCCTGATGACAACAAAAACAAATTCAGAAAACAGGAAGGGTGAAGGCATACATTTGGGGGTGACCTTGCAGAGAAGGCCAAATCCAACATGAGGGCTGCATGTGAAAGACTGCCATCCTGCACAGCCCGGTATCTGTGCAGAGGTAACCTGTTGCAGATGGGACCATTCAAGGATGGCTACTGACCTGGGATGGGCCTTTTAATGTGAGTAGACATTCAGAATGTAAATCTGTAGTGCTTACTGAACGTCTGTGGTACTTAACTGAGTTACCATTATATTCAAAGTCTGCACCAGAGTACAGTTCCCCCGACTTAAGCCTACAGAATCCAGTGAACTATCACTCTTAATGTGAACATATCCTCCTAATTGCACTTTAAGAATTTTCAAATTTCTCTGGCCCAGCCATAATAATCAGATTCCAGGCCTTTATCCCCCCTTACTAGGCCAGTTTAATTACTCTGCTGACCAGCAGGAGGATGAAAGGCCCCTTCACACAATAGACCTATTAGCAGTGCTTGACTCAGTTTCTGGGAAAGAAAGGAGTGGGCAGGGAAATCTGCATCTGCTAATTAAGTTCTCACACTGCATTTGGGCTGGAAATGTCCAAGTCCATGGAAACAAAGGAAGAAGCCAGATCTCTGTAGTCAAACAGTGTCATGTCCTTCAGGATAGGCCTGTCATGTATACCACATTTTTCATACATTGTCCCATCCACACGACAAAACGATTTTAAACAGGTGACCTTTTACCTAGTAGCTTGCTCCTGTCTCTTCGACACCAGGCTCTCGGTACTCTATCATAATTCCTGTACCTGACGTACATAAACATATCCTCAGGCACGGTATAATTAGTCTGTATAAGGATCACCACTTTTTTTCATCCTTGGCCAACAGCCATCTGTGCATGATCGCATTTGTTTGGAAAAACATTCATGATTGTTTCCAAAACATTTATGGTTGTTTTAAAAACATATTGGTTCTAGAAAAAACCCTGGAGTGACCACTCTAGTATAAAACACCCTTATTCCCCCCTGTAAATTTGAGGAGAATTCCTCCCAAGCTGACACGAGGTCCTGCATGCTGAATCTTCGACACGCAGTGGTCTGACATCCCTTGTGTGGTGTCATCCTCGAAGCCAAGATGGGGTCCTTCATTCCTGACCATCAGTTGAGGGGGCTGGTTCTTCCCAAGGGGTTTCTTGGCTACTGATACACATAGATACATACATATACATGCTACACACCCATGTCTAGGCTAGGTACATTTAGGCAAATTACTTACGGCGCATTTTAGGAATATGCAAGTGCTACTGTTTTTATCTGAACTGCTTATGTTCATTTTATTAGCACTATGGTAGAAATGTATCTACTATTTACTATATTGGTACTAGCAATCTCTTTTGTATGCTTCTGTCTCCTGATTGTTGCAGCACATATGTTTTACACAAGGCTGTCGTTGGACCAATAAATTCTTATTGAATTGTCCTAATTGCCATCCTGTGCATTTTCTGAGAGTAAGCAAGCATGAGTGTTTGAGCGAAACGTACTGTACTGTTTTCCACGATCCCTGAGGAATCAGGGTTGTCATGTTCAGTGGTTGCCAGAAACTACTTACACCACAGTAGAATACAGGGGGGTGGTAGTGGCACTGTAGAGCTAGCTGGTCTAACGGCTGACATATCCTGTGGGGGTGTCCGGAAGCGGCTTGGACACCAAGCCCTCAGTTTAGGTCAACCAAAACGCTCAGGTCCTTGGGATTCCTAGGAACTACACAACAACAGAGGAGGGGCTCCCCTTTGATGTGTTGGTGGGAAGGGCTGTGTCAGTTGGGAGAGGAGGTCCTTCCATAGACCACTAGAAGGCACCATCTTAACATGTCCCAGAATGCTGACTTGGAGGATTGGAACAGGGGTGGAGTGATTATGTAGCACCCTCAGGAGCATAATGCAGGCTCTTGCAGCCGCAGAGGTGCAGGCGGCCCTCCCTGTCAGTTACAGGGCCCCCAATCCTTCAGGGGGCCCATTCAGCCCAGGGCCAATAAATATCAGTGAGATATGGGAGACTCAGGGGCCCCTCATCACATTCTGCATTTAAGCCTCATTATTTTGCATTATTGTACCCGGAACCCTAGGATTGTCCAGGAGTGCCTAGCTTCTCCACATTTCCACCCGCACTTAAACATCCCTGCCCAAGGTAAAGACTTTGAGAAGACAATAAACCAGGGACCAATGATGGCAAACAAGCTTCCAAGATAAATGTGAGGGACAGAAGAGAAGAAGGGAAACATGAGGGAGCAGGTGGAAACACGTGGAGACAGACCAGTTCCTCCAACAACGTCGAAGAGGAATACTGGGAAAACTCCAGCATATGCTAGGCTGGTGGAGATTCTATGATCCCCTGAAAGTACGTTGCCCAGGTGAATAGACCATGCTGCTGACCCTGGCAGAGTGAAATGGAGCCCTGGTGGGTCCCATCACCCCCCAGCATCTGGTATAGAGATATCTGCATTTGGCCCAGGGCCCCCCCAGTCGGCCAGTCCGGTGCGCTTGCGTGGTCTGGTGATCGGTGCATACTTAGGGGCATATTTATGAGAGCCTTGCATCATGCTTGCACCACGCACAGTGGTACATGCACAACGCAAAGCTCCAAGTCATATTTATGAAGCCACACAAAGCCACTATGTGTAGCTTTGAATGGCTTCATAAATGTGGAGTAATACAACACAGCGCAAATCGTTGCGTTGCATATGGGAGGTATTCCATGGGCATTGCGGTTGGTGTTCCCACGCAAATCCCATTGTTTTGGACACATTCCCAGATTTACTAACCCTGGTAAACCTGGGAATGTGTGAGGAGCTTGAAGGTGATTCTCTTGCTGATTGGGAGCCAGTGGAGTTGTTGGAGGTGTTGTGTTATGTGGCTGCGGCGGGGGATGTCGAGGACCAGTCTGGCTTTGGCGTTTTGGACGTTCTGTAGTTTCCTGAGCTGTTTCTGGGTGACGCCAGTGTAGAGTGCATTGCAGTAGTCAAATCTGCTGGTGATGAGGGTGTGAGTGACCGTCTTTCTGGATTCTGTGGGGATCTGTGGTAAGTTATGCTGTGTTTGTTTATTGAAGCTTGCTTACTGTGTATGATGACGTTGGTGGAATCTTAGAATCTCATGTTTCCAGAGATCTAGATTCCTGTTCAAGTTAATGTCATAACTTGCTTGCTGTTTCACTGGAGCTGTCGTGGGTTCCTTTCCTCTTCATTAAAGCAACTTTATAGAAATACTTCAAGAGTTTCAAGAATACTTTATTTGGAGTATACTACAATTTTTGGCGACGAGTTGTTTACTGGAACCCACCGACCCTATCATTTCAGATTCATCGTGTTTTCCTTTCATTGGATTCGATTGGATTAATCTCTTTTGACTCTCCACACCTTTGGATTACTTATGAGCATTTATCGTTTATGCTCCAACCTTGCCTTATTTCATCTATCCATCTCCTTCTTAAGGCGCATTGAAGGCAACTATCCATCTCCTTCTAAAGGCGCATTGAAGGGGACTGTTGGTAACTGCAGAACGGACCTACGGACCCCGAATCTATCATTCGGATGTCACCAAACTGTGAGCGCATTGCATCGAATCCCATATATTGAAGATCGGGATTTTCGTGTTTTTCTATATTACCGGGAAGTTTACTTTGCCTCCTCAACTTACTTCCCGTGCCGTTGCCTCTTTGTTTTCAATCAAACCGGCCTGTGGATTCCATCACGCTCTGCTCTGCATCCTTCTCTTCGTTCTGCCCCACGTCACAACTGCTGCTGTGTGCTCAACCTCCTGAAGAAACAGCACGCAGTCATCACTATTCGTCATCACGCTGCTCACGTTTCTGGCAGCCATTTTCAACTCACCTAACATTTGGTTACCTTAGCAACCTTTCAGTGCTTCATTGCCGCTCGCACTCAGAGGTTTGCATACGCATTTACTAAAATTACTCAGCTGCTTCCTGTCGTGCAACTTTTCAGCGCTTCATTGCGGTTCGCACTCAGGTGACTAACGCTCGCTTCTCATAGTTTTCTTCAACACTACTTCCTGGATTATTGAAGTATTGCTGGTCTTCCGTGACTGGCACACGTTTTTCCCTAGACACCAGAAACAATTAACCCTGACTCTTTGTTTTGATAAATACTCATAGTCAGTTAAAGCTCTAACTGTTTTAATTGCTTTAACATTCATTTAATTGGTGTCAACTACTTTATTTTTTTTTTATTTTTTTTTCTTTCCTCTTTTCGAAATGTCAGCTTCATCCAATAATGTCATGCAACCACCTCCTTTCTTACAAAAACCAGGTAAACCCATTACTCCGTGGCATAAATGGTATAGGAATTTTGATAATTATTTAGAAGCCATTGATGCTTCCAAGTACTCAGCGTCAAGGAAAAGAGCCTTATTATTTAATCATTTAGGTGATGCTGGACAAGATATTTTCGATAACTTACCTTTAGTACCTGCTCCTCCTGGTGATGAAACATGGAATGTGTTTTCGGAAGCTTTGACTCGTTTGGGTAAACACTATGTTGACGAACCATCAATTATGGTTGAGCGACATATGTTTTTCAAACGTAAACAAACTCAGGAAGAGTCAATTGAGGATTACTTGGCTGTTTTGCGTGTGCTTGCATCTAAATGTCAGTTTGGTACTTACCTGGACACGGCTTTACGTGATCAACTTGTATTTAATTGTTTTAACAAAACAATCCAAGAAAGAATATTAACTTGTAAGAATCCATCCCTTGAGGAAGTAATGGACATTGCACGTAGCATTGAGAGGTCTGTAGTTTCTTCCAAAATTATTATGCAAGATAACAGTGTAAGACATGCTGAAGAATCTAAGGTAATTGCATTCACTACAGATAATTCTGGTGTGAACGCGATTTCCACAAAACCTAAAGTTAGTAAACCTTTTGAGAATAAGGGTTCTTGTTACCGTTGTGGATCCAAGTTTCACATGGGTAACTATGTAAACTGTCCTGCACAAGGCAAAAGATGTACTACTTGCAAAAAAATAGGACATTTTTACACTGTTTGTAAGTCATTCAAACCTAGAAAGAAAGTTAATTTTCACAATGTAGAAGAGGATATACTTTGTGAGGGCATGAATAATCTTGTATCCTCTATTGAAATCAATGTTTTACATAGTGAAACTAAAAGATGCAAAGGACCTATTTGTAATGTTTCAATTGGTTCTATAGAAACCAATGTTATGGCAGATTCCGGATCTCCCATAACCATTTTAGACGAAAAAACTTTTGCGAAGTTTTGGTGTAAGTCTATCCTTAAACCTAGTGACGTGAATCCGAAAGCATTTGGAGAGTATGACATAGTAATGTTTGGTTATTTTTGTGATTCTATCAAATTTAAAGACCGACTTATTTATACTAAAATTTATGTAGCTCTTAATGGACGTGATATTCTGGGTTGGCAAGATCAAGCAAAATTCGGTATGATCCTCAAACCCGGTCATCCTGAACCTGTTGTTTTGGGAGATCTTCCAGTTGTAGCTTTTGTACAAGAATCCTTGGATTCCTTACAATCATTCTCTCATGAGAATTCTACCTTGAAAAATATATGTTCCAAATATTCTGGTGTTTTTTCTGATAAAGTTGGTTGTGTTAAAGGCTTCAAACACATAATTAAACTCAAGAAAAATGTTATCCCTGTGATTCAAAAGTGTAGGCCTATTCCCCTTTCTGCTAGAGATGATTTACGAAAACTTCTTGATGAAATGTGTGCACAAGATATCATTGCTCCCATAGAATCTTCAGAATGGGTTTCGGCGGCTGTCGTCGCACGTAAGAGCTCAGGCGATATTCGTCTGTGTGCTGATCTAAGAGTCTTGAACCGCAACATAGTTGTAGATTGCCATCCCTTACCAAGAATCCAAGAGATGCTTGCCAAGCTGGGAGGCAGTACATTTTTTACTACTATTGATTTGCGTTCAGCTCATCAGATTCCCCTATCTGAAGAATCACAGCATCTTACAACTTTTGTGACCCCTTTTGGGGTTTACACGTACAAACGCTTGCCTTTTGGATTAGCATCCGCGGCAAGCGTGTTCCAGAGACTTATGGATCAAATGTTTGCTCAATGCAGTGGTATCCAGGCATTTCAAGACGACATATTAATTCACACTAATACACTAGAAGAGCATTACGTTCTTCTAGAAGAAGTCTTGCAGAAACTAGAAAAGCGTGGTATGACCGTGAACAAAAATAAATGTAAATTTATTACTCAACAGGTAGATTATTTAGGTCACAACATTTCTGTGGAGGGCATAAAACCAAAGTTATCTCTTCTCAATGCCATTAAGGATGCACCTAAACCGTTAGACAAAGATTCCCTGAGGGCATTTTTAGGTTTAAGTGAATATTATGCACGTTTTGTGCAAGGCTATGCTATGATTGTACAACCTTTGAGGGATTTATTACGGAAAAATGCAAAGTATATTTGGTCGGAAGATACTCAACGCTCATTTGACTCTGTTAAGAAATTAATTCTTGAGGCCCCTGCTATCAGACCCTTTACGCATGGACAATTGACCATTATAACAGTTGATGCTAGTTCAAAGGGTTTAGGAGCTGTCCTCAGCCAAATGATTGATGGTCAAGAGTTTACAGTGGCTTTTGCTTCGAGATCTTTGAGTGGAGCTGAGCTCAATTATAGTACTATTGAGCGAGAAGCCCTAGCATGTTCATGGGCGGTGGAAAAATTTAGAATGTATATTTGGGGGTCTAGGTTTCAGCTGTATACTGATCACAAACCGCTCATGTACATGTTAGGTGACAGTTCCTCTAATAAAGCTTCCTCTAGATTAATTAGACTTCTGGCAAGGTTACAAGAATTCAATTTCGACATTAAGTATATTCCCGGAGGTAAGAATATAAGAGCAGACTGTCTTTCACGTATGCCTCTTGAAAATGATGTTTATACTAATAATCATACCGACAATGATGATTTTGATTGTGTCTTCTCTATGAGTGATTTAATACAAGATGTAAAACTTTCTGAGAAAGAATGGTTTGAGTGCTACGACCAAGACTTGTGCCTAAAAAGAGTAAAGAAATTTTTGGTCAATGGATGGCCATGTGATCGCAGTATGTCCATGCAAGATAGATCATTTTCTCAAGTGGCTCATGAATTATCTATAGTCAATAACATTCTGGTTAGGCAAGATAAACTTGTTCCACCTGAAGGTATTAGAGACAAAATTATTTCACTTGCTCACCAAGGTCACTTAGGTATTTCTTGTACAGTTCGTAAGATCAAGGAAACCTACTGGTGGCCTGGTATTGATGCTCAGGTCAAATCCCATATTAACAAGTGTCCAGAATGCTTATGTTCAGATAAACATTGGCATACTTCTACGTCTCCTTTGTGTCCTGTTGATTGGCCAAAGGGTCCATGGCAGAAATTGGGTATGGATTTTTCTGGTCCCTTTAATTTGCTAGGGAGTGACTCTAAATATCTGGTTGTAGTAATTGATTACTTCTCTAAATGGTTGTATTTTGCATTTGTAAAAAATTCAGACTCTAATGCCGCCATTTCCTTTTTGCAACGTGTATTTTTAATTGAAGGTTTACCCAAGGAAATTGTCACCGACAATGGTACACACTTTGTTTCTAATGAGTTTGAAAATTTTCTGGGTGAAAATTTGGTTAATCACATACTAGCACCTTTGTATAGCCCAGCGTCCAATGGTTTAGTTGAGCGTGCAAACAAATTGTTAAAAGAAGGTGTACAAACTGCCTTAGCCAATGGGTTAGATGTACCTAGGTTTATCAATCAAAAAGTGTGGAGCTACAACACCACTCCTCACTCGACCACTGATGTTTCACCTTATATATTGCTCAGAGGTAGAAAACCCATTTCTTCTCTCAATCCCTCATGGTTAATTGATAAAATTGATTATACACCCTGCCTAGATATACACGAAGTTAGGAGACGTAGAACGCAAACAGGCTTCTTATAAAAGAAACTATGATGAAAGAAAACACGTGAAAGAAGTCATGTTGTCTCCTGGTGATTGGGTGCTTATTAAGAAACCTATGAAAATCACAAAAGGGCAATCTAAATTCTCTGAACCAGTGAAAATACTTAAAGTTTCTCGCATGGCTATTCTTTTGCAGGATCGTGGATGGTGGAACCGGAATGCATTAATTAAATTAACTAATGAACAAGCTAAAATCATTCTCCATAAATTTAAAACTCAACAGGACATGGATTGGTTTGATTTGGGGGATTTAACTTCCTGTCGCAACAATCGTGAAACGAATGTCAATTTATCTCCTCCTTCAGGGGAAAGTGGGGACAGTAATATCATTGTCTCTTCTGGTAGCTCTGTTAACAGTTTCCCTACTGTCAGCCATGATATCACTAATGCTTCCGGTGATTGCAAACAGTTGAGGAGCAGTTCTCGCATTAGAACGTCTCCTTTTCGTTCTGATGATTTTGTATATTACTAAGTATATTTTGTTTTCTGTTTATTGTATAGGAAGGGGGGTGTGGTAAGTTATGCTGTGTTTGTTTATTGAAGCTTGCTTACTGTGTATGATGACGTTGGTGGAATCTTAGAATCTCATGTTTCCAGAGATCTAGATTCCTGTTCAAGTTAATGTCATAACTTGCTTGCTGTTTCACTGGAGCTGTCGTGGGTTCCTTTCCTCTTCATTAAAGCAACTTTATAGAAATACTTCAAGAGTTTCAAGAATACTTTATTTGGAGTATACTACAGGATCCATCTGAATGTCTTTCGAAGCAGGCAGAGCATGTGTGTTGGAAAGTGGATTATTGGTAGGGGCAAATGTAGGTCTGCCACTGGCAATAACGTCACTAACACAGTATAGGGCTCAGAATAGGTCTTAGAAAATTATTCCTATGCTCAACCCTTGGTAACGTGGCTGCGAGCAGGCAGGCTTAACTTCAAAGACAGGTATGTAAAGCATTTAAAAACACCAATTCAGTAAATAATTAAGACACAACACAAAATAAAAATCCAACACCAATTTATAACAATAGGAAATATTTTTATCTTTAAATGACACCAAAACGAAACAAATCCACTGTAAGGAACCAGAGATATGAATTTTTAAAGATTAGTCACTTTCTAGTGCTTAGAAACCAACAGTGCCCCTTTTGGTCATTTCGTTGCCTCTGACAGGGTCACATTCACCTTTAACAATTGTTCTGGAGGATCTCTCACCAGTCTTGTGCAGCCCCCTCCAGCAGGCTGGGTCCTGTTAGAACTCCTTCCTGAAGTTCTTCTTGCGGGTCCCAAAGAATCCAACACACAATCCAAGGTTCTGGAATCTCTAAGAGGGTCCTTGAAAGTGTGAGACTTCTTTTCCCACAATCCACTTGGACAACACCCTTACAAATCCACTGGTAGTACTCCAGGCTGGGGATTCTTTGTGGTGATGGTCCAGGTGAGCTCTGTTAACCTGCAACTAGCAGGGAGTCCACTCTTAAGTCCTTTTGAAGCAGGATTGATCCACAGGGCTGTTGTTTCAAATGGTGCAAAAAGGCGCATTCTCCAGAGTGCAGGCCTGGTGAATGCACATCCAATTCTTCAGCGTGGGCCCTTCTGATTCTCTTCGGTTTCAAAAGCAGGTCTGAGAGGCACCGCCCCTCTCAGATAATTATTCAGTGTTCTCTGGGGTCAAGCAGGAGGGCATTCCTGTCCAAAGAGATGCAGGGTTCCACCCAATGGTCTGACCACTTCCTGCAGAGTGAGGCCAAATGCTAACCCAGAAACCACTATTCTTTCAAAATCAATATGTCAGAATTTTCAGCAGGGAGAGAAGAGCTGGCTAAACACACCCCTAGGATGACGAATCTCCATAGTCTCTCCCCCTTGCATCTGCTTATTCCTTCCTTAATCCTAGCATCTGGCTGGAGGTGAACAGGGTAAGGTTGTAAATGACACTGGGCCCTCCCCTTCACTTGAAGTCCATGATTTACGAGTCCTACCCGTGCTCTGGCATTCCTATGCCCAGCAACCTCTCCTCCCCGAGACGCTTCCTAACCCCAGGGGTCATTTATCACCTCTTCAAAGCAGAAAGGCTCACCCACTTATCTCTGACCAATCAGGGCAGAGCAGTACAGGGTTGAATTTTGGTTTACAGACAAAAAAAAGTCTTATAACGTCTTGTCTGTACATTTTACAATAAATTCAACAATACCATATTGTTGGATTTATCATTACCATTCTACTGAGTCCTTTAATCCTAGTTTTATGGCTTTTCTTTCTCCAGTTATTAACTAATAACCTTTTCCATTGTTAACCTATGACATGGGATTTGCAATGGGAAAAGTGACTTGGGCCATTTTTCCAGCACCAGGGCTTATAAAAACATATTTTATAAGTACTCTACATATATCTACAGGACCCCCACCCCAGGAACACCTAGGGGAGATTTTAGGGGTTCAGAATATGTAAAGATATTGTAGATCCTCCCTCCACAGTGCTCCTACCACCAAAGTCGATTTTGGGCAGCACTATCACAATGTGGGGAGTGAAATGTGCAATTTCACTTTACCCAGGGCATTTAAAACTCATTTTATAAGGGTCCACCTTACAGATACCTGACCCCCCACCCCTGGGACATTTAGGGGAGACCCTGGGGGTACCTAATATGCCCAAACATTGTAGGTTAGCCATTTTTAAGTGCCCCCAAACACCAAAGTCGAGTTTGGGCACAATTTACTTTTTAAAAGCAGTCATGGAACCCAGGCTGCTTTTAAACTGACCTCAGGCTTCAGCAGTGCACACATGCAAGTGCAGAAAGGTCTGCTGGCCTCTAAACGGCCATGCCCTATTATATACTAGGGACTGATAGGTAGTTTCAATCCCCCTGCTCTATTATGTACTAGGGCCCTATGGGGTAGGCATGCCAATCACAGGGGTACCCCAACCCTTAGTGTACCCTAGTGTATGTAGGTGTTTTCACTGTATTCTAAGTGTTGTCAGCATAGCACTGGCCCTGGGCCTGGTTAGGCAGAGCCCAGGGTCAGTTAGAGTCAGTTACCACCAGTACCAGTCAGCAAAAAGTTGGGGGTGCCCAGGGCACATGATGACTTTGCAACACAGCTCCCCCCCAAACGAAAGGTGATCAGCTAAGTGGAAAAACCTGGAAAGTCCATCCGCATTTGCATGGGCAACCCCAGGTCTGTGTTCCACTGTAAAGTCAATTCCCTGTAGGGAAATGGACCACCTTAACAGCTTGGGATTCTCCCCTCTCATCTGCATGATCCATCTGAGAGGCCTGTGGTCAGTTTGAACACGAAAGTGAGTCCCAAACAAATATGGTCTCAACTTTTTCAGGGACCAAACCACAGCAAAGCCTCTCTCTCAATGGCACTCCACCTCTGCTCTCTGGGAAGAAGCCTCCTACTAATAAAGGCAACTGGCTGATCAAGCCCCTCTTTATTTAGCTGTGACAACACTGCCCCAATCCATTGTTCTGAAGCATCTGTCTGAACCAAAAATTATTTTGTGTAGTCAGGGGCCAGCAACACTGGTGCTGAACACAGCAGCTTTCAGAGGGTCAAAAGCTTTCTGACACTCTGGGGTCCAATTCACCTTTTTGGGCCTCTTCTTAGAAGTGAGATCTGTTAGGGGCCCCACAATGGTCCCATAATTTTGAACAAACCTTCTATAATACCCTGTCAGTCCAAGGAATGCCCTGACCTGAGTCTGGGTAACAGGAGCTGTCCAATCCAAAATAGTTTGGATTTTAGCTTGGAGAGGCTGTACATGGCCCCCGCCTACGAGGTGGCCCAGGTACACCACAGAACTCTGCCCTATTTGGCACTTACTTGCCTTAATAGTCAGGCCTGCCTGCTGCATGGCCTGAAGCACTTCCCTTAGGTGGCTTAAGTGATCCCCCCAGGTAGAACTGTATACAGCTATATCATCCAGGTAAGCTGCACTGAACTGTTCCAACCCAGACAAGACCCTGTTCACCAACCTTTGGAAGGTGGCAGGTGCATTCTTTAAGCCAAAGGGAATTACCTTGAACTAATAATGTCCCTCTGGTGTGGAGAATGCTGACCTCTCCTTTGCTCCATCAGTGAGGGCAATCTGCCAGTAACCTGAAGTCAAATCAAAAGTACTCAGGTACTTAGCAGCCCCTAACCTGTCAATGAGCTCATCAGCTCTAGGTATAGGGTGAGCGTCAATCTTGGTGACTGCATTCAATCCTCTGTAGTCCACACAGAACCTTAACTCCTTTGATCCCCCCTGAGGATTAGGTTTAGGTACCAGCACCACTGGAGTGGCCCGTGGACTCTCAGGCGGTTCAATTACCCCCAATTCCAGCATCTTAGCAACCTCAGCTTTAATGCCAGCTCTGACATGGTCAGACAACCTGTACAGTTTATTTGTGACAGGTAGGCTGTCACCAGTGTCAATGTGGAGCACACACCACTCAGTGATGCCTGGGGTCAAAGAGAACAGGCCAGCAAACTGCTTCAGCACTTGCTTACAGTCTCTGTGCTACTGCTCTGTTAACTTGGGAGAGAGTACAACCTCTTCCACTGACCCATCTTGCACATTAGTAGAGAGGAGGTCGGGCACAGGCTCAGTATCCTCCTCCACACCCTCATCAGTGACCAGTAACATGGTCATATCTGCTCTGTCATGGTGGGGTTTCAATCTATTCACATGCAGGACCCTATGAGGGTTCCTGGGGGTGCCAAGGTCAACCAAATAGGTAACCTCACCCTTCTTTTCTAAGATTGAATAGGGCCCACTCCACTTGTCATGGAGGGCCCTGGGAGCCACAGGCTCTAACACCCACACCAATTGTCCTGAAGTATACTCAGGCATAGTAGCCTTTTGATCATACCAGTGCTTCAATAGCTCCTGGCTGGCCTCCAGTTTCCTGTTTGCCTTGTACATTTACTCTGCCATTCTCTGCCTAGCACATAGTCAAGCACATTGCCCTTTGCTTCTTTAAGAGGCTTCTCTAAAGACTCTCTTAGCAGGCTCAATGGCCCCCTCAAGGGTGTCCAAACAACAACTCAAAGGGACTGAAACCACCCCGTTCTGTGGCACCTCCCTGTAGGCAAACAGTAAGCATGGGAGGAGAACATCCCATCTCCTCCTGAGTTTCTCTGAAAACCCATTTATCATGCCCTTCAGGGTTTTGTTGAATCTCTCAACAAAACCATTTGCTTGTGGGTGATAGGGGGTGGTGAACTTGTGGTTGACACCACACTCATTCAACATAGCAGTCAGATAGCTGGACAGGAAGTTCATGCCCCTATCTGATACCACCTCTTTAGGAAAACCCACTCTGGTGAATACACCAAGCAGTGCTCTAGCCACTGCAGGAGCATCAATGGTTCTAAGAGGCATTGCTTCAGGGTAGCTAGTGGCATGGTCCACTACCACTAAGATATACCTATTCCCTGATGCAGTAGGTGGATCCAGGGGACCAACAATGTCCATCCCCACCCTTTCAAAAGGAACCCCAACCACTGGCAGTGGTACTAGGGGAGCCTTTGTCTTGCCCCCTGCCTTGCCACTGGCCTGACAGGTGACACAGGAGCTGCAAAACTCCTTTACCTTTTCAGACATATGGGGCCAGTAGAAATGGTTCACCAACCGGTTCCATGTCTTTGTCTGTCCCAGAAGTCCTGCCAAGGGGATATCATGACCCAAAGTCAGGATGAACTCTCTGTACTTCTGGGGCACCACCAACCTCCTGGTGGCCCCCTCCTTGAGGTTTCTGGCCTCAGTATAAAGCAGTCCATCTTCCCAGTAGAGTTTGTGAAACCCACTGTCATCCCCCTCCTCTTACTTAGAAGCAATACGCCTCAAGCTCCCAAGGCTGGGACAGTCTCTCTGTCCCTTACTGAACTCCTCTCTGGAAGGTCCACCTGCTCCTGTCAGCTCTGCCAAATCTGACAGCTCTGGCAGGGAAGAAGTCCCTCCCTCAGAGGCCAGGTCCTCCCCATCAGGGTTAGATTTCATTACAAGACCGGAGGCTACCATTATGCATTATTCTTTTAATGCAACTTCAAGCACAGCCATTTAAAGTTACATCATAAAGCAACGCTCTAGAATGTACAAATGTAACGTTGGCAACAGCAACACAGAGATCTGCCTCTTTTAAATGTGGCTTCAAGACAGATAAGTTGTTTTCATCCTATGCTCTGTCATTGTACTGTTGTTTTCCTTTTTATCTGCTACCTTAATTGTGACTGCTTTTTGCCTTCATGCCTTTGCCTGTTGTCACTCTTTTCTCTAATTTTGGTGACCATTTTCTTACCGTTTTCCCCACTTTCCGAATTGCCATGTTAATGTGCGACCTCACTCAGCCCTTATGTGCATTATGTTCCGTCCCGTGATCTGTGCCTCTCACGACCGGCTTCCGCATTTCACTTGGCTGCCCTCCGTGCCATTATGTAACACTCAAACGTTTCCCCACTCCTCTTCAGTCTTGGCCTCACGGCCTATTACCATCAGAGGCCCTCCGATCTTTTACAACTCCTACCTCAGAAACGCCTCTCGCCTTTTCCCTTTCCTCCGTGCGGTCCAGACCTCTCGCTCACACTCACACATTCAGGGCGCGGCGCGGATGTGACTCGAAGCTCCAATCTACGGAGTGTGGGCCGTGCCGTGCCCCCGTCGTGCCATCGGTTTTTTCCCCCTTGCTGGCGCTCATTACGCATATAAAAAAAATTAAAAAAGAGGAATAAGGAGCAATGGCGGAAGTGAACCAAGGGCTCTCCTACATTTGAGGAAAGGCCCTTAGCAACCATGCCTAAACGTTACGTATCTCATTGCTTAACTAGGCTTGACAAGGTTGCCTAGCAACGCGTACTTTTAACAGCTGTTCCCCCGACGGTTGGCATCTCCATAGGTTTCTCTCCTCTCCTCTCCTGGCTCTAATTTCGTACTTTCTTTCATCTAATTAGCAGTTTGCTGGTTCCATCCATTACCCATATTATTTTAGCCAATTTAGTGTCCCTTTGCAATCTCTGCCCACCATGTCTGATCATGAGTCTGATGACTCTCAGACCCACGTTCCCGCTCCTAATACCAACGAGGAGCTCATTAAAAAATTAATACACAAGGAGTTACATTCCTGCATGAGGGAGACCATAAGCAAAATTGTTGCCGGAAAGAGGTCTCTTTCCGACCCCATTAACCCCTCTGCTCTCCACGGAGGGCACATTGATAACCTTAACCAAAGTGGGGGTAAAAAAATAAGGAAATGCAACAATTTAGAAAATGTGAGCACCATGGGAGGTCAAAGCACCTCGAATGTATTGGGAGGTTTACGCATCTCATTAACTGATGGAGGACTAAGCTCCTCAAATAATACGGGAGGCCTACGCGCCCCAAAAAGACTACGTGCCCATAACGGCACATCTCACTTGGATGCCCTAAGCGGCTCACAATATCAAAGTGCTACTACGGATCCCCTCTTATCCAACGAACTGGATACCTCTAATGAGTCCTTAGACGAATACATTTTTGATCTTGATCAAACTGACAATGATCTCGACCTCTCGGAAGAGGAACTCCCCTCCTCCTCAAGGGAGATTATTTTTGACCCCCTTGGCGGGGAAATGTTCTCCCCTGACAATATACAGCACCCTAGAAGTTCCCAGTGGTGGCCCCAGAAACACGTGGCCAAGTTTATTAAGAGGTGGGTCAAGAACCCTCTTGAAAGAGAGGCAAGGAACATCCTGAAGGCAGAATGCCCACGACCCGTTATTCAAGATAAATACTGCCTTACACCTAACTTGGATCCTGAACTCATCAAGTTCTTATTCAAACTGGACAGGGATCCCAGGAAAGGTATGGAACGCTCCTCAAAAACTGTCAGGATCGCATGCTTGACATGCTCGGGCCATTATGTCGTTTGATTGATTTAATTGAGGAGAGCTATATTAATGGTTCGCAACCCAACATTGACCTCTTACGGGGATGGAGCCAGAGAACACTAATCCTCCTCATTAATGCCAACGCTTCTCTAAATACAGAGAGAAGAAAAGTGGTTTTGTCCAAAATTGATCCCTAGCTTTGCGACATGGCAGAAAAGGAATCCTCATCTAACCCTAATGGCCTCCTCTTTGGGGAAGATATGATTAAAGGCTTGGGAAAGTATGTGGCAACCTTTACGGCTCTGAACAAAGCGCAAGCTAACATCCGCTGAGTCTTCAACCCAAGTGTTTTTGCCAGGGCCGGCAGAAGGGGTCGTTCTGCCGTCCGCCTCTTCCAGAGACCCTTCTCAAGGCAAAGAGGTTTTGGTCGTCCATTCCAGCCTAACCCTTCATTCTACCCTCAACGAGGTCGATCCTCCCGCTCAAGAGGCTTCAGGGCCAGAGGCACCAACACCTCAAGTAAGTACCCTTCCTCTTAATCCTTCCTCTTTAACACAGAGAATAGGGGGTCGCCTAAAACATTTCCTACACATTTGGAAACAAATTACACACGATTCTTGGATTTTAGGAACTGTCCAGGGTTTCAGAATAGATTTCACGGAGAAACCCATTCAAGTTTTAATTCCCCAAGTGTTAAATTTGACACTAGAGCAACAATCTATTGTGGCAGAAGAGGTAAATTTGATGTTATTGAAGGGCGCGATCGTAGAAGTTCCTTGGGAACGCAAGAACTTCTTGAGCAATATTTTTCTAGTAAAAAAAAAGGACAAAGGGTGTAGACCAGTAATAAAGAATTGAACAAATATCTCACCTACAATCACTTCAAGATGGAGGGTATCCATCTCCTCAGGGACATGCTCTTAGAAAAAGACTGGCTAGTGAAACTGGACTTAAAAGACGCCTACTTCACGATTCCAATGGCAGAGGAGTCTCAATCCTTCCTTCAGTTTGCATGGAACAACCACCTTTATCAGTTCCAAGCTCTTCCCTTTGGCCTATCTTCGGCCCCTTGGTGCTTCACCAAAGTAATGAAGGCCATTACCACGGTTTTGAGAGAAAGGGGTGTCTGCCTCATAATCTATTTAGACGACATACTTATCAAGTCTCAAGACCATTCTCAAATTCTGAAAGACTTGAACACTACTGTGGATTTAATAGAGAGTACAGGTTTTATTATAAACAGGGAGAAATCCATCATGACTCCCTCGAGGTCTCTAGAATTCCTGGGCTTCACGGTAGACACTGTGAAGTCTATGCTCTTACTTCCCGCGAGGAAGATATCCAAAATTCGGAAAGAGATTCGTCATGTTCTGAAACTAGATCTTGTAACCTTAAGGGAACTAGCCAGACTTCTGGGCCTCCTTTCATCATCTATCCAGGCTATCTTCCCGGGCCCTCTACATTATCGAGCACTTCAAAGACTAAAGGGCAGGGCCCTTCGTTCTGGCCTTTGGTACGGAGACAAAATTCACCTAGACACAGAAGCCAAGACAGAACTGATTTGGTGGTTAGAAAATCTGGATGCATGGAACGGCAAAGCCATTTTTGGGACTTCCCCGGATTACGTGCTGGAATCAGATGCCAGCCTTCATGGCTGGGGTGCTTGTTTCCAGAATCTGAACACGGGAGGTTTATGGTCCTATTCGGAGAGCTTGCACCACATACATTTTCTGGAGTTAACTGCCAGACTTTATGCCCTTATGAGTTTCAAACAATCTCTTCAAGGGAGGTCAGTCGTCCTCAAGATGGACAACATGTCAGCCGTTGCCTACATAAATCATCTAGGGGGCACGAGGTCACCAGACCTCTCCAACCTAGCCAAAAAAGTGTGGATGTTCTGCTTGGAACACCAGATTTCTTCAAGAGCAGAATACCTTCGGGGTCTAAAGAATGTTTGCATGGATTGGAATTCAAGGTTCCTCGTAGATCACACCGATTGGAAATTAAACGCAAACGTATTCAAGACTCTAGACTATCTTTGGGGTCCCCTAGAAGTAGACCTCTTCGCGAGCAGACTCACATCTCAACTTCCCAGTTACTTCAGCTGGATGCCAGACCCGGGAGCTCTGGCAGTGAACGCCTTCCTCCAACATTGGAAAGGAATTCGGGGATATACTTTTCCCCCCTTTGCAATGATCCAGCGCGTCCTTCAGAAGTTGAGGACAGAACAATCTTCAATAATCCTAATAACTCCCTTTTGGCCGTCCCAAGCCTGGTTCCCAATGACCTTGGAATTAGCTTACGAAATACCCTTTCTGCTCCCAGCTTCACCAGGCATCCTAAAAGACATAGACGGTTTGGATCACCCGCTTCTTCTGAACGGGACTTTGAACCTTCTTGCCTGGAAAGTGTCAGGTGAGCCAATAAAATCTCTGGGCTTTCGGCGCAGGCTTCCTCTCTCCTCCAAGAATCTTGGGCACCCGGTACACACTATAGATACAACGGCATCTGGAAAAGATGGGTTTGTTGGTGCCTGGAAAAGAACCTGGATTCCGTGGAGGCTCCTATTGTGCATGTAGCTAATTTTCTCGTTGAACAGTTCGAAAGAGGTCTTTCATATAGGTCAATAAACTGTTATAGATCAGCCATTTCTGCGAGTCACTCCCTTTTTAATGGTAGAACTATCGGGAAGAACCATATAATTTGCAGAATTATGAAGAGCATTAGGCTTAAAAGACCTCCCAAACCTAGATACGACACACTTTGGGACGTTAAATTGTTACTTGACCTTTTTTGTAACTGGCCGAATAATAACTTATTAGATAATAAAAGACTCTCCATCAAACTAGCTTCTCTTCTTTGTCTAATATCCTGTCGTAGAGTTTCGGACGTTAAAGCACTGGAAATATCCAACAGATCTTATGACGCCTTCGACGTCAGATTTGAAATAATCAAGAGAACTAAAACGATGTCTGATATGATTTTTTAACACAGGTTTGACTCTTGTAAAAAATTATGTGTGGTGGATTGCATGAAGAAATATGATTCTAGGATGGACCTTCATCGTACCCCTGGTGTAAACCAACTCCTTTTATCCTTTGTTAAACCCTTCAAACCTGTCTCTTCTTCTTCAATAGCTAGATGGGTTAAACTGGCTATGCAATTGGCAGGCATTGATCTCCATAGGTTTCAGGCACACTCTTTAAGAGGAGCTATGGCTAGCCAGTCCTTTTGGAAAGGAGGTAAGTTGGATGACATTCTCAAAGCAGCAGACTGGTCAAGTTCCTATACCTTTGCAAAACATTACTGCAAACCTGTCGAACACATGTCTGATGTTGTTTTACTTGACTACCAACATGCATAATGGTAGCCTCCGGTCTTGTAATGAAATTGCGATTCTCCTATTACCATGACCAGAGAATCTGGATTTCATTAAAGACACGGAGGCTAACATTATCCCTACCCTCCCTCCCGGGAGTGGATTTTAACATCTCTTTGACTTACTGCACTCTTCTTGTTCTAAGAACTTGTTTAGTGTAATGTTTTGATTAAATAGAATATAACTCAGTTTTTCACTGTATTTTGCCTAATATGTGTATTATCAATTACAACCGATTCTCTCTAAAAAAAAAATTCCCCTTTACATAGGGCGTTAAGTACAATTCCTAACATTTTGTCCTTTTTCAGATAATTCGACTTGATTGGCTCCTCGTCACGATACGTTGCAAGCAACTCTCGACATCTCGTTTTCTTCTGCTTGGTGTCCCTCACTGTTTCAAGGAGAGGCCTTTCCCTTCATGATGCCATCTCTTGGACTTTGTTGCCTTTGGAAGAACTTTACCTTTTTTGCTCTCATTGCATTTAAAAGAGGCAGATCTCTGTGTTGCTGTTGCCAACGTTACATTTGTACATTCTAGAGCTTTGCTTTATGATGTAACTTTAAATGGCTGTGCTTGAAGTTGCATTAAAAGAATAATGCATAATGTTAGCCTCCGTGTCTTTAATGAAATCCAGATTCTCTGGTCATGGTAATAGGAGAATCGCAATTCTTCCTGCACCTCTGGAGTTCCCTGGGCTGGCTCACCAGGCCCAGTACACTTGTCCTTGGATGCTTGGCCCTTTGTTCCAGGGTCCAAGTGTCCAGCCCCTCCCTTCTGGCCAGTCTGTGACCTAGTCACAGCACATACACACTCAGTGAGCTTCAATATTTTCATTTGGAGTCCTCTCTCCACCTCTGACCACTGAGAGGCTTCAAGATCATTGCCCAGTAAACACTGGACTGGAGGCACCTTTGACACAGCTACCTTCATAGGGCCTGTCACACCTCGCCATTCCAAATCCACCACAGCCATAGGTTGGAGTTTGGTAGTGCTGTCTGCATAAGTCACCTGATGAAACTCACCAGGTAGCAACCTCTCTGGAGGCACCAGCTCATCCAGGACCATAGTTACACTAGCCCCTGTGTCTCTGATAGCCTCAACCCCAGTCCCATTCACTTTAGGCCTCTGCCTGTACTTGTCCATTTTTTGAGGTAAGGCAGCAAGGGTTGCAATATTCACGCCACCCAGGGACACTAAGGTTGCTTCCACCACCAGACTACCCCCCTGTGGGGCACCACTCTGCACCCCTACACTTACACTGGCAATCCCTGTGGCTGGCCCCTTAGGAGGGAGCTTCTTGGCGCAGACAGCATCTCCCTGTTTGTGCCCTGGCTGGTTACAGTCAAAGCACTTACCCACTTTTGAGGGATCAAAGAACCTACCATTATTTCCCTGATACCCCCTCCCTTTGAATTTGGGTTGGCTCGGGGCCCCCCTCCTTGTGCAGGTTTTTGTGGGTCTTTGGAGGACTCCTGGTTATGACCTTCTTTTCCCTGGGCTTTCGCCTGGGGAGGGACCTGTCCTCCTTTCTTCTGGTCACCCCCCTCGTGCTGAATGGAAACCCAGGTTCTCACCCACTCGTCAGCTACTTCTCCCAGCTCTCTGGGGTCTGTCAGCTTAGAGTCCACTAGATACTGGCGTAACTTCTCTTCTGCACAATGAGTCAAAATATGTTCTTTCAAAAAGAAATTATACAATCCCTCATATGTGTCAACAGTGTTACCAACAATCCAGCCTTCCAGTGCCTTCACTGAAACGGCCACAAAGTCTACCCAAGACTTTGAACTCAATTTCTGGGTGCCTCTAAACTTCACCCTGTACTGCTCTGGAGTCAGACCAAATCTGTTAACTAAGCATTCCTTCATCTGCTGGTATGATTCTGCATCCTCTCCCTTCAGGGTCAGGAGCCTATCCCTCCCAGCTACTGGAATCAACTCCCACAGGAGTGAACCCCAATACTTAGAGTGGACCCTACTCATTCTAAGGGCCCTCTCAAAGGCTGCTAGCCACTTGTCAATGTCATCCCCCTTAGTGTACTTGGGTACTATACCCTTGGGAAGTTTGTGATCAAGACCACCACCCCTGGGCGTCTCAAAATCTTCATCATTTTCACTGCCACTATTTCTTTTCTCCTCCTCCCTCTCCCATTTCTTCTTAGCTAATTCCAATTTCTCCTGCTCCAAAGCTATCAAAGCTAATTGAGCCTTAAGCTGTCTCTCTGCAAGGGACAGCAGTGGTTCCTGAGTAGGGGACCCTGCCCTCCACCCACCATCTGGAACTGCAGGGCTAACAACAGAAAAAATGGAAGAGGCAACATCCTCATCCCCCTCCCGGGTGAGGGTGGCGGGAACACTACCTATTCCCCCCTGTATCTCCTCAGCTACCCCAGCCCAGGCCTTTAGGGACTTGCCTTCCTAATCTTGTTAGAAGCAGCTAGCCCCCTCAGCCTACACTGTACCCTAAGATCAGCCATCCTGAACTGGGACAGTTTAGCCAGGTCCAGCTCCATGGTTCCCTAGTTTTGGGTCACAACAACTAAGCCAAAGACTTAGAACAATTTGGAAAAATCAAAACAATGGATTAAAAACAGTTTTAGTCCAAATTCCAAAAATCAAACTCAAAAGTTTTGTTCTAAGGCAATTTAGAGGATTTTTTAAAATCCTAATTCACTTTACTGAAAGGTGTACTCTTTAAACGCAAGTCCTCATCCACACCGCTGAGCACCAAATGTTGGAAAGTAGATTATTGGTAGGGGCAAATGTAGGTCTGCCACTGGCAATAACGCCACTAGCACAGTATAGAGCTCAGAATAGGTCTTAGAAAATTATTCCTATGCTCAACCCTTGGTAACGTGGCTACGAGCAGGCAGGCTTAACTTCAAAGACAAGTATGTAAAGCATTTAAAAACACCAATTCAGTAAATAATTAAGACACAACACAAAATAAAAATCCAACACCAATTTATAAAAATAGGAAATAGTTTTATCTTTTACATGACACCAAAACGAAATAAATCCACTATAGGGAACCAGAGATATGAATTTTTAAAGATTAGTCACTTTCTACTGCTTAGAAACCAACAGTGCCCCTTTTGGTCATTTCGTTGCCTCTGACAGGGACATATTCACCTTTAGCAATTGTTCTGGAGGATCTCTCACCAGTCTTGTGCAGCCCCTTGTTGTATTTGCATCATATGTTATATTGCATTCACATGTCTTCTATTTAGTTATGTGATATATATATCTACAGTGTTACACCTTGTACCTTTAAGTAATGCATTCTGCCATTGTCATGGTTGGCATGTAATGTTCTTCCAATGACATATGAGGGTTCTAGGAGAATCAGTTATGGCTGGCTGGAGAGGGATCACCAGCGTGTATGCTACACTCCAATAAAGCTTTTGTCAACAACCTTATCCTGACTTCTAAAGGACTCATGTTTACAACAAATGGCGACGATTAGCCAGCGGAGTGCAGAAGAATCGTAATCACGCTGGTAGTTTAAAGAATCCACTTGTGCAAGAAAGAAGAACGTGGACAGCAGGAAGAGTCAAACCCGTGCTGTGTGCCACGGAGGCGGCATAGATGTTGTGACTTCCTCACATTAAGGTGAGAGAAAAACCTCGTGACTATGACCGTGTAATGCCCATATTCAGCGTTAACAGCTGTTGGGTGAGCCGTTTTTTTTAAAATTTGGAGAGCGGAGACTGTTTCTTGGATTACAGAACTGTGGAGATTTGTGGCGGCACTGTTCGTTTCATCGTTGTGTGAATTACAGCGAAAATTAAGTTGTGTGCCTGGATAATCTTAACTGCTAGCATCGCAACGAGTTTAGCTTCAATTTAAAAAAGGTCAGTTACCTACTCGTGCTGAGAGCATTGCTGCGGCGTTCGAATTTCATCACCGGAACCCATTGACGGAGATCGGCGCGCTGAAGGAATTCCTCTTGTGAGTCACCGGCGAGACGCATGCGCACTTCGTCGCATACCAGCATCACACGCTGATTACGTGTGCAACGCAAGACGGCACGCTAGATAGTGACGAATCCAGCGGCCATTTCCGTGACGAGCGAACATCGTTCAGTGGAATAAAGTCAATTTCAAGACGTTCGTGCTGCTTTTCACACCGGGTGAAAAGGAAAAGAAAGCTACAAACCATTCGTGAAGAAGACATTAAAAGTGAAATTCCGGTAAACCTTTTGTGGAGGAGATATTAAGAATTTGGTTATGTAAAGGTACTTTTAGTCACTCTAAATTGTGACAGTGACTTATAATACTTGGCACATCCCCATCACACAAGTTGAAGTTTATTAACAAAATTTTCATTTTTTATTTTCTTTTTCTTCTTTCTAATTCATTGTTATATATTAACTAATGTAATATGCCGTTAAGGATATAGTGATAGTACTATAGTTCAAAAAAGGAGGGAAAAGAAGTAAGATGGAAGTACCCATAATCACTCCTCTGCTATTTTTACAAAACTTGGGTGAACCTCCCATAGAATGGGACGAATATGTAGAAATATTTGAAAATTACATTGAAGCCTTGGATGGGAAGGACTTTAGCCCTGCAAGGAAGAAGGCTTTATTGTTGAGTACCTTAGGGAAAGAAGGTCAACATGCATTTAAATACCTACCGGTAGCAATAGATGGTGAGGGAAGACCTGTAGCTAATGTCTATTTGGAAAGGATGAGGAAACAGTTTGCTAAAGAGGTGAATATAGTCATGTGTAGGCACAAATTTTACACACAGCCTCAAAGGAGTGATGAAACTATTGACCAATTTGTTACACGTTTACGGGAATTATCTATTAAATGTCAATTTGGAGGTATGAGAGAGGAAATGATTAGGGATCAATTAATTGTGCAATGTCGTAATAAAAAAATACAGGAAAGACTATGGGCAGCTAAAATCCGACTTTAAGCAATGCTATAGAGATAGCTAAAGTAGTGGAACATTCAGAAGTATGTATGAAAGAAATGGAAAAGAAAGAAGACACGGCAGTAGTGTCGTGTATTGACCAGGAAGAAGTGGCAGCAATAAATAAAGGAAGAAATTACACTAGTGCAGGGAAGAATAGTACCTTCAATAGAAGATTTAACAACAGCTTTGTAAAAAATCCAGAAGGTAGCAAGACAGCTGAGAAAGTGTGCACAAAATGTGGTAGTACTTACCATACCGCTGAGTATAAAAATTGTTTTGCAATTGACAAAATGTGCAGGAGATGTGGTCGTAAAGGACATTTTTATAAGATGTGTAAAACATTTAACAAACCTAAGATATCTGTCACTCAAAACGAATCAGTAGCTGTAGTACAAAAAGAACAAAGGGATGACATGATTACAAGGAGTAGAAAGGATGAAGATAAGATTTTATGTGTAGATGAAGATGACACCTGTATTTCACCTGGGAGAAGGTCTAGACCTAAAGCTAATTTTGTCATAAACGGCAAGGATGTTGAGTTAATGGTAGATTCGGGATCTTTTTCACTATTGTTCCTCAGGATATATTTGTAAGATTGTGGCCTGGGACAGAATTACTTCCCAAGGACATCAATCCAGGAGGATACCAAGGGGAAAAAATAGACATCATATGCTACATGTTAACTGATATTGCCTTTCATAATAGATGTGTAAGTGGTAAGGTGTACATATCTCAAAGTGGTCCACCGATCTTAGGATGGGCACATCAATATGATCTGCACATTATTATTAATCCAAGGGCCTCCCATCAGGTTATGGTAGTTGATGAAGTTACCACAGATACCATTGTGGAGAATATGCGCAATGTATTCTCTGATGAGGTTGGTGAACTTAGAGGATATGTGCATAACATTCTATTGAAACCAGAAGCAGTGCCTATGCAACACAAGGTGCGGAAAGTACCCATTATTGCCAGGGAAGAAGTTAAACGGATGGTCAATGATATGGCAAAACAAGGCATTATTGAGCAAATAGAAACTTCCAGTTGGATTTCTCCGGTTGTGATCACAGGCAAACCTGATGGCAGCTACAGGTTCTGTGTAGACTTGCGCACGCTTAACCAAAACATTGTAATCGACAATTATCCTTTGCCAAATATTAATGAGCTTGTATTGTCTTTGAAAGGAGGAAAATATTTTTCAAAATTGGATTTACGCAGTGCGTATCACCAAATTAAACTCCATGAGGAGTCAAAACCGTTAACGGCATTTATTACTATGGAAGGTATATTCCAGTTTAATATGATGCCGTTCGGATTGGCCTCCGCCGCGGGGGGTTTTCAAAGAATGATGGGTGTGGTCTTGAAGGATATTAAGAATGTGGTATACTTTCAAGATGATGTATTAATATTTGGAGAAACAAAAGAACAACATAATTTTGTCTTGAAAGAGGTATTATGCAAGATAGAAAATGCTGGACTAACTCTTAAAAAAGAGAAATGTAAATTTTGTGTGGAGGATGTGGAATATTTAGGATATACTATATCTGCAGGAGGCATCAAACCCAAACGTGATCTACTGGAGGCTATAAGGAAGGCTCCAGTACCTACTGACAAAGACCAACTTAGATCATTTCTTGGTCTCATAGAATACTATGCAAAATTTGTGCGAAATTTTGCAGAGAAAACTGAACATATCAAAAAACTCCTGAGAAAGGGTTGTAAATATATGTGGTCGGATGAACAACAGAACACTTTTGAGAGTATAAAAAAAGAAATTTGTGAAGCCAATGTGTTGACCCCATTTGATACAAAATTGGAATCTATACTTACGGTAGATGCTAGTGCAGTAGGCATAGGTGCGGTCTTGGCACAAACTCATTATACAGGGTTGAAAACTGTTGCCTTTGCGTCGAGGTCTCTTACTAACTCAGAGAGGAACTACTCTGTAATAGAAAGAGAAGCTTTAGCTGCAGCATGGGCCGCTGAGTACTTCTGCATGTATTTGTGGGGTTTTCGCTTCGTTCTACGAACTGATCATAAGCCTTTATTAAAGATTCTATCTACAGGTGGAGCTGGGAAGGGTTCTGCAAGGCTTGCAAGACTAGCTGCACGCTTACAAGAATATGTGTAGAGAATAGAGTATATTGCTGGATGGAAAAATTGTCAAGCAGATGGTATGTCCAGACTGCCCTTACCATGGCGTGAGGTGGACAGAGCATGTGTTGAATCTTTTGACTGTGAAGGTGCTGTAGCTTTAGTAGAGGAAATAGTAGAGGTATGTGATGGCGCAGTTGACAAAGTGATATGGAATGAGTGTATGTTAAAGGATGAAGCACTACAGGTTGTCAAAAATCTCATTATTAAAGGTGGTAGGCGTGAAAGTTCTTTACCCATTGCTGTAAGACCTTTTGGAAAGGTGTTAGACGACTTGTCTATTTCTGATAATGATGGGAATGTCATTATGAAGGATGACAAGTTTATTCCCCCTCAAGACTTGAGATTTAAATTATTTAAATTGGCTCATGAGGGTCATATGGGACAATCTCTTACTGAAAAAAGACTAAGGGAACATTTTTGGTGGCCGGCTATGGATCAACAAGTTTCTGAATGGGTTGAGAGATGCACTGATTGTGTTGAAAGTGAAAAGAGATTGAAGACTGGAAATCAACTGGATATGGGTACCATTGAGAATCCTGGTTTACCTTGGCATACAGTGTGTTTAGACTTTATAGGTCCTTTGTCTTGTGTAGAGAGAGATTCAAGGTTTGGTCTTGTTATGATAGATGCAATGTCCAAATGGTTAGTGGTAAAGTTCATGAGTGATATCACTACAAGAAAAACCATTCAAGTTTTGGAAGAAATTTTTAGAGAGGAAGGATACCCTGTAAAAATGATTACAGATAATGGAACACAGTTGGTTTCAAAAGAAATGACTGCTTATCTCAAATCATGCGGTATTGTACATAGTAGGACGATGCTTTATAACCCACAGGGAAACGGCATTGAGGAAAGGGCAAACCGCATGGTAAAAGGGGTTATACAAATGGCCATATCAAGCAAAAGTAATGTTAAGAGTGCAGTAAATGATTTGGTGTGGGCTTATCGTACCACAGAAAACACTGTCTCAGGGAAAGTTCCTTTTTTTGTGATGAGAGGGCGTTCTGCAAGTACAAAGCTAATACCTGCCTGGATGAAGACGTTTTTGGGCATGGATAATTCAAAAACGAGAGATGAACAGAGTGAATTGACTATATGTAAAGGGAATATAGAACCCAATGACTTCGTTAAGGTAAAATCTGGTCGAGTGAGTGGTGGCCTTACCAAATTTCGTGGCCCATTTAAAGTGAAATCTGTCCAATTTTTTTTTATTACCTTATACAATGGTGAGAGTTGGAATCTGAGAAGAGTTGCTCTTTATAAGAAGAAAAATGTGAATGGGTGTGGAAACTATGAAAGGGAAAAAATTAATGAATTCAATCCTCATTTGTTTATGAGTGATGAAGAGATCATTAACAATCCCTCTGGAGTAACAAATGAAAGAATAGGAGGTACTGGTGATAGGTCTGCTGCACATAGGCCCGCTATACATAGGCCAAGATGCCCACCAAGATATCTCCAGGATTATGTGTGTGGTGACTTCTATTAATATGATACTATTACTTATGTGAATAATGTTTTTTTTTTGTTTTTTTTTTTCCTTTCTCTTCCTACTTCTCTTGTTTTGTTTTTTGCATTGTTTAAGGGAAGATGATGTGTTGTATTTGCATCATATGTTATATTGCATTCACATGTCTTCTATTTAGTTATGTGATATATATATCTACAGTGTTACACCTTGTACCTTTAAGTAATGCATTCTGCCGTTGTCATGGTTGGCATGTAATGTTCTTCCAATGACATATGAGGGTTCTAGGAGAATCAGTTACGGCTGGCTGGAGAGGGATCACCAGCGTGTATGCTACACTCCAATAAAGCTTTTGTCAACAACCTTATCCTGACTTCTAAAGGACTCATGTTTACAACACCCCTCCAGCAGGCTGGGTCCTGTTAGAACTCCTTCCTGAAGTTCTTCTTGCGGGTCACAAAGTATCCAACACACAATCCAAGGTTCTGGAATCTCCAAGAGGGTCCTTGAAAGTGTGCGACTTCAATTCCCACAATCCACTTGGACAAAACCCTTACAAATCCACTGGTAGTACTCCAGGCTGGGGATTCTTTGTAGTGATGGTCCAGGTGAGCTCTGTTAACCTGTAGCTTGCAGGGAGTCCACTCTTTAGTCCTTTTGAAGCAGGTTTGATCCACAGGGCTGTAGTTTCAAATGGTGCAAAAAGGCGCAATCTCCAGAGTGCAGGCCTGGTGAATGCACATCCAATTCTTCAGCGTGGGCCCTTCTGTTTCTCTTCGGCTTCAAAAGCAGGTCTGAGAGGCACCGCCCCTCTTAGATACTTATTCAGTATTCTCTGGGCTCAAGCAGGAGGGCACTCCTAACCAATGAGCTGCAGGGTTCCACCCAAAGGTCTGACCACTTCCTGCAGAGTGTGGCAAAAAGCTAACCCAGAAACCACTATTCTTCCAAAATTTAGTGTCTCAGAATTTTCAGCAGGGAGAGAAGAGCTGGCTAAACACACCCCTGGGATGGCTAATCTCCATAGTCTCTCCCCCTTGCATCTGCTCATTCCTTCCTTAATCCTAGCATCTGGCTGGAGGCGAACAGGGTAAGGTTGTAAATGACACTGGGCCCTCCCCTTCACTTGAAGTCCATGGTTTACGACTCTTCCCCCTGCTCTGGCATTCCTATGCCCAGCAACCTCTCCTCCCTGAGAGGCTTCCTAACCCCAGGGGTCATTTATCAACTCTTCAAAACAGCTAGGCTCACCCACTTATCTCGGACCAATCAGGGCAGAGCAGTGCAGGGTTGAATTTTGGCTTACAGACAAAAAAAGTCTTATAACTTCTTGCCTGTACATTTTACAATAAATTCAACAATACCATATTGTTGGATTTATCATTACCATTCTAGTGAGTCCTTTAATCCTAGTTTTATGGCTTTTCTTTCTCCAGTTATTAACTAATAACCTTTTCCAATGTTAACCTATGGCATGGGATTTAAAATGGGAAAAGTGACTTGGACCATTTTTCCAGTGTCATAAGGTTTCTGCACATACACAGAGCTATGCACAGGATAATGGGACCCCGGAATACAGTGGTTTGCCTACCATATACCGTAGCACCCAAAAACCCCAACCCAACTAGCTTAGCATCCCATTAGCACCCAAGTACCAATGATTGGACAACCCAGAACACGGTATCTATATCTCAGGACTCGCAGAAGCAAGAACACTCTTTCGTCACTCACTCGTACTTGTCCACAAGGTGCGTAGGAAGAGACACTGGATAGGTTAAAATGTTTATTCCAACTTACGTGCTCTAAGGTACAGTACACGTGTCAGTACTAATAGCATAATGCATATGAATAATATAAGCAGCATGGTTACAATTCCATAGAATACAAACGGGAAAGCATCTCATAACTCAGTGGATAAATGTATAAATAACATTACCACCCTCCCCTTGCAGTAAGATTGTTTATTATAAAAATAGAAGACCTCTGGGCTTTGACTAGCGAACCCTCATACCTCGGTCTCTAGATGCAGAACTACATCAGCAGACAATCACAGCTCTTCTCCCTGGAAAGGATTCCTCCAAGTGTGTCCAGCGCCAGTAAAAACCCCAGTATTAAAGGCACACAAAGTTTCATGTCATTTGCGCCTAATGTTATGTCTGGGTGCGCGAGACTGGCCATATCAGGAAGAACCGAAATACATTGTTATGCGACCTTGTACATGTTGTGCAGTCTGAGCCCAAATCGAACAAGAGAAAAGGTGAAAGACAGAAAGTGCAGACAGCGCAAAAGAACTTGGCAAGAGCAAAGGGCGAGGGAGGGAGCCCTGGCTCAGTGTAACGTGCGCAAAGAAAAGCAGCATGGCAGCTAGTCCTAGGCCAACATAACAAGGCAGGCAACAAACCACAAGACACCCTCCCCTGGTCAGTCCGGCGGCCAAGACAGAGGGCAAACAAAAAAATTTCCAGTAGAGCACAGGGAGCGCCCAAACGGCGAAAAACAAGTCAATCCATGAAAGTGTAAGTGCAGAAAAAAGCCATACCCTCCAAAAGGGCATCATTGGAATCGTCAAAAAACATAGATGCCATCCAATCCATGAGATCAAAGAGCAGGAATGCTCCTCAGCAGAGGGAGCATCCAAAAGCAATGCGGGACAACTTGCGTGATAAACGAAACAGCTTTGTTGTAGGAGATCCTGGGCAGCCGCCCAGATATCCCATTGCGCCAAAATCCCCAGTGCAGCCGCACGCGCCATACAGCCGGCAACGGAACAGTCCTGCTCATGGGCCTCTAAGGGACCCATCAACTGAACAAAATCCGGAACAGACAATGACGAATTGGAGAGGCAATAATCCAAGGTCCAGGTGAAAGGACAGCGGATGCAAGTCATTACAGGTTGCACGCAAGTGAAATACGCAAAGCGAAAGGAAAGAGTATATGACACACTCAGTGTCGCCAATGGCAAGACACCAAAACCAGCCAAAAGGCGCTCACGAAGCAGCTGGAGGCGTTCTGGATCGAGCAGGTCCCATCGGGGAGCAGCCATTGCGCATAAAACAAATTAATAACAGGACACCAGCCGCCAAGGCGATGATCAACGGGAAACCGCCAAAGACGCTGGAAAAAATAGAATGAATAAACGCCGGGATGACACCAAAAATAGTTTGGAAGGAGGACACCAAACCAGACCCCACGACTTTAAAAAAGTGTACCAGACCTTCTGTGTTAGATGCGTTAAAAATACGATGAATTAACTCCCCAAAATGTTGGGGGAGATTAGTGTTCAAAAGGGCCTGTATTTCACTGTGGGTACTCGCCACCTGGAGAATGAATGTCTCCCGGGCGGACGTGAGCATAACTTCCTCGTTCAATAATAGTGCCTTTATTCTGCTCAGTCTATTGAAATCTGCCTCCATGGTAGGGATGGAAGGCCAAATAGAGATATCAACCTTGCCATGAGGGGGAGGAAAAAGCACATTTTTGCAGCAGACAACCCTGTGCGAAACTGTTACAATGTAAGGAATGCCAGCCTGCAGGCCACAACAGTTTTCATTATTTAAAAGTAAATAACTACCATTGGAAAGGAGAGTGAAAGTAGGAGAAATAACAGGAGCAGGAATACCTTTCAGCACACAAGCAAGATTAGGAGCGGAAACGCTACATGAGCCATGCAATTTAATGTGTTTACAAATAAGCGAATGACCCATAGTCGAGTCGCAGTACTCCCCGTGAGAAAGACTTCCTTGCCGTCCCGAAGGCATTTATACATGAAAGGCAAGGACCAGAGTTCATGCAGGAAAGCACTGCCCAAGGGCTGGTAACGGCCCACAGGGTAATGTTTCATGCACGAGTCAAATTCAAATAAGGAAAAAGGTAAAGCGATAACCCCATGAACTAGCCACACAGCAGAATCGAGTTCTGCAACAGAGAACGGCAAAGGATCCATCTTTTCGATATGTAATAAAGTGTAAGTTGCATCTTTCATGGACATGAATTGCTGTTTGTCAGTTAAATTAAAAGGTAGAAACAAGGCAGAGGTGTTCAAAAAATGCCAAGGAACTTTACCTAACTTAAGCGTTTGTAAAGTCCATGCAAACTGCATAACTGAGCGCAATTGATTCTGACCATGATATAACACAGAAACATCATCTTGTACAATATCAACAACAGAGGACACAATATTCTCTAAAGTATAAATGCGAGAAGACAGTGTATTAATACTATTGTCAACAACAGCAAGCACCTTTTCCAAATTTGCTTGATCTATTTCCCGAAGACGGGAAGCAGCTTCCATTTGTGATAGCTTCCAGAGTTCATTATATGTCTCATAAATGAATCTTTTAGGTCGGGGACCACGAGGTCCCAAAACAAAGTCGGACAGATCAATATTGCCTGAAAGGAGGGACAAATGTTGTTTAACAGAATCAAGGGACGAATGTTGCAGCCATTGTTTGCATAATTTACCAACAGAATATGTAGTGACAGTACGAGAAGCAGTAAATCTCGGATCAGGCCTATCCTGTGTGTATCTAGTACCTGAGTCGTGAAAACGCATTTGACATGCATTAGATGATATAGGCCATACCAACCAGGGCGACTGATCCAGTTCGGAAACATTAAATGAATTATTCTGTAACAGAGCCTGTAGGGTCGTCAGGGACAGGTTAAAACGTGAGCTATCATTGGGAAAACTCGACAGGGATGGAATTGAGGGCGTGTTTAATTGTTTAGTGGTAGCTAAGCCCCAACACGTAGTCTGATAAATAGAATCATTTAGGAACATAATTTGGGTAGGGATAAGGCAAGCACGGTGCAATGCCTCGGTACCTTGTACCTGCCATGGCTTGGAGCCCCAAATAGACTTCAAATCTACTGTATCCTCCCAGTACTCATAACCACCCACTGCTAGGGCACTTAAAAAGGAACCCGAATAAAGCAATTTGGTGTGTGTTAACATAATTTTCTGAGTTGATGTGGTATTAAGTCTAAAATAATAGGATGCAGGGTTTGACCGATTAAAATCAGTAAAATAGGTAAACTTATTTCGAAGAGTTTGTGAGCTACCTGGCAAGGGGTGTGGACAATGTTCCCATTGGGTGTAGTTAACAGAACTACACAGGGCACTTGGCTTATGGAGAAAATGATTACCCCAATGTTGGTAACAATACAAATCGGCATAATTCGCAGAATTCATATATAAATCTTCAGCATTAAAAGATGCATAATATTTTAAATCGGCAAACAATGCTTCAACGGCATGCACATCCCAATCATCAGAATGAATGTTATTTTGTACTACATCACCCATTGAAACACGAAGGACATTAGGTACATTAATAATTTCTGTCGGACCATGGATTTGATAGTTCACTGCATCCCATACGATGCCATCAGCAACTGGAAAAGCTGAAATGTTCACAAATGTGTGGTCACGCTTCATGATGTGAGACGAGGAATGAGGAGCCAAAGTTCCAGAAACATAGTCTACAGCAGAGCGTTCAGGTAAATAGTGACCATTGATTAGTAGAAAAAACACTGTGACAAAGCCAATGGACATGAACAAAAAAATCAAGAAAAGTACCAACCAGATGTATGTCCAGGGTGGAATCAAAAAATTGTCTCTAAACCAGGATACAAAAATACTGAACTTGGATGGGACTTTTGAAGAGGTGGAATCCGAATCAAAGGAATAACGAGTCGGGCCAAGTGGCGTTGTTGGTTGATGTGCCACCGATTCAGATGCAGGATAAGTATACTCGTCCTCGTCGATGTTGGTGGAGAGTTGGGGATCAATTATAGTTTCAGGCAAAATAGAGGATTCAGGCAAATCGACCATCTCAATTACAGCATCAGCGACCGTTCGTGTAGATGGGCCACGAACATATGTCCGATAAATGGCAGGACAAGAGACCGCTGGTGTGACACTATTCAGGATCGGCCAGGCGCTGTAGCTTGACATTTTCCACTGAGATGTATCTGTTCTCCTTGCGACCAGGAAGCGGTGGTAAAATGACTGTACGTGTTCCCTTCAAGCCCAGAACTGGAACCGGTGCACGAAAAGAGGGGCCGAATTCTTTTTTGTTTTCAACCTTCTCTCGAACCAGTTCTCCAACCTTTGGAAGCCAGCCGGCTACCGGAATCTGCAACGCAGGATCTGTGGCTGAAGGCAAATGTGTAGTTGCAAGTTTGTCTCGGGCTTCTTGTAAGTCCTGTAACATAGCAGAATGATTATCTACATCAAACTTGGCGGATTGCGCCGCGATGTCTGGACCCTCAAGGTCAGGCACAAACATTCTTATGCCAAAGAGCATTTCGTATGGGGTCCGCCCACCCAGAGGTCTTCTAGGGAGATTATTAAGTGCACGCTGAACGGTATACAAGTGGGCCAGCCAGTTCCTGCCAGTACCTATAACTCTAGCTGTTAAGGATTGCTTTAAGTCACGGTTCATTCGTTCAACGATAGAGTTGCCCTCAGGCCTATACGGAGACGAAAATTTCACCCGCACCCCAAGCGAAGCCATAGCATCCTTGTAAGCCCTAGAGGCAAACGCTGGACCTTGGTCCGAATGGAAGGTGCCGCATGCGAAAATTCCCACAAAGACACGCAAATCCCTGATTACATTTCGAGCATCAGCACTACGTTGTGGCCAGACCCAGAGGAACCGTGTGCACGAGTCCACTGCTACTAAGATGTATTTATAGGCAGTGTCTGATGAGAATGGACCGCAGTGATCCAAGTAAACACACCCAAAGGGTCTGTTAGCAATGCAGAGCGGGGTTTGTGGAGGGCGTGTTACCGTGGAAGGCTTAATCTGTTGACAAACGTCGCAGGAAAGCACGAAAGCACGGGTGTCTTTATACAATCCACGCCACCAATAACGCTGCTGCAAGATGGAAACTGTAGCTGACACACCTGCATGAGCAGAAGCCATGCCTTCGTGTGCAGCTGATATCAAGGCACTCCTGCGGTCCGCGTTGGGGATCAGCCGATCTCCAACGTCAGGTATTGTTACATAAGGAACCTGTTCGGGACTTAACTTGTAAGAATACTTGGAAGGGAAACCTGTAGGGTAATTATCACCTTCCTTGGTTGCAGCAATAGCTGCTAGAATAACAGAGTCAATTTTAGACATGGACCTGGTAACCGCTGCTACTGAACACGTGACTACTGCTGAACGGGCAGCCTCATCTGCCAGATCGTTACCAATAGCGTGTGCGCCCACCCGCTGATGGCCTAAGGTGTGAACCACCTGTGTGAGGGGCAGACGTTGTTGCAATTCTGCCACTCGAACCCAAAGCATTTTATGCTTAATTGTGCTCCCTTTTGCGTCCTTGTAGTCATTTTTCGACCAGAAAAACAGATTGTCATTGTAAGATTGTACACAGTAGAAGGAATCACATACAATAAGAGTGGTCTCATCCTGAGAAGCGAACTCAAGCGCAAGTAGCAATGCATGCAGCTCGGCCAATTGTGCGGTACTATCTCCAAGTGTGCGAGTGTGCACTACAGAGGATTTGAACGTTCCATTTACAAAGGAACCCGCAACAATAGCACATGCAGCTGAATAAGCGTGCTTGGACCCAGTGGCCGGTTGCGCCGAACCATCGGTGTAGATCACACATTTGTAATCCTCAAGCGGCAGTAAAAACAAAGGAGGAGGATGAACGAATTCATACTGCAAAAACTCCTGAGTCTGAAGAGAAGAATCAAAAACAAAAGTGACGTCCGAAGATGTCAAGGATGTAGCCCATTGTATCCAACGGGGATGCATTGCTTTTGAGTTCGGTACACTTGCCTTTGTTACTGCCTCTAGGGCAGGACAGGGTGTCACCACTAGAATCCGCTTTCCCTGTGCCAGTGCGCGTTCTTTTAGAATCGCCATTTGCACTGCAGTTAGAACTTTTTCGACAGATGTAAAGCGCAATTCAGCGGAAGTGTACAGATGCGACTTGTATGCGATGGGTACTGTATCACCTTCATTAAAGGTTAAGTATGTGAATCCCACCGCCCCGGAATTATTCTAATCACCAGGTTTGTGTGGTTATCACGAGTCAAAAGATATTTAGACTCCAATAGGTCTGTCTGCAAAGACTGCAGAATCAAGGTATGCTCAGGCAGCCAGCAAGACCTTGAATAAGTAGGTTGTATCAAAGCATACAAAGGCTTGATACGCTGGGCATATTCGGGAATGTAAGTACGCCCGAAATTCAGGAAACCCAGCAAAGACTGAAGTTTCTTCAGAGTATTTGGGGGGCCCAAATGTGCACATTTTTCCAAGAAATGGGGGCTAAGCCCTTACCTTCGTTGTTGAGCTCATAGCCCAAGAACAGAACGGTAAATTCAGCAATGTGTGACTTAGCAAAGTTAAATTTGTAACCCTGCTCCGCAAATTCAAGAATAATGCGGTCCACACGGGACAGATGCTGATATAACTCGTCGTCTGTCAGATAGATGTCATCTACGTACGAACATGCGTCTTGATCAATGTCATTTAACAAAGAAACAACACGGGCGGCGAATATACCCGGACTATTTTTGTAGCCCATGGGTAAACGCCGGAACTGGAATAATTTACCACCGGAAGTGAATGCGGTCCATTGACCACTCTCCGGGGCTAGGTTGTGCGTGTAGAAACCGTTTGAAAGGTCAAGTGTCGTTTTATATTTTTTACGAACAAGACTGTCTACAAGCGCAGAACTGTGTGTATTCTGCACCGCAAAGTTCCGACAATGAGAATTTAAATGCCGGTAATCCAAAACTAAGCGGTACGATCCATCGGGTTTAGAAACCACGAAAAGGGGATTGTTCATAGGTGATACGCATGGTTCGATTACTCCCTGATATTCCAACTGTGTCAGAATTTCGGAGACGGGGCCTTTTGCCTGCCGTTTGATGGGATATTGGGGTTGTGGCTGCGGTAGTGACCGCAAAGGTATTGCATGAGGAGGTGATTCTTCATCCCATCCCACATGGTTGCGGTATAATGCCGGTGCCAGGTACACAGCCCACTCAGCTGCAAGTGCTTCAGCTTTGTCTTTTGGGACATGCCTTGAAAAGCTTGGAAGGATTACCTCCTCTCCTTTATGTGCAGCTAAAACGAATGGGGGTGGCCAATCCACCTCTGCTAACAAAATGTCATATGAAGAGGTTAGATTTTCCCAAAAAATCCCTTTTATTTCACGCGGTATGTCACCTTCAATTTGGATGACTATGTTGTAAAGTCTGTCAGGGGGTGCCACTCTCGTGTCAGCTGTCTCTACAGTAACAAATGTTTCAGTTGCTGTCGCCTCCATATGAGGACATAGCGCCTCCCGCACTATGGTAACTTCCGCGGCGCTGTCTAGGAGGGTCACTGCCCACGTCCAATTCTGGAGTCTCGTTCTCACGGTCTGTGGCATATTTCGCTGTTACAGCGGCAACTTTTTTCTTCTGAAATTGCGGTCGAGGAAGGTGAAAGTCTTCTGCTTTCCCTCTGACTTGTTGTCGAGGTTGGTCTCGCTCCTGGGGAGCCTCTCGGCCCCTTCCTCTATCTTGCCGTCCTCCTCCACCAGCCTGTGACGACGTCTGGGCCTGTGAAGAATGAGGAGAACGCGTATCAGAGCTCTGAAACCTTTCTGGTGATTTAATTCTCGACCTATCACGTAAATCATAAGTACGTTCAGAAGAAACCGAAACTGGGAAGCGCCTCTCGACCCCGGCTTCTTTTGTTGCTTACCCTGTTTTTTCTGTCTCCAACTCTTTTTAGTGAAGACTGGTCTATCATCTTTCTCAGATGTACTTTTTGTTTGTGTAATTTGTGGTTGCGATTGAGTTTGCATTTTTACAAAAGGCTTGTTGCCTAGGCTATTTCTTCCAATTGTTTTATAAGCCCGAGCTATAATTTTCGGTAATTCGCGAGGCCTGTCCAACTCTGGGACCAAAGCCAAAGCATTCGCTACTTGAAAGTTCATTGCATCGCCCTTGACATTTCCAAGGATCAGTTCAGCTACTACATCAAACACTCCCACTAGTCTCATCCCTAATTCCACAGCCGCTTCAGGGCCATGCTCATCCTGTACTTTTTTAATTACAGAGGGCAGAACCGTCATGGAAGGAGTACCAAAACATTTTGAATAAACTGCTGCGAATACCTTACCCCAGTTTTCACATGATGTCAAATCGGGGATTAAGTCTTTTGGCAAACTTATCGTAAGGATGCGGTGTTTATCCACCGGGGATGTATGTGGAAACACCGCTTCTATCTGATCGAACTTTTCTGCAAGCCAGTAAGGATAATCGTCCTTATTTTGTGGACGTTTGCCCATCACAGAATTTACCATGACAGGACTTATGGTCACTCCAGCTGCAATAGCTGGTTGGCCAGCTACTACAGGAGCAGCTCCATGGAGACTACCTGTAACGTATGTCACTAAGGCTCGATGCACTCGCACCAGTTCTGTATGCATAGTGCGCAGATCCGCAATCGGTAATGCCAGATAATTTGGATGCGGGGTATACCCGGCCAATACAGGCCAAGTGGCCCCCTCAATGGATAAGGGGCCTAAACGAACTGCGGTATTTGGTTGTGGTAGGGCGCCATTAAACCAAACACGGTGCTGCCAAGCCGTGAGAGGCACTTCAAGATTAGTATAGGGTCGATAGGCAGCAGGAATAGCGGTGAGTTTATATTCATGAAACAGATTATCACCTGCATCCACCGCCTCAAAAGTGATCCAAGTGTAAAACACTTCAAAGTGATAAGCCGGATCGGCTTGAACCACAAAGACCAACTCGACCCCAGCATCGGGCACTCCGTATACACCTAGGTGTTCTCGGAGTGGTCCTCGGCTATGTGCAGCTATCGCCACACCAGCCATAACTAAACAATTGTATTCGACAACCTAACAGGGAGCACAAAATGGGTTTTTTATGTAACCTTTTTAATAACTTCAAGCTTGAAAGAACCTATAAAACGTTCAATATAGGAGGTATCACCGTCACTTACGCCTCCGGAAGCGTACGTGAGGGTTTTGTGGACAAGCACAAGTACTACTCAAGCATCTCGCAGATAAGCTGCCCCACGTTGGCCGCGCCATGTCATAAGGTTTCTGCACATACACAGAGCTATGCACAGGATAATGGGACCCCGGAATACAGTGGTTTGCCTACCATATACCGTAGCACCCAAAAACCCCAACCCAACTAGCTTAGCATCCCATTAGCACCCAAGTACCAATGATTGGACAACCCAGAACACGGTATCTATATCTCAGGACTCGCAGAAGCAAGAACACTCTTTCGTCACTCACTCGTACTTGTCCACAAGGTGCGTAGGAAGAGACACTGGATAGGTTAAAATGTTTATTCCAACTTACGTGCTCTAAGGTACAGTACACGTGTCAGTACTAATAGCATAATGCATATGAATAATATAAGCAGCATGGTTACAATTCCATAGAATACAAACGGGAAAGCATCTCATAACTCAGTGGATAAATGTATAAATAACATTACCACCCTCCCCTTGCAGTAAGATTGTTTATTATAAAAATAGAAGACCTCTGGGCTTTGACTAGCGAACCCTCATACCTCGGTCTCTAGATGCAGAACTACATCAGCAGACAATCACAGCTCTTCTCCCTGGAAAGGATTCCTCCAAGTGTGTCCAGCGCCAGTAAAAACCCCAGTATTAAAGGCACACAAAGTTTCATGTCATTTGCGCCTAATGTTATGTCTGGGTGCGCGAGACTGGCCATATCAGGAAGAACCGAAATACATTGTTATGCGACCTTGTACATGTTGTGCAGTCTGAGCCCAAATCGAACAAGAGAAAAGGTGAAAGACAGAAAGTGCAGACAGCGCAAAAGAACTTGGCAAGAGCAAAGGGCGAGGGAGGGAGCCCTGGCTCAGTGTAACGTGCGCAAAGAAAAGCAGCATGGCAGCTAGTCCTAGGCCAACATAACAAGGCAGGCAACAAACCACAAGACACCAGCACCAGGGCTTATAAAAACATATTTTATAAGTACTCTACATATAGCTACAGGACCCCCACCCCAGGAACACCTAGGAGAGACATTAGGGGTTCTGAATATGTAAAGATATTGTAGATCCTCCCTCCACAGTGCTCCTACCACCATAGTTTATTTTGGGCAGCACTTTATCACAATGTGGGGAGTGAAATGTGCAATTTCACTTTACCCAGGGCATATAAAACTAATTTTATAAGGGTCCACCTTATAGATACCTGAACCCCCACCTAGGAGAGACGCTGGGGGTACCTAATATGCCCAAACATTGTAGGTTAACCATTTTTAAGTGCCCAAACACAAAAGTCGAGTTTGGGCACAATTTACTTTTTAAAAGCAGCCCTGTAGCTAAGAGCCACTTTTAAACTGACCTCAGGCTTCAGCAGTGCAAACATGCAAGTGCAGAAAGGTCTGCTGGCCTCTAAACTGCCATGCCCTATTATATACTAGGGACTGATAGGTAGTTTCAATCCCCCTGCTCTATTATGTACTGGGGCCCTATGGGGTAGGCATGCCAATCACAGGGGTACCCCAACCCTTAGTGTACCCTAGTGTATATAGGTGTTTTCACTGTATGTAAGTGTTTTCAGCATAGCACTGGCCCTGGGCCTGGTTAGGCAGAGCCCAGGGGCAGTCGGAGTCAGTTACCACCAGTAACAGTCAGCACAAAGTTGGGGGCTGCCCAGGGCACAGGATGACTTTGCACCAGTGTGGAAACAGGATGAGGATACTGCGTTGATTTGTCGGTTCAATGAGAGCAAGGAGATCAGTTAAATGCCGAGGTTGCCAGCATTGTTCGTAGGGGTGAGAGAGGTTCCTGGTGCGGCGGGCCACCAGGAGTCATCCCAGGCTGAGGGGGTGGGTCCCAGGATTTGTACTTCGGTCTTGTCTAAGTTGAGCTTGAGGCAGCTGTCTTTCATCCAGGTAGCAACAGCCTTCATTTCGCTGTGAATGTTGATTCTGGTGGCTGTGGGTTCATTGTTGAGGGAGAGGATCAGCTGGGTGTCGTTGGTGTAGGAGAAGATGTTGAGTCCGTGGCTTCTGACGATGACTGCAAGGGGGCCATGTAGACGTTGAAGAGGGTGGGGCTCAGGGAGGAGCCCTGAAGCACTCTGCAGCTGATCTCTGTAGGTTCTGAGAGGAACTGGGGTAGTCTGACTTGCTGTGTGAAGTAACTTCCAAGGCCGGTTGAGCAAGGAGAAGTAGGTTTATTTCAGAAGACAGCTTAAACATCCACCAACTGGCAGTAACATTAACATAACTCCCAACCACCTGTGTGGAATTCCCATAGAGAAGAATGCAATGACATTCTGATAACATAAGCATTCTTAGGTTGGAACACCACACACCTTCCCCCCTTGAAAAAAAAAAAAAAATAACGAAAAAAACAATGCAGAAAAAAAACATGTAAGAAGCAATTAAAATTGAACAAAATCTTTCATTTTGACAGGAGTATGCTTAATACGAGAATTCTTCCTTAATTCAACCACATGACTCTCAGATTCAGAAATATTATCACAAGGTTCAGTTGTATTGCCATGAGGGATAGTAGGAACTGTACTCTGAAAATTGTCAGTACTGTTAGAATATAACTCAGAAGAATTTGAACAGGGCAAAGAATTATCAAATGTGTCTAAGAAACTAGAACCATTATCATTCTCTTCACTAAATTTAGGGACAAAAGGTTGAGAGACCAATTGTGAACTCACAAATCTACACAAAGATATACGTCTAAAATTCCAAATTTTACCCCCATCTACTCTTACAGCTTGGCTGAAAACTTCTACCACTTTAACAGGATCAGACCAGTTGGCCCACTTCTTGCCAGAAAGACCACCAAACTTGACACGGACAAAATCTCCCACTTTAATTTTAGAACCAGAAAACTGATGCCTCGAGAAATTGTTCTTCATCTTCTCCTGATATTTCTGGACACGCTCCCTAACTTGAGATAGATCCAAAGTAGGATCATAAGAATTTTTCACTTTCAACCACCAAGGCAAGAGCTTGGAGCCAGGCTTTCTTCCTCGTAACATCTCAAACGGAGATAAACCAGTAACTGAATTGGGAGAAGTGCGATATGACAATAAAGTAGCACGTAACGCCTTTTTCCACTCAAAACCACTTTTTATAGCAAGCTGGATAGATTCTTTAACCACCCTATTAAAGCGTTCTATCTGGCCATTGGCTTGTGGGTTATAATTGGACACTCGTTTGTGCAAAATACCACATCTTTCAAGAAATAAATCGAACTCTTTGCTAATAAATTGTGGACCATTGTCAGAAATAAGTTCTGCAGGTAACCCTTCACGGCAAAAAACTTCATCTAAAAATTCAATTACTTGAGTTGAAGTAACCTAATCTACAATCTTTAACTCTGGCCATTTTGAAAAATAATCAATTAAAACTAAAGCATAAACATCCTTGTTAGAAGACAAACAAAGTGGACCAATAATATCAATACCCAGTTTTCTCCAAGGACCTTGAGCGTACTCAATAGGGTTACTTCTACAGACTGTGGTTTAACAGACTTATCACTTTTAGAACACGGAAGACACTGTCTGACCCATTTGTCAACCATACTATCGACACTAGGCCACCAGTAAAATTCTCTAATCCGTCTTTTGGTGCTAGACATACCCATGTGGCCTTCATGAGCCATGGTCAAAATTCTCTCTCTAAGTTTACATGGCGGAACAATTTTATCCCCCCTAGTTATGATACCTTGAGAAAACATAAGCTCATCCTTAATTTTGCAAAATGAAATAAGTTCACCACTTAGTTTCCTTTCTTCTGGCCAACCCATTTGTAAAAACTTCACGACATTGGTTAAAATACTGTTCTCACACATGGCATTCTTCCAATCATTTCAGAAATAGCTTCCGATGAAAGTACATCCATACCCCCACTATTAACATCATCATCATCAATGGTGTAAGCCACATCAAAGTCAACACCATTATTGTTAGTATCAGGTACGTCTGACAGAGGTAACCGTGACATGCAATCTGCATGCACATTTAAACGCCCTGGAACAAATTCAACAACACATTGATATTCTTGTAATTTAGCAGCTAACCGTGCTAAATGAGCTGTTAACGTTCTGCCACCACCAGCAGCTAACATATTAATCAAAGGCTTAAGGTCTGTTCTTAAGCGAAATTTGGTACCCCACAAAAATTGACGAAAATGTTGCACAGCCCATGTACATGCTAATAGTTCTCTTTCAATGGTGGAATAATTATGTTCAGCTCCACGTAACATTCTAGATGCATAAGAAACAACATATTCATCACCTTTGTTCCTTTGCATTAACACAGAACCCAAACCAACACTGCTGGCGTCTACAGCTACAATACATTCTTTCCCAATTTCAAAAGGTCTCAAAAATGGTGCATCGACAATTTCTTTTTTTAAAAGCTCAAAAGCTGATTGTTGATTCTTGTCCCAAGTAAATTTCGCATTCTTTTTTAACAACAATCTTAAAGAATGTACCTTTGAAGAATAATCTTGTACAAATTTGCTATAAAATTCTGTCAAACCCAAAAAAGATGACAATTGTTCTTTGGTTGTGGGGGCAGGAGCATTGGAAATACTTTGAACATGATTGAATTTAGGTTTTATACCTTCGCTAGAGATCTCATGTCCTAAATATTCCACTTTACTTTGCCTAAATTTACACTTAGAAAATTTCAAGGTCAAACCTTTATTCTGTACACTTCTTAGCACATTTTCCAAATTTTTGTCATGTTCCTCGTAGTCCTTTCCAAAAATTAAAATATCGTCCTGGAAAGCAATCGCTCCAGTACATCCTTCCAAGACCTCCTTCATGAGTCTTTGAAAAACAGAAGCAGCGCTGGCTAAACCAAACGGCATGCGTGAAAATTGAAACATACCCTCAGGCGTTACAAATGCTGTCAAAAATTTAGATTCTTCATGTAAAACCACTTGATGATAAGCGCTAGCTAAGTCTACTGTGGAAAAGACACAAGCACCTGAAAGTGTGGAAATCAGCTCATGTATGTGCGGTAAAGGATGTCTATCAATCCAAATTTCTTTATTCAGACTACGAAGATCAACACACAAGCGAAGGTCGCCATTGCTTTTAAGGGATAAGACAACCGGAGAAACCCATGGAGAAGATTCTATGGGTTCAATGATGTTCTTAGCAACCAAATCAGTTAATATCTCCGTAAGTTTATCACGATATGCCAATGGTACGTTTCTTACTCTGTGTCTAACTGGAATTGCACCCTCCTTGAGAATAATCTTGTGTTTAAAATCTGCAAATTTCCCTAGAGAATCATTAAAAAGTGTAGGGGACCTATCTTTTATTTCAGTAATTAGTTCCTCATTGTTGGATGCCACAACATAGGTGGAGAGGCATTGGTTGATGAGGCCAACCAAGTATAGATACACCTTTGGTGGCTACATACACTTTGCCTCTGGTTCTTCTGCCTTTAAATTCTAAATTCGCCCACATGAACCCTTCCAGATCAATCTTGTGACCAGAGTAACCACCAGGTTGAATATCAGGTGGAAGTAACTTTTCCGTCTCCCATAATTCATCAAATACGTTTCTACCAATAATGCTGTACCAGGCACACGAATCCACCAACATAGAAACCTCTTTACCATCAATTAACACTTTACCAGTGGGAAAACCTTTGCAATTAGTATTGCCAACACACAATAAAGAATTGATCTCTGGGGAAGATTCACTCTCTTCATGTGTCATGAGATTGATTTTCTGAGTCGACCTGAAAACTTTACTAAAATGACCCGTTTTCTTACATTTAATGCAAATTTTATTCCACGCAGGACACCCTTTGTAATTTCCAACGTGGTCAAGGCTGCCACACCTGTAACAAACTATTTGGGGGTTTTTCCCAACAAATTTGTTATCCTTTCCCACAGTGTCCTTCTTAGGAGGAAAAGGAGAAAACTTTTTGGAAGTTACTTGATCCTTTACCAAAGAAACTTCGGAAACAGCATCAATAGTTTTGACAACTTGTCCCCTTATTTCACTAACAAATTTCTCAGATTGTTCAATACCTTTAGCAATATTTATCACAGCGCTTAAAGACGATTCAGTACCCATCCATAGTCTTTCTTGAATTTTCTTGCTTTTAGTTTTCATCATAATCTGATCCCATAAAACTTGCTCAAAGTTAATGGTTTCAAAAGCGCAAGATCCCGCTAAAGTGCGTAAAGCAGCAACATAGTCCTCAATTGACTCATCTTCCTTTTGTGCACGAGAATAAAATTTGAACCTTTCCATGACAGTGTTGATCTTCCTACCAAATCTAATACTCATTTGTTTAATAGCGACATCGAAAACATTGGTATCTCCAGAACCTTCAATAGGTGGTAAATTTGCAAATTCTTTCAAACCTGCCCCTCCTAAACAGTGCCTTAAAAGTGCAAGCTTTCTCTTAGGAGAACAACCGTCCTCTTCTAGAACGTCAACATAAGCCAGAAACATGGGATACCACATGGGATACCAGTAGCTAGGTTCACCAGCTACTGGCAGAAAATGTGGGGGTGCTACAATGTTAGACATGACTAAAGTACAGTAGATGAAAAATGGAAAAATTAATAAACACTAAGCTGTGCCTGTAAGCATTTAGTCTAATAAAATGGTCTAACTTCACACAATATAATAATAACGGAGTATTAAAATTATATAGTCAATATTTTGTAGAAATCTGAAAATGAAATAGGTTATTAAAAGAAATAAACTAAAATAAACGAAGTAGTCACCGAGGTCTGTGTAGTTACGAATTGCAGCACTTAGGTCCGTGAATATTCAACAGTGGTACTCGATTAGCACGAAGAATAAATTAAACGCGCTTCCATTTGTGCAAAAATATTGAATAACATAGTGAAGGAGAAAAATAAGGTTCCGCTTATTGAGCCGCAGGCGCGCTGCTATGGTAACGAACGCTAAACAGTGTACGCACAGTCACGTAGCACGTCACAACGTGATTGGATTCCAGGGTGCATGGCGTTGTGACGTGTGATAGAAGCTGAAATTTCTTCAAGATGCACGCGAAAGGGGAAAAGCTCGAGCACGATCCAGTAAGTAATTTTCAAACGAAAACAATTAACGTTGCTGCAGACATCAAAACAAATGTGAAGCAATGCGAAATCCATCAAGAGTAGCAGAGTGGCAGAAGCACGTAGACAGACCAATGGCAAATACAATTCCCGTAAATTGCGATGTCTGGTCAACAGCAAAACGGCTCTGTAAATCAATTTCCACCGCCACAGAACTCCAACACGAGAAAGACGTGTATTACTTGCAAAACATAACCAGTACTGTGAAACTTTTCAAGCTGCCGCGGTAATAAATAATTACAAAACAGCCGCAGGTGCAATCAACACACTTGTAAGATATGGTACATGCTATAAGTAAATACACATAGTCTGTAATTTTCCCAAAAGGAATTCCAGAAAATTCCAGGAACAGCCGCTGGTGCTATCAGAGCACAATTAAATTCAAAGCAGCCGCTGGTGTAATCAAAACACAGAATTAACTTGAAACGAAATACCTAAAGAAGAGCTTGACTCGTAAACATGTGAACGCTGTCTTTTCTTGGTTCCCAATCGTCGCCAAATTGTGAAGTAACTTCCAAGGCCGGTTGAGCAAGGAAAAGTTGGTTTATTTCAGAAGACAGCTTAAACATCCACCAACTGGCAGTAACATTAACATAACTCCCAACCGCCTGTGTGGAATCCCCATAGAGAAGAATGCAATGACATTCTGATAACATAAGCATTCTTAGGTTGGAACACCACTCTGTGTTTGGCAGGTAAGGAAGGAGTGAATCCATTCCAGTGCCATGTCACGGATGAGGGCGTCGTGGAGTCTTGTGATTAGAGTGCGGTGGGAGACTGTGTCGAAGGCGGCTAAGAGGTCCAGTAGGATGAGGGCTGCGGTTTCGCCCCGGTTGAGGAGGGAGCGGACGTCGTCGTTGTGACGAGCAGTGCTGTCTCGATGCTGTGGTTGCTTCAGAAGCTGGATTGGGAGGTGTCCAGGATGTAGTTATCTCTATGAACTCAGAGAGTTGGGCATTGATGGCCTTCTCAATGACCTTGGCTGGGAAGGGGAAAAGGGAGATGGGTCTGAAGTTCTTGAGGTCTGTCGGGTCGGCGGATGACTTCTTCAGTAGGGGGCTAATCTCAGCATGTTTCCAGTCATCGGGGAAGGTGGCTGTTTCGATGGAGCAGTTAATGATGCGGCGAAGCTGGGGGGTGATGGAGGCGGCTGCTCTATGGAAGATGTGGTATGGGCAAGGATCCGATGGGGCTCCTGATTGGATGCACTTCATGGTCTTGAGTGTGTCGTCTGTGGTGAGCGTAGTCCAGTGGGAGCACGATCTGTTGGGTGCGGCGTGGTTGCGTGCGTTGGTGGAAGGCATAGTGGCAGTGTCTTGGGTGTCGAAGCTGTCATAGATCTGCCTGATCTTGTGGTGGAAGAAGGTGCCTAGTTTGTTGCAGATGTCTTTGCTCTCGCTGTTGTGCCTGGCGAACTCCTCAATGATGACGAAGAGTTCTTTGCTGTTGTGTGCATTGGCATTGATTCTATCTTGGAACACCGTTTTCTTTGTGGTTTTAGGGAGAAGGCGGTGTGTGTTGACAGCACATTTAAAGGTTACGTGGGTTTCAGGAGTTTTGTTGTTCCTCCATCTCTTCTCGAGTCGTCTGCAGGTGCGTCTGGGCTCGTGGCGGCCGGGAGGGCGGGAGGGAACTAGCTGGCTTTCTTGAAGTGTTGCTTGCCTGGTGTCTTCTTGAGGGGTGCCAGAGTGTTGGCGCAGTTGAAGATCCATCTGTGAAGGTTGAGCGCTGCGGTGTTTGTGTCTGTTGGTGTTGGCGGAGTGGTCGTGCTGAGGAAGTTGATGAGAAGTTCTTCGGTGGCCCTGTTCCAGCTGTGATGGGGGCATGATAGGGTGCTGGTGTATGGTGTGTGTGGCGAAGGCGAGATGCACGCAGTGGTGGTCGGTCCAGAGGAGTTCGGTAGTGTGGCTGTAGGTGATGTTCCCGCTGGTGTAGAAAACGGGGTCGAGCATGTGTCCGGCTGTGTGGGTCAGTGCGGTGACTAGCTGCTTGAGCGCGATGTTGGTGAGGTTCTCCAGTAGGGAGGCGGTGTTCTGGTCACGGGGTTGTCCAGGTGGAAGGTCTTTGAGTAGGATATAATCAGTGGATGCGAGAGCCTGGGTTGCGATGAGGTCTCTGATGGTGTCAGTGACGGGTGGGCGGGGGGCCTGTAGACGAGGGTGTCGCGGTGGGTGGTGTTGGGGTTGGTCTGGATCTGGGAGTGGAGGTGGAGGTGTTCCATGGTTGTCGTTGGGTCGTCTGAGTGTGTGGTCAGTTGGAGGGTGTTCTTATGGACGATGGCGATGCCTCCTCCTGGTCCATTGGCGCGGTCCTTGCGGGTGATTTTGTAGTCGTCTGGGATTGCGATGGTGATGTCCGGTCCAGAACAGGGGTTGGTCCAGATTTGTGTGAAAAAGGCGTTGTCGAGAGAGGCGGCGTCGAGGAGGTCCCAAATGTCTGTAACGTGTTTGTGGAGGGATCGCACATTGCGGAGGATGCAGTTGAGCCAGTTGGGAGCGTGGTTGGTAGACAATAAAGTAATGTAATCAGAAACTAACCAATGGGCTATCACCTGAACTTAGTGCCAAAATACATAATAGGACACAATAGATTTTGGAAGAGCTTGCTTCAGCTAAATGGTATGCAGTACCTCTAATTGCACTATTCCCCTATTGCCAAACATCCAGGATTATAACATCTACCCAAAATTCACAAACACCCCACGAATCCTGCTTCAACGAGCAACTGTCAATTGTTGTGGGTCCTCCTTGTCCATGTAAGTAGAATACTTTATCAAGCCATTTATCACAAAACATCATTCAAGCAGAACACTATGGGGCATATTTATGAGAGTTTTGCATCATGCTTGCACCACGCAACATGATACATGTGTGACGTAAACCTCTAAGTCAGATTTATGAAGCCACACAAAGAAGCAGTAAGGCAATGCAGTGCAAATCGCTGCTTTGCCTTGCGCAAGAGAGGCATTCCATGGGCATTACATTGGGTGTTCCCACACACCTCCCATGGTTTTGGGTGCATCCCTAGATTTATAAGGACTTGTAAACCTAGGAATGCGTCCAAATGTTACGCCTCCCAAGAGAGGCATAACTAGGGGAAATATCTTTATTTTTCCTCATTTTTTCCTCTTTCTATGTGTGGCTGTATTCTGCAGCATGCATACAAAGAGGAAATAGCCTCTCAGGAATGTTTTTGTGCAGGAAGGTGCCCATTCCTGCACAAAAACAATCCTGCATGCAATGAAGGCACCCTTGCACCATGGTGCAAGTGTGCCTGCATTGGTGCTAGGCTGCCAAAACGGCACCAGCGCAAGGGAAAAGAACAGGAATGTGCTGTATTGGATAAATAAGGTGCATTTCTGCCCTTTCAATGTGACGCTGCCCTGTGCCACAAAAGACAGAAATATGCCCCTATGTATATAATCAAAATTATTAATGACCTCCTTGTAATGCCACAACAGAGATAGTGGCCAGATTGGGTGTGGAATATCGATGAGACACTGGTTGTTTTGACCATGGTCTTTTTTGCCAGACCATCTCCCCACCAGGCATGAATGTACCTGGTCACAGCTCTAACTAAAATAGACTTGAAGCAACTCTTTCCTCTTCACAAATGCCTACTACTAGCAAACACATAGTACATCTTTGTGCTTTTATTTGCTCCAAATCTTGCTAAACAATAATTGGCAGCACTTTTCAATGTTGAAAATAAATGCATTAATGAGGAATGAGGACACTATATGTGAGGGACACATACAAGAGTGAAAACGTTACATAGAAGCTATGTTCCCTCTACGCTGCGCGCCTGGGCGGCCGCGCACAGGTGATTTTTCACCGCGCAGGGAGCCTTAAGGAGCGCGCAAAACAAACGGATCTCCTGCTGACAGAAGAAGAGCTCTCAATGAGCTGCTAATGACGGCACAGAGAGGCCCTTGATATGTTTCCTCCTGCCTTTGATTGTTTACGGTGCGACTCACCCGCCCACCACAGTTCTTAGATTAACTGTTTTTGAAACTGCGTCCGCAGCCCACGAGTTTGCACACTTTACAATCGTGAAAAGGATGAACAGTTGTGCGGGTACTGCAATTAATATAACAAAAGCATGGCAAATAAACAAGCTGTTTTGGTAAAACTATATTGCCATGCTTGTGTTTGAAAAGCGTTAACAATAAATGCCCCAGATTTTCCAAGAAAACAGTGTTCTGTTCAAGCTAACTTATTTGGGGAGGTCGAGAAATGCCGAGACAGAAAAGAGAGCCCCGCTGAATATAACGCTCATAAAATAATCTGCATCTCAGACATGCTGTCTGCGTCTAGGTGGAAGATACTAAATGACATGTAATTTAAATGGGACAACTTATTCTTCTCTATATGCAATTTGAAAGCTGCACTCCTCTTCTTTTACTCACATATGTGATTTCTCCACAACATTATTCTTAATAATTACAGTTCCTCTCTGTGACTGTCAGGAGCACTGCAGGGGTTACTAAAAGCACTTTGTGAAAACAAATCAGATAAAAGTACAATGGACGAGCCAACAGATTAAAAGGGTGAGCAGAACCAGAACCGAGCCAAGAGTCTGGCTAAGACCTTAGAGCCTGTGCAGGAGCCGAGGCTTGGAAATGTTTGCTATGTGACTAATACAACAAACATCATGTAAAATGTAATAAAGCCTCATCAACATTCAAAAACGTGTGCTTCTTTAACATGTGGAACCTTTGACATAATAGTCACATTATAGCAATGCACTGAGAAGTACATATTACATGTGATAGTTTTCAAACATGAACCATTAGTGAACTGAGGCAAGAAGTTGTCTTTTAACCCCTCTAAGTGAGTAAGATTATTACAGAGAAATATAGTCTATTAAATCAAAGAGAACAGATTTCTGTACAACTGGTAGTCTGAACTTGAAAGTGTTTGCAAATGCAATAATGAAGAAAAAAAGATTGAGTAAAATAAAACATTTGCCTAAGATCACACAAGGGGAAGCCGTAATTTATCAAAGTTTTCTGGTTCGCTTTGTAAAAACCAGCCAATAAATTGGTATCTATTTGTCTTTCCTTATGTTAAGGCTTTTTTCTGACCTCTTTGTGCATTTTGCTGCAGTTTTTATACAGCGCGAACTAGACCTAAATGTATGGGAGTCCTTTATATGAGCACCAGTTAACATTCATTGGGGCAGATTTACAAGCCCCTTGCGCCACTTTTGCGCCGCCGTTGTGTCACTTTTGTGACGCAGCGGCGGCATGCGCTCATGCGCCACGTTGCGCATTATTTACAACGTGACGCATCTAGGGAGATGCGTCACGTTGTAAGCCCTGCGCCACATGAAACCTGCGTCAGGTTTCATGTGGGCGTTCCTCCGCAGGGTGGGCGTTCCGTCGAAGAGAAAGCCTCGTAAAAGTGACGCAGTGAAATCTACAAGATTTCACTGAGTCACTTTCCGACTGCGCTGCGGCGAATCCTTACGCCTGCTTCAAGCAGGCGTAAGGAGTGGCGCACCACGTTAGGTATGGGCAGCCCACGAGCATTGCTGGAGTTGCGTCGCGCTTGCAGCACGACTCCAGCAATGCGCCGCCCTGCGCCACAGGATGCGACACGCATCGGCCTTTCCTTGCGCCACGGTGCGCCGCATTGTAAATGCGGCGCATCCGTGGTGGCGCAAGGAGAGAATTGCGTGTCGCAACTATTCTGGCGCATCCCTGCTGATTTGCAGGGATGCGCCAGAAGTTGTAAATCTGCCCCATTGTTTATAAGAAACGGGGAAATTAAGTGACTTACACAGAATCAAGGGATATTGGGCCAGGACTGAGACTCGAACCGGGTGAGTTTACAGTGAGTGCATGGTTAGTGGTGTGTATAGTGCATGCCAGAGGATGTGAGTCAGTAGAAGTGCATAGTGAAGGCATTGTCGACATGGGCATCATTTGGGGATGGTCATGGGTTGCGGCTGTGACCTTTAGCTTGCTCCCTGCTACTCCTGGCACTTCCTTTACGAACACCTGGCCTCAGAGGAGGCAAAAGTTTTGCCTCTCTGAGGCCAGGAGTCGCAAGGAAGTGCCAGGAGTAACAGAGAGCAAGCTAGAAGTCACAGCTGTGACCGAGTGCAGGTTGAATGGTGTGTATTGTGAACGTAGGGTTCAGGTCTACCTTTGTGAGTATAAAATGAGCAGTTTGCTTGTATGAGTGCAGTGTGAGCAATGTGAGTGCTGGGTGAGTTGTATGCATTGGGAGTTCAGGGTGAAGGGATGGCTTGCGGGGTGTAGAATGAGTGGTGTGCATGTATGAGTGTAAGGTGAATTGGTCTGTGTGAGAGTAGAATGAATGGTGTATCTGTGTGTGTGTGCACAGTGAATAATGTGCCTTAATGCAGTGTTTCAGTGTGTTTATGAGTGCATCTATGCGGGGTAAGCAAAGTGCTTGAATGTAGGGTAAGCAATATGTCTGAGTGAATGTAGGGTAGGTGGTGTATCTTTGTAAGTGTGGGGTAAGTGGTGTGCTTTGTGAGTGCAGGGTTAGTAATATGCCTGAGTGCAAGTTCTCAGTGTTCATTGAGAGTGCAGGATGAGTGGTGTGCCTGTATAAGTACAGGGTGCAGTACATTAAAGACAGACCTGTTGGGATTGCCAATGCTTGTTAAACAATTTAGCAGGGAAATGGGCTTTCAATTCACTCTTTAATTTTTAAATGTTTGGGTAAGCGTCCTTTCTAGTCTCAATAGAAAGTGGTACCATTTTGCTAGTATCTCTCAGTTACGCATACAAGCAAGATATGTGCGCACACAAGCAGGTCACTGCTGCACAAACATAAAAATAATTAGAGGGAACACTGCATAGAAGTATTATTTTGTCCCAGGAATGCTGAACAGTCACACCATATATTTTGTTTTTAAATTTTTTGTTATTGCAGAGAAAACACCAAACACACACCAATAACTTACATAACTAATAATCTGAGGAAATTTATTACAGAATAAATCAAGGAAACTAAAAGCGGCTAAAAGAAAAAGAAGGAGTCACAAAAATGTAATCAGTTAAATACCATTCATCCTGATATCAGTGTAAGTGGTCCCAATAATGAGAAGCAATACTTCAAATGTCAGCATAATCTTTTTTATGTATGCTATGTGTATTTGTAAAGCGCACTATCACCCGCATAGGTATTCTGCCTATGATAAGTTGGTTAATTGAAAAGCCAGGTATTCAACTTCTTGCGAAAATCAAGATGAGAGGAGAGTGCTCTGATGTGGATTGGGAGGTTATTCCCCGCTTTAAGAGCGATGTAAGAGAACACTCATCCTCCTGATCTGGTTCTGTGTATGTGTGGGATGTGTGTGAGTAGCAGAGTTGTATGGGTGGTTAGTGGAAGGAGGTGCAACTGTTCAGGTAGGTGGTGCCTGAGTTCTGAAGTGCGTTGAATGTGTGTGTCTGTAGTTTGAATTGAGCGCGCTCGTGTATCGAAAGCCAGTGCAGTTACCTGAGGTGTGGTGTGATGTGAGTTCTGTGTGGGAGGTTGAGGATGAGTCTTGCTGCTGAGTTCTGGAAGGTCTATAGTCTTCTAGTGAGTTGCTTGGTGATCTCAGCGTAGAAGGTATTTCCATAGTCTAACTTGGTAGAGGCTTGGGTGCGAGTTGCAGTTTTTCTAGTGTTGCTTGGGAGCCATTTGAAGATCTTCCTGAGCATACTCAGGGTGTGGAAGCAGGATGCAGTGACTGCATTGACTTATGTCGTCATGTCTAGTTTGGTGTTGAGTATTCCAGGTTTCCTGGCATGAGTTCTGGGTGTCAGTCCAAGTTCGGTGAGCCACCAGCTGGAGTCCCATGGTGAGATGTTCTTGACAAAGATCACTACTGCTGTCTTCTCAGTGTTTAGCTTGAGACCGTAGACTTTCATGCACTTTACAACTTTCGTCATGCAGGTGGTGAACCTGTGTCTTCTTTGGGGGTCTTGTGCAAGAGGGGGAGTATGAGTTCTGTGTTGTCTGCTGCTGGCAATAGCAAGTTTGAGTTCATAATAATGGACAATCAAATTCCACCATTTGTCCATATTTGGGGCTCTTGAGCCATGCACAGTTGTGCTACAGTGATTGTTACAAATGTAACATAAACAATTATCTGTGGAATATTATTGTCATTACCCAGCATAATACATTGTGCGGTTTAAACCAGATTGTCATTAAATATGACGTAACCTCCGAATAATATTTGAACAGACCTCAGAAAGACTGTAACAAGCCACAAACCTAAGGAGATCATCTGCATTTGGTTATCCACATTTGGGATAGTTTGAAATTAGTCTAATTTTGGATTTATACAATTTATCAAGAGAATAATATTGTCTATTTACAGTTTTAAACTGTTGTAGTATTACATTAGAGGACTTATAGTTTTGTGTGTCAACTAAAAAAGCATTTTTTTGCAACCTTTATTATTTATGGTTTAACAGGGCAATACAAAATAAAATTAATGGATATCAATATCATACAAGTCTCCCAGTAGGAAGCATACAATAAGACAGGAGCAGTAAGATAATAAAAGAGGACAGTGGTGACCATACTATAAGCTTCCTTAGTGGGTCAGAGTATCGCTAGAAGGGGAAACAGAGAGAACTATTCTACTGAGTTGCTGTCTAAGGATACAGAATCGAAGCACAATAGGAGACAGAACAAGGTGGGGAACAGGGGTTCAGGACAGGGCCACCGAAGGGGACTGTTAGACCTGGCATCCTTGGCGTGGGTCTCCCTTCCATTTTTACGTAATGCCTCCACGGTTGCCGATATGTTTTTGCTGGACTAGATGCTCATGGGCACTTTGCCGCTGCTAATCAGTGCCAAAGTGCAAGTGCTCCCTATCGTTAATTGATACATGTATTAGTGACTCCATGATTGGATGATTGGTTTACTTGTCAGTCCCTAGTACAGCGCACTCAGTGTGCCCAGGGCTTGTAAATCCAATGCCGCTGGTGGGCTTGCAGCACTGGTTGTGCCACCCACAGAAGCGGCTTGTAAAATGTGTCTCAGGCCTGCCATCGCAGAGCCTGTGTGCAGCCTCGGGCTGCCATGTCGACTTGGTGAGTACACCCACTTACCAGTCCCTAAACCTTCCCTTTACTGCATGTTGGTCACCCCTAAAGTAGGCCCTAGGGCAGGGTGCATTGTAAGTATAAGGTAGGACATGCCCTGGTGTGTGTGGCATGTCCTAATAGTGAATTACAGCCATTTTCGTTCTTCACTATTGCAAGGCTACCTGCTCCCCATAGGCCAGAATGGGCAGACTGACTATTACACCTTATAGTCAGAACTGACCCAGGGAACATGGTAGAAAAACGAATTTAGTATGCCTGAACTCAGGATGATAAAATACATCTTTTAGTGAAGTTGGTTTTAACATTCTGTGTTCGAAAATACCACTTTTAGAAAGTGGGTATTTTCTTGCCTAACTATCCAAGCCTGCCTCTGCTAGGTTGTGTATTCCTTGTCTGGAGATTGAGTGACAGGGGCTGGGGGTGGCTACAGGAGACAGGGTGAGTCAGCGCAGGGCTGAATAGAAAGATCTGCATCCAGAGTGGAGGGAGGAGCTGCACCTGGGTCTGAATAGGGCTGTGCCTGCCTTCCACAATGCTGGCTCCACCTCCTGCCGGGCGGCTGAGCACTCTGCCCCACATTCTGAAAGGAAAGAAGGAGTCAGAAAAACAAAGTACTCCAGAACTGACCAGAACTGGTTTTGGACTAGGCAGAGGCCTCTCTGCCTCCAGAGAACAAAGAGAATCAGGGTATAAGAGGGCACCCAGACCCCAGGAAAATCAGATCACTTTTGGGAACAAGAAGAAACCTTTGCTGAGGAGCGGAACCAAGAAGAAACTGAGGAGAGACTATCCCTAAGCCTGAAGTGCTGCTTGGGGGATTGGCCTGCAGTGGTTTGCCTGACTGCCAAAGAGAGGAGAAAGGAACTTTTGCTTTGCTGTGACTTTCATCAACTTGTGAAGGATCTCCAAGGGCTTGGAAGAGAGCTTGCCCCCTGACCGAAGTCCCAGGACCATTGGACTTCACCCCCTTTGTGAGTTGCTGCTGGAAACTCTGTTTCAGTGGCTACAGAGGTAGGGAGCTGTGACCGACTCTCACGACCGACTCGGTGTCCTGTAAGCACCGCATCGAAGCACCGTCTCGCCCTGCAACGCACGGCCCTGGTCTCACCGACTCCGTCAACGAGCCGCTGCCTGCACCGCATCGAGGGACAACGCGTCCTGCAACGCTTCGCTACGCCGAATCGAACTGGTCCGACCGACACGGTCACTGCTGCTGAGTTCGAGTCCTGTAACCGCACCGGAGTTGGGCACCGCTCGCACGCTTTGCGGCGCACCGCCCGACTCGCACCGCTGTCCGGACTGATCGGCGCCAGCTCCTGAATCCGGCTCCGTCGCCGCACCGCAACCTGCCAGCACCGCATCGAAGCACCGTCTCGCCCTGCAACGCACGGCCCTGGTCTCACCGACTCCGTCTCGGCAGCGTCAACGAGCCGCTGCCTGCACCGCATCGAGGGACAACGCGTCCTGCAACGCTTCCATTTTTGCATCGCGACCGCGGCAGACAGCCATCCGGCTCGCACGCCCGTGCCTGCCGCTTCAAGTAAAGGTACTGTGACCGAGTCTGTCTATGCTGTGTTGGCCCGTCTCGACGCGGTCAGCTGGATTTGTTAGACTCTGTTTGTTCTCGACATCGCCGTAGCCGGAGGAGGCTACCGACTCGCACAGAACCTTGAATGAAGCCTTTTTGATCAGAACTAAGTATTCTTAACAGTATTGTGGATTATTTTTGTCGTTTATGGTCTTGTGATAAATCTATATAAAGTATACCTATTTTTATAAATATATAACCTGTGTGGTGTCCATTTGTAGTGTTGTCACTTGATTACTGTATGTGTTCACAAATGCTTTACACACTGCCTCTGAACTAAGCCTGTCTGCTCGTGCCAAGCTACCAAGAGGGTGAGCAGGGGTTATTTCGGGAGTGTACCTACTTTCCCTGACTAGACTCAAGGGTCCCTATTTGGACAAAGGTACCTACCTCTGCCAACTAGAGACCCCCAAATCTAACATTGGTGGTCAGCGGTGAGGATTCTGGACTTGCATTTGTGACTCATGTACAGTGATTGGTGAACACTACTTAGTGAGTGCAGACCAAAACGCAACCACATACTTTAATAGCATTTTTTCTGGGATTTCCTATTTTTGCAAATGCCAAGTTCAGTCACTATGGAGAAACCAGCATCAGTAGCCTCTGTTGAATGTGATTGGGAAGAAGAGAGGCTAGAATGCTACACCCTTAAGCAGCTCAAGCAATTCTGCAAAAAGTTTAAAGTGTCCATGACCGGGATCTCCAGGAAGGAGGACCTCCAAAGGCGCTGAGGGCCTGGGTCGAGATCAAGGAGTGCCCCTGTGGAGGGGCTGAGAATGCAGAAGGGCAGCTGGAGGGGCTATTGGGTCTAGGGGCTAGAAGACCACCTTCCCCAGTAGGTAGCAGTGTTTCTGCCCGAGGACTGTCTCCAGAGGAGTTGGAGGACAGGAAAGAGAGTAGGATGCACGAAATGGAGCTGACCAAACTCAAGCTGAATAAGCAGTTAGAATTCGAAATGCAAACAAGGAAATTAGCCCTAGAGGAAAAGAAAATGCAGTTTGAACATGAGAAAGTTTTGAGGAGTTGGAATTGAAGGCCAAGAGCTTAGAGATTACTCCCTCTGGTGGCAGTGTACCGCCTGTGCCTGTTGAAGCTAGGGTGTATATTCCCAAAGATGTGGTGAAGGAGTTTTTAAAAATGACGACATAGGGCAGTGGTTCAAAGCCTATGAGGTAGCCATGTCTTCCCACCGGGTCCCTGAGAAGGATTGGGGAGCGGGGTTGTGGGGACGGTTCCTTAGTGAAGGGCGGGATACCTTGTTGGATTTGCCCTCTGAAGTCTATAATTCGTACAGCCACATGAAGGATGCCTTAATGACTAGGTATGGTTTGACCCCTGAGCTTTATAGGCAAAGGTTCAGGAACTGTAGTAAGATTGAAAGCAGTACCTGGGTTGAATATGTGACCTTCTTTTGCAGAGCCTTGGATGGTTGGGTAAAGGGTAGCAAAGCGACTGATTTTCAGGCGCTCTTTGATTTAATTGCCTGGGAGCACTTGTCCGGTAATTGTTTTCCTGAGCTACGCCAGCACCTGATTGATAGTAAGCTGACTAACCCTAGGCAGCTTGCTGAGAGAGCGGACCGCTGGGTGAGTACCCGGGTCCACAAGGGTCACGTGGGAGACTCCGCCAAGGGTGGGCAGGGTCCCCAGCAGAAGAGTGGGGGGACAAGGGTAAACAGAAGGAGTTCCATAAAGGGCCCCAAAGTAGACCCCAAGGGAACCAAGGGAAAGGTTCCCAGCCTCCCCCTGAGAAGAAGCCAGTGGCCCTGACAGGCCCCCTGTTCACCAGGGACCACTGGTATGTTACAAGTGTGGCGCCCCTGGCCACAAGGCAAACGATCCTCGTTGCCCTTTGCATGGAAAACCAGCACCCACCAGTGCAGTCCCCCGGCAGTTGGCTAGTGTAGCCCTGGGGGAGGAGTTGGGTGCCCAAGGTGGGGGATCCCACAGTGTTTTCCCTTGTCTCATTAGGAGACTCTGAGATGGTCCCTAGGACCCCGCTGCCTGAGAACACTAAGAAATACAGGCAGTGGGTGACCATCAATGGCCATAGGGTGGAGGCTCTGAGAGACACAGGAGCCAGTGTGACAGCTGTCAAGTGTCACCTGGTGTCTAAAAAGCAGGTTATCCCTGATGCATTCTATCCGGTTGTTGCCGCTGACAACACAGAGAGTCACTGCAAGGTGGCTCAGGTTCCCTTTGAGTGGGGGGGTCTCGGGTACTCTTCAAGTAGCTGTGAGGCCAGCCATGCCTGTTGACTGTTTGTTAGGGAACGATTTGGAGAGCTCACCTTGGGCTAAGGTGGAGCGGAGTGCGCATTTAGAAATGTTGGGCTTGCCTGATTGGGCATGTGTGACCACCCGGTCAATGGCAGCTAAAGGTGTTCAAGAGGACCTGGAGCCTGAGAGGGAGGCCCAGGTGCCTGCCGGAGAGAGAGGAGGCAGGGGCGCGGGAAACCGGCCCCGAGGTTCCCACGGTCCAGGAGGAGGCAGACCCTGAGGGGGATGCCCTGGAGCCTACAGGGGAACAGGTAGCTGAACTGGGGGACCTACCTGAGCTGACCCATTGGCAGCAAGAAGGAGGACCCTCCAGGGAAGAGTTCTGCAAGGAGCAGAACAGATGCCCTTCTCTCGTGGGTCTGAGGCAACAGGCCACAGACCAGGCAGCAGGTGATCAGTCTGGATCACATTGGGTTTACTGGGAGAATGGTCTCCTGTATTCCAGAGCCTAAGGTTGCTGAGCCTGGGTCAGCCCGTGTGCTGGTGGTACCCCAGCGCTTCAGAGCCTTCCTACTGGGGTTGGCTCATGATGTACCGTTAGCGGGACATCTGGGGCAGGACAAGACCTTTGACAGGCTTGTTACCCATTTCTATTGGCCCCAGATGCGCAGGAGTGCCGCCACTCACTGCAGAACATGCCAGACTTGCCAGGCAAGTGGAAAGAGTGGGAGGAAGCACAAGGCTCCTCTCCAGCCATTCCCTGTGGTCAGCACCCCCTTTGAACGGGTGGGTATTGACATTGTGGGGCCACTGGACCCCAAGACAGCCATGGGCAACAGGTTTATCCTGGTCTTGGTGGACCATGCCACCCGGTACCCTGAAGCCATCCCTCTGAGGACAGTGACGGCCCCCGTGGTGGGACGGGCACTGATGGGAATTTTCTCACGTGTGGGATTCCCTCAAGAGGTGGTGTCTGACAGAGGTACCAACTCGTGTCCAAGTACATGAAGTCCCTGTGGCAGGAGTGCGGTGTAACTTACAAGTTCACCACTCCTTACCACCCTCAAGGAAATGGGCTGGTTGAGAGATTCAACCGGACCCTCAAGGAGCATGATTATGGGTCTGGAAGAACCCATGAGGCGTAAATGGGACGTCCTCTTACCATGCCTGTTGTTTGCATACCGGGAGGTGCCACAGAAGTCTCTAGGGTTCAGTCCCTTTGAGCTCCTCTATGGACACCCGGTGCGAGGACCTCTGAGTTTGGTCAAGGAAGGCTGGGAGCAATCTCCCAGGAAACCTCCCCAGGATGTATACAGTTACATGCTGGCCTTCAGGAACCAGACTAGGCGTTTCAGAGAACTTGCTGAGGCAAATCTGGAAGCCAGCCAGGAGGAGATGAAGCGGTGGTACGACCAGAATGCCACTCTGGTAGAGCTTCAGCCTGGTCAGAAAGTGTGGGTCATGGCCCCTGTGGAGCCCTGTGCGCTCCAGGACAGGTGGACCGGCCCTTTTACGGTGGTGGAGCGCAAGAGTCCAGTTACCTATCTGGTGGACTTGCAGTCTCCCAGGAACCCCTTGCGGGTCCTGCATGTGAACCGCCTGAAGCCCCACTTGGAGAGGTCCCAAGTGGGCATGCTCTTAGCGACAGATGATGGAATGGAGGAGGAGACCGAGCCTCTTCCTGACCTCCTGTCAGCCCGAGAGCAAGATGGATCAGTGGAGGAGTAAACCTCTCTACCTCCCTGACACCTGAGCAGCAGGGTGACTGTCGCCACTTGTTGGGACAGTTCCTGACCTGTTCTCCCTGGTTCCCAGTGTCACTCATTGGTGCGTCCATGATGTGGACACTGGGGACAGTCTTCCTGTGAAGCACAAGGCTTACAGGGTGACTGACAGGGTCAGAGCCTGCATCAGGAGGAGGTCTCCAAGATGTTTGCGCTAGGAGTGATTGAGTCCTCTAACAGCCCTTGGGCCAGCCCCGTGGTCTTGGTTCCAAAAGCTGCCGCGCCTGGTGCCACACCAGAACTCCGGTTCTGTGTGGACTACAGAGGACTCAATTCCGTCACCAGGACTGACGCCCACCCCATCCCCAGAGCTGATGAGCTCATAGATCGGTTAGGGGCTGCGGCGGTACCTCAGCACGTTTGACTTAACGTCTGGATACTGGCAGATCGCCTTGACTGATGGGGCAAAGAGAGGTCAGCATTCTCCACACCAGATGGGCACTACCAGTTCCGGGTGATGCCCTTTGGGATGAAGAATGCCCCTGCCACCTTTCAGAGGTTGGTCAGCCAGGTGTTGGTTGGACTGGAGGATTTCAGTGCCGCCTACCTGGATGACATCGCAGTGTTCAGTGCCCGTTGGGAAGAGCATCTGCGCCACCTCTGGGAAGTGTTGATGGCGCTGCGGAGGGCAGGCCTCACAATCAAGGCGAGTAAGTGCCAGATTGGGCAGGGTTCTGTGGTGTACTTGGGACACCAGGTTGGGAGCGGCCAGGTGGCGCCCCTCCAACCGAAGAGTGATACCATTCTGGCTTAGGAGCCCCCAAGACCCAGACAGAGGTGAGAGCCTTCCTAGGACTCACCGGGTATTACCGGAGGTTCGTCAAGGGTATGGCAGCATTGTTGCCCCTTGACCGAGCTGACTTCAAGAAGCAGCCCAGGAAAGTGATTTGGACTGACGCCTGTCAAAAGCTTTTGACACCTTGAAGACTGCCATGTGCACGGCACCTGTGCTCCAGGCACCCAACTTCTCCAATGAGTTCATTGTTCAAACCGGCAGCTTCAGAGCATGGTGTAGGGGCTGTTCTATCACAGATCAATGAGGAGGGCCTAGACCAACCTGTAGCCTTCATCAGTAGGAGGTTACTTCCCGGGGAACAGAGATGGAGTGCTATCGAGCGTGAGGCATTTGCTGTGGTCTGGGCACTGAAGAAGCTGAGACCATACCTGTTTGGGACTCACTTCCGGGTTCAGACAGACCACAGGCCCCTCAGATGGTTGATGCAGATGAGGGTGAGAATCCAAAGCTGTTGAGGTGGTCCATTTCCCTACAGGGGATGGACTTTACGGTGGAACACCGCCCTGGTACAGAACACGCCAATGCTGATGGACTGTCCAGATTTTTCCGCCTTAGCGATGAGAACTCCCTAGGGGTAGGATAGTTCTCCCCACATTTCAGCTGGAGGGGACACGTGTTAGACCTGGCATCCTTGGCGTGGGTCTCCCTTCCATTTTTACGTAATGCCTCCACGGTTGCCGATATGTTTTTGCTGGACTAGATGCTCATGGGCACTTTGCCGCTGCTAATCAGTGCCAAAGTGCAAGTGCTCCCTATCGTTAATTGATACATGTATTAGTGACTCCATGATTGGATGATTGGTTTACTTGTCAGTCCCTAGTACAGCGCACTCAGTGTGCCCAGGGCTTGTAAATCCAATGCCGCTGGTGGGCTTGCAGCACTGGTTGTGCCACCCACAGAAGCGGCTTGTAAAATGTGTCTCAGGCCTGCCATCGCAGAGCCTGTGTGCAGCCTCGGGCTGCCATGTCGACTTGGTGAGTACACCCACTTACCAGTCCCTAAACCTTCCCTTTACTGCATGTTGGTCACCCCTAAAGTAGGCCCTAGGGCAGGGTGCATTGTAAGTATAAGGTAGGACATGCCCTGGTGTGTGTGGCATGTCCTAATAGTGAATTACAGCCATTTTCGTTCTTCACTATTGCAAGGCTACCTGCTCCCCATAGGCCAGAATGGGCAGACTGACTATTACACCTTATAGTCAGAACTGACCCAGGGAACATGGTAGAAAAACGAATTTAGTATGCCTGAACTCAGGATGATAAAATACATCTTTTAGTGAAGTTGGTTTTAACATTCTGTGTTCGAAAATACCACTTTTAGAAAGTGGGTATTTTCTTGCCTAACTATCCAAGCCTGCCTCTGCTAGGTTGTGTATTCCTTGTCTGGAGATTGAGTGACAGGGGCTGGGGGTGGCTACAGGAGACAGGGTGAGTCAGCGCAGGGCTGAATAGAAAGATCTGCATCCAGAGTGGAGGGAGGAGCTGCACCTGGGTCTGAATAGGGCTGTGCCTGCCTTCCACAATGCTGGCTCCACCTCCTGCCGGGCGGCTGAGCACTCTGCCCCACATTCTGAAAGGAAAGAAGGAGTCAGAAAAACAAAGTGCTCCAGAACTGACCAGAACTGGTTTTGGACTAGGCAGAGGCCTCTCTGCCTCCAGAGAACAAAGAGAATCAGGGTATAAGAGGGCACCCAGACCCCAGGAAAATCAGATCACTTTTGGGAACAAGAAGAAACCTTTGCTGAGGAGCGGAACCAAGAAGAAACTGAGGAGAGACTATCCCTAAGCCTGAAGTGCTGCTTGGGGGATTGGCCTGCAGTGGTTTGCCTGACTGCCAAAGAGAGGAGAAAGGAACTTTTGCTTTGCTGTGACTTTCATCAACTTGTGAAGGATCTCCAAGGGCTTGGAAGAGAGCTTGCCCCCTGACCGAAGTCCCAGGACCATTGGACTTCACCCCTTTGTGAATTGCTGCTGGAAACTCTGTTTCAGTGGCTACAGAGGTAGGGAGCTGTGACCGACTCTCACGACCGACTCGGTGTCCTGTAAGCACCGCATCGAAGCACCGTCTCGCCCTGCAACGCACGGCCCTGGTCTCACCGACTCCGTCAACGAGCCGCTGCCTGCACCGCATCGAGGGACAACGCGTCCTGCAACGCTCGCTACGCCCGAATCGAACTGGTCCGACCGACACGGTCACTGCTGCTGAGTTCGAGTCCTGTGACCGCACCGGAGTTGGGCACCGCTCGCACGCTTTGCGACGCACCGCCCGACTCGCACCGCTGTCCGGACTGATCGGCGCCAGCTCCTGAATCCGGCTCCGTCGCCGCACCGCAACCTGCCAGCACCGCATCGAAGCACCGTCTCGCCCTGCAACGCCACGGCCCTGGTCTCACCGACTCCGTCTCGACGGCGTCAACGAGCCGCTGCCTGCACCGCATCGAGGGACAACGCGTCCTGCAACGCTTCCATTTTGCATCGCGACCGCGACAGACAGCCATCCGGCTCGCACGCCCGTGCCTGCCGCTTCAAGTAAAGGTACTGTGACCGAGTCTGTCTATGCTGTGTTGGCCCGTCTCGACGCGGTCAGCTGGATTTGTTAGACTCTGTTTGTTCTCGACATCGCCGTAGCCGGAGGAGGCTACCGACTCGCACAGAACCTTGAATGAAGCCTTTTTGATCAGAACTAAGTATTCTTAACAGTATTGTGGATTATTTTTGTCGTTTATGGTCTTGTGATAAATCTATATAAAGTATACCTATTTTTATAAATATATAACCTGTGTGGTGTCCATTTGTAGTGTTGTCACTTGATTACTGTATGTGTTCACAAATGCTTTACCACTGCCTCTGAACTAAGCCTGTCTGCTCGTGCCAAGCTACCAAGAGGGTGAGCAGGGGTTATTTCGGAGTGTACCTACTTTCCTGACTAGACTCAAGGGTCCCTATTTGGACAAAGGTACCTACCTCTGCCAACTAGAGACCCCCAAATCTAACAGGGACCCTGACAGATTACCATGTGGCGAGGATAGCATTATATAATCAGTCACAGGTTAATACACGTCCCTAGGACAACAAAGTCAGCCAGTGACAATTTGTACATTACCCCATTACCCGATCTAGTTTCGAGGGGGTGGTAGAGCATCTAGTGAGCTCAAGTAGAGTTTACATTGTCACTCGCAAGGAAGGGACACCAGACTACCTCAAATTTGTGTAGCTTGTAATTGAACTGGTAGGTAATTCTTTCCTGGCAGGCTACTCTGTTGAGTTTGAGCAGCCATTTGTTGCAAGTCGGTAGGGTGGGTTGTCACCAACGGCGAAGTATATAAAGTTTGGCCATGGTCAGCGAAGCTGCCAGCCAACAGTGTTCGTGCATTTACACATCAGGGAGATGTGATATGTCATGGAGAGATCACTGATGCAATATTGGGGTAAAAAATATCATTGACAAAAATATTGTGTCAAAAATATCGTTTACCACAATATTGTGCTGCTATACTTACAATGAATGGTAAGTACCAAAATATGGGAAGAAAATATTGTTGACACAAATATCATCCAAAAAAATACCAAAATATAGATTTTTTAATTCAAATAAAGTTTATAGTAATAAATAATACATATTTTAATATATAAATTTAATATAATAGAAATTAAATAAATTCCACTAATATCTAATACTATATATATAACTATATACCTATATAAACACAAAAACATATATATATTGTTAGAAGGTGGTTCTGACCATCTGAGCCGCCCGGTCTTTTCGCTTTTTGAACACCTATTTGTTGAGCTTTTACTGTGGGAGAGCCTCATAAGTTGGGACTCACCCACAGTGAACTCATGATGAAAGGGACTGCATGTGTATTTTCACCGGTGTCCCCCTGGCGCGAGTAGGCCGCTTGCGCTGCCGCCAGAGTAAGGGGCACTGGGCTGGTTACATGCAAACACGTGTGCATGCGTGTGCACAAGTGTAAGGGCAGCCCAGGAGCAGCTACAAATTGAATGGTGTGGCAGGACTTATGCAGAACTGGGTGGTGACATGGAATGGGCTTTCTACAATGGGAAGAAACATTTGAGGGAAAGTCAGTGTGCTTTACTGTTTTTATTCAATTATTCTCTTGTGAGGATGGGGAGCACATGGGCTAGTTTTACTTTCCTAGGGCCTACAAATTCCAGACATGCACCAAGGTCCACTGTAACTTATGTGAGAAGAAGTATTCTGCAGAGTCCAAAGTCATATTTGACTGCTTTTGGGTCATCAAGAAATGTTATATTTCTCTGAGTCAGCTCATAACCAGGGCCTGGCTGGGGCTGTCCCGGCCAGGCTGAATTAATGACCTTCCTCCCCCAGCCAGCCCTGCACAACAAGCATTCCAAGGGCGAAGGCCTCCACTCCAAGAAGTAGATGGGTGGAGCTACAGGTTCATCCATCAGCAGCTGTCACCTGGTGCCAGGCACCAAGCTGCTCTGGACAGAAGGCAGCGAGGGGGGAAGGGGCTCTCAGAGACCATGTGGCATGAGACCCCTGGACGACGCCATTTTGAACAAACCCAGAGGTCCTGGGCAGGAAGGAGGGAGCAGGGGCAGAGAAGTGATGTGTCGCTGTGTGATAGGGCCAGCAGAGACTTCCTGCCAGCCCCCTCCCCAATTCTTTTAAAAGAGTTTGCACAGGAAGAGGAGCTCTCTCTGGGGTGTGGTCTGCTGAGGCAGAGGGGGCTGGAGCCTGGTGCCATGGGCAGTTGGAAGGAGGAACCCCTGACTGTCCCAGGATCTGAATAGCGCCAGGAGAGGAGTCCAGGACCAGTAGAGCAGGAGCAGGGGCCTCTGCGCAAGGAGAAGAGAGGCCCAGGGGGAGAGCCAGGTGAAAGACTGGCGCAGGGAGCCAGTGAAAATAGCTCCCTGCTGAAGTTCACCCTCTTGGAGGCGAGGAGGGCGGCGAAAAGTGCTCCAGATGGGTAGAGCTGGCCATCAGGAGCGAGAGGAGGCCAGAATGGTGCAGATCGGACCCCTGGGGGCTGAGATATGCCCCCAAGAAGGTAGGCGACCTTTGACCTCTGGCTGGCCCGACGACGCAGCGCATGGGGCTCCGCCGCCGGTCTCCAGGATGCCCCCGGGGTGGGTCAGGTCCTGGGGGCTGCCCCCACGCGAAGCAAAGTCAGGGAGCACTGTCGTGCTCCCCGTGAAGTGTCCCCAAAGGGGTGCCAGGAGCCCACCCTGCCCCCAGCGAAAGCGGAAGCCGGGGAATGCCGTCGCGCTCCCCGTGCAGTTTCCAAGTGGGGGCCCGGGATCCCCATCTCCGGGCCCCCGTGTGGTGGAGAGGAGGCTGGGAGCGCCATCGCACCCCCGCGAAGAAGACTCGGGGGCCCGGGACCCCAACTCCGGGCCCCGCTGAAAAGTGAAGCCAGGGAGCGCCGTCGCGCTCCCCGTGAAGATTGCCCAAGCGGGGGGGCCAGGAGCCCACCCTGGCCCCCGGAGGAGAAGTTAAGCCGGGGAGTGCCGTTGCGCTCCCCACGAAGATGGCCCAGGGGCCCGGGACCCCATCTCTGGGCCCCGAAGAGTGGAAGAGGAGGGGGGAGTACTGCCACACTCCCCCGCGGTAGCAGGAAGGCGGGGGGAGTGCCGTCGCACTCCCCCAAAGACCCGCTGCCGAGGAGACCGCCTCGCGTCTGCCCCTAGGAGCGGGCAGACCTGCCTTGGAGTGCCGGCTCCCGCAGCAGCACACAAGGGTGCTGGCAAGGCGGGGAGCCGGCAAGGGCAGCAGGGTTGGGCTACCCGGGCTGCCCTCCATCGATTTGGCAATGCGGTGGCCCGGGGGGGACCGGGCCCCGCGAGAAGAAGAGCGGTCGGGGGTGGGCTCCCCTAGCCGCAGGAAACACTCACCGCAGCAGGAGCAGCCGAGGCTGGGCTCCCAGAGCTGCGATACATCCCCTGGGGGTCCGGGATGGGACCGGGTCCCCCCACGATGAGCTGGATGCGGCGAAGCCACCAGCGGTGCTATCGCGGCTCTCCCCAAAGCAGCGGGGGAGCCGCTACTATAATATTCACGGAAGACAAGGAAGCGCCCCATAATTCCTTGCAGGACCGGACCGGCCTGCAAGGGCAAACAGCTTTTTCTTAGTCTGTGGTGGCCCCAGAGGACGGGGTCACCACCAGAGTGAGTGCAGAGGTGCAGGGGAGCTGCAGGAGAAACGCAGCCTCCCCCAGCCCGAAGAAGAAAAGTCCCTCCCTAAGTCTCTGGGGACTCTGAAGAAATAACCCCTCAAGGGCTCAGCTAGCATTTAATAACCTCCTGGGCTGGAACTTTTGTTCTACAGCTGGGGGTGTATTGAGAAGTGCATCAAGGTGTGAAGGGCTGAGTTGGGGATGTCTGGAGAAGGGCATCCCCTGGAGGTGAAGAGGTCTAAATGCACCACAAATGCATTTACCTATGTTATTTCTTTTTAGAGGGACTGGAAGTCACTTGTGTTATGTGAAGTACCTGTGTAAGGTGATGTCATAAGCAAAGTGGGGTTATGTTGCTGGACATTCCTGCTAGGGTGTCTGGCTGTATTTGCGTAATCCTGTGATTTTACCTGTGATGCCTTTTAGAGGCTGTGATTGCAATGCATTATAATTGTTATTCTCTATGATAAGTACCTCATTTAAAGTGATGCCCAAACATGTATTCTTGCTGCTGCGTTAGGTGAAGAACAATCCAGACTGTTAGCCCCTAAGATGTAGAGGTGTATACTATATGGTCAGGATGACATGTTCAGTCAGGGTTATGTGTCACCAGGGCAGGTGTGCCTAGTTTAAATGCTTGTTGAGATAACGGGGTGGGTCGCCACTGGGATGGTGCCAGTGCGCAGGGCCCTCGCTCCAGGTTATGTTCGACTAACTGCATTAGGGGGCAAGATGATGTGCATACATGGGAGGTGGTGGTACTAGACCCCACCCCCTTTGGGAGGGGTGGAAATGTTATGCAATGTCACAAAGTAATTCCAACAGCTTATGTATATTTGTAAATTGTTGCATAGTATTAAGTAGTGTGTATGTTTAATAAATGTACTCTTACTTTTATAAAGCAAAGTACAGACTGGACAATCAATTATTGAGTGTTATTTTCTGCGCACCTGTAATTTCAATTACTAGCCCACACCACCTCCCTTGAGTAAGCCTTCAGACTGCTCCTGCAACGCTACCCTCTGAGAGTCAGGCGCTGCACTAGGGTGTTTGGTTCCCAGTGAAGGACAAATGTGACATGTTATTTGTGCAGGCCTCACAGATACTGCCTCGTTTTCCAACATATATATATATATATATATATATATATATATATATACACACATATATATAAATAGTGTAACATAATTAGCGGTCAGGAGCTTACAGGCAGCATCGCGTTGTGAGTGGTCACGACTTGTGAAACCTGTTTGCCCCTGGAGCACCAAACAAAAACATCAAAGGAAGAAAGGAGAGGGTTAATGTCTCGCAGGAACAGAGACTGACCCTGTGTGACATAAATCGAGAAGTGCTTCGGAGCTGGGCACGAAATAAAATTGAAAACTTTCAGTTAAGTAGTGCAAATGGGGAGACAGACTTTGTGTTTTTAAAGATATTAAATAAACTGCCAGCATTGCAAAAGGGGGTGCCGCATATTGAATATTGGTGCACCAAGCGCATTGACATTTCCTGGTATCCAGTCTGATTATTTGGGCACTAGTCAGGATATTTATTAACACTGAAACTGGAACTGGGGCTTTAAGAACGACCACATGGTCTTAATTAATGCTTGTGAATGCATTTAAACTGAATCATGGCGCGCCCTCATCAGTTGACAAAGGCTTGTAATGAAGTTGAAACGCGTCCTGAAAGCTGAAAGCTGCTGGCTGATACATTAAAAACGGATTGAATTTTCCCCCATTTTGGAGTGCCGAAGTTCTCTTTATTGCTGAGGATACAGTGGTGAATATATATATATATATGTATATATATATATATATATATATACACACATATATATAAATAGTGTAACATAATTAGTGATAATATTTATTTTACATTATATAAATTCTTTCAATATTTTAAGTTTATTACGATGAATTTATTCAGTTAATATATTGGTATAATATGAAGATTTGTATAGTGCAGCTTATTACCTGTGAGGGTTTCCAGGCGGTGGAATGTAAAATACATATTTTTGATCAATTATGTTACCACTAAATATATATGTGTGTGTGTGCGCGTAGGGTTTGTGTTACTATCCTTGTGGGGACTTGAGTATGATAACACACTCACGCTGTGGGGACTTGATTGCACTGTGGGGACCTGATCCCAAGTCCCCACAAGGTAAAGTCTTCTAAATGATTAGAAATGACTTCAGAAACGTATGCGCCAATTTTTACAACTTTTTAAAAAATTGCCTTGTGGGGACCTGTGTTTCACCATGTGTGTTTATTTTTTTGCTTAGCTCTGCCCCTGTAGACAGGCGGTGGTACTGCAGCCTTAAACACACAACATATTAAACACACTTCAGTAATTGAATCCCATCTAGCAACAGAGGATAGTGATTTTGAAGGAGCAAACCCATCAGAAAACATAATACCTGAATGCAATGTCCTTTTTAATTTTATGTAACCTTTTTTTAAGAAGAAAATCATTAATCAAATGAGGCTACTGACTTTGCACTTTTATTTTTTGTAGCTATTTTCTTTGAAAAGCTAAGAAATGCACATTTAATTGAATGCTATTGTTTTACATTTCCAACACATTACCGAATCCCTATTTAAGAAATGACGCACTTCATCGGCTTATCAGTACTCATGGATGTGGCAACAATACAAATATTTAAGAAAAGGCATATCAATGTCCAAGAAAGTGGTATAGTATGGTCATTCTCTTTAATCCTTAACCAGTATTCCCCTTTAATATATACTTTGGCATTGAACTCATCAGTTCTTAAAAGTATATGTGAGACGTTAGGATTCATCTAATTATGAGCACCCTATTGAAATAATGACTGTGTTTACAACAGTGTATTTTATACAGCCCCTGCTTTGAAGGTAGTGCATGTGACATAAACAAGCGCAGAAAGATAAAACAATTTTGCACCAAAATATGAAGTCACGCAGCACCCTGTTGGAATCAACTTTGAATTTGCTGCGATGTGTTTTGCTGCAAGGAAAGAAAATCCCTTGTCGCAGTACATCAGTTGGAGATGTCGGAATTTGCCTTGAGAGGAAACTCAAGACAGAACTTTAGAATGGGCAGCCGCAGACAAGTAAATGCACACTAGTGCATAACAAAAACACTGGACGGCAGATCAGGGTGCTGAAAGCCCTTGGAGCTGATTAGTCTCTCCGAGTGGGGTGGGCGCTGCTGCCAGCACACCTTCCAACAGAGAGGTAGTTCAGCTTGGGACTGACAGCAGCCAAGAAGGGAGTCAGGTGCCCGAGCAAAAGCTGCCGCTGATTTCACGCATGCTATTAAAATGCAAAATGCATAATTTTCGAGTTCATCAAGATGATATAGCACCATCCTTGAAAAGCTACTTTATAATTATGCAGTGTATTCTTTGTATGCAGTCTGCAGATTATCGGAGTTTGAGCTCAATGACAGAAATCGAGGCCTTCCAAACTGAAACTCTTGGGGTTATTTTCTTGCTTTCCTTAACCTGTTAGTAGGCCGTTTACTGCCCATTATAGATGCCTAGTGTTTCTTACACCTCCTTCGTACAAAAGGCCTTCATCAAGAAATACCATCAGGAAACACTGCAGCTGGTAGGTGAATTATGTGGACAATTTCTTTCCTAAAGCAAATTGCATATGGCTTCATTCTGCAAACTTTCCGGTAGGCCTGGGTGAAATTTAAATTACACTGGCGAATTCGTACACTTCTGGAAGTTTTGCATTATACACAAGTTCATGATTCCTTCCTATCGTATAGAAATAAAAAGTAAATCTCTGAAACCTGTACCACCAGATAATTACTTCGACTGCAAAGCATAGAAATAGCAAATATTAGACATGTATATTGTGAATGGATCCTTTTTTTCAATTCGAAAAATATTTACTGAGCCCAGTCTAGTTTGCACCTGACTCAGAAAAGCTAAACCTTAAGCAGAATATTCCATTTTATATTTAAAAAAGAAATGCTACAAATATCTAACGCCAGACCTCCGAAATGAAAACAATCTAATTGCATCTGTGCTAGCTTTATTTGATCTTTCAGCATCTAATGCCAATGTGTATATTTGAGCGGCATTTGACTATAATGTGAACTTTGCAGTCTGCTTATTGCTTAGTGCTTATCGTACTTTTCCTAAAACATTTATTATTTCATTTCTTAGATGTGAAGACGGTTTGATTTAAAATTAACTGTTTCTTTAGCTTCATGTTAAAAGAATGCCAGTGTTTTCCGCAGTGTTTTCATGCAGAGAAGTAAAGGTAGCCAGGGCGTTTCCAAGGTCAGCCAAAGATGTGCAAATGCACTTATCATGCATAACAAAGGGCCAGTTAACAAGCCAAGCGGGGCTGAGAACACCTCATGTCAGTGACTGTTGCAGACTGGGGGATGGGCGCAGCTGCAATGGATTACAAACACCTTGTTAGGCGAGCAGACAGACATCAGCAAACAGCACTAGGTTTGCTTGGCCTGAAACTTCAGCAGCGCTCAGAATGAGGTTGAACTTCTGAGACTGTTAACCTGCTTTTGCGCTTCCGATAATGGAAAAAAAAACGTAATAAAGTGCAATTTTTTAAGCGAAGCCCATGCAGTGGGACATTTATTCCTATCTATTACTGATAAATATTGTAAAGAAAAAAAGAGAAAGGCCAGGGCATCCGCATAGTTTAATGGGTGCGCCGCACTCTAAGCATAGTTATCTATTCTAACAGAACACCAGGTTCACCTGCACAAATGTAGAAAGTTTAGTAGCAACATTTCCTATATTTAATAAATAAAACAAAAACTTTTACATTTACATTTTGGGCGTCTCCATTTTATTTTTATTTGAACATTTCAAAATCATTTATATCATATTGTATCATATAATGTGGGAGGGTTGACGAGAAAAGGCAAATTAAGCGGCATAATGCGGCACATTTGTGATAGTATACTTCCCTATTTTGTCATGCTTTTCATACAGGTTAACACTGTTTGGACAAATGTTTCATCTCATTAGTACCAGTTTAAACCCCAAATGCAGCAATATGCAACAGAAAGGAGACCAGAGAACCTTTGCAAAGGGCATTCCACTGCTGGGCAAAGTGTGTCACTTCGGGCTTAGTCGTTTTTGTCCATTTGAGGTAGAAACCTATTTTTTGTTAAAATCTGCAGGTTATGCAGCACATGATGGATTAAGTGGCCCCACGTATAGAGAGGAAAATATTGTGTCTGACTGGCTTAAGACGTTCTCAGCAGCCAGAGTGAAGCTAGGGCACCCAGGCTGACTATTTTGTGATTACAGCCCTCAGCATGATCTTATGCTAAAATCAACATTTATTTTATCTACAACTAAAACAGCAGAATATGCCATTTTAAAATGTATTGCACAATGTTGGAAATGGTACCAAGCATATGAAAAGTGCTTCAGAATTCATCTGGAACCCTCATACTTGTCCTCATAAGGGAAACAACCATGATGAGCACAGCCTCTTTGTGAAATAAGAAGAGCTGCCCTTCTAATGAAAAGGTAAGGCGTGGCTGAATTACTAGTTTGAAGGTACAGTTTTTACATTTGCAGTTTAGGTCGATTTTTTTCTTTTTCCTGTAATATTTCAACAAAATAAGAAAGGGCACTTCCTTATTTCTTAAGAAGCGAAGTATGGATCAGATTCAGAAAATTCCATGCAGAGCCAAAGCTGTGCAATAATCAGCAGTACTGCATTGAATGAATTACAAAAAATTGTGCAGTACCATATGTAGAAGGAGTCGGATGCTGACGTCCTCACACACATTTGTGCTACAAAGTCATTTTAGCCAGAGGCTAAACTTCATGCAATAGCACAAAGGTGAGGTAGGATTACCTTGAGTGAAAACTCGACCCAGCTCCAATGTGAAAAGTCCAGCCTGAACTGCGAAGGTAGGTCCTCCCTAGTTCCACTGGAACCAAGCTATGCCAGGCTGAAGAGCTTTGAAACCATCAACACCAGTCTTGGGTTCCTTGTATTCCGGTCAAGGAGGACCTGGTCTGGGAGTTCAGGCTGGATTGTTCCCATTGGAGCAGAGTCAAGACTAATTTCCAAATGGCTGGGTCCAAATTTAGGTAGCATGATGTGCAAAATAATGGGCTAGGATGTGGGCCGAGTAATTTCCAGTGGTTGGGATTAGTTCAAGCATTCCATCCATTTTTTTTTGCATACCTCAGTGTGATGTCGTAAATGGAATGGATATGCTCAGACATGGGTCCTGTGCCCACTGAGCCGCTGGAACCAAGTTATACCCAGCTGAGGAGTCCTAATAGGGCAAAACCCATCCTGGGTTACTTGTGTTTGAGTTCAAGGAGGACATGTTCTGGCCGTTCATGCTGGACTGTTCCCATTGGAACAGGGTCCAGACAGATTTGCAATAGCTGGGTCCAAACGTAGGTGGGATGGTGTACAAAATAAAAATGGACTGGGATGGGACGTTGAGTATTTACCAGCTGCTGAGATTAGTTAGAGCTTTCCATCCTTCACTTTGTTGTACACTTCAGTTTTTCTTGTTGTGAGCAAGCAATTTTAGATGGAAGCTACCAGACAGAGCAGGCTGCCTGGTTGCATAAGACCAAGGGTCTCATTCATAAGAGGGCTGCGCCGCTGTGGCGGCACTTTTAATGATGCTCCGGTGGCGCAGGCCTCTGAATCACATCTACAAGGCCAAGGAAAGCTACCCTGCATGACTTTTCAAGGCCTCTTAGATATGGCGTTGCCTCACACTGCCCCCGTGCCATGGGTGTTGCTGTAGATGTCCCCACTCAATGCCCATGGTTTTTGACACATTCACAGATTTACAACAAAGCATAAATCTTGGAATGCACCAAAACCCTGCGCCTCCCCAGGGGTGGCATAAGGGTTGTTTTTGTGACAAAAGGTGCCCCTTCCTCCACAAAAACAACCTGATTTCAACACAGACACCCTTGCACCATGGTGCAAGGGTGCCTGCATTGGCACATGGCAGCCATTCGTGCGCCAGCGCTGTGAAAGAGGACAGGAATGCACCATATCTCAAAGATGCAGTGCATTCCTGCCCTTTCCTTTTGATGCAGGGCAATGTAGCAAGAAGCCTTGCGGTGCTGCCCTGTGCCAAAACTTTGTCAGCGTACCAAGATCTTACAGTGAGATAAAAACCCACCCATTGGTTGCCATTGATTGGCTTTATTTTCGTTCTCATTTGCCTACTTCTGCTTAGATGGCTTGTCTTATATTATGTTTGTCCCTCCCGTGGAGCATAACTTCTTTACTTATGTCCTTCCACTCCTCACTTTAAGGGAACTCATTTTCGTGTTTTCCTTTAGCAGTCCACAAGAGTGCACGTGTTTTCCAACTGTCTTGTTTGTGTGCGTCTCGTCTCCTCCCTTTTCTTGTTGTTCCTTCTCACCTGTCTGCTGTTCTCCCTCCTTACTGCTATCTTTTCTTTTGTTTTGTTTAAGCACTCCATGAGTGCATGTGTTTTCTAGCTGTCTCCCTTGTGTGCTTCTCTCCACCCACACTGTGTTGCTTTCTCTTCTCCATGTGCTTCTCTCCCCATGCTGCCTTCTCTCACCCGCATGCTTTAATCCCTTCACTCTGCACACTCTATGTTGTTCTCTATCACCTGCGTACTTCTGTGATATTGTCTGCCTCGTGTGCTTCCCCCCGCTATCATGCACTGCTTTTTCCCTTTTCCCGCTCCTCCATTACCAGGCACCTCCACCACCAAAAGCTGCAGTCCTTTTTTAATTGGCACTTTTGTACTAAAAAATCATATTTTTTTGTATTTACTGATCCAAATGACATCTTTCATCTTGGATCAGTACATAAAAAAATGGCAGCTTTGTCCTTCCACTGGTGAGCACATGTTTTCTAATGCATGTATGCATCAGTGAAAAGATGCCACCACTAGTGTGTCTTTCTTTATTTTTTATTTTGATGATGGTGCACAGCATCCCAATGGTGTACAGCACTGCTAAAAGCAATTGGCAAAGCCAGTAGGCCCAAAAGGCGAGATATATTGGCTTTGTCAATGCTTGTTGTGGTCAGGCGCTGGCCACTCTCTTGATGTTAGAGTGTGTTCTCAAGTACTACCTTAGTTGAGTGATGGTGTCTGTCAAGAGATGCTATCCCTGTGGAAAACCGTGAAGGTATTGCAGCATAAAAGAGCTATGGAATGATGGTAGGGGTGTAAATCTATGAGGATTATGAGAGAGCTGTGGAGGGTTAAGGAGATATGGTTAAGAAGGTAGCGAAAACAACCTGGAGCTGTAGCTAGGTTTGTCAGGCTGTAAACGGAAGCTTTTGAAAGTGAGTACTGGCTGTCGGGGATATAATATGGTTATGTAGGTGCATGTACTGTGAAGAACAAGATGAGGTAAAATGTTGAGTAGTGGAGAAATGTATTGCTTGTAGATATATAAGGACACTGCAAACAGATGCTGCACTGATGGGGCTGTAAATATTTACTACTAAGGAGAGAAGTAGGGAATCTGCAGACCTCTGGAGAAAGGGAGTCTGACCAGAGCCTCAACTCCAGGTAGGATTATTAGAATGAGCAGCATCACAGCTAGGCCCGATATAATTCTGGAGACCTCATCTGTATGGTGGATTTGGTGCATTTCCAAGTTCAGAGTTTGGGTTGAAATTGTGGACTGTTCGTTTCTGACGAGGCACTATGACAATGTGGGTGATCACTACATGTGTGGTTATTCACCTACCACTTGTATTTATTTGGTTTAACACATTTTAATTTGCTAAAGGCAAGAGCAAATGTATATACTGAATGGGGATTTGGAGGAAACATTCCCATATTTAATGATGATGCAGGCATAATGGTTTATTCACAGAGAAAAGTCCCTCCTTTGGAGACAAACATGCTGATGCACGTTTGTATTACATTTTACAAGTGTAGAATGTTCCAGCTGGCTGAGAATCTCCCCGTGTTTCCCTAACCAGTGCTAAAATGCTTGCGCTCATTCCTTTAAACATGGTAAAATTGGCTTACACCCAATTGGCACATTTATTTTACTTGTCAGTTCTTAGTAAAGTAGTACTATATGTACCCAGGGCCTGTAAATTAAATGCTACTAATGGGCCTGCAGCATTTGTTGTGCCACCCACTTAGGTAGCCCCTTAAAACATGTGCCAGGCTTTCCATTGCAGCCTGCGAACAGCTTTGAACTGCCAATTCGACCTAAAAATACCTTACCACCCAAAAACCCATACCCACCCTAAACCCTAGAAATTCCCTTGCCACCCAAAAAACCCATACGCACCCTAAAACCTAAAAAAGCCCACATCACCTAAAAACCCATACCTACCCTAAAACCTAAAAAATCCCTTACCACCCAAAAACCCATACCCACCCTAAACCCTAAAAATTCCCTTGCCACCCAAAAACCCATGCCCACCCTAAACCCTAAAAATTCACTTGCCACCCAAAAACCCATATCCACCCTAAGACATAACTTACCACCCAAAAACCCATAACCACTCTAAACACTAAAAATTCCTTATCACCCAAAAACCCATACCCACCCTAAACCATAAAATTGCCCTTGCCACCAAAAAACCCATACCCACTCTAAACCCTAAAAAGCCCTTATCACCTAAAAACCTATACTCACCCTAAACCCTAAAAAGTCCCTTACCACCCAAAAATCCATACCCACCTAAACCCTAGAAATTCCCTTGCCATCCAAAAATCCCATTTGCACCCTAAAACCCCAAAAAGCCCATATCACGTAAAAACCTATACCTACCCTAAAACCTAAAAAATCCCTTACCACACAAAAACCCATACCCACCCTAAACCCTAAAAGTTCCTGTGCCACCCAAAAACCCATGCCAACCCTAAACCCTAAAAATGCCTGTGCTGCCCAAAAACCCATATTCATCCTTAACCCTAAAAGAGCCCTTATCATCTAAAAACCTATAATCACCCTAAACCCTAAAGAATACCTTGCCACCAATACCCACCATAAACCCTAGAAATTCCCTTGCCACCCAAAAACACATACCTACCCTAAACCCTAAGACAAACCTTACAACCAAAAACCCATAACCACCCTAAAAATTCCTTATCACCAAAAAACCCATACACACCCTAAACCATGAAATTTTCCTTGCCCCTCAAAAACCCACACCCACCCTAAACCTTAAAAATTCTCTTGCCACCCAAAAACCAATACACACCGTAAAACCTACAAAATTCCTTGCCACCAAAAATCCCACACACATCCTAAACGATAAAAATACCCCTGCCACCCAAAAAAATCCATACCTATCCTAAACCCTAAAAATTCAATAGCCACCAAAAACTCATACCCACCCTAAACCCTAAAATATCCCTTACCATTCAAAAACCTATAATCACCTTAAACCCTGAAAATTCCCTTGCCACTCAAAAACCCATATCCACCCTAAAAAAATTCTTGCCACCCAAAAACCCACACAAACACTAAACCCTACAAGAATAATTACCACTCAAAAACCCATGCCCACCCTAAACCCTAAAAAGTCCCTTACCACCCAAATACCCATACACACCCTAAACCCTAAAAATTCCCTTACCACCCAAAAAACCTATCATCACCCTAAACCCTAAAAATTCCCTTACCACGTAAAAATCCATACCCACCCAAATCCCTTAGAGTTCCTTTGCCACCCAAAAACCCATACCCACCCTAAACCCTAAAAAATCCCTTTTCCACTCAAAAACCCATACCCACTCGAAACCCTTAAACTTCTCTTCTACCCAAAAGACACATACAAATGCTAAACCCTAAAAAATCCCTTTCCACTCAAAAACCCATACAAATGCTAAACCCTAATAAAATCATTATCGCCCAAAAACCCATACCCACCCTAAACCATAAAATTTACCTTGCCTCAAAAAAACCACACACACCCAAAACCATAAAAATTCCCTTGCCACCCAAAAACCCATACCCACCGTAAATCCTACATAATCCCTTGCCACCAAAAATCACACACCCATCTTAAATGATAAAAATTCCCTTGCCACCCATAAAACCCATACCCACCCTAAACCCTAAAAATTCACTTGTTACCCAAAAATCCTACCCATCCTAAACCCTAAAATAACTCTTACCACCCAAAAACCTATACCCACTCTAAACCCTAAAAAATCCCTTTCCATCCAAATACCCATACCCACCCTAAATCTAAAAAATTCAGTTGCCACCCAAAAACCCATACCCACCCTAAACCATGAAAAATACCTTTACCACTCAAAAATCCATACCCATCCTGAACCTTAAAAATTCCCTTGTCACCCAAAAACCCATACCCACCCTAAACCCTTGCCTCCCAAAAACCCATACCCACCCTAAACCCTAGAAATTTCTTTGCCACCCAAAAACCCGTACGCACCCTAAACCCTAAAAAAGCCCATATCACTCAAAAACACGTTTCTATTGTAATTTGATGTCATAACCTTTTTTCCAGAAACAGTAAGAAAGCCTATAGCTTTAACTTATATTTACATTTAGGTACAAATGTTGACTGCATGCCAATGTTTGTGTGTTTTTTTTATATTTAGAAGCAGGTTCTTTATAGTGCAATTGCCTTATTTTTCTCATAACATGCCCTACTCTTTATAAGATCATCGCATGAGCAGCACTTCTTTTAGTTAAAAATCTTTCAGAGCATCAGTCTTTCCACATCATGGTGTTCTTCCCCAAGTCAACGACATATAATCATACAGTACTAGGCAGTGTACCTGCCTTTAAAAAAAGGTGCATTGCTACGTCTCATTTCACCAACTCCCATTATTACGGTTTTCCAACATGAACGGCTGTTGCTTGCGCTGTCTGTGTTTTTTCTTGCTATGTTTTTACCACAGCACGTATTTTGTGCTCCAATATCGCACTCAATGATGGATTCTCATTTTGAGTAACTGCATGTGATTTTGCATAATTTTCCTGAAAATTCGCATAATTATGTGAAAACAAATTATGAGAATATCACACACCGTATCATTTTACACATTTGACAGGATCTCTGCCTTCCAAATCTTGCCAAATTGATTACTAGGCCTTCTCTGATTAACCCCTTTTTTAAGTGTACATGCACATATCACCTTGTTGTCCCTCTAACTAGGCTACTGCTGTGTTGTTGCCTATATGTTTTAGTCCTAACTATATTATAATTTGTGTGTATATCTCTCACGGCTAATTATTATTATTATTTGAATTTGTAATGCGAACAGCTACCCCAAGGGGTTTCCGGCGCAAAGAAGGGAGGGAAGAGATTCCTGAATTTTAAAGAGCTAAGTCTTCAAACCTTTGCGAAAACTGAGGATAGATGTACAGCTTCTCAATGACCTTGTGAGAGAATTCCAGAGTTTCGGGCCCAAATATGAAAAGGAATGACCTGTCATAGGAGTCAAGTGGAACCTAGGCACACTGAATAGGGAGTGATTCATAGATCGCAAGGATCGAGAAGGATGATAAAGTGACATCAAGTCTTAAAAATAACCTTGGTCCAGTTCTTGCTTTAGCCTTGAACATGTAGCATAAGGCTTTGAACATGATACGGTTAGGAATTGTCAACCAATGAAGCTTGCGAAGAAGGTTGGAGACTGAGGAAATTTTTGGAAGTTGGTAAAACAACCTTACAACTGCATTCTGAACTAATTGTAGCCGGCAGGTTGTAGCTGTATCGGCTCCCTAATAGCACACATTGCTGTAGTTCAGTCTAGCTAAAATCAAAGCCTGGATCACAGTCCTTTGAGCGGGAGTAGGGATCATCCAAATGATATTTTTTTAGCCATTTGGGACCACAAAACAAGTGGCGTTCACCTTAGCCACTTGAGGCTTCATAGACAATTTGTCATCTAAAAGGAATCCCAGATTTTTTACTTTCTGAGATGGAGTAGGCAGAGTCCCTAGCAGAGTCGGTACAGTGATGAGGACCCCAGATGGAGGAGTTTTCCCCCAGAATCATGACCTCAGTCTTATCGCCATTAAACCTGAGAGAGTTTTTGTTCATCCATAAGGAGATGCTACTCATGCTCAAGCTTAAATCCATGGGTCCATTTTTCTGTTTAGATGACAACATAAAGATGTTCTCTGTGTCATCTGCGTAGGAGAAAAGTGTCAGACCACACCTCTCCACTTCATCAACCAAAGGGCGGACGTAGATGTCAAACAATAAAGTGCTCAGCACTGAACTCAGAACATGAGTCTCAGATCTGGCATTGGGGGAAAAACTTGAAATGTACAATCTTTCAAAAATTATCTAAGCCAGGCCAAGGCTGAGCCCTCAAGGCCCAGGGCAATCAGTCTCTCCTCCAAAATGGAATAAGACACAGTATCGAAGGTTACGCTAAGGTTGACAAAAAGAACGCAGCCTTACTGCCATAAAGGCGCTGCCTCTAGCACTCGGTAATGCCCAAGAGGGCGAATTCTGTACTGTGTTCAGCCCTAAATCCAGACTGAGAATGATGATGTAAATTCTGAGCCTCCACAAACGAGGTAAGCTGGCTATTAATATGTTTTTCCAAAACTTTGGAAGAGATAGGAAGAAGGGAAATGGGATGAAAGTTGGACATATTGGTCGGGTCCAAGTTGTTTTTTCTCAGGAGGAGAAGGACCATAGCATGTTTCTATTTCTTGGGAAATAGGTCATTACCAAGAGAGATATTAAGAAGATCTCTTAACATAGATAACAAGTTAGAGTCAAGTTGCCTGATCATGTTAGGGGGTAGAGGGTCCAAAGGAGAGCCTAATTTAATAAATTTAAATAGATTGCAAAATGGTATTGAAAGTCATAATGTCCAACAAGGACCAAGTCCTTAGTTTAGGTGTTACATCAACATTAATCATGGTGATGTTAAAATACATGGTGGGATTCTAATAGTTAAAGGCGCAGCAAAATGGTCGGACAACAATAGTAGCATAGGGGGAGCAGTCACCAAGTCGGAGACATTGGAAACAAGCATTGAAAATGCAATAGGTCTCGCCTTTGATTAAGTTAAAACCATTTGCTTTGCTAATGGTATTGTATAGCAAAGCAAATGGCTTTAACTTAATGAAAGGCGAGACCCATTGCATTTTTAATGCGTGTTCTACTGAGTGCTGCTCCATTCCTCTCTACTTCAGATGCAGGGCTAAGAAAGTAAATTTCTTCCTTTAAATGTAGTCTTGTCCAATGATTCTGAAGTATTGGTCCAGACAGCATTAACCCAGAGTGGGGTTTTACATATTCACATTACACTGTCCTCTAAACTATAGCTTTGGGAATAATGAAATACAAAGGCTTCCAGAGGAGAACCAGGACAGTGGTGTGTCAGCAGCGGCGTGTCAGCAGTGGTGTGTCAGCAGCGGCGTGTCAGCAGAGGCGTGTCAGCAGCGGCATGTCAGCAGCGGCGTGTCAGCAGTGGTGTGCCAGTTAAAGTAGAGTGGCGCGTAAAGTACACCTGCCCACCCACGTTCAGCTCAACCACATCCGGAAAGGAATTCAAGACCGACACCTGGTCCCTGGAAGGGAGGTAAGTCCTACAGTTGACACTCAGAGCCATGGTTGGGGGAGACCGTAATCACCTGGAGATGCAACCCTCACATGGAACAGAAGACAGCTTTCTTGCCCTACTACCACAAGGGCTTCCTAGCATTTGATGAGGCCTTGCATCAAGCCCACCGCAAACTCAGTAGCCATGCGTCGACTACAATCCCCAAGCATGTTTATAGATGACAGATGACTCTGGGAGAATTGGAAGTCTATTACCAGATGATGTCATTAGCCAACTCAGCTGAACGCTAGCTATCCGCACCAGAAGGATGTAACTCTAAAACGGCCCTTTTGCCCACTGTTGTGATCGTTGGAAAGTCAGGCTACCTGGTTCTGCCAAAACTGGGAGTGGTTAAAAAGAATTAGACCCCTGTGCTAACATACCTGCGAGAACTCGGCGTTTGTGAAATAAATGTTGATACAATTTACCATTATGAAACGCGCGCCACAAGCTGACTAGAGAATTGGAAGTCTATTACCAGATGATGTCATTAGCCAACTCAGCTGAACGCTAGCTATGCGCACCAGAAGGATGTAACTCTAAAACGGCCCTGCAGCGCTCGCATCTGCGTCTTACTGCCTATAGTCCCTGCAGCATCCCCGCATCCCACACACCTATCTTAGCAGTGAGGCGCTAGGCAAGGAATCAAACAAGATGTCTAGAAAATAAAGTAGAGCCGTGTAGGTGCGCAAGCAATGCTTTTAAAGAATGTGACTGGGAGCCTGTGTTTTCAAAAAAACAATTCCATCTTCTTCGGACACTTTCAAAAAGCGTCTTTTACATGGTCTGCTCCGGTCTCCCGTGAGAATGAACTATCTGCGCGTGAAGACTGCACATGGACGCGTGACCCGCGCAGCACGTTTGGTTGTACGTGCCGCAAGGCTGTTTGCTGGTTATCTTTAGTACACAGAATGCCTTGGAGACCCCTGTGTGGAACAGAACCCATTAAGGGCCCTTCGCCACAGAAAACCTGCGTATGCACTGCCCTGTGCCATACACTGTCCCTTCCTATCAGAAAGAAGGCTTAATCCAAAACCCTAATTCACCCGTAACCTTGTGTTGTGCGTAACCATGCCTCGTACACAGTTATATGTTGTACGCAGCCTCGTTCCCTAAATCGTGATGTGCAATCCGTCACAACCCCGTGCAGTGCAAAATAAACAGTGCCGCACACAACCCTGGCTTTTACCACACTGTGTTGTATGAAATCCTTGGGTTTAATAATTAGTTAACAGCGTACAAACACTTTGCATAATTGTACTAGTTCGGTCCAGTGGTATACAGTAAAATTATGGCAGCACTCCCTTGCAATATTTGGTGAAAAGGAGTCCGTCTCAAGGACACACAGAGACCAGGAACCAGAAAGATTGCAAGGGGTTATGGTCCGCCCTTGGAGGGGTCTTGTTTTCCGTGTGCGTTGAAAGCAAATAACCCTAGTCAACAGCCGGACGCGTTATGTGAAAACTGATGACGTACTGTGTTTTCTTTAACGAAAATAATCCAAGGAAAATGTCATAAGTACACTTGAGGGGATTAACACGGAACAGCTGTGCCCAACACAGGAAATGGCTCTGCAATCTGCCCTGTCAGCTAGGGAGCAGGAAATAGCGCTCAGAGGAAGCCTGCTGCGACGTCTTCGGCTGAGGCGCAGACCCCTTTTCCTGCCCCCTACCCTCATCTGCAGTAGGGTCTGCCTGGGACTCCAAACAGAGAAAGAGGACTGGAGCGTTTTACAGAGGTGAATTGAGCTATGGAGGAAACACCCAGCATTACAAACGTCTCTAAAAGCCAGGAGTGGAGTCCATGCCAGTTTTTTATAATGTTCACAGCAGACGCATTTACATATGTTCAATTCACATGGAACGCATACACAGTCTGTGGTTTGGGAATATCCGGTATGGTATGGTATGGATCCGGCGCTCCAGCCGCTGCAACTTAAAAAAAAAAAAAAGTCAAATCAGACCCCTGCACTCATTGTCTGTATTCAATGATTCTGTCTCCAATGCATTGTGTGTGTAACCTGTGAGCTATGGTAGAAGCATTATTACACAAGGAGTAAGGCAGCTAGGCAGTTTATTGAGCTCCTCCGAACACACTGCACTCCTGCTCCAACACCACTGAGGATAGATTAGGCTGCACACCCTTTGCACTAGTGCAATATGCGGACATTAGAAAAGTAGAAACCATTTCACGAGCAGTAATGTCAAATGCTGTTAAGGGATTCTTAAGTCTAATGTGTTCGGAGCGCAGATTAGGATCGGCAATGAAGAAAATATATTTCAACTGGTAATGTCTACACACCTCTATACGGCGGGCGGGGGTGCGTTTTTGTACCTAATCCCTTCGAACTAAAGTGGTGAATATAGCAACATGGCAGCAAATAAGAGAAATTTCAAAGAGATGGTTAAAGATAAATTACTGGGAAATGTGCTTGGGATGCACACCTTGGAAAGACGCCCAAACATGCGGGAGTCCTACCAAAAGAAGCCTGTTAAGACAGGACGAGCATTCTCAGAGCGCCCAATGAGAGAGCCGGACTGGCGCGTGCAAGGCAGCGTGACGAAGCTTCTGATAAGAAACTTCGTCACGACAGCCGTAATGCAGGCGACCGAGTCCTTGGGAGCCGTCCAAAAAGGCGAAAGGGCGGCAACCAAAAACCCTCCTTTTCAATGGGAAGCCAGCGTTTAACATAAACGCTGACGCTACCCAATGAAAATGAGGGGCGGGTCTTCGAGTCCCCTTCTTGAAGCTTGCTGGAGGACTATAGCTCTCGCAGGCGAGGAGCGCATGCGCGCTCCAACGCCAGGCGAGACCTAAAAACTGGATCCTACAAATGGCTGGCCAGATGAGTAGGGCCAGTGTTGCACAAAGTCAGGCTGAGGACACCAAGATCCACTATGAGAGTGGAACTCAGGTTGCACATGGGATCTTCTAAATGAAGATTAATATCAGCAAGAAGGGTGAAATGTGTGGAGCTGCCAAGTCTGGCACGGAGGTGCACCAATTTCCTGTGTAACCAGGTAGACGAAACAACAGGGCTCCTGAGAATGTGAATTTTGGTGTAAGTGAGAGCGCAATACAGATATATCTAGTCAGGAACAGAGAATTTTTCAGTTTTACACTGGCAGTCGTTTTAAAAAATAATGGCAATCCCCCTGCCTGTCCTGTCTTGTCTATCTTTCCTAACTATAGAATAGTTAGGGGAGGGCCGTAATTACATCCGGTGCGGAGCCCTCGCGAAGCCATGTCTCAGTAAGAAGCAGAGAATCAGGCTGAGAAGCCCATAAAAAGTTGAATAGATGTTGTTGGTGTTTAGGGAGAGACCGACAGTTAAAACTGAAGAATTGAAATTCCCTGGTCTGACTAGATCCTCCAGAAGACTCAGAGATATGGTCAGCCATAGTGGGGGAAACCTCAAAGCCATTGGCTGCAGATGAATAGGTATTACTAACATTGCTGTTTACATAGATAGAACATACATAATTACTGTTGCTACATGCTAAAGGACTCACCCCAGGCACAATAATCTGACAATAAGTGGGGTGGACAGGCTGCAAAGCCTTTAATTGGTTCGGAGTATAAGTTAACCTCTCCAGTAGACGGGGACCAGGGTTAGTGGCCCCTGGCCCCGGCGAGACATGGACGGGCGCAGACGGGCTTGACTTTGGCATGCCTTTGGTGCACCAGCGGCACACCTGCTGCACACATCTGTGCACATCCACTCCCTGGCCATTTTAAATAGGGCCGTGTCACTTAGAGCTAGACCGGAGGTGGCAGAGAAGTTATGGCACAACAAAAATGGCTGTCTGGCGAGGAAACAGCACTTGAACACGTGCTTTTCCTGCAGCTCAAAAGAATAACACACAAGCCCCATGTCCCCCTGAAACACCCTTTGTTCCCACAGCAACCAAGGATTTAAAAAAACATAGCAAGCAAAATTAAAGACAGAGTAATTAAAAAACAGTATTAGCCAACATACGGAGGAACATGGGGAAAAGATATATTATTAAAAGGCACTAGCAGACATAATAATATAGTCAGAACGAGCAGTAGTAGAGGCAGCTTTAACCAAGAAATGAGCCCCTACCTAGCCACTGCGCATCCGCTCCCCAACCATCTTAAATAGGGCTGTGTCACTTGGAGCTAGACCGCAGGCGGAAGAGAAGTTATGGCACAACAAAAACGGCCATCGGGCGAGGAAACAGCACATGAACACGTGCTTTTCCTGCAGTTTAAAAAGAATAACACACAAGCCCCAAGTCCCCCCAAAACACCCTTTGTTCCCACAGCAAACAAGGATTTTAAAAAACAAAGCAAGCAAAATTAAAAACAGAGTAATTAAAAAACAATATTAGCCAACATACCGGGGAATGCAGGGAAAAGCTATATTTTTAAAAGGCACTAGCAGACATGATAATATAGATAGAACAAACAGTGGAAGAGGCAACTTTAATCAAGAAACGAGCCCCTACCTTGCCGCTAAAGCAAATGCCTACATTCATAGGCACTGTGCCCCAAGATATATTAAGAGCACCTCTGTGGTCGCACATCTATGAAATCAAAACATTTCCCACTAAGGAAGATAAATACAGCACTCTGCCAGCCACACATGCTACCTGTCCAAAAATGTACTTTAGCATCACACATGAAGCACTGTGCAATGCAATACAATAGCAGCACCTCAATCCTTAATGTCGGGAACCGGCTGCTGTCGGCTCTTCACCCCACCTTTTCCCAGTTCCACTGCACCTGCTACACTAATGATAGCTAGGCCCATATGCTCAGGCCCACTGGAACTATGCAATTGTTTCGCTGCTGCGATTTTCGTACAATTATAAATTTGCTGCATTTGCCACACAATCCATCATCTGTTGCATAATCTGCAGATTTTAACAAAAAAAAATTGTTTCCGGCTCAAACAGTTCAAAAGTTACTAAAAACGCAGTGACACATAGTTGCCGGGCAGTGGATTGCAACTAATGCCCATACAGTCTTAACAAGTTTAAGAATGACAAAATAATGAAGTAATACTATCCCAAAATGTGACACATATTGCCGCATAAGTTGTCTTTTCTTGCCACATAATTTACTCAACCCTGCCACATAATTCCAGTGGCCCTGCTTATGCTCCGTGCATGGTCATCGAGCAGGCTTCACTCTGCTCTTTACCTCCTTCAGCCCTGGTGCTACTGTGCCTGCTGCAATAACAATAGATGTGCCCCTGTGCTCTGTCCTAACCAGTTTGCACTTTGATCCTTAGCCTTCTGAGTCCTGGAAGGAGGTTGCATTGGGCTCTTCACACCCATCTGCTGCGCTGCATCTGTCATATCAGCCATACTATAAATAAGTGCCCTCAAATACAAGACAGGCAACAAACTGAGCTCTCAATAACACCATGTGTCTCTTGCTTCTCTTACTCCCATTATGTTGCCACCTCTTTTGATATTTTAGATAAAGTCATATATGATCAGTAAAAACAGTTGGCAGTTTGACAGCCCTTTTAAAAGAAACAGACACAATAGGAATGTTTATATTTCTCTGTATAATAAGCTCATAATATAGAAACCATAATACAGCCACTTCTATAGGTAATATTGCCTTTTTATATACCACCAGAGCGTAAAGAACACTGCTATAAATGATACATTGCTGTGATGCCTCTCTTTCTTCGTGACTTTGCAGTTGAGGTGTACATATCAGGGGTCTCACAGTTGTCATTTTCAGTGATCCGTACTCACTGTGGGGTCTGTGGCCTGTGCTGATGGACTGCACACATTGTGGGTCTCTGTACAGCTTGCAAGCAAATCTTTAGGTAACCTTCGCTTACCGAATGTATAAGGAATCTCTATAGACTGTTGGTTACAAGCCTAAGTAACTGTGCCAATATATTAATGACCCAGCATGCATGTTGTTTTCCTCGCTTACATGCCCCATAGTATGAGCAACTCAATAGACGTTCCTTTAGAAAAGTCAAAACTATCGGCTTTGCCTGTGCTTAACTTGTATCTTTCGTGGTCACTTTACAAAGAACAGTCAGCCGGCTACACACAGAAGGTCATGAACAATTCTTAGAAATCCTGTTCCAAGCCTGCATCTCTTTCTTTTGAGTCTGTACACCCGCATCATCCACCCCCTGTTAGGACTGCAACAAGAGTATGCACCCCACGCAGTACTTAGTAGTAGCTTCATACTCATGCACAAACTTAACTTGCCAATTAAGCACAATAATTTCTGTAAAAGTAACTCTGATCATATTGGCTTTGTCAATGCTTCTTTTACTATGTCCATTAGGCTCTCATTTTGAGGGCTGCAGTAAATCTAGTAGCGAATAATATCCGGGCAAATAAAGACTACACTGGGTTCACAGTGTAGTATTACCGCCGGTTGGAAAAGAGAATAGCATGGTTATAACACGTTTTCTCTAATTCTGAGCTGCAGCACTTTCACCATGTGAAATATGTACAGAGAAAAGTCAATAGTCAGTGTGAACTGTACATTCAATTTATAATGCTGATTCAAGCGCAAACACCTGTTTGAGACTGAATGAAAACTGCAGAGGCCCTGAAAATGAGGCAATAGCTGAATTTCACACTGAGAAAAGGTACATATATGCTTACGGGCTATATATATTGCACAGATTGTGCAGTGTTAGTTCTTGGGCTAAGTATATTGCACATATTTGTATGTGACTTAATAGCCCAAGATTTAGACCCCATGTAAATCGATATTTCTAAACAGAAACCAACTTGACCAAATGATGGGATGATAGGCAAACAATTACACATAATGTGGCTCAATAATATTAAAAGCGCAAGCACATCCAAAACTGTTCAAAGTGTGTGTTTTTCAGACATACCTTCTCGAAGTAATGTGAGTAGAGAGTGTATAAAATATTTTCAGATTTAAAATGACATCTTTTGTTTTGCTAGAGATGCACTCTTAATTATTCTCATCAAAAATGGCTTACAGACATCTTTAAAAGCAATTTCCACATAAATCTTTCAATGTGCTGAAATGCACCTTCGCCCTAGCTTAAGAATAGGAGCCCCTTTCCTGTTACTCCATACCCAAGAACATTACACTTTCAAAGAGAAAAGAAAGCGATATTCCCTGTCCCATCCTCTGAGACAGTCCCTTCCCACTCCTGTTGATATGCAGGTGAAATGCTTCAATTGTCATTACAGCGGCTGAGGAAGAGGTGCAAATAAGCGCTCACCCAGGCTGCCTTGAAAGACAAAGGGCCTAACCTTGACACTCCCAGCTCCAGCCGAGCTGCTTTGACCCCCTGGCACCTGTGTCTCTAGATTTCTATGAACTGCACTCACTTATCAAACTCTTACATTCCCACAGCACACAAGCTTAAAGGCATTGTATATTTTGCAGTGAAAAATGAACATTTTCAAAGCTGCAACCGTTTAACATTTTTTTTATCCTTATTTATCAATAAAACACATATAAATCAGCAGCTGTTTTGAAAAATTGTTCCACATTACTGTTACACATACTGCACGACAGAGTACAATGGCTAGTTACAATCCGGCCGCTCAAATGTGTGGAAGCCCCACTAATAGTGCCGAAGTGGACTCATGAAGTCTTTAGTCGATTATTAGCATTCTGTAACTTATGTGAATAGGCAAATGGCTAAAAAAACACATTTATGTTGCACTTTGATGTCATAACTTTTTTACAGAAGCAGAAGGAAAACCTATAGCTTTCACTTAAAATATCGACTGCCTGCTAATGTTTGTGTGTTTTTTATAAGCAGATCCTTAAAGTCTAATTGTCTTCTTTTTCTTAACATACCCGACGTAAGAGCCCCCGTCAGCAGCATTTCCTTTAGTTAAAAGTCATTTCAGTGGACTGCTTTTTTCACATCTCATGGTGTTCTTCTCTATCGTCAATGACATATAATTGTACATTGGTAGGCAGTATCTCTGCCTTTAAAAAAAAAAAGGTGCATAGCTACTTCTCATAGCACCAACTACCATCATTACCATTTGGCATAATATTGAGACCCGGTTGAAATTTAAATTAAGCTGCTTGAGTCATGTAATTTCTAGAATTTCATGCTACGCTTGTTATACAATTCCAGTGCCACCTAACAAACTTTTGCCACAAATGCCACATAGTTATCGCAAATGCATGGGACTAATGCAAATGTCCAGAACATGAGAGCCTTTTCCTTATGCCACTTATGATTTTTCGTGCTATGTTTTTACTGCAAAACTCATTTTGTGCTCAAATATAGCACTGAATAATGTATTTGCATTTGCACAATTTTATGTGATTTTGCATAATTTTCCTGAACTTTTGCATAATTAAACAAAAACAAACTAAGCAAATTGTGTACACGCTATCATTTTACACACTTGACAGGATATCTGTCTTGCAGACGTTGCCAAAAGGATTACTAGGCCTTCTCTGTTTATCCCTATAATGTATTTGCACACATCACCCTGCTGTCCATCTGACTAGGTGAGTGCTGCCTATGTATTTTAGTTCTAGCTATATTATAATTTGAGTGCCGATCTCTCACGGATCCTGCTCCGTTCATACGCACTGTGCCCCAAGACCTCTATGGTCACTCATCCATGAAATCAAAACACTTCCCACATAGAATGATAATAAATACATCCTCTGCCAGCCCCACACTCCCTCATGGGGTAGCATGCTACCTGTCCAAAAATGTGCTTCACCACCCCACATGAATCATTGTACAATACAATACAGTAGCAGCGCCCTAATTCTTAATGTCAAGATCAGGCTTTTGTTGGCTCTTCACCCTACCTCTGCCCAGTGCCACTGTACCTCCTGCACTAATCATAGCTGCTTCCTTATGCTCCATGCTTGGACTTGGACTAGACTGCAGGGAGATTTTCACCTCCTTCATCTCTGGTGCCACTGTGGGGAAGAGTAGATTGGAGGAGAGTGTTATACAGTGGACTGTCATACAATAGAGTGTCCGAGAGTGGGGCGTTGTAGAGTGGAGTGGTATACAGTGGAGTGGCATAGAGTGAAATGGGGTAGAGTGGAGTGGCATAGAGTGGAATAGTGTAGAGTGGAGTAGTGAACAGTGGAGTGGCGTAGAGTGGCGTGTAACGTAGAGGCTTAGAGTAGAGTGGCATAGATTGGAGTGGCGTAGAGTGGCATGCTGTAAAGAAGAGTGGAGTGGCATGTCGTACATTAGAGTGGAGTGTTGCGCCATAGAGTGGCGTGTTGTACAGTGTAGTGGCATAGAGTAGACCAGAGGAGAGTGTCATACAGTGGACTGTTGTAGAGTGCTGTAGAATGAAGTGTCGTACAGTGTGGTAGAGTGGACTAGAGTGGAGTGGCGTAGAGTGGAATAGTGTACAGTGAGGTGGCATAGAGTGGAGAGACAGAGTGGAGTAGATTGAGTGGAGGGGTGTGTTGTAGAGTAGAGAGAAGTGGAGTAGAGTGCAGTGGTGTGTCAGAGTAGAGTGGAACTGTGTAGAGTAGAGTGGCATGCCATATAGTAGAGTAGAGTGGCGTGTTATAGAGTGGCATGGCATACGGTGTAGGGGCATAAAGTGAAGTGGCATAGAGTGAAGTGGTGTAGAGTAGTGCTGAGTAGAGTGCAGGAGTGTGTCAGACAGTGGCCTGTCATAGAGTGGAGTGACAAAGTGTGGTGCTGTAGAGTGGAGTGTTGTATAGTGTGGTAGTGTGGAGTAGAGTGGAGTGGCATACATTGGAGGAGAGTGCTGTAGAGTGGAGTAGCTACAGTGGAGTAGAGTGTCGTACATTGTGGTAGAGTAAAGTGGCATAGAGTGTCGTCGAGTGGAGTGGCATATAGTGGCGTAGAGTGGAGTAGTGAAATACAATGGAGTAGAGTGCAGTAGTGTCTCATTGAGTACAGTGAAGTAAAGTGGTTTGGAGTGGCCTAGCTGCAGTTGTATAGAGTGTTGGAGAGTGGAGTATAGTTTTGTATAGTGGCATGGAGTGGAGTAGAGTGTTGTATAGTGGACAAGTGTAGAATGTCATAGTGTAGAGTAGAGTGTTGTAGAGTGGAGTGATGTGTTGCAGAGTATAATAGAGTGGTGTAGCATTAGTGAACCTAAAACCTGCATTTGAGCTAGTCCCACGAACAAAACTCTGGTCAGTTTTGGTGAGGATGGGGGTCCCTAGTAACATATTATCAACATTAATCTGCTTACTCAATGACAGTTATACCCAGGTGTGGAGGGCAAGTCAGGGTTAACTGGCAGAATGCATCACCATAAATAAAGGGGGCGGCAGGGATGCATGCTTACTCCATTATTTTCCTTTTATTTATATGATCTAGTTGCATAGTTCGTGCTAATGCATCTCCAATACATACAGATAGCAAAGTCTCTCTGTTATTGTTTGCGAAAGATACACTGCTTGCCTCAAAAACCCTCAGAGGGTTACAACTTTTAATTGAATACTTTTTGCTGATCTGCATAGAGAGTAGACTGGGGACAAACTCCTTCAAAACAGATTATATAACCATCAATCTGCAAAAATCATACCAGGAGAATATCCATGAGTGGAGTAAATCTTAAAAGGGTAAAAACTGACTGAGTATTTGGGACAAAGATAATGGTACATATGTCTTTGACAAAGCATTAATATGAACCTGCCTCTGTCTTAACTTCCTTGGCCCAACATTACACAACTCTTCCACCTAATTTTCAATGATTCAGCATGAATATGTATTTCTCAGAATGCATAGATCTGTACTACAGTACGACACCCATTCAATAACACAATGCTGTAGGACATCTAAATTTAATGAGCACATATGCTTGACTGCAGCTCCCATTTTTCCACAAAGACACAATTAATAATGCAAAATTATCCTTAACTGAAACATCTATGTCAATAGCAACAATAACCATATTATTTAGAGCTGTCTGTCTAAGGCTGCAACAGAACATCTCTAGCATTCTTTGTGTTTTTAAATCAACAACAGCTAGATAATTTCAAAGCCTTAGGAGGCTCGCTCTATGGAGCTGAATTATGGGGCTTCCTGCAGCCAAGTGGTCTCACTTTAATTGAAAACACATTTTTGAGATTCCTGATTAAATTTCCCCAGAGCACCCACTGGTTCCATTCCTTTAGACATAGGGATGAAGAATGTATCTTCAAAGGCAAACATCAGACACCTGCTAGCTTGGCGGAGGTTGTGGTACACCCACGAACTATTACCAATCCAATCCAAAAGACTTTGGGGGTCATTAGGATGGCGGGCGGACTTTAGTCCGCCCGCCACCCTAGTGGTAACGGGACCACCCGCCTGCCATGCGGCGGTCCCGCCACCCCATTTATGATGCGACCGCCACCGCGGCGGTCGCATCTGGGATTTTAACATTGCGGTGGGTGCTGCTGGCTGCAGCACCCGCCGCAATGTTGAAATGCCATGTTGTGCATTGCCATGCACAACTTGGCACGCACCGTGCGGTGCCTGCCACCTTGTGCATGGCAATGTAGAGGGGTACCATAGGTACCCCCAAGTGCAGCCCCCCATCCCCCCCGGGGGCCCGCAATGGGCCCCTAAAGTGAATCCCCGCCAGCCTTTCCATGGCGGCATCGCCGCCATGGAAAGGCCAGTTTCCGCACACACCATAATATGGATGGCGGTGCCTGGTAGGCTCGGTAAAATCAGGAGTTTCAAGAGTATCAGTACTTGGCGGCGGTGGCTGTATCCAAGCAGAGAGGCAGGTTCAGGCCGGGGCGGTACGGGTGGGCTGCTTCCTTTTAGTACAAATGGTTTTCCCACTCTTCCTCTTCCGTTAAATGGCTGGAATTCCCGCAGGTGGGGCTATATCAATATCAAGTTGTGAATCAGCTAACTCGATGGTGTCCGGCCCGCTTGTGCTCCCACTTGCAGTTGGGGATTTGTGAAATCCGGTTCCAGTTCCCTGAGGCTGAGGAAAGGGCGAGTCTTGGATATGGTCGGTTGGTGCGCCTCTAAACTTTGCAATGTCCACCCGCCCCTCAATGCCCAGTGACAAGCGCCGCTCTGTAAGTTCATTTCGCCTGAAACAATGTTAACCGCCCTCTCAAGCATGCTTTTAATGCTAGCAGTTATTGGGCATGCAGGTGGTGGCATAATGCGCTTTCCCATAGTAGCAACTCACAAATGAACTAAGATAATGTCAATTTCAGGGGTTGACTGTTAGCTTTATGGGGGGTAGGAGGATCACTCACCCGTAATATAGTATCACCAGTCTCTGATGTCACTTCGAAGAGGGGTGGCCCAGCCTCCTCCTGGCGCAAGGGATGGTGGGGGACATAGTCCCTGGCTCCCCAGTGGAAATCTGTTATGAGCTCCCGCACAGCGGGAGCCCGGTGTGACTTTTAAGCGCCTCCGGCGCGTTGGTGACGATACTGGCGCCTCCTGGCGCAAGGAATGGTGGGGGACGTAGTCCCTGGCTGCCCCCGGTGGAAATCCGTTACGAGCTCCCGCGCCGCGGGAGCCCGGTGAGGCTTTTAAGTGCCTCCGGTGCGTTGGTGACGATACTGGCGCCTCCTGGCGCAAGTAATGGTGGGGGACGTAGTCCCTGGCTGACCCCGGTGGAAATCTGTTACAAGCTCCCGTGCCGCGGGAGCCCAGTGAGCCTTTTATGCGCCTCCGGCATGTTGGTGACGATACTGGCGCCTCCTGGCGCAAGGAATGGTGGGGGACGTAGTCCCTGGCTGCCCCGGTGGAAATCCGTTACGGAACTATTACCTTATCGTGCAGCCCTAGAAGAGATCATTTCTCTTGATAGGCAATGTAAAATCCTGTGGTTTAGAAGTGTGTGGTCAATGCTAGCATTACTTGACTTTGAAGTGCAATACAAAGACAGGATGAACTTCCAACCACTATCTAAAGAACACTATCCAAAAATACTGTGCCAAAGAAACAAATTACTAATTCCTGACTCAGAAGTTCCTAACTGAAGCCTTTCTGGATTTTAAATGTACTGGTTCTTATGAACGCTATTTTAACTTTATTACTCTCCTAGTGGCTAGTTAGTTATATGTAAAATTCAGACTTGGATCTCTTTAATTCAGTGGTTTTTGTTCCAAAAGGTTGAACGTATACCGCCTGTTCAGCGCTTTGCTGGAATGTAATTCGCCAGATGAAAGAATGGCTCATCTTCTATTCTTTTGTGCAGCGTATAAAAATCCCAGGAGGAAGGGGATAATACGGATTTGCCATTCCATGGGGGTAACGCAACAAGCAGAGGCATTAAGGCTATTGAGATAAAACACTAGTGAAGCCATTGTATGCAGTCTGTCAAAGTATCTCCAAACAGTTTGATGCGTGAGGAGAAAGATCATTGACAGGTTGGCTGTTCAAGAATCATGTTAAAAACACATTCAAAATGGTCCACCAGGTAATGGTAATGGAGAATTTTCTGAAATAGGACGAATATTATCTTATGTTTATATTTATGTTTTATCAGTAGGATCAGAGTTATGAATTTGTAAATTTTAAAGTGAAAAATAGTGCCTAAATGTTCAAAGCACCAACTGTGGGCATCTAGTCATGCAAGACCAGTTCAAAGTCAAAGTTAAGGCCGACCGCAATGGACCACAGTTCGGATACAAGAAGTGGATTGGACCGTGTCTCGACTTACCTTCGGATTTAGAAGAATATTTGAAGAAAAATGTCAGAGAAGTTAAAGCTCAGCTGGGCAAGGCAGCCAAGGGTGTCCAAAGAGGAGGCGTTGTTTTCGAGGAGCCGTTGGACGAAGTCACGGTGAAGATTCCTACTTTCAGACTTAGGGTCAAATTTATCAAGATTCCAAGTTGATATCAAGTTGAACCTCTGAGGGCGGTCAAATTTACTATTCCCATTCCACCCTAAGCAAAAGCAGGGAAAGTGCTGAATTTAAGAGAGGTTAGATTTACTATTCCCACTGCAATGTAAGCAACAGCTGGGAAAGTGTTGGACTTCAGAGGGATTAGATTTGCTATCACCACTCCAATATATACAAAACATAAGGAAAAGTATTGGACTTCAAAGGGGTTATGTTTACTATTCTCACTCCATCCTAAGCAACAGTAGGGAAACTGTTGGACTTTGTAAGGGTTATATTAACTATCCCCACCCCAATTAAGCCATAATAAGGAAAGCATAGGAATTGGATGGACTAGATTTACTGTTCCCACTCCAATTCAAGCTACAGTAGAGAAAGTGTTGTACTTCAAAAAGGTTGCATATACCATTCCAATACAGTCATTTAAAAAAAATATTTAAATACCTAAAAACATAAAGTGATTAACCATAGTTAAACTAGAAAATATATTTTATATAAATTTAAATAAAATGCACAATTTATTATAAATATACAAAATAAACGTATAATTAAATGAAATATTTAAATAAACATACGTAGAATTCACTTCTCTCGCTACTACTGAAAAAAACCACAAACACCAAGAAGAAAAATTAAAATATAAATAAAACAATAACATTAAAATAAATGAAACATATAAAAATAATAAATATAATATACACTTGCTGATATATATTACTAATTATTTATTGCATAGTCGAAATAAAACAATTTTTACATTTTAAATATTCAATGAAAAAATTATGATTTATAAATTAAATATTTAAATAACAAAAAATTAATAAAGAAAACTATTTTCATTTAAATAATTTCTCACCCTATTCCCCTACAAATTGAACATGCTGCTAAATTAGCTATAACTAATTATACTATACAAAATATAAATTAAAAATCTGAAATTAAACCCAAATAAATGAAAGAACAATTAAACAACTTAGGGGCCCATTACGATGGCGGGCGGAAGCACAACCGCCGTGCTGGCGGATGCAAAAACCACCAGTTACCGCCGGCACGCAGCAGTCCACACGCCCACCCAATTATGATGCGAAAAGCAGGCCAAACACCGCCGGCAAGCCAGCAACACCGTCCGCCATCAAAGTGCGCCCGCACACGTAGCGGCGCAGCATAACTGACACACACCGTCCGACGAAACACGTCCCGCCCGGCGCATAAATTACGATGCCGCAAACAAACGGCTCCCACGGCAAAGAGACACCGCACGTGAAAGAGAGGCGGAAACACGGACGCAGAGCACGGACAACGAAGAAGCGGCACCCCGGGCATGAATCCAGCACTGCAGGCCCTTCCCATGCTTCTGCTGATGCACCACCAAGGACGCAACGCACCGCGGAGACGCAGGTAGGCACACACACAACAAGTGCACGCAAACAGCGCACACAGTGCAAGGGCGGAAAAAGCGGACAACCCCCACCAGCGCGTGCACACTACACATCCACCATTGCATCCACATGTGACACACAGGCCAAATCCTAACATCGCAGAACACATGTGTACACACCACCTGGGACTAGGAACCAACCACCCCGTCACGGCCCCAAAGCGCCGATGACGCCGCCACACATGCGCACAACGCAGAGGCCAACCGCAGCGCCATGCATGCGTCGCACACAGACACAGGGACACAACCAAGCAGCACACACATCAGCCCCACCCCGAACGCACATGACACGTGACAGGCCGGCCACAGACATGTCCCCAACGCCCAATTCACGGACAACACCCAACGCCACACAAACGACGCACACATGTCAGTGAAGACACGCAACTGCAGGACACACCCCAGTGTAACAAACATGGCGTAGCACACAGCGGCGGCAACACCAACTAGGAGAAGCAGGGCCCCTTCGGGAAGAGGAACGCCAGTACCACACTGAAAAACCCATACCACCCTGCACATATGAACAAGACACATGAAACGGAACACCAAAGAGCCCGGGGACCGACAACAGGTGGCCCAAGAATTACATCCACACACAAGGCCCAACGCAGAGCGGAAAGGCAGCCTGCCGCCCACACAAGGGAGAGCAGACAGCACTGAATGACCTTCCATTCCAACACCGAAACCACAGCCCTACGACAGAAGCCGGTGAATACAGCCATTGTCCAAGAATAGACCAACACAGGCATGCCGAGGAGACCGACCACAGGGCAGATAGCGCATATCACAGAAGCACACAACGGACGGGGAAGAAAGAAGAAAACACTCCCCCATGTCGGCCACATGCAAGTTAATTGGAAGGAGTCACACAGCACTGACCTTGAACTGTCTGAGAAGCATGTGGGAAGAGGGCCCGTGTCCTCCAAACAAGCCAACAGAACACAAGTCCTGTCTCCCCACGACTACACAGAGCTCACAGCAACCCCGGAGCGTGCACATTGCAGACTGCACACACAGCCGGAGCACGCCACCTCTACGAACCGCTGCGAAATGGCAACCGCAACACACCTACCCAACTACGCCGAACAGCTCAAGCTGTACCAAACCAACACGATACATACATTGGGATGCGATCTCCTGTCCCTGCTGAACGTAAGTTACCGACTGACTTACCGCATCACATTGTTCAGCTGCGTCATGCCCGTCTTCTACTGTCGGAGGTGTCCCTACCAGCATCCCGTCGAGATATGCCTCTCCAACCCGGCATGTCTGAAGGCGGACCTGCTACCACTACTCCTCCCTCTGGACGCACACAACAGGGCCTGCTCTGCCTATGGGGGCATGGCGTATGTGGCCAACATCGCACGCGCACTGAAATGGAACCACTGTGCCTCCACACGACGGATCATCGAGAACAGCTACATCGAATGTCACCCAGCATGCCCCATCATGGTCCTCCAAGGGACAACCTACGAACAACACCTTGACAGCCACCATCCGCTTCATTGGCTGGCAAACATGTACACCACCAATGACATGGAAGCCCTGCTGGACGGCATCGCATACCTGACAACCTGTAAATACGTCGGACCACAACGCAGGTTCCCCGAGTGACCTATGAAGTCCAACCCCGCACCCATGCTCAGCTTCCGCACGGACTGGCCAGTCACCACCACAACAGCCATACCAAACGACCGGCAACTGTAACCACACCATCAACGACATCGCCATGACATCGGATATGACCGGGACATGCACACTGTTCCCCATCACATCCAGGAACACCGCATGCATCGTGGGAGGCAGTGGCATGGGCTCTGTGCATCGCACCCACATGGACGGAACTGCACGAACAACCAGGACACGACATGGATCCAGCGCACATGGACACACACACCGCTCAGTGGACATGAATAGGTCGCCTGGAGTCTGTGGGTGCTGCACCCCTCCCACCCCCGCCCCGGGAATCCCATACCAGGACCTTTGCATGGACGACAAGTGCATACAACAACAACACGACCCCAGTGACTGTGACATGTCCAGTAACCACCACAGTGCAACAACAAGTGGCATGCCGCTGCATGCACGCAAGCACATGCCCTGATGTCATCTCACATGCACGCGTGCATGAGGAACAACCGCAGCAAACCTGTCACATGGAACTGAGATGGACTGTGCCCATGATGCCGAGCGGTCTGGTAGGCTACATGTATACCGTCTGTGTCAAAGTCCGCAGCTCCGCAGCTATACGTAAATGTACATTAGCACAGCCTTGGCCAAGCAGATGTAACCCCACACCCTATCCCATTTGTTATCATGCTCAGTATATCCTCAACATGTATTCCGCTGCCAGTAGTGTCCACTATACTGCATCACAGAGGACAGAAGACTCAATATAATGTTTGAAACCAAAACTGTTTTCGCTGACTCATTTCACAAGTACGAATGAGAGAGGATGAGAGTATGTGAAGTACACGGCAGTCGTGACATGACCATGTAGTCCACTGGTATTGGATGTCAACGCAAATGAGTAGCACTACTGTGGAAGACACACATGTGTCGTGTGAAGTCGTATGGACGCAGTGCTCAGGTGGGTGGGTGCGACGGGTAGATGCGCACATGCCAAGTTGGAGCACGCCGTGTTGGGAGGGGTCATGAACAGTACACCACCGCTTCCCTGGGCATTGTGAGAGGACACCTGTCGGGGGGAGTGAACACGTGTGTGCACAGCAGCCGGGCACACGTACAAAGCGGTACCAGGCGCACCTCAGCCCACCCTCTGTGGACAAGCTGGATCCTGTTGTGCGCCCGCCATGCCCCTTGACAAGGCACACACAGCCCCAGTCGACCAGGTGCAACCCCAACATAGTCAATCCGCACAGGCGATACAGGGCACGGGATGGCAGTGGAGCATGGTGTGTGAGAGGTCTCCTCGCGCTCCTCCTGGTCATATCACGCAGGCAATAGAACCTCAACGTCTAGCATGGCACAAGTCAAATGGAAGTGTAGGGGGACGCACCACAGCACGAGCAGCACTGACGTCACGGGAGGTGGCTCGCACCATCCCATCCATTGCCCATCATACCAACCACGCCACATGCCATTGCGACTAAGTGCAAGCGCGTGCGCCACCACCCCGAGCCCTCCCCAGAGAGGCCAAAGAGTGAATGTGTGGGCCATCAGCCACAGACGGACGCGGCCTGGCCGCAAGGGCAGCCACAGCCACTGGGTGTCGCAGGTGGCGGATCCGGAAGGCGAAGACTGTGATGCATAGTCCATGCAGGCCGGGTCTCCATTTGGGGCACCACGCAGGTGGACGGCGTCCCGCCACACATCATACCCTGAGACAGCCCACTCGTGCAACTGGACCCACACATACACTCCTTGCCCTCTCTGGTGCGAGCTTGGGGCTGCCTGTGCAGGCGCTAGCCTCGCAGGTGAGCATTCATATTGGGGGAGCGAGGGGAGGACATGAGGGCTGGGGCGAAGATGACTGTATCACTGTCAGTAAGTACAAGGGATGACCCAGATGTGGAAAGGAAGAGACGTGTCCCGTGTGTACTGCAACTAGTCGCCAATCCAACTACCCCCCATGTCCGGAATGTAAGCCCGCACCTAGGCCCGCCCATCCGCCACATCGAACATACCACCAGCACGACAACCTTCCCATTCGAAACACTGACTGGGGGTGGCGACCAGTGTACAATCATGTGTAGCCTACCCACGCGTACATGTGGGCCCTCCATGATCCATGTCACCTGCGGCAAAGTCATGACATGCGCAATGAGGGAAGTGAGGAGAGCTGTCCGCCCCACGCGCAGAAGGTGCATCAGCTCCACAGACCCAGCAGCGAGTCCAGCAGGGGTCACATGTGCAGGGGCAGCTGTGCCTGGTGTGAAGGCACATGCATATAGACAGCACATCGACCAATGTGTAGTCTGCCCACATCTACAGTCCATCATCATGCGGACATAGGAATTGAACACAGGGCAACACATCTTAGTTGGTGCACCCACCGTGACCAACAATGCGCAATCATCGACGTACCCGCCCTGTGCATGGCCCCCCACCCAACGGAGGCACATCCAGTGCCACCATCCCACACACACAAGCCTTCCACGGAACATGCTGTGTCCAATGGTCAGTACAGAGTCAGCGCCCATCTGGTGGATCCTGAACAGGAGACACATGCACACACATGCCAGCTCCCACTATGTACGTCTGCCACCTGGCACGTGCAATGTAACCTCTCACCTGTGATGTGTGACTGCAAGCACACAGCCGTCTTGGCATGGGGCTGTCAATGTGGACACCAGTCAATGTTTCGGGAGCTGTGATCCGTACAGTGCTGTACATAGGGTGCAGTGCTGACACCTACTACTGTCTCATATCCCCTCGTGCCACAGGTCCCACTTGTATTGGCCGCTCAGCCCGTGCCCACATCGTCGTCGTCGTGTGCCATACTCATCCAGCCTCGGAAGCAGTTCCATGCTCAGCAGACACTCATGTTGCCGTGGCGTTGCCGCTTGACGAATATGCAGTCAGTCCCCATCAGCACGCCCCGCAAGTCATTGGGGCCTAGATCCCCATGTGCATGCACATGGCAGTGGTATGTCTCACTTGCCATTGCCATTGTTGGGAGACCTGTGTAAGTGTATTGTGGCCGTGCCGTCCCAGCTTGACAGCTGGGCTGTGGCTCATGTGCTTGCTCAGTCATGTCAGTGATGTGTATGCGAAATTGCTATGTGCCGTGTTGCTTTGACATGTGTCCTCTGCCATTTAACCCAGGCGGAGACCGAACATTGACCGCCCATACCAATTGCTGGCGGACATGGACGATACAGAGGTAATCAGGAAGTTTCGGCTGGACAGGCCAACTCTGCATCGACTGTGTGCCATGTTAGAGCCCCATCTCCGTCCCCGCAGGGTGTATCCGACTGCTGTCACCCCCACGGCTAAGGTGATGGCCGCCATGCATTTCTTCGCCACTGGGTCATTCCAGCACACAGTGGGCAGTGGAGGAGGGATGTCCCAGCCCATGTTCAGCAAGGTGCTGAGGGATGTACTGGCAGCCATGATGCTGTACCGGAACAGGTACATCAGATTCCCCAGGGCTCGTGAATTGGCGGCAGTGAAGGGTGCATTCTATGCCCTTGGCAGAATCCCACACGTCGTGGGAGCCATTGACTGCACTCATGTTGGCCTTGTTCCACCACAGGCCACTGAGCACCTGTACCGCAACAGGAAGCACACGCACTCCCTGAATGTGCAAGTGGTGTGCCTTGCGGACATGGTGATCACCCACGTGTGTGCCAAGTTTCCAGGCTCGGCACATGACGCACACATAATGCGCAACAGCATCTTGCCACGACTGATGGCCAATCTGCAACAGGATCGTGCCTGTATTGTCGGTGAGTATGTGGAGTGGTGTAGCGTGCTGGTTGTGCGATGCTGTCCCCTGTCCAGTTGGAATAGCTACGGTTCTCTGTGTCCCTCACACCCAGGTGACTCTGCGTATCCGAATGGGGCATGGCTGCTCAGTCCATTGAGGAATCCTCGCACCCCAGCAGACGATCGCTACAATGAGGCACATGGGAGGACCAGATGTGTGGTCGAGCGTACCTTTGGCCTCCTCAAGTCCAGGTTCAGGTGCCTGGACCGCACCGGGGGTGCACTGGCGTACTCCCCACAGAAGGTGTGCCAGATAGTGGTGGCGTGCTGCATGCTGCACAATCTGGCCATTCGGAAGCAGATCCCCCTCATTGTGGATGACGGAGATCAACCAGGGCCCCAGCCCGCAGACCAGGACAGCTCGAGTGAGGTGGACAGCGGAGAGGAGGAAGCTGGGAATGTGCGCCAGCAGCTCATCGCCCGCTACTTCACTTGATGGTGAGTGTCCATGTACGACGGATGATGTGTCTGTATCTGTGCAGGTGTGTGTGTGCTGTGTCAGGGTGGCCGTATGTTCACTGCGTGCAGTGTGTCAACGCTCCATGGCCAGGGTAGTATGCCACTGTTGGTGACTGTGGCATTGTGCCCTATTGCTCCGTGCGATGTGTGTACATTGCTTGTAGTTGTTGACATGTACTGTGTGATGGGTGTGTGACACACTCATTGAATGTGCTCCTGTTCTGTCTCCCACCCCTAGGTCCCTACAGGCCCTCCGGATTCCATTGCCATGCCACGCATCAGGTGCCCTTCCGCCCAAGGTGGCCGTTGTATTCCGTACAAATAAAACACAGGGCACAAACAGCAGTTAGTGAAAAAGGTGCATTTATTACAAACTGTGACATGTGATTGTGTGTAAGGTGATGACAAAAGTGGTGCGTGCAGTGACAATGAGCTGTCGGTCATGGCTGCGTGATGATCAGGGTGTACCCACTGGTTCTATGTCCATAGTCCAACACACACATGCCATCCAGCTGGCTGTGTGGAGTGGGATCGTAGAGCAAGTCAATGCAGTGGCTGGTCAAGGAAGGCTGGCGGAAGGCTGGCTGGCTGCCTCACTTGCGACTGGAGCGTGCGAAGTCCTCCCGGGAGATCTGTTTCCTCTTCGGACGGCCCCTTCCACGTTTGGGAGGGGGTGTGTGGTGGTGACCTGCTGGTGGTGGGTGAGGTGTGCTCACTGGCTGTGGACGCAGGGGAAGTGGACACTGCTGGCCGACCCTGCGCCCTAGCAGGTGGTGGCGGAGGTGGTGTTGCTGGCCTTGCCTGTGACCCCACCGCCACCACCAGCTGGCCCATGAGGTCCACGAGTTGGTCCATACGGGACACGAATTGGCCCATATGGGCGTCCATGGACCTCAGCACCCCCAGCACCTCCCGCGTGTCAGTAGCAGACCTGGCCCATTGTCCTTGGGCCTCTTCATAGGCCCCAAGGACTCTGGCCATTTGAGGCAGGGCATGGCTCCCAGGGGAGGCTGGCGTTTCCCTGACCCTGCTCCTCCTACCAGTCCTGCTGCCACCGGCCTGCCCACTAGCCACATTGCACACCACGGTCCTCGCTGTGGCTCCCAGGGTGGATCCAGTCGGCCGGGCCACCACCTGCGCTGGGGCTGGTGCCAGCGAAGACGTGGTGGTGGTGGAGGCGGTTGTGGTCGGTGCGGCGATGGTGGCGGTTGCGGCAGTGGTAGTGGCCGCAATGACCGTGGGTGTGGCCGCAACGACAGTGGCAGCAGGGGACTGGGACTGTTCAGCATCCCTGGATGATGGGTTGGTGGGTAGGAGGGGTCCTGGGGAGCGGCTGGGCCCTGCCACGCCAGATGGGCCAGCTTGGTGGTCCGTGTCCGAAGAGGTGGACAGATCCTCCAGATCCGTGTGTCCTCGTTGGGGGCTTGTAGGCTGGCTGTGCTGGCTGCTGTCTCCATCCCCAGCGTCCAGCAGTTCGTCACCTGTGGAGAGAATGAGATTTGTTATTGTGTTGCACCTGGCGAAGTATGTATTAGTCGTCTGACATTGGCAGTTCGTGCAATCTCGTACATGGGTTTCCCGGAGGCGAGTGTGTGGCTGTGGCATCTGTAGTTGTGTGTGCTAGGCAATGGGACTGTGTGCTGTGCACATGTGGCATGGGACGGATTGGCCATGCCGATGGGTGTGTTGCTGTGCCCCTACTCATTGTGACTCTGGTGTATGCGGGCTCCTGGCCCATCCTGGGTCTGGTTTGTACTTTGCTTTTGGAGTTCATATGGAACGCTTAGGAACGCATATGGCAACATGGGGGCCATGCCCCAGATTCGCATTTGGGAGGGGATATGCTTTTGGGGTTCAAATGGAACGCTTAGGAACGCATATGGCAACATGGGGGCCATGCCCCAGATTCGCATTTGGGAGGGGATATGCTTTTGGGGTTCAAATGGAACGCTTAGGAACGCATATGGCAACATGGGGGCCATGCCCCAGATTCGCATTTGGGAGGGAATATGCTTTTGGGGTTCAAATGGAACGCTTAGGAACGCATATGGCAACATGGGGGCCATGCCCCAGATTCGCATTTGGGAGGGGATATGCTTTTGGGGTTCAAATGGAACGCTTAGGAACGCATATGGCAACATGGGGGCCATGCCCCAGATTCGCATTTGGGAGGGGATATGCTTTTGGGGTACATGCTGTGAGCCATGGGTGCCGAACGTGACATGTGTTGTGGCAGCATGACAGTGCATGGTCTGAGGTGTGTGCATGCCTGACATGCCCTGCATATTTGCTGTCTGTTGTGGTTACTGGACATGGCATTGGACGCATCGTTATGAGTGAGTGATAGTTGTGTGCCAGCCAACGTATTGCAGTTGTCCCATCTCCTTGGTGTGCGTGCTGCCCTGTGCCATGTGCATCACTGCAGTGCTCGGGGGGGGGTGTGGCCCATGTTGTGTGTTGTTGCTCACAGTGTGTCGTGCGCTTAATTGACTTCTGGCACATGGTTGGTCATGGGCATGTGTCTTAGCGTGACTGCTGTATGTGTGGCAGCTGTGCGGATGACATGCCTTTCATGTGACTGGGGCTGACGGATGGGATGGATGGTATGTTGTATGTGCATGGTGTGTCTGTGAGTTTGATGGGTTCAGTGGTGTTCGTGTGCATTTCTGTTGTTCCGCTCTGTTGCGTCTAGTGTTGTTTGTCTTACATAGGCGTAGTTGTGGGGTGTGGGGTTGACAGGCAGTGGGGGCTACATGGACAGGACTTCAATGGTGTTTCGGTTGTGTGTGATGAGTTGCACAGTGGCTGCCGTGTGGGACTATATTCAGTGTGGCTTGTGCATGCAGACGTGGCTCCTTGGGTGTTGCTATGTCTGTGATGGGTCATGTGGGGTGTGAGTCTGTTGTTCATGTCCGTGTGCACATTGTTCACTTGTTCGTGACGGTGGGCGGTGCTGCGTGTTCGTCTGCTACGTGACATGTCCCATGTGTTGGTGGTGTTATGGTCCTCATGCCTCCAGTAATCCAGCCCTGTCCAGTTTCCCACCTGCAAGTTGTTCGTGCGTGCACTGTACTGGATGCCACATGGCTCTAAGCGGGGGGTGCTCCATGTTGCAGGTCTGTGGGGGTGTGTAGTGGGTCGTGGGGGTGGCTGTACACCCACTGACACCGATTGCTGTGGACCGTGATGTCTGCCTTTCGGCTGTCGTTGTGCACTGCGGTGGCTGACACGTGGCTGTGGGGTGTGGGGGATGCTCCTCCTTGCTGTGCTGTGGGACTGGGGCCTGGTGTGTGTTGTACTTGGGCTGTCCACCGTCCCACCCACTGCACTTTGTGTTCCTGCCACTTACCTGTTACTTGTCGGTTAGTGCAGCTGTGGCGGACACATGGGTGTGGTGGGTGCTCGTTGTGGCGCTTCTGGCATATTTGGGGACCTGTTGGTGGTTACGTGGCTGGCTTAGTGTACACATGTCCCCACGCATCTTACAGTTGTTCGGTTTGGGCTGTGTGTGGTAGTGTCTGTTGCATGTGCGTGTGATGTGTTGTGTATTGTGTGCTGGACATGGGGGTGTTTGTCCCTGGGAGCTGTGGCATGGTAGTTGCGCATGTGAGTACATAGCGGTGTGCTAGTATACATTAGTTTGTACTTACCAGCCTCCACTCCCCTGCTAATCCGGCGAGGATCTCCGGATGGATTACGACTCGCACCTTCTCCTCCCACGCTTTGAAGGTCTTAAAGAGCGCGGGATTCCCTCCGCCAGTGACGGCAGCCAGCTCTCTGTTTTTGCCCTCCTTCTTCTTGACCAGGCTCTTTACGTCATTCCAACGTTTGTTTATCTCGACTCTGTTCCTGGGCAGGGTCCCGACTGCATTGACCTGGTCTACGATCCGGTTCCACATTCTGTTTCTGGTGGCTAGTGGTGTGTGCTGGACCATGTTCCCATAGATTTGTGGGTACACCTTGATGATCTCGTCGACCATGACCGTCAGCTCCATGGGCGTGAACTTGGGCATCCTTTGTGGTGCCATGGTGTTTGTGGTGCTGGTGCGGTGTGTGTTGTGTAATGTGCAGGGGGTTTGTGGTGCCGGTGTTTGGTGGTGGTGGTGGTGGTTGTGATGTGTGCGTTTCTGTGGTGTGCTGCTGTCCTTGCTGTGTCGCTGTGTCCTCTCCTCTCCTCTCTGGTTTGCAATGTAGCAAGGGGTTGTGGTCTGTGGGAGTGCTGCTTTTGTACTCACCTATGTGGGTGTGTCCTCATGGTCTGTTGTTTTCAGGTGTGTTGTGTCTGGGGTTCTGGCCTTTGTATTTTTTGTTTGTCCGGGGGGTGTTTTCGGGATGTGTACTGTGCTTGTGTATTTGTGTGTGCCTTGCTGTGTGGACTTGTTGGCCATGTTGTGTGCTATTGGTTTTGTGCGCGGATGGTTTCTGTGCAGGTACGTTGGCGCCATGGCTTCTGCCGTGTCGATTCTCATCGGCGTTGTTTGCGCTGGCGGGCGGTATATTTGTTGTTTTTCCGCGCTCATGGCGGTGCGATCGTAATTTCACGTGCGGTGTGTCGGCCGTGTGGGCGGGCGGTTTTGTGTTGTCGTGCGTGTTTCCGTCCGTGGCGGGCGGTTTGACTCCGACTCGGACGATGGCGGGCGGTATTTTGTGTGATTTTTCCGCCGATGGCGGTTTTCGGTTTGTGTACTCATAATGGCGTGGTCGGTGTTCAGGCGGTGTGTGCGGGCGGATTTTTGCCGCTTCCATGCCTGGCGGATTTTTTTACGCCGGGTATCGTAATGGGCCCCTTAGACATTACATACTAACCATTTATATATTGATTTTACCTAACATTACTTAACATTAAAAAACAAATAGTTCAAATGTAATTAACCTCCCACCATATTCCCCCAAAAACCCAATATCCTGCTACTAAATTTTAAACTACTTAACATAGGTATTTGTAGATTGCACAATAACTCTTAGGCATCTTGGCACTAAAAGATGTTTATTGTTACCCAACGGTACTCATTTTATCGACCTCAGATGGTTGAAAGGCTGAGTGGACCCACCAGGATTTGAACTTATGACCATGAGATTGAACACAGGGCCCTGCAGTGGACACATTAGTCCACTGAGCCACCAGACCCATCTGATTGCCTTTTAAAAATTCAATTACACATTTAAAATTGCAAACTATATTTTAAAAAAGACAATTTTACTAATATAATAAGTATATATATATTTAATAAAAAACAATGTTTATTACAAGTATACTAAAGTACACAATATTAATTACAACAATTGTCTTCATTACCATATTGTATACAATAAAACCTGCATTCTTAATTTTGATATTCTATTACACTATATTTTTGCAGTGGTGATATTTTTGACAACATATTTATGTCACATGATATTTTGGAATCAATATTTGTTTTATTCACCATATTTAACATGTACCCATTTTGAAAATGTCCCTTTTCTCATGAAAAGTGTAGTTACACAACTATTAGTCATTTTCTCTACTCTGGCACAAAGGGACCACAAACCTAATTGCAAAATGAGGAGCTTATTTATGAGCCCCTTGTTACACTTTTGCCCCGCCGTTGCGTCACTTTTTGTGAGGCTGCAGCAGCATAAATAATGCGCCATGATGCACCATATTTACAAAGTGACGCTTCTAAGCAGATGCATCACTTTATAAAGCCCTGCGCCACATTATACCTGCTTCAGGTATAATGTATGTAGGGTGGTTGTTCCCCTGCAAAAAGCCTCGTAGAAGTGGCACAGTGAAATCTGTCAGATTTCACTGTGCCACTTCTAGGACGCTACTGCGTCACAACCTTACGCCTGCATCACAGCAGCCATAAGGGTGACGCAGTGCAATGGGAATAGGCTTCCCCCATGCATTGCTGGAGTTGCATCATGCTTATGACACAACTCCAGCAATGCGTGGGTTTCGCGCCAACAGATACGTCAGGATTCCTGACGTATCTGTCATTCCTTGCGATATGGTGCACCGTACAATAAATGCGGCACATCCATCATGTCACAAGGAGGGCGCACTGAAAAGTGTTGCATCGCTGCTTTCACACAGCGTTGCAACACTTTTCATAAATGAGGCCCTCAGTGTTTAAGACTGTATGTATAAAATGCCCACTGCCAAAAAAACGTTTTTCAACTTTGTGAAGGACTCCTATCTTTAACATGGGCACATTTTAAGGTTTCTTTTCTCACAAAAACAGCTAGTGCATGACTATCAAATTGTCCTTCTCTATTCCTGAACAAAGAATTCACCGGCTCTTTTTAGGAAGCCTAGTTTTATACCCCACACACACCAAAGTACAACATTTGGGCTCACTCCTCAAATTTTCTTTTGTTAACATTGTGAAAGATTCCAATAATTAAAGTAGGCACATTCTGAGATTTTTATTCCCCTGAGAAAGACAGCTGTATGTCAGCCAAAGTGACTTTCTCTACTCTTACATTATGAGCATACCAGCTCAGTTCAGGAATACAATTTGTAAGACTCTTGTATATGATTTGCCCTTCAAATAACAAGACCATCAACACTGAGAAAGTCTCTTGTAGCTGACAAGGGCACTTTTGAGAATGTTTAAGCCTTGTTTAAGAATTTCTATTTTACACTCCAAATATATAAGGCTGAACAAATAGATGTTTCAACTTTATGAAAGTTTCCCATGTTTCACCTGGGCACATTTTGAGAATGTTTCTTCCCATAAAAAGGCGGATGTACCACTGCCAACTTGATTTTTTTCTCCTCTTGCACAAAGGACTGCTGGCTCCATTCTGGAAATCCACTTACAGAATTTGTGCTCCCAAACACAGTAAATGTTTAAAGTTTGTTAAACAAGGTTTATGTGCATATATATATATATATTGCAACCTGGGTTTTGTGGATTCCGGAGTGCTTCCAGCCAGTGGTGCTGGTTTTGAGGCGAGGCCACATCACGCCTCTAACAATAGAAAAATCCCACTTCTCACATGAAGAATGGACCAGCACTCAAATCTCTGGAATTATCCAATTTAATTCAAAGGCAGCATTCGCGAGGAAATATATATATATATATATATACAGGTATTTATAGAGTGTGAGCCTGGTTAGCTAGAAAGAGCCCCAAGAGCAGGTAGAAGGAATACTTTGAGAGAAAGAAGAGCTTTGTGAGGAGAGGACCATTTCATTCTTGAATTATAGAGACAAAAATTATAAAGATGTGGCAGTTCTTAAATCAATTTCTCTATTGTAATTATCCTAAAGTGTCAGAACGAATCAGTATGGGGAGTTTATTGCAATCAGAAATACAGTTTTATCTTCTTAATGGAGACTAGAGTTGATAAGATGGGGGCTAGAAAAGAAAATGAGAACTCAGATACTTGGATTTTTAAGGAAGTGTGCACCTTCCTGGATGAACACAGTTTAAATCAGTTAATGCTGCATTTGAAGTGGGATTCATAGATATGGGATAATTCCAGTCTCTCTCTAATGGTGGCTTGAGCACCACTATTATCACATCATATCATCTCATGTGCATATATAAAGTGCACATTCACACTTGAGGGTATCTTGATGCTGAATACCATATGTTTTTTGTTATCCAAGTAAATAGTACTTATTGTATAGACCTTGGAAGGAATAAAGGCTGAGTGGTAGCACCAGGATTCAAACATGTAAAGAGTGGTCAAACACATATCCCTCAAGTGGGTTCATTTATTTAATAAGCCACCAGACTAATACGATCTGTATGTGTTCTTCAACATACCTATCATTACACACATCGCTGCGGAGACTTGAATATGACTGTAATCACACATTATCACTGTGGGGACTTAAACATCACTGTAATCGCACAATATCTCTGTGAGGGCTTGTACATGACTATAATCATGCACTATTTCTGTGTGCTATCCCTGTGCATCCCATTAATCACACACTATATCTGTGGGGACCTGGGCATATCTATAATCACACACTATCTCTGTGAGGACCTGGGCATGTCTTTAATTATACTCTATCTCTGTGGGGACCTGGGCATGTCTGTAATCACACACATTCTCTTTGGCAACCGTGGTAATACTATAGTCACACACCATCTCTGTGGGGACCTCAACATCTCTATAATCACACACTATCTCTGTGGGATCCTGGCCATGTCTATAATCACACACTATCTCTGTGGGGACCTCAACATCTCTATAATCACACACTATCTCTGGGGGGACCTCAACATCTCTATAATCACACAGTATCTCTTTGGGGACCTGGGCATGTCTATAATCAAACACTATCTCTGTGGGGACCTCAACATCTCTATAATCACACACTATCTCTGTGGGGACCTGGGCATGTCTATAATTACACAATATCTCTGTGGGGACCTGGGCATGTCTATAATCACACACATTCTCTTTGGTGACCTTGGTAATACTATAGTCACACACCATCTCTGTGGAGACTTGAGCATTCCTGTAATTACATGAAGCTATGTTTTGGCTTGACCATCATCAGGTTCGCATTCTCTGTATGGAGCTTTGTGAATACTGAAAAGTAGTAAAGTTAGACTTTTGGTCTAAGTTTACATTGTTGAAACTGAAAAGTAGAAAAGTTAGATTTTTTGTCTAAGTTTACCATTGTGAATAGGGCCCTATTTTAATGAGGACTTAAACACAATCATCTTCATGCACTATATCTGTGGGGACTTAAACATGGCTATAATAATACACTATCTTTGTAGGGGCTTGAAAAAAACTATAATAAAACACTATCTTTGTGGGGACTTGAACATCACTACAAAAACATACCATCTCTGGGTTCACTGACAGAATATCGAAAACAAAATATCGTGTGGACAGAATATCGTGTCCAAAATATCGAGGACAAGAATATCGAGTAGGTAAGTGCAAATAGATAGGTATCAATTTACTATTCTTAACTCCAGATCTACGTACCTTGAAGATATATATATCGTCAAAGTACATATATGTGGAGTTATATATAGTAAAACTTTACTTACCCATAGAAAATGACCTTCACGATATTCTTGTCCTCGATATTTTTGACACGATATTGTGTCTGACGATATTTGTGTTTTCGATACTTTGTCCACCCACCCATCTCTGTGGGGACTTAAGCATTCCTGTAACTAAACGCAAGCTCTGTTTCGACTTGAAGCACCAGGGGTGCCATGAGGCACAGGGTCAAGACTGATTTGCATATAGCTGTGTCTGAACTCGGGTGGCGAAGTGAGCTAAAGAACGATGATGGATTCAACCCAGATCTGTGACTGGGGGTGAGTGACTGAAAAGTTTCAGCACTCCGTCCATCATCTCCATGTCTTTGCTTTGTTCGCCCTAAGTTGGCAGGGTATGCCCAGACTTGGGTCCCTTGCTCACTTTGCCACTGGATTCAAGCTAGCCTGGCTGATGAGGAGGTGTTACCCCAAAACCGGTCCCAGGATGCTTGTTTCTGGTCCAGGGAAGACCTGGCTTGGCAGTTCGGGCTGGACTGTTCCCATGAGGCACAGGGTCAAGACTGATTTGCATATAGCTGGGTCTGAACTGGGGTGGCGAAGTGAGCTAAAGAGCGATGATGGATTCAACCCAGATCTTTGACTGGGGGTGAGTGACTGAAAAGTTTCAGCACTCCGTCCATCATCTCCTTGTGTTTGCTTCAACCTGAACATCATCAGCTTCACATTCTCTATATGGGGCTTTGTGAATATTGAAAAGTAGTAAAGTTAGACTTTTGGTCTAAATTTACCTTTGTGAATACTGAAATGTAGTAAAGCTAGACTTTCTGTCTAAGTTTGCCTTTGTGAATCAGGCCCTATTTTAATGAGGACTAAAACACAATCACCTTCATGCACAATCTCTGTGGGGACTTAAACATCGCTATAATAACACACTATCTTTGTGGGGACTTGAACAACACTGTAATAACACACTATCTTTGTGGGGACTTAAACATCGCTATAATAACACACTATATTTGTGGGGACTTGAACATCACTATGATAACACACTATCTCTGGGGGGACTTATACATCGCTATAATAACATACCATCTCTGTGGGGACTTGAGCATTCCTATAATTACACACAACCTCTGTGTGGACTTGAACATCATTAGCTTCACAGTCTTTATAATGGGATTTAAGCTTTGAATTTACACACTATTTCTATGGAGACTTAAACACAATGATCTTCACCCACTATCTCTGTGGGGACTTGAACATCTATTTTGGCAAAAATGTAAGCAGCTAGTCAAGCTCTGGGTTCCACTTGACCATATTCCTTGGTTCCATATGTTAATTTCTTTGTGTTAGTTCCCTTATCTCCTAAGATTTTAAGCACTAATAAATAGGTTAAATACAGCTTTAAGTGTCTTTCTTTAAGCATGATATGATATTTTCTGACACATTAACATAATCTGTCTTTAATGTATACCCCTAGTATATATGCAGCAATTCATATATGAATAGATTATAATGTTGTTTATGTATATTGTTGATAAAATAAACATTTAGCCATGTGCCTTCGACTGTATTCAATCACAAATAGTGTTACGGACTAGGTCCCCACAAGGATAGTAGCACGTGTTCAAGTCCCCACAAGGATGGTGCTGTGCGCACGATTAAATAACAATATATTTTGAAATTTAAAGCAGGATCCTGTATCATGAATTTTTTCTTAACATTTTTCTGTTATTAGTGTGTTTTAAAAACATTGGGAGAGGTTAGTCCCCACAAGGCAGGTATTCACACATAGTCCCCACAAGGATGGTAACGTGTGTGTGTGTGTGTGTGTGCGTGTGTGCGTGTGTGTGTGTGTGTGTGTATAATATGTATATGATACATAACAATAAAGCTATAAATAATATAAACAATTTAATAAGAAAATATATATTAACTAATATGTACAATAAATTACATATAAACAAACTAAAACCCATAAAACGAAATGTAATACAAATATAATCATTAAAATAAACTTGAAAATAAAAACAAATAATATAAAATATTTAAAAAAGGGTAACAATATAAAATCTAGTTTACCAATATTATAAAAAATATTGGAGTCTAAGAATATTAAATATACTATTCCCACTATAGCGAGTGCAACAGTAGGGAAAGTGTTGGACTTTGGAGGAGATAGATTTGCTATTCCTACTCTAGTCACCACAAAAGTAGGGAAGGTGTTGGAATTCTGAAGAATTAGATTTGCTATTCGTACTCCAATCTGTGCAACAGTACAGAAAGCGTTGGACTTTGAAGGGGTTAAATGTGCAATTCAGACTCCTAGCAGCGCAACAGTAGGAAAAGCATTGGGTTTCAGAGGGGTAAAGTTTACTATTCCCACTCCGAAAAGCGTAACAATAGGGAAAAGGTTGGACTTCGGAGGGGTAAAATTTCCTATTCCCACTACAGTCTAAACAACAGTAGGGAAAGTGTTGGACTTTGGAGGGGTCAAATTTACTATTCCCACTCCAAACAGTGCAACTATAGGGAAAGAATTGCCTTTATGAGGGGTAAAATTTACTATTTCCACTCTAAACAGCACAACAGTAGGGAATGTATCGGACTTCAGAAGGGGAGAAGGGGAAAATTTACAATTCTCACTCAAAACAGGGCCACAGTAGGGAAAGCATTGGATTTCAGAGGGGTAAAATGTACTATTCCCACTCCAAACCGTGCAACCTTAGGGAAAGTGTGGGACCTTCGAGGGGTAAAATTTACTATTCCCACTCCAGTCTGTGCAACAGTACGGAAAGTCTTGGATTTCAAAGGGGTGAAATTTACTATTCCCACTCCAAACAGCACAACAGTAGGGAAAGTGGGTTAGTGTCCCCTGAAATTATATATTATGCACAACTTCGAACTTGTGATTTATCTGTGCAATGATCCTTGTAACATTACGCGTGGATTTATATTGTGTAAGCAAACTACTTTAATTTAAACTATGTACTGTTCAACACTTAAATGTTCCTGCAGGTTCTCATCATTACTTAAATTGTTATTTTTTTTATTTCTGGGGGTGGGGGGCAAATGTGAGATTGGTCCACTTTTAGTAATTGTTAACATCATATCTAATAACATCACAGTTAGCTATTTCTAGCAATGTGGCTAGTTGTGTGGCAAACAAAATTTCATTGTTCACAGGGAGGGTAATTATTCTATATCACCACACCGTCTTTCATGATACAAATATACATATGATACCTTTGGCCCACACACCTAAGATGGCTAAATTGAATCTTCACAAGTACAGAAAGCATACATAGTGGTGTTTGTTAAATTACATGCGCCCAATTCATTTAGGACTTTAACCTTCTACTGTCATTGCAGTCTTTCCCACTAGAAAATTAAACACAAACAATCAGACACACATTTTTCCAAGTCGCCTAGGTTGAATTTTGATTGCTATAATTTTAACTGAGATTAGTCACTTTTTGCGTGTCTCTAAGTTTAGATACATTAACTACAGGCTTCTTTGGTAAGCGAACATGTAGCAAAAGATGCAATATTTATTTTACCATATTTACAATAACTAATTGAAATATTGAAAAAACAAAATGCATCAGTCATTTCTGACCTCTTATAACCCTACACCAGTAGATTGTCACCTCACAATTAACTATCTTCAAGATAAAATGTGTATGCCATTGCACGAACCCGTTGTCAGAACAAACACATCCCTTATTTTATGAAGTATTATAGCTGCTGAACATATAAAAAATATATAAAGATTCAGTTTATTCGAAAAGGGTATTTCCCTACGATTTACAATATATTCTTTTCAATGTAGATATGCCTTCAAAATAATGCTCTTGAAATCAGAAAAATGTACGAATGTGGTATAATTGAAAGTCAAACTCACGCAGTCTTTAGTGGTTCTGTGCTAATTCCCTACCACCAAGCATAAAAATAAAGTTATGTCTTCTTTAAAACCACAAATCCTACACCATTTGCATGTATTTTGCATGTATATAAGAATTTAGCCAAGAAAATGTAATTCATTTAATGGGATACGCAAAGGCTCTGAAGCAGAGAAATGTATGCTGCACATATTAAGTTAACAAAGAAATTGAATAAAGCTGAAGGGACAGGGCTACAAAATAGGCCAATATTTATTTTGCACTTTTTCTTTGGTCCTCATTAGAAGTTTGTCAAAATAGGGTGGGGTATTTACCACGTGTGGTGAATACCATTACCACAGGGTGAGGAATTTACCACATACCGTAAATACCTCTTATTATGAATTTTCAACATGGAAATGAGGCATAACATGAGGAATGGGTATTTAACACACCGAATTCCGCATGTTTACGAAATGACTTCAGTGTGTATAACCTATGCACCTGAGGGAGTAAACTGTACACACATATATCACTCTCTTAGACTTGAACTTATTCCTTTGTGAATCGCTGCTAAATTAAACATGAATTAGTGACACATTCAGATTTTTCAATAGAAAATAGCATATGTAAGTAGGTCTCAAACTCCTTTATGGCATACAATACATCTACAGAGAATATCACTATGCTACCGTGCCTTGAGGCCCATTTCAAGATCGTTCTCTCAGATGGCCGGGATCTGTTGATCCTGGCAGCATGAAGGAAGGGAAAAGTCTCCTTTGCTGGAATTGTTTGTTAAAAAGCAGGCCTGCCTTTTCTCTACTTGGAGTTGCTTTAACCAACGGTTTCAAGTACCAGCACTGCCTGATGAGACGGCCATTTTGGGGGAAGGCACTCTTCAGTACAGGCTGGCCTGACCCTCACAGCCCGGTAGTTGCAGCTCTGCCAGCAAGGCAGAACCACAGCCACATGAGCAAGTAATGGGACCTCACAGACGAAAGATTTAGCTAGACACACAGACCCTGTTATACAGCCAGGACATTGATTGTTACTCATGAATTCTTATTGTGACACTAACAGAGTAATCATAGTTGAAATCACCCCCCCCCCCAAAGCTGAACCCCATGTAATTGTGTAGTATTATGTTTTACTGTGGAATTAAAATACTTTATTTTTACTAAGATATGCACTCGGCTGGACAATTAATTATTGTGACTGTAGTTGGACTGTTTTGTTCAGTGCTGTGCACCCCCCTCCCCACCCCAACTACCATTCTGAGAAGCCTCTGAATGCTCACCCTTGCTATCCTGAGAGCCAAGTGCAGAAGCATGTACTCGACCCAGTTTGCAGAGCCATAGTAGGGCGAACCCCATGACACCAGCAGCAAATGACCTCAACCACCCAGTTTGAGAACCAGCTGGTACGGTCTGCCTTGGAGCACCTCACCCCCGAACAGGGTCTTGCATGTACATACAGCCTTTTGTGCAGGAAGTGAATGATTCTAATGTTGCCTTCTCCTTGGCTCGAGTTTGCAAGTGTATTCTGTAGATTGGATGATCCCCCTAGTCCTTTATTAAAACTCTATAATCTTCACAGGCAGCTATTATGGGTGAAAGCTTGGTGATATGGGGGTTGAAAGTGTAATAAGGCTTGTCTCAGATATTAGCTAGGAATATCCTGAATAGATGTCAACCAGCTTGGAGCCTATAAAAACACAGTATTTTGGTGGTATACAGTTGTCTGACTTACAATTTTTCATATCCACGTGCAACAATGGTCCCTGTGGCTTAGCTCAACATTCACTTAGTGGATTAATTGCTATATAGAAAGTTTTATTGTGATGTTTGCATTCACTGACAGAGACCTTATTGATCTTGTAAAATGTTGGCATTGCCCCATTTATGGGCAAGTGACTGTTAGACCTGGCTTTTTCAGCGGGTTTACCCCCAGACTTTTTGCTTTTTAACCTCCTGTTTTTGACCCTGTTTTTGTTGGCTTTAGGACTCTGGGCACTTTACTACTGCTAATTAGTGCTAAAAGTGCATATGCTCTCTGTGGAAATTGTTATAATGGATTAGTGTTTCCATGATTGACTTATTTGATTTACTACTAAGTCCCTAGTACAGTGCACTGTGTGTGCCCAGGGCCTGTAAATCAAATGCTGCTAGTGGACCTGCAGTACTTGGTATCAACGCATCGCCGCCGTGCGGCCGAAGAAGCTGACGCAACGCCTGCCCCCGGCTGAAGAAATCGCCACATGCCGAATCCCGTGCACCGATCTCCGAAGTAAGAGATCACCACACTGATTCTGACATAGGCCCAAGAACCAACGCATCGTGGGGCCGCGGCTGGAGAGACCATCGCAGCAGCGTTGCCGCCGCTGCATCAAGAACTGACGCATTCCCAATCCCCACGCATCGCACCAGGGCGGCAAATCTACAAGGACACGGGGGCCGCAGTAAGAAACAGATGCATCACCTCCCCGCACAGAAAGAAACCGACGCATCACCTCCCCACACAGTAAGGAACCGACGCATCACCTCCCCTGGAGTAAGGAACCGGCACATCACCTTCCCTGCGCATAAGGAACCGACTCATCACCTTTCCTGCGGCTGTTTTTGGTTATGATTGTGACGCATCCAAGGTACTTTGTGTTGAAACTCTTGCATCTATAGTTTGTTATGGACAGAACTGTTTTTACCTTCTAAGAAGTACATTTTGATTACTGTATTGTGGATTTTTTCGTTTTGGTCTTGTTTGGTTAAGATAAAGATTACGTATTTTCCAAACTGGTGTGGTGTCCATTTGTTGTGTTTTCACTGTATTACTGTATGTGTGCACAAATGCTTTACACACTGCCTCTTAAATAAGCCTGTCTGCTTGTGCCAAGCTACCAAGGGGGTGAGCAGGGGTTATTTTAGAAGTGTATCCCTCTTACCCTGACTAGGAAGAAGGATCCCTACTAGGACAAAGGTGCAAACTATTGCCAACTAGAGACCCCCATTTCTAACATTGATAGTCAGCGGGAGGATTAGGACTTGCATTTGTGCCTAACATACAGTGATTGGTGTACACTACTAGGATAGTGTAGATCATTACGCAACCACATACTGTTTTTCCTTGTTTCCCTTCGGAATTTGGTTGTTGGAACTCTGGTTAGTTGTTGCACCCGTGGGGCCTTGTCAAAATGGAAGTCAACTTTTGGCAGCAGCACATCTACAAGATGAGGGAACTAAAAGTATTTTGCAAGGAGAGGGGGCTACCTGTGAAGAGGAGATCCACAAGGCAGGATCTTGAGGCAGCCCTGCATAGCTATGAGGTGCTACTCTGGGAGGCAACACTATCAGATGACTCTGAGGAGGAATCTGAGGGGGAGGATCCCCAGCCAGAATACCAAGAGGGCAGTGGCCCTGAGGAGGAAACATTATGGGAAAGATTGGCTCGGGAGGAGAGGAATCGGATTTGTCCTCGTGACCGGAGGCTCTGGCAGCTAGACCGGGAGTGCGAGGAGATAGAGGGATCCTTAGCTGAAAAGGAAATGTGTGTAGTGCAGGAAGTGAGCTTGGCTGGGCCGGAGGTGGAGTCCATCTCAGATGGTGGCAGCAAAAAGGTGTTATCTAGTGCTGAGGAAGAAGTACACACACCCGGAGATGTGGTGCCTGACTTGAAGGAGGGGGTTAACATACTCCAGGGGGTTCAGGTTTATGAGGTAGCTCCAGTGGTGCACAGTGTCCTTGAAGTGGATTGGAGCATGGGCACAGGGAATCATATTCCTTGTGGTGGGAGGGATACTAGACTGACTCTAGATGAGAGGTACAGGGAGAGGGGTTCCCCATGGTAGAAGTCCTGGTATGTGAGTGTGGAGACCGCCCAGAAGAGTGTGGGTTGAGTGAAAGAGACAGTCAGACATTGTCTTGCCAGTCTCAGGAGGGTGATGTGGGGTACTTGTGTGAGGCACTGGATGGTGAGGCAAAGGGTAACTTGGTTAACACCTGTGTGGGGCTGTGTGATTCAATTGTTGGAGAGCATATTTTAAGTCCCTGTTTTCCAGAGCTATGCCAACACCTGGGTGAGTGTGAGTTCTCTGACCCCAGGTAGCTCGCACCCGAGGCAGACCTTTTGGTGGATTCCAGAGGGTCTGAAGAGGCATCTGGGGGTGATCCTGAAGGAGGTGGTCCAGGTTTTCCCCAACCAAGTGAGGAGGGGAGGGTTGTGGTAACCCAGATAGGTTCCAGAGTAGTGGGATGGGTGTAGGGTCCCATGTCCTTTGTCAGAGGAGAAGGAGGGGAGTGGGCTGTATCCAGAGGTACCCGAAACCCAGTCTCAAGGCCTGGTTGGTTCCATGAGGGAACACCAGGAGGGGGGCCTGGTCTGTAACAGGAGGCCATCCCCTGAGGGGGATCCCAAGGTGTCAGGTGAGCTGGGGAGACTGCTGTAACAAGCGTCCCACCAGCTCGGGTGTCTGGCAGCACCTTTCCATTTGGGAGGGTGCATGAGTCCAGAGAGAGGGGTGAGGGGGGGTTGTAGTCCCCAGTGGAAGAACCAGTGGGTCAGGGGTTGCCAGCTCTGAGGTCAGAGCACCCAAGGACTGACTCTGGTGAGGCCACTTCTGGCCTGGGGGGTCTTCATGCTCTGTCAGGTGGACAGGAGGCTGGAGACCAGCTGCAGGCAGACTCTTGAACAACTCCTGAGGAGTGTGGTTCCCTTGGGGGGGTTGGTGTACTCCCCCAGAAGTCCTGGGTTGCCAGGCACAGGTCCAGCCTAAGGGTGCAGACCCTGGGTTGGAGGGCCAGGTTCAGGGTGTCCCCCTGACCTGGAGTGAGGGGCGACTGCTAACAGTACCCCTACCAGTTTGCCTTCTGGGTGTACTGCTCCAGATGGGAGGGTGCAGGGCCCCAGGTAGGAGGACAGGGTGTGGGAGAGCCCACCTCAGTCCCATGTTCAGCCTCAGGGTACAGACCCTAGGCTGGTGTACCAGTTGCAGGATTGCACACCTGAATTGGTGGGCGAATTGTGCAGGTCACCTGCCACAGGTGACCTGACAATTCTAGAGTCTGGGGGTACTGCTCCAGGTGGGAGGGTGCAGAGCCACAGGAAGGAGGACAGGGTGTGGGAGAGCCCACCACAGCCCCTTATTCAGCCTCGGGGTACAGACCCAAGGCTGGGATACCAGTTGCAGGATAGCACACCTGAACTGGTGGGTGAATTGTGCAGGACACTTACCCCAGGTGCCCTGACAATTCTAGAGTCTGGGAGTACCACTCCAGGTGGGAGGATACAGAGCCCCAGGGAAGAGGACGGGGTGTGGGAGAGCCCACCCCCGTCTCCTGTCCAGCCTCAGGGTACAGACCCTAGGCTTGTGGGTCAGTGTCAGGATGTTATCCCTGACCAGACAGGAGGGGGAGTGGACAAAGTGTGCCCGGCACCTGGGGCTACCACCCCCACTCTCTGATGCAACAGGGGTTAGAGAGCACTGAGAGGCAAAAGGCCTGGGTCTCATCACTGACAACTGTCAGTGGCCACTGTGGCTTGCTGTCCTAGTGGACAGAGTGGCCCCTGCGGGGGGGACAGGAGTCACACCCAGGGGTGGCTGGGCCACACCACTGTGTTGGCCATGTGGGTACTAGCTGCCTGCTGGGACACAGCTCTGAGCAAGCAAAGGTTAGGTGTTGCACAATTGGGGTCCCTAGAAGAGAAGGAGGGTTCCCCATTGGTTAGCTTAGTGGGCCCTGAGATTATGGGCAGAGGGATCCAACTGGGTTCAGCAAGGCGTAGACCTAGAACGTGCCCCCACTGTTGAGGGCCAGGTTTAGGTTCTATCGCCCCAAGCAGGTAACTTCATCAAGGAATTGATTAGTCTACCCCGGCTTTAGGTTGGAAGGGGGTTGTGTTAGACCTGGCTTTTTCAGCGGGTTTACCCCCAGACTTTTTGCTTTTTGACCTCCTGTTTTTGTTGGCTTTAGGACTCTGGGTACTTTACCACTGCTAATCAGTGCTAATGTGCATGTGCTCTCTGTGTAAATTGTTATTATGGATTAGTGTTTCCATGATTGACTTATTTGATTTACTACTAAGTCCCTAGTACAGTGCACTGTGTGTGCCCAGGGCCTGTAAATCAAAGCCTGCTAGTGGACCTGCGGCACTGATTGTGCAACCCACACAAGCAGCCTTTCAAAGGGTTCTCAGATCTGCCACTGCAGTGTCTGTGCACAGTTTCTACTGCCATGTCGACATGGCAAGTGCACCTACTTGCCAGACCCTAACCTTCCCTTTTATTACATGTGAGTCACCCCAAAGGTAGGCCCAAGGTACCCCTGTGGGCAGGGTGCAGTGTATGTGAAAGGTAGGACATGTACTGATGTGTGTGACATGTCCTGATAGTGAAATACAGTGTTCTCCGTTTTTCACTATTGAAAGGCAATCTGTCCCTTAGGATAGAATAGGAGTTTATTTACAACATCTTATAAGTATAACTTCCCACTGGGAAAAGATAGAAAAATTGAGTTTAGTATGCCTGAACTCAGAATATAAAAGTGCATCTTTTAGTAAAGATGATTTTTATATTGTGTGTTTGAAAACACCACTTTTAGAAAGCGGGTATTTTCTTCCTTAGCCATCCTGTGTGCCTCTACTGGATTGTGGATTGACTGTCTGGCTTTTGAGTGACAGGGGCTGGGGATGTGCATTCTCTCAGACAGCCACTGGGGGTTCATGGGTGTCCTGCATTTCCTGAATGAATCAGGGCTGGGCTGAATAGACCACGGCTACATTTAGAGTAGTGGGAGGAGATTTCCCTGCACCTGAATGGGCCTGCTCTGCCTTACACAATGCTGTCTCCACCTCCTGCCGGGAAGCTGGACCAGCGAGGACGGAACTGGTTTTGACTGAGCACAGAGCCTCTCTGCCACCAGAGAACAAAGGAAAGTGTTGTATAAATATTGGGGCCCAGACCCCAGAACTTTAGAATACTTCTAGACTCAAGAGGAACCACTGCCATGGAGAAGAGCTGGGAAAGCTGAAGGAGAAGTACTGCCCCTTTGCTGTGTGCTGTTTGGGTTTGGCCTGCAGTGGCTGTTTCTGCCAAGGAGAGGACAAATACTTTGCTGTGTGCTGTGTATCCTGCTTGAAGAAGATCTCCAAGGGCTTGAAGTAGAGCTTGCCTCCTGTTCTGAAGTCTCACGGACACAAAGACTTCACCACCAGCTTCCCTGAACTTCCTTGCTAGGGAGGCGTGGCTTGGCGCGCGGCAAGATGGCAGCACAGTAGTGCGGCTCTGCCGGCCGTCATTTCAATCCTTCAAGTTATCCTGTGTTGCTGTGGCCACCCGCGAGTCCAGTGCGGCGACGGAGAGTACTGGAGCACTGGGCTGCCCTCCGGTGTAATTTTGAGCACCGGAGACTGTCCCTCAGACCTGCCCTGAGTCCCGATGCGGAGCTTGCCGATCTCGTAAATGGTGGCTGAAAGGATACGGATGCGGCTGTGACCGCGAGGTGAAGCCCTGCAATTTACTGGTGAGCTGCGGGAGTTGCGTCAGACCCCCCCGGAGGCAGGGAGGAACTCGACGGACACGCAGGGATTCGGATGTGGGCCCGCTAAGGAGCGCAGGGACGATAGACTGCGACCTCCTGAGCCAACAGCTGCTGCCCGTCACGACCGCTGGGGGTGAGTGCTACGCAAATGCCCGGCTTGAACTCACACACTGGGCCTCGCTGAAGGAAATGGCCGCCGCCGCCGCTTTGTAGCTGTATGCCCGGGGATTCAATAAGCAGCTCTTGTGAAATGGGTCATTAGTTTAGCGCAGCCCAGGAACTGTGTGTGGACTTCAGCAGTTTTCTTCCCCTTTTCTCTGGATTTTTTTATTGTGGACTAGCATATCTGGGCAATAGTCGACCTGCCTGGGCTGTTTGGCGCCAAGCTCATGCTTGTGAGACCTGCTATCGGAGGCCTGAACTTTTTCCTCTAATCCCACGGTGCAGAAACCTTCAGATTATTTGTGAGTTGTGGATTACATATCGGGGGCTTGGGGCATCGCTGCGTGAGAGTGGAGTTCTGCTAGTGTGCTAACTGAAAGCCTGAAAACTACAGCGCGCTCCCTCGCGTGCACGTGGCTGGAAGCCGTGCGTACTGGTGGTGAAGAGAATCACGCGTGGGCCCGGCTTTGGGCTATACACTGGGCCTTCCTGTAAGACCGGTCCGACCGAAGCTGCTGGAGGTGTGATGTGGGCTTCTGTTGTTTAAAATTGTAACTCTGAGCGTTACACTGGAGCGGGACAAGGGGATATAACTGTTCATCAAATACTAGCCGGGCGGCTGTGAATTACGTGTGTAGTAGCAGGCCGGACTTGGCAATTTGGTAGCACGACCAGTATAGAGACCCGGTTTTTTGCTGTTCCCCAGTGCCTGCTGACTTTGTGGACCCCTGCACCATTCACTATGGGCAAGCCCGAAAAGAACCAACCTCGGCTGAATTTCGAATTACGAAAGAGTGGCAAATCGGTGCAAAATGCTGCATCTGACTCGGAATTGGACTCTACCGAACAGGCACCAACCGCACTAGAGAAGACACTAGCGGCGATCCAAGCCAGCCTACAGTCCATAGATGGCAAGATTGAGGTGCTGAATGGCCGCATGGATACTATGTCATCTAAACTAGATAAGCAGGCGGTAAGGCTGGGCGAGGCCGAACAAAGGATATCGGACGCCGAAGATGGCCTGCGACAAGTGGCAACCAAGACCTCGGACATTGAGAAGATACTAACTCTTATCAGAGACAAGAATGAGGACATTGAAGCGCGCTCGAGGTGCAATAATGTGCACATTTTGGGCCTGCCGGAGTCAACGAATGTGGGTCAGCTGGAGGTGTACGTCGAAGCTCTGTTTCGAGAGGTATGCGGTCCAGAGACTCTTTCGAATATGCTGGTGGTGGAACGTGCTCACAGATCTCTAGCGGCCCGGCCGCCTCCTGGCGCTCCCCCTCGGCCCATTATCACAAGGCTACTGAATTTCAGGGATCGAGACACAGTGCTGCGTATTGCCCGCCAGAAAGGCACCATACGTCATCAGGGAAATGAACTCTCATTTTATCCCGATTTCACAGCTACGGTCCAGGCTGCGAGGAAGGAGTTCCAAGGCGTCAAGAAATTGTTGCTAAAGGAACAAGTGCCATACGCTATGCTGTATCCCGCACGCCTTCGTATTGGCGTTGACAACGCGGCGAAGATCTTCAGTAACACGAAGTTGGCCATGGAGTATGCAAAGACTTTACGGCGCGAAAAGCAGATTTCAGGCCCTACTTCCGACATTGATGAGTAGCATTGAATATTTGGGTTTTCCTTTTTCTCTTTGTTTGCAGGACCTGGGGGATATCATTGCTCCATATTTGACCACCTGGTATCGTCTACGACATAGCTGGACGGCAATAACAAGCTGATTGTACGTGTCATGTTATAATGTTCAGTGTAATATTGAGCTGACTGTATTGATCATATACAATCCACTGACTAATTTACACCATAGTAGAGTGTATCAATAAGGGTCTGATGGAGTAATATTTGGGATGGACAATTGATAACTGATGAGATGGGGCTTACAATGTGGGACTGGACCGCTTCTGATGGGAAGGGCATGCCTGATTGCTCTGGATAATCAAACAGCTTTATACATTACATGTCCCTATCTGGTCGTGGGTGGGTCGTAGCAGTAATCTACACATCCGGTGGCAGCCCCCTCCCTATTATAAGGGAGAGAGGTATGCGCCACTACGTTCCCCCCCTATGGGAGTACCCCATCAGGTTCTGGTTGTACTGAGTTCTTTGTTGGGTGGGGCAGTTAACGAGGGTAATGGCTTTGACGAATTGGGGCTGCCAAAGTGGGTGGGGGGAGGGGGAGTTTTATGGTACAGAATTGGTGATTTTGGCGTGTTTGACAGATTGGAAACAGATACAGATCGGAGTATGCTTTTGTTAGACATGAGTGAGTTACCACCTCAGTATAGAATCAAACATTGCAGTAGTAGAGATGGGTGAGCGATACAACTGCATAACGTGGAATGTTCGTGGCCTCAATACCCACAAAAAAATCAGCCAAGTAATAGCATATTTTGAGAGGCACAAAATCCAAATCGCTTTACTACAGGAAACGCATTTGTGCAAGCACAGAGAACCCACTATTGCACAGAAATGGGCGGGATATAAGATAGCGTCCTCGTTCTCCACATACGCACGGGATGTCCTCATCTTGATAAAAAAAAGGCATACCGTTCCTCCCTGTATTGACGCAGGTTGACAATGAGGGTCGCTGGGCTATGGTGCAGGGCAAGTTAGGCAATACGTTGGTCACAATCATTAATGTATACCGTCCAGTAGTGGATGATCCGCAAACTTTTATACAACTGCTGGGAACGTTGCGAACATGGCCGGAAGCGGCAACCCTTTGGGGAGGTGATTCCAATACGCATCTTGACCCGAGCCTTGATAAATCCAATCCACACGGGGCGAGAACCATCAAAATAGCGCACTGTGTTCGAGACGCTATGACAGAGCTGGGTCTGGTCGATGCTTGGCGACTACGCAATGCTTCTAATAAGGTGGGCACGCATATAACTCCTGCGCATAATAGCTGGTCACGATTAGATTATTGGTTATTAAATGAAGAAGCTAATGGTTGGGTAACAAAAGTACATAACTTGCCACGCACCCTTTCAGATCATAATCCGATATTGTTGGAAATCCAAATACCAGCTAACGCGCACTTCCCTTTTACATGGAGATTTAGAGCTGAGTCCTTACTTGATCCCGTGTACGAGGACACTATAAGGCAGGCGATAATACAGTACTTTGAATTGAATGTGGGAACGGTGGATAGCCCAGCTGTCTTGTGGGAAGCATTTAAGGTCACGATCCGTGGGGTCTGTATTAGCACAACTTCAGGTATCTTGAAGGATATTAGGGGTCAACTAACAAAGACTGAAAAACAATTGAGTGTGCTAGAAACACAATATATCGAAAACCCGACAGCGGCTCCCCTTGACAGACTTCAGATTTTATTAAAAGAGTATGAAGAACTAGCGGAATCCGAGGCGCGCTATAAGTCGCGCCGTCATTTGGCTAGATCTTACGGAGAGGCCGGACGCCGTGGTAAGAGGCTAGCTGAGACACTACGTTTCAGGGCTGAACACCATCATGTTACTAAAATAGTGGACGATAGGGGTGTGGAACACTACAGGCCGCAAGAAATAGTTGAACAATTTAGAGGTTTTTATAGCAACTTGTACGCCACACGTGGTACGTGTGACGAAACTGCCCTGGCTGAATATCTTGATGATGTCGCTTGTGTGTGGCTAGCGGACGGGCATCGTGAGTACCTTAGTCAGCCTATAGCGAAGTCTGATATCAAGGAGGCGATCATGTCTTTACCTAATAATAAGGCCCCAGGTCCTGACGGGCTCACTTCTGAATTTTACAAACAATATGCAGACCTTATTGCCCCTTACTTGTTAGAGGTGTATGCAGATGCTCATGATTCTGGGGTCCTACCTCCATCCCTTAGGCAGGCTCTCATCATCACTCTCCTCAAGAAAGATAAGGATCCAACGTTATGTGAATCATACCGCCCTCTGTCGTTAATTAATCTGGACGCAAAAATATTGGCAAAGATACTGGCCACTAGACTGCAACCACTACTACCCATCATGGTCTTACCTGACCAATCCGGCTTCGTGCCGGGGCGCTCCACATCCAACAATCTCTGCACAATATTTGCCATGCATCATATTTTAAATCCTGATCTCCAAGCGGCAGCAGTCATGCTTGATGCCGCGAAGGCATTTGACTCCATTGAATGGGGCTATATGTTTCATATCCTGAAGAGAATGGGCTTTCCTAATGTTCTGCTGCGCTGGTTGCAAGTCCTCTACATCGGCACATCGGCAACGGTCAGAGTGGGCGGTCTTACTTCTGAACCCCTCCGAATAGATCGGGGCACCAGACAGGGGTGCCCATTATCGCCTCTCTTGTTTGCCATAATGATGGAGCCCCTAGCCTGTATAATACGGCAACGCCCCAGACAGACTGCGCTTAACTTCAATAATAGACCTGTCGGTATTTCTATGTATGCAGACGATATGGTTCTTTTCATACGTGATCCACAGACCCATCTCTCGTCGGTACAGCGGGAATACATTAGATTTGGGCGATTTTCCGCCTCACGATAAATTGGGAAAAATCTGTGGTAATTCCATTAACGTTATGCACTCAACCTCCCCCCTTAGAATACCCTTTGGTCTGGACAACTGAGCCAGTTAAATATCTGGGTATTTGGGTGCACCGTGACCCAGAGATAGTTATCAAAGAAAACTATGGCAGAGCATACAATAATTTGGAGAAGCAGGTAGAAAAGTGGATTCATCTCCCTTTGTCTCTGGCAGATCGGGTGGCTGTGATCAAAATGGTAGTTCTACCCCGTTTTTTGTATCTTTTCTGTAATATTCCGACTCGACTAACCAGACACTTCTTTGCTATGATTAAAACACAACTTTTAAAATTAGTGTGGGGAGGCAAACAGGCTAGAATCAGCTGGTCCACGTTGACGCTCACATATGCCAGAGGGGGATTTGGGGAGCCAGATTTGTATATTTATTATTTATGTGCGCAGGCTCAGTACGCCTATTATTGGTTCAAGCCGCATGACTTTACTCCGCACATAGCAGTGGAAGACGGAGACGTGCATCCCATACCATTGACAGGAATAATCACGCATGTCAACAGGGGAATGCCTAAACAAGAGATTAACCCCATAGACGTAACAGTGGAGGCTTGGCAGGCCATTGGAAGAATGGCCGGCAAGCTTCCTCTCTATGCGCCGGCGCTGCCGTTGTCTGGACATGCAGCACTTTCTGTAACACAGGAGGCTGGCCCTATTAAAGCTTTGAAGGATGAAGGATTCACACACATGTGCGACCTATACCCAGAAGGTACATATATGAACGACACTGATTTAGGATTTATCACTAACCCCACGCCACTTTTTCTGTTCACTACATATCGACTGAAACGTGCTTTGAAAAGTCACTACACATCATTCCCTGTAGAACCGCCGACTCTCCTATCATTGCAGCTTTTGATTGTAGCTCCCACCAAAAAGAAGCTAATTACTAGACTATACAAAGCAGTTCAGGAGAAAACACTGACGGGGGCAGAACAAAGCCTTGGGCGCTGGAACTCCTTTTTAGAGACCCCAATAACGACGAAAGAATGGGAACACATCTGCACTCTGACTGGGAGACTCTCGCCCAACGGAAACCTACGCATTATTCATTTTAAGTTTATCCATCAAGTGTATCATACTCCCCTCAAATTGTACAAGATAGGACTTCGCGACTCGGCCCAGTGTAAGAGGTGTGGGCAGGGTGAGGCTGACTTTTATCATCTTGCGTGGACCTGTGTAGCAGTTTTTACTTACTGGAAAGAGATACTTAGTCATATACACATAATGACAGTAATCACGCTTCAGTGTACACCGCTCACGTGTTTGCTTTGTTACGCACCTCAACTAAAAGGAGTGACAGGCAGATATGTTCGAATTGCTCTTCTACTGGCCAAAAGAAGGGTGGCTATGACTTGGGAGAGCAGACTTAGTCCTCAAATTAAGGATTGGATTACAGATTTAATATACTGTAAAGAAACTCTTGAATTGTACGCTGAGGAGCTGCCTGCTACATCCAGGCCGAGGGACATTTGGGAGCCGCTTACGCAGTATTTGTTGACTCACACCTCGAACGAGGTAACATCACCCTGAACTGTAAATTAGGTGCTGCACTAATTGATGAATTTGAAAGGATAGATTTAGAACTGTGGTTTAACCGAAGGTGGATGTTTCGATCTGTACTGTAATTTATTTGCATTTGACACGAGCCTGATTCTTGTGTTTTTTATTTTGTTGGTTCATGCGCCCTGCGAGGCGGAATGTATGCTGTTTCCTGTCTTAATCTGAAACTTAATAAAGAGATTTTTTTTTTTAAACTTTCTTGCTGGGTGTTCTGACCTGCTAAGAGGTGCCTGTTGCTGAGTTGGGCCTCTGGAGGTTGTTCCTGCTGTTGGGAGCTGGAAAAGAGCTGCAACTGCGAGAAGCGCAGCACATTCACACCTGCTTTTGATGCATCGCCGCCGTGCGGTCGAAGAAACCGACGCAGCGCCTGCCCGCGGCTGGAGAAATTGCTGCACGCCGAATCCCGTGCACCGATCTCCAAAGTCCGAGATCACCACACCGATTCCGACGCAGACCTTGCTGTGCGGCTGCAAGAACCAACGCATCATGGGACCGCGGCTAGAGAGACCAACGCAGCACCCTTGCTGCCGCAGCATCGAGAACTGATGCATCCCTGATCCCCAAGCATTGCACCAGGCTGCCAAACCTACAAGGACACCGGGGCTGCAGTAAGAAACCGACGCATCACCTCCCCACACAGTAAGAAACTGACGCATCACCTCCCCACACAGTAAGAAACCAACACATCACCTCTCCTGGAGTAAGGAACCGACGCATCACCTTCCCTGCGCGTAAGGAACCAACGCATCACCTTCCCTGCTTCTGTTTTTGTTTATGATTGTGACGCATCCAAGGTACTTTGTATTGAAAGTGTCACATCTATAGTTTGCTATGGACAGAACTCTTTTTACCTTCTAAGAAGTACATTTTGATGACTGTATTGTGGATTTTTGTCGTTTTGGTCTTGTTTGGTTTAGATAAAGATTATGTATTTTTCTAAACTGGTGTGGTGTCTATTTGTAGTGTTTTTTCTTTATTACCAAGGGGGTGAGCAGGGGTTATTTGAGAAGTGTATCCCCCTAACTGACTAGGAAGAAGGGTTCCTCCATGGACAAAGGCGCAAACCATTGCCAACTAGAGACTCCCATTTCTAACAGTGACCAAAACCATTTTCAGTAACCTTGTTTAACGTATTGACATGTTGTTTGACCTGACTTCCTTGGTGTGGATTTCCCCCAACTTTATGCCTTCCATCCTCCTGTTTCTGTGGATTCCGTGTTTGCTGACTTTATGACTCTCCACACTTTACCACTGCTAAACAGTGCTAAAGTACATGTGCTCCCACCCTAAATACTGTAACAATGGCTTAAACCCAATTGCCACATTTAATTACTTGTAAGTCCCTAGTTAAGTGGTACTACATCTACCCATGGCCTGTAAATTAAAGGCTGCTAGTTGGCCTGCAGCACTGGTTGATTCACCCACTTAAGTAGCCCTTTACATATTTCTCAGGCCTGTCTTTGCAGCCTATGTTTGCAGTTTTAAACTGCCATTTTGACCTGACAAGATAAACCTCTTGCCAGGCCCATACCTCTCTTTTTATTACATAAAAGTAACCCCTAGGGTAGGCCCACAACAGCCCAGAGGGCAGGATGCAATGTATTTAAAATGTTGGACATGCACTTTTAAGTTTTACATGTCCTGGTAGTAAAAAAAGAAAGTTTTTCACTACTGTGAGGGCTACCTCTCCCATGGGTTAATATTGGGGTAACTTATTACAGGTAATAAGTGATAACTTTCAATTAGGAGCAGGAATGGATATTGAGTTTGGTGTCTCAAGAATTGTAATTTAAAGCCCTCCTTAATAGTAAAGTGTGATTTTAAGTCACAATTCTGAAAATGTAACTTTTAGAAAGTTGGCATTTTCTTGCCCTAACCATTTGGTGCATGCAGCCTGTTTACTGGGTCACATGGATAGATGTAGCTGTCAGTTGGTCTTTGTCTATTGCACACAAGATAGTGAGACAAAGGGCCATATGTAATGGCAGGATGGGCCATATCTGTCTTGATGAAGGGGAGGAGCTATCACCTACCAGACTTGCACATCAAAACGGCTCTGCCTGAGCATGCTCACCAAGGGTTTGACACTAGTGACTCAGAAGGACTGCTGTGCTGCTCTACCAGAAGGACTGCTACTTTGTTGCCCTGCTGCCAGAGTGAAGGACTGGACCTGCATCTTGAACCCAGCGCCACCAGAATATCTCGAAGGGCCAGTTGGGCGGCCTCCAGATCAGAAGCCTCAGGAACATAACAGACTTCACCCAACTTGAATCCAGCACTTTTACTCAGTGTGCTGTGAGTCTTATTCCCCATGTGGTGCCACCCTATTCCTGGACCCTTGAAACTGGACATGAAGGTGCTCTGCCAGCCCTGCTGTGGTCTCTGCACCTTCACTCGGAAACTGCTGCTTGCTGATGCATCCTCGACACAGGCCTTTGCATAGCAAGCCCCAGTCAACGGCATCCTTGACAATGGCGCAGGATTCCTCATTACATGCCCTGCAAATTCTTTGGAACCAGCCAGTGTGCAACACATCTTAAACACAGGACTTCAAATCTCAAGCCCACCATTGGCGGCATTCTCAACGAAGACACAGGACCTCACATCGTAGCCTCGCAGCTCCTTGGAACCACCACTGCGCATGCATCCTCAACGCGGGATCTAGCAATGCTTCACCACAAGAATTCAAGGTACTCTTGTTCCGTGGGCCTTACTTGGTCCCTGTATCTTGCCTGCATTCTGTCACAGTCAGCCTGAGCTTGTGACTTTGTCCCGGTCCGGTGTGGCCAGATGACTACGTTTGGCGGTTTGTGCTTCTAGACACTATTTTTAGTTAAATCTCTAAAATTGGATAGCTCTGGTTCTACTGATTGAATTTGTGTTGTTTTGGTCTCAAATAATTTATTACATTTTGCTCTATTTTTCTAAATTAGTGTGGGATTTTTCTTGTGTTTTCACTTTATTGCTGTTTTAAGTGCTGCCTAAATACTTTACACATTGCCTCTAATTTTAGCCTGACTGCTTTGATCCTTGCTACCAGATGGTTACGCAGACCCCCTCAGCCAGTAACCCAATTTCCTACATGTGCTAATCCAACAGGCTGAAGTCCACAATCTTAGTGTCTGTGTGAATGTGGAAGTTATTTATTTTCTGAAGTGCAATTATTATTTATTGTTCCCTTTTATGTTATCAAGTCCGGTGAATACTACGTTCGCCACTTAAAACTACATAACATATGTTTCTTCATACTAACTTTACCCATTACATCAACCTAATTTGTTAAAACTTGCATAACAAGGGTTTGAGCAGCTAATTGCCCCAACTCTAGTCCTTTTGAAGGCCAATTTAAGCCAGCAATTGGGCTTGTAACATATTTTCATAACTGCACACACTTTATACTATAATTTGAATGAAAAAGTATGTACTGATGAAAAGGCATGCATTTTTTTAATTTTAAATATGGATATCAATTATAAGTGAACGCTTTGTTTTTTAAATTGCTGTCAAACTACAATGGAGAAAGTAATGCATTACTATACCGTTGCTCATTCTATATTATATTAACGATGTACACTGTTTCTAGATCCTTTTTTGTTTTAATCAATGATTTTGACAATGAACACATTGACATAACCAATCAAAAAGGTATGACTTTGCTTTCACAGGTTTCAACATTTTTTGCAAAAAACGCACACCCATCAGAATTGTTTTAATCTAGTAAATAACTGATTTATTCTCACATCTGCTGTTGATTCTGGCCATAAAATCAATGTTTGCATTGTCCAGCATTCCGTCCATCAATTGTTTCTTTTGCATATGTCGCCCTAAGTGGGAAGGGAATTCCCAGACGTGGGTCCCGTGCTCACTACACCACTGGATTCAAGCTAGCCTGGCTGATGAAGGGTGATGCCCTGAAACCGGTCCCAGGATGCTTGTTTCCGGTCCAGGGAGGACCTGGCTTGGCAGTTCGGGCTGGACTGTTCCCACAAGGAACAGGGTCAAGACTGATTTGCATATAGCTGGGTCCAAACTGGGGTGGGGTGGTGAGCAAAAGAATGATGGATTTAACCCAGATCCCTGTGACTGGGGGTGAATGTTTGCATTGTCCAGCATTCCGTCCATCAATTGTTTCTTTTGCATATGTCGCCCTAAGTGGGAAGGGTATGCCCAGACGTGGGTCCCGTGCTCACTACACCACTGGATTCAAGCTAGCCCGGCTGATGAAGGGTGATGCCCTGAAACCGGTCCCAGGAAGCATGTTTCCGGTCCAGGGAGGGCCTGGCTTGGCAGTTCGGGCTGGACTGTTCCCACAAGGAACAGGGTCAAGACTGATTTGCATATAGCTGGGTCCAAACTGGGGTGGGGTGGTGAGCAAAAGAATGATGGATTTAACCCAGATCCCTGTGACTGGGGGTGAATGTTTGCATTCTCCAGCATTCCGTCCATCAATTGTTTCTTTTGCATTTGTCGCACTAAGTGGGAAGGGTATGCCCAGACGTGGGTCCCGTGCTCACTACACCACTGGATTCAAGCTAGCCTGGCTGATGAAGGGTGATGCCCTGACACCGGTCCCAGGATGCTTGTTTCCGGTCCAGGGAGGACCTGGCTTGGCAGTTCGGGCTGGACTGTTCCCACAAGGAAAAGGGTCAAGACTGATTTGCATATAGCTGGGTCCAAACTGGGGTGGGGTGGTGAGCAAAAGAATGATGGATTTAACCCAGATCCCTGTGACTGAGGGTGAATGTTTGCATTGTCCAGCATTCCATCCATCAATTGTTTCTTTTGCATATGTCGCCCTAAGTGGGAAGGGTATGCCCAGACGTGGGTCCCGTGCTCACTACACCACTGGATTCAAGCTAGCCTTGCTGATGAAGGGTGATGCCCTGAAACCGGTACCAGGATGCTTGTTTCCGGTCCAGGGAGGACCTGGCTTGGCAGTTCGGGCTGGACTGTTCCCACAAGGAACAGGGTCAAGACTGATTTGCATATAGCTGGGTCCAAACTGGGGTGGGGTGGTGAGCAAAAGAATGATGGATTTAACCCAGATCCCTGTGACTGGGGGTGAATGTTTGCATTCTCCAGCATTCCGTCCATCAATTGTTTCTTTTGCATTTGTCGCCCTAAGTGGGAAGGGTATGCCCAGACGTGGGTCCCGTGCTCACTACACCACTGGATTCAAGCTAGCCTGGCTGATGAAGGGTGATGCCCTGACACCGGTCCCAGGATGCTTGTTTCCGGTCCAGGGAGGACCTGGCTTGGCAGTTCGGGCTGGACTGTTCCCACAAGGAAAAGGGTCAAGACTGATTTGCATATAGCTGGGTCCAAACTGGGGTGGGGTAGTGAGCAAAAGAATGATGGATTTAACCCAGATCCCTGTGACTGAGGGTGAATGTTTGCATTGTCCAGCATTCCATCCATCAATTGTTTCTTTTGCATATGTCGCCCTAAGTGGGAAGGGTATGCCCAGACGTGGGTCCCGTGCTCACTACACCACTGGATTCAAGCTAGCCTTGCTGATGAAGGGTGATGCCCTGAAACCGGTACCAGGATGCTTGTTTCCGGTCCAGGGAGGACCTGGCTTGGCAGTTCGGGCTGGACTGTTCCCACAAGGAACAGGGTCAAGACTGATTTGCATATAGCTGGGTCCAAACTGGGGTGGGGTGGTGAGCAAAAGAATGATGGATTTAACCCAGATCCCTGTGACTGGGGGTGAATGTTTGCATTGTCCAGCATTCTGTCCATCAATTGTTTCTTTTGCATTCTCTCAGACAGCCACTGGGGGTTCATGGGTGTCCTGCATTTCCTGAATGAATCAGGGCTGGGCTGAATAGACCAAGGCTACATTTAGAGTACTGGGAGGAGATTTCCCTGCACCTGAATGGGCCTGATCTGCCTTACACAATGCTGTCTCCACCTCCTGCCAGGAAGCTGGACCAGAGAGGACGGAACTGGTTTTGACTGAGCACAGAGCCTCTCTGCCACCAGAGAACAAAGGAAAGCGTTGTATAAATATTGGGGCCCAGACCCCAGAACTTTAGAATACTTCTAGACTCAAGAGGAACCACTGCCATGGAGAAGAGCTGGGAAAGCTGAAGGAGAAGTACTGCCCCTTTGCTGTGTGCTGTTTGGGTTTGGCCTGCAGTGGCTGTTTCTGCCAAGGAGAGGACAAATACTTTGCTGTGTGCTGTGTATCCTGCTTGAAGAAGATCTCCAAGGGCTTGAAGTAGAGCTTGCCTCCTGTTCTGAAGTCTCACGGACACAAAGACTTCACCACCAGCTTCCCTGACCTTCCTTGCTGGGAGTTCTGACCTGCTAAGAGGTGCCTGTTGCTGAGTTGGGCCCCTGAAGGTTGTTCCTGCTGTTGGGAGCTGGAAAAGAGCAGCAACTGTGAGAAGCACAGCACATTCACACCTGCTTCTGATGCATCGCCGCCATGCGGTCGAAGAAACCGATGCAGCACCTGCCCGCGGCTGGAGAAATTGCTGCACGCCGAATCCCGTGCACCAATCTCCAAAGTCCGAGATCACCACACCGATTCCGACGCAGACCTTGCTGTGCGGCTGCAAGAACCAACGCATCATGGGACCGCGGCTAGAGAGACCAACGCAGCACCCTTGCTGCCGCAGCATCGAGAACTGATGCATCCCCGATCCCCAAGCATCGCACCAGGCTGCCAAATCTACAAGGACACCGGGGCTGCAGAAAGAAACCGACGCATCACCTCCCCGCACAGTAAGAAACTGATGCATCACCTCCCCACACTGTAAGAAACCAACACATCACCTCTCCTGGAGTAAGGAACCGACGCATCACCTTCCCTGCGCATAAGGAACCAACGCATCACCTTCCCTGCTTCTGTTTTTGTTTATGATTGTGACGCATCCAAGGTACTTTGTATTGAAAGTGTCACATCTATAGTTTGCTATGGACAGAACTCTTTTTACCTTCTAAGAAGTACATTTTGATGACTGTATTGTGGATTTTTGTCGTTTTGGTCTTGTTTGGTTTAGATAAAGATTACGTATTTTTCTAAACTGGTGTGGTGTCTATTTGTAGTGTTTTTTCTGTATTACCAAGGGGGTGAGCAGGGGTTATTTGAGAAGTGTAACCTCCTAACTCTGACTAGGAAGAAGGGTTCCTACGTGGACAAAGGCGAAAGCCATTTCCAACTAGAGACTCCCATTTCTAACAGTGACCAAAACCATTTTCAGTAACCTTGTTTAACGTATTGACATGTTGTTTGACCTGACTTCCTTGGTGTGGATTTCCCCCAACTTTATGCCTTCCATCCTCCTGTTTCTGTGGATTCCGTGTTTGCTGACTTTATGACTCTCCACACTTTACCACTGCTAACCAGTGCTAAAGTACATGTGCTCCCACCTTAAATACTGTAACAATGGCTTAAACCCAATTGCCACATTTAATTACTTGTAAGTCCCTAGTTAAGTGGTACTACATCTACCCAGGGCCTGTAAATTAAAGGCTGCTAGTTGGCCTGCAGCACTGATTGATTCACCCACTTAAGTAGCCCTTTACATATTTCTCAGGCCTGTCTTTGCAGCCTATCTGTGCAGTTTTAAACTGCCATTTTGACCTGACAAGATAAACCTCTTGCCAGGCCCATACCTCTCTTTTCATTACATAAAAGTAACCCCTAGGGTAGGACCACAACAGCCCAGAGGGCAGGATGCAATGTATTTAAAATGTTGGACATGCACGTTTAAGTTTTACATGTCCTGGTAGTAAAAAAAGAAAGTTTTTCACTACTGTGAGGGCTACCTCTCCCATAGGTTAACATTGGGGTAACTTATTACAGGTAATAAGTGATAACTTTCAATTAGGAGCAGGAATGGATATTGAGTTTGGTGTCTAAAGAATTGTAATTTAAAGCCCTCCTTAATAGTAAAGTGTAATTTTAAGTCACAATTCTGAAAATGTAACTTTTAGAAAGTTGGCATTTTCTTGTCCTAACCATTTGGTGTATGCAGCCTGTTTACTGGGTCACATGGATAGATGTAGCTGTCAGTTGGTCTTTGTCTATTGCACACAAGTGAGACAAAGGGCCATATGTATTGGCAGGATGGGCCATAGCTGTCTTGATGAAGGGGAGGAGCTATCACCTACCAGACTTGCACATCAAAAAGGCTCTGCCTGAGCATGCTCACCAAGGGTTTGACACTAGTGACTTAGAAGGACTGCTGTGCTGCTCTACCAGAAGGACTGCTACTTTGTTGCCCTGCTGCCAGAGTGAAGGACTGGACCTGCATCTTGAACCCAGCGCCACCAGAATATCTCGAAGGGCCAGTTGGGCGGCCTCCAGATCAGAAGCCTCAGGAACATAACAGACTTCACCCAACTTGAATCCAGCACTTTTACTCAGTGTGCTGTGAGTCTTATTCCCCATGTGGTGCCACCCTATTCCTGGACCCTTGAAACTGGACATGAAGGTGCTCTGCCAGCCCTGCTGTGGTCTCTGCACCTTCACTCGGAAACTGCTGCTTGCCGATGCATCCTCGACACAGGCCTTTGCATAGCAAGCCCCAGTCAACGGCATCCTTGACAATGGCGCAGGATTCCTCATTACAAGCCCTGCAAATTCTTTGGAACCAGCCAGTGTGCAGCACATCTTAAACACAGGACTTCGCATCTCAAGCCCACCATTGGCGGCATTCTCAACGAAGACACAGGACCTCACATCGTAGCCTCGCAGCTCCTTGGAACCACCACTGCGCATGCATCCTCAACGCGGGATCTAGAAATGCTTCACCACAAGAATTCAAGGTACTCTTGTTCCGTGGGCCTTACTTGGTCCCTGTATCTTGCCTGCATTCTGTCACAGTCAGCCTGAGCTTGTGACTTTGTCCCGGTCCAGCGTGACCAGATGACTACGTTTGGCGGTTTGTGCTTCTAGACACTATTTTTAGTTAAATCTCTAAAATTGGATAGCTCTGGTTCTACTGATTGAATTTGTGTTGTTTTGGTCTCAAATAATTTATTACATTTTGCTCTATTTTTCTAAATTAATGTGGGATTTTTCTTGTGTTTTCACTTTATTGCTGTTTTAAGTGCTGCCTAAATACTTTACACATTGCCTCTAATTTTAGCCTGACTGCTTTGTGCCTTGCTACCAGATGGTTACGCAGACCCCCTCAGCCAGTAACCCAATTTCCTACATGTGCTAATCCAACAGGCTGAAGTCCACAACCTTAGTGTCTGTGTGAATGTGGAAGTTATTTATTTTCTGAAGTGCAAGTATTATTTATTGTTCCCTTTTATGTTATCAAGTCCGGTGAATACTACGTTCGCCACTTAAAACTACATAACATATGTTTCTTCATACTAACTTTACCCATTACATCAACCTAATTTGTTAAAACTTGTATAACAAGGGTTTGAGCAGCTAATTGCCCCAAGTCTAGTCCTTTTGAAGGCCAATTTAAGCCAGCAATTGGGCTTGTAACATATTTTCATAACTGCACACACTTTATACTATAATTTGAATGAAAAAGTATGTACTGATGAAAAGGCATGCATTTTTTAATTTTAAATAGGGATATCAATAAGTGATCGCTTTGTTTTTAAATTGCTGTCAAACTACAATGGAGAAACTAATGCATTACTATTCCTTTGCTCATTCTGTATATTAACGATGTACACTGTTTCTAGATCCTTTTTTGTTTTAATCCATGATTTTGACAATGAACACATTGACATAACCAATCAAAAAGGTATGACTTTGCTTTCACAGGTTTCAAAATTCATTGCAAAAACGCACACCCATCAGAATTGTTTTAATCTAGTAAATAACTGATTTATTCTCACATCTGCTGTTGATTCTGGCCATAAAAGACTAATGGCACCATGCTGCCTTTCACAGAATGTTTGCATCCAGTAGGTTTATGTTAAAGATGACTGTAATGCAATCCTTGCACAGGCCATGTTAGAGAAGTACTTCTTTTAACACTAACACTGGAATGGTATTGCTTATACTATTGCTCCTCTACATACAGGAAAAGGCATCGCTCTAATAAATGCAGTTGCTGTTGGAGTGCTTGGGCCAGACACAATCATGCATAAAAAGGAAATGTTAATGTGTTCATGGAAGCTGTCAACAACAGTTGAGCCTTACACACTTGAATAACTCTTTGTTGCATGCATCTTCTTCACTTGAAAGTATCTGCCAGTCATTCTTGGAAAGCAGCTGTCACTTGCCTTGTTTTCAGCCCTAATGATTCAAAGCGCTTTAAGGCATTCAGCATATAAATGCAGTCTTCAAAATATATTTATTTCACCAATATGGGCACTCACTATCGCAAGCTCAACTAATGTGCGTGCAAGGCAAGGGCTTCCACTTGACGTCTTATTTAGCTGCAGCATCACATCAATGAGGTATGTGATGCAGACCAATCTGTTGTTTTTTTTATTCACTTTGTCCTATCACACGCTGCACTTTGGGATCTCCTGTGGCAAACTGTGTAGTTTATAAAAGCAGATGCTGTGCTTAAGAAGGGCTCATACAACTGATAACGCCCCCCTTGGCACCAGATTAACTGCCCGCGTCTTGCCCATGCCCGTCGTAGTTAGAAGAGGAGGGAGGAAACTGCCACTGTCTTTTACTCAGATTGGCTGCTACTGTCTCACATCACAAGTTGCTCTTAGGGATCTCTTGGGGCAAACAATGCGGTATTTAAAAGTAAACGTGGTGCCTGAGATGTGGTTGGTGCCTGTGTTCACACATCTTAAAATCCTCCCTATTGCCACAAATTTGGATGGTAGTATACTACCATCAGTGTTTAGATAAACGGTGTATAGCTATGGAGTGACAGAGACTCAGCAGTAGCACAAAGTGTGTCATGTTCAATTGCCAAGAGGCTGACCAGTTGGATGGTCAGTGCTCAGGCAACAAAGACGCTGATCCTTTTTTGTTTTCCTCAGTGGGTATGTTCTTCTTTAATGGCTTCCTTTGCATGTCAGACCTCTCCCATAAGTCCTCATTTGAAGTCAGGTAGAAAAAGGAGCGCCAGACAGGGTAGAAAGCCTGCACACATTGTTTCAAATTTGATTTAGAAGATCCACGGGAATTTGTGTGGCTTCTCTCGTGGCAAACTCAACAGTGGATTTCAACAGAAACCAATTTAAGGGTGTTAAATCTAATTTGAGTCCGAAGGCACAATCTTCATCGGGCAGTGTTTCGTTTAATATCTCTTCTTCAATATGTGAGAAAACACAACCTTATCCCATGAAGGAACGTCAGATTTCTTCTTCTGCAAAACTATTTACCTTGGCCAAAGGTAAATCTGAGCATAGTGTATTGGCTTATACAAAGACTCCATTGTTGGCTTAGTGAAAAAAATGTCTTAGCCCAAAATTCTCTCCTCACCTTAACCTGAAATAGACACTGCTTTCCTCTTAGTCCACGTTTGTCATGTTGATGCAGAGCACCGTGAAGAACTTGCTTGAGGTATTAGTATGAGTGAAAAAAAACATACATCTTATACTGCACTAACCGAGGGCATTACATCTGAATAATCATATATTGATTTGGAGCTGCTTTTCTCAACAAATATGCCAGGATTTGTCATCCTCAGACAAATGTCAATATAGGAAAGTAATTACACATTGGCATTAGTGGGTAGTCACTAGTGTGTCTAGTTCAATTGTATGACTCGCAAACCATAAAGAAACAATAATATCTGTAAATTTGTAGGTGCTACATACGTCAAACATAACCAGTGAAAGGCAATTAGAATGTTTGGAGTCTGGCCTTTATGTATTAAGATCTCGTTTTCAGCATGTGTATAGTATGAGATTTGAATTTAGGAATGACTCTTTCCCAGAGTGACAATTTTATTGAGGACATTTCTTATTTTAATAATATTCCAAATGGTATGGTTCCACCATTAACCATGTCATGTGTTGTTGATGCTGTCTTATCTAAATCTTATATCCCTGAATGATCCTTTTATGGGTGGTACCCCCACAAAATAATTATTTTGATTTGATTTCTGTCATTGCTATTTTTTCTATATTGAGTTCCAAAGGAAAGCCTTTTATAGGTATAGCTTCATCAAAGTGACACATTTGAAAGATGGTGATCATTATGGGTTTTAAATAAATTCCACTCATTTCTACGTTCCTTTCCTTCTAGTCTTCTTTCCTTTCCTCATTGTCTTCCAACGCTGTCTAATACAGAATTTCTAGTAAACCTGAGTGAGCTCCAAGCAAATTTTCCTCCATTTCCTTGAATCTGTAGATTGTGAATGTTCTTAAAGTAAGTCCTTAAAATGAACATATTTCAATTTAACAATTGAAACCCTTCCAGAATTTGATAAATATGAATTACGTCCAAAATACTTGGATGTGTGTGTTTCATTGTAAATAAAAGGCGTATAGATAAATATTAAAAGACTGTCAGAAGTTCCAAAGAATGCAGCTTTAAATGAATTGATTGTCCATTGTGCCAATTGTTCCTTCAATGCACAATGGCTGGGACTAGTTTTAAACTTCATTTTAACGGTTTTGTAACGTTGTATGTTTGTATTCCACTTGGAGCAGTTCTGGAGTGCGTTGAAAGGGAAAAAGGAAAGCATAGGTGTACAGAAGGGAAACATTGTGCACAGTAATGATGCTCTAATGCTTGCATGAACTCCACACATGAGATAATAAATGTGCCTTGTTGGGATTGATTTTCGCAAGCAGAGCCAGCACTTCCATAAGGAAAGGCGAAGCAAAGGGCTTAGGGTGCCTTTATGGGGGCTAAATACTATAATGGGGATGTCATGTTTCTAGAGAGACGCCAACCAGAACAGATCAAGCTAGTTAGTGTGTCAGAAATCACAGATGCGGACTGTGTCGCACATATGATGCTGCAAAATTGGGTACCGTATAAAGCATATCATATCAAACTAAAGGAGATGACAAAGTGTAGGTCACATAATGTTATATACTTCATTTGATGCCTTTGAGGTTTGGTGATACGTTGGAGAGATGGTACGTAGTAAACACAGATCCGCTATACGAACTAAGAAAATACAGACACCTATGGTGAGACATTGCATAGAGCTAAATCATCTGATAATAGCTTAGGCTGGACCATTGTGAGAAATTGAAATCGAATGGTGGCACTGATGAAGTGAAATTACGAATTATTATGGAAGTGTATTGGATTTTCATGCTTAAGAAACACCTGAAAGGCTTAAATGAAAACCTATTATACACAACTTTGATTAAGTGATGCTTATATTCATTAGAACATAGGCAATGCCTATTGAAAAGGCTACAGGACATCATAAGGTTAGTGAATTATGTAGCAAATGAATTAGTTCAGCGTAAAGCCTGATTAACAGTGAGCAGAACATATTCCTGTAAAACCAGGTCACTTTGTAGTGAGTTCTATATGGCGGCGGGTAAAATCGAGTAGATCATGTCATGTATATGACTGGAGGCTATTCCCATATTAATATCTGGTCCTTTACTGTCAAGTAGTGAAGTTGTGACCACTTTACACACTAATCTTTTTTGAGCACCTGGTAGGAGAGACGCTCAGTTTGCATAATGGTTTTTTGAATGTCTAGCCGTCTGAATCCATGGGAAAGAGAGGCCAAGATTTACTGTACTTTTGCAAGGGAGCTTCAACAGCAGCTTTTCAAAGCCCTATATGCACAAACAACACTAATCAACTTTTGTATGCAAAAACTATTATGTGCCAAAAGTTGATGTAAGCACAGGGCCAGATGTTCTTTGCGGCATGGAGAGCCATACCTCCTACAACATATATATCAAGATATGGCTTTGCATGAAATCTTCATTAATGAAGCCACGCACACACAATGGGAATGTAGAATATCCTATCTTATTGCAATGGTCAATGTGTGACTGTAAAATTACACAATTTGTGCTATTGCCATTTTCATTACAATGAAATACGAACTAGAGGGTATACCTCAAGTGAACATTTCAGGCAAGGCACCACTGGCATGCTTTTGAATATTAATGCAACACAGCACCATCAAAGATTTTTTTTAGAGAGAGCACACTCATGATGCCATACGTTTATAAACCTGGCACTGCATTGTATTTACAATTCATGCAATGTAGCGCTGTGCTGCACTATGTTTTAAAAATCTGGAGCAAATGGTTCAGATTTTTCATATAGTGGGATCTAAAGACTACTTCTTAGGAAGCAATAAAGGTACCTGCTCTACTAATCAATTCTAAGACAGAAACACTAAGGGCCATGGGGCATCTTTAAGAAGGGTTTGCATTGCATATGCACCACGCAACGTAGTGCAAGCACGAAGCAAACCGTAAAATGCTATTTATTTAACATGCAAGGCCACTTTGAGTGGCCATGAGTGGCTTGATAAATAAGGAGTAACACAATACAGCACAAATCGATGCGTTGTGTTACTCTGCCCTGGAAAGGTATTCCATGGGCATTGCGTGGGTGTTCCCACACAACTCCCATGGATTTTGACACATTCCTTGTTACTACCTCTTGTTACTACCTCTATGTGTGCTGCAGAATGCAGCACACATAGAGGAATATGCCTCAGGGGGGTGTTTTTGAGCAGGAAGATGTCCCTTCCTGCACAAAAACAATCCTGCATGCAACGCAGGCACCCTTGTACCATGGTGCAAGAGTGCCTGCGTTGCCGCTAAGCAGCCCATTGTGAACCAGTGCTGGGGAAAAGGCAGGAATGCTCAGTATTGTGTTAAATACGGCACATTCCTGCCTTTTCCCTGTAATACAGTGCAGCGCAGCAAGGTGACTTGTTGCGCTGCGTTACTTTTTAATAAATATACCCCCGTATTTGTTAAAAAGTAACACAACACAGCGCAGCACTGCAAGTCACCTTGCTGCGCTGCGTTACAGGGAAAGGGCAGAAATACGCAGGGGCAGATTTACAAGCCCCTTGCGCCACTTTTGCGTCACTTTTCCCATGTTAAAAGTGGCGCAAACGTGGCGCAAGGGGCTTGTAAATCTGCCCCGCAGTATTTAATACAATAATCTAAAGGTTAAATAAAAACATCAACTGAATCCAACGCACTCCAATAAAAAGATTCCATAGGGAACTAGAAAGCGAAGTCATTTTTTTCACAGCGTGCCCAAAGACCTTGAATGAAACAGCTTGTAGTAATTGTAGCTAGCGAAAACCATTTGTAACCGATCAACTGGATTGCTACAGGGTAATGTTGTAAATATTTTTTTTTTAATGCTTATCTTCAGGGCTCGAGTCGGGGTACCACGCGGGTGGACGGCGTCCCCCCACTTATTTTACCGGGTTTTTACCGGGTGGACGCCGTCCCCCCTGCCCAAAAGATGGAGCCGGTAGCCGAGTCTGCACCTGCGCGCGAATGATAGCCTTTCAAATGCACCCGAGGCTCAGACTAATCTCCCCTTCCACCTCGCGCCCTCCCCTTGCCAGCCTTTCTCAGAGCACAGCCGAGGCGCCAAGGCTTCAAGGAGCTGCGCTGTCAACACGCCGAGCATGTCACTTCCAGGGACCCCGACAGATGCCCGTAGTGCCTACGGCCCGAGTCTGTAATAACCGTGTAATCCGAGGAATGGGTCCTGTGTATAGTGTGTTCTTGTGTTTTGAGTGACTGCCACTTATTGCAATATTATTCCTCTACTTGTATCTTGTATGTATTCACGCATTTCAGACGGAGACCGGCAAATTTCGTGACGTCACTTCATGTCGTGACGTCACTTCCGGTGACACCACCTAACTTGGAGCGTCCCCCCACTTCTTTTTTTAGGACTTGTGCCCTGCTTATCTTATTGGTACCTAGTCCTTGTTCTGATGTAAACATCGTACATTTCAGTGCTCTGTCAGTAAAAATGATTCTTCGAGGTCCCACTGTTTCATTTTGCTTTGAGAAGGCTGCCTGCTCCGTCACCCCCGTGGTAGCGCTGAAGTGTTTTATAGCAGGCGTCATTGCACTTGCAGGACCACATCTGTTCAGCCCAAGGAAAATTAACAGGGCTCGTGTAATGCGTGTCTGATCCCGTGAAGATCAACGCTGCTCGCCCGGCGCTCCCGTTGCTTCGTCGCGCGCTCCCCTGCAGAGGTATACATTTCATCTTTCCAAACACCAAAAATTACCCAATCTGCTGCTTCCATTCCAGCCCGACTACTGTGCGGCGCGCGCGCTCGCGCCATCATAACGGGAAACCTTTTGGAGCGTAAAACTACGGGGCATATTAGCAAGACCCACGTTAAAATTATCGCCGTTTTAGCGGCAGGAAACTGCCGCTAAAACGGCGATAATGGGCTTGCTAATATGCGTTATAGAATTCCAATAGAAGCCCAGGTTAGATGTGCAGTACATCTAACCTGGGCTTCTATTGGAATTCCATAACGCATATTAGCAAGCCCATTATCGCCGTTTTAGCGGCAGTTTCCTGCCGCTAAAACGGCGATAATTTTAACGTGGGTCTTGCTAATATGCCCCTACGTTTGACGTATTTAAAGGTTAGCGGCGTCGCGAGGATAATGATAACATCCGAGCCCTACCTTTCTTTGCACTATTTAAAGCTTGCAGTATAGCAGAAAGTCGCACCGAGGGGAAGGTTACACAACAGTATTATTGCTCCTCTCGTTGCTTTTTATTTTTCCAAAAATGCCATTAGTTATAGAAGGAGAGCTCTAAATACATGTATTTTAGGACGGTCACTCTGCCGTACACAAACTGACTCCATGGGTTCATGCCGCGTGGCTAGCCTATATAAACACTGCACTTTATTTCAATGAAGTACAGCTAAAACATTTCGAATTTCATCAACTTTTGATTTGTCTATAACAAAATAATATACTGGTGAAAGGATGAAGAAGACCAAGTTATAGTTGTAATAAAGCAACTTTTTTTTCTTACTTTATTTGAGTGTTGTACAGTCTTTGCTGGGGATGCGAGGTTGTACATCCATTTATCCATAACATATGTAATTTTAAGAATCTGTTAATAACCTCATCATCTGTATTACTGTTTAAAGGGCCGTCTTAGTCATCAGTATTTCCCCCACCAGGTATTAACAATACTGCAGTGATCGGCGCTCATGGGTGTGAGGAAAACAGCCAATTCTGATATTTTACATGACAAATGGGGAGAAACAGTGGAATTTGGAATTTTCACACCAAGGGGCATATTTATGAGAATGTCACACAGAGCAGTGCAGCAAGTCACCTTTCTGCACTGCGTGACAGGGAAAGGGCAGGAATGCGCCCTATCTAAAAAGAATATGGCGTGTTCCTGCCTTTGTCCCTCTGCTGACGCCATTTTGTCTGCCTAGTACCAACGCAGGCACCAGCTGCGGTTTCTCCATTTGTGTGGAGGAGCATCGCCCCCCTGCTGAAAATAAAATGATAATAAAGTGTATTTATTACCATTTTATATTTGACAGCTGCTCTCAGCCCAAGCCAAGAGTCAGGAAGGGGATGGGTCATTGCTGCTGATTTGCAACAGGGGAGGAGTGGTGCCCACTCCTGTTTAAAGTGCACAAGTCACTGTGGCCGACTGCCTTGCAATGGCCAGCCTGACATGCGCACTTTAAACCTCTCCACCCGAACTGTCTGAGACAGTTTGGTAGAGAGAAGGCACAGATCTCCAGTGCCTAAAGGAGTGTCGAGCCAGCCAGCTCCAGCCAATTCTAGGGCTACTCTCATGCTGCTTAACATTATGAGAGCGGCGTCTGGAGTGGTAGAGAGGATTTGACTGAGGCCCAGAGACTCGTGCTTGGACTTCCGAAGCAGAGAACACAGAGGATCCCTGGGTAAGTAAATATTTTATTATTATTATTTACATTTTTGACCTACTGACAGGTGTTGTGAGAAGCCCTCACTGCCTTCAGCCTCAAGTTCAGAGATCTTGATTATGACCCATTATAAATAAAACACTCCTAATAAGCCATGATTGAGAGCTGTGGCATCAAGACTAAAGGCATTTATCACAGTGCCTGTCCGTGGGTTAAAACATCCATTTTGCTCCTGAAGGAAGTGGCCCGTTTAGGGTCACTCGGGTCACTAATGACCACCTCTCAGCCTTCTATTCTAAATGAAGAGTCGGTCAGACAGTAGAGAATACAAACCAATAACTGTTTATTCATATACACTCAGAACGGAGCCCGGTCTGCCCAGTCGCTAGGAATGCTGCAGAGAGGACTGAAATTGACAATCAAAAAGATACATTATGTACGTTTCATGACCAGCGAAGGCACGCCCACAGTGGAATTTTCCAAGCAAATGCAGCTGGATAGTGAAATACAAAAAAAATAAGTTTCGGTTCTCATATTTCACACCACCTAATACAACCAAAGGTCGTTTCATCCTGCACCCGCCACCAGACAAGTGGGAGAGGGACTCTATCTAGTGAGAAAGGTATGCACTAATATGAACAGTCTATTCATTAGTGAGGCAAAACCTAACATTGCAGAAATGAAACGTAACAGAGGCTTTTTCTCAAAAACAGAAAAGGATTAGTTTCGATCATGATTCAAAATGGCGCCTGAATAGAAAATGGTGCAGCGAATGCTAACTTACATAGGGCAATGCGCAAACATGAACATTTCTATTCTAACAGACCCTCCTTTTAGCATGAGCTAAAACATTTTCTAACAGCAACAAGGAAAATATAAAACCAGTGTTAGAAATGGGATCTCTAGTTGGCAAGGGCTTGCACCTTTGTCCAAGGAGGGACCCTTCTTCCTAGTCAGGGTAAGGGAGTTACACTCCTAAAATAACCCCTGCTCACCCCTTGGTAGCTTGGCACGAGCAGTCAGGCTTATTCTAGAGGCAGTGTGTAAAGCATTTGCACATAACCAACAGTAATACAGTGTAAGCACTACAAACTGACACTACACCAGTTTAGAAAAATATCCAATATTTTTATATACTTTAAAACAAGACCAAATACGATAAAAATCCACAGTACAGTACTTTAAAAATCTTCTGTTATCAAATTGTCCTTAAAAACAGTTCCTTGATGTCGATAGCTCCGTCCGGGGCTATCACGGCGTCGTGAACAAACAAATCCAAACAGTTCTGGCTGACCGCGGCGTCGCGGGTCAGCTACGGTGTCGGGAAGACCCGCAAACAGTACCTTTCAGAAATGCAGGGTGTCGATGACCTCGCGGTGGGCTTCCGAACACACGGCGTCCGCAGGCGTCGGTTCCGGAGGTCGGTGCGGCGTCGTCGGGCCCTCGAAGTCACACGCGTTGCAGATCGATCTCCTCTCTGTTGAAGTCAGGAGCGCTGGCGTCGGCCGGCATCGGGTGCTGCGGTGCGAAGTGCAGCGATGCGGCGTGCGGTGCCCTCAGGTCGCGGTGCGAGCAGCGGCTTGGTGGCGGCGTCGGATGGCGTCGTCGGTGAGACCAGGGTCGCGGTGTGAGATGAAGGCGGTGCTCGTCACGGTGCTGGCAGGTCACGGTGCAGCAGCAGCGCCGTCGTAGCTGCAGCTCTGTCATCGGCTGACGAAGTTGGAGTCGATGGCACCGGCATCGGTGGGCCAAGGCTGCGGTGCAGGATGAGGGCGGTGCGTCGTGTAACTTACGAGCAATGCCCCCGAACCACGGTGCAAGCAGCGGCGTGGAGCGGCGTCGTCGGGAATGCCATGGCGTCGTCGTGTAGCTAGGCGGTGCGGAGTGCGGTGCCCACAGGTCGCGGTGCGAGCAGCGGCTCGGTGGCGGCGTCAGCAGGCGTCGTCGGTGAGACCAGGGTCGCGGTGCGGCGTTGCGGCGGTGCCCTCTGCGGTGCCGTCAGGACACGGAGTCGGCAGCGGCGTCGTCTACGTCGTCGAGTTGCTTTTCTTCTGTTGCAGCACAAAACACACAGTCCCCAGTGCTGAGGGCAGAAGAACTTGACGTCTTTGCTGTTCCTGAGACTTCTTGAACAGGGGGCAAGCTCTACCTCAAGCCCTTGGAGACACTCACAAAGTAGATTGCAGAAAGTTCAGTTCCAGTCCTTTCACTGCCCAAGACAGAAGCAGCCACTGCAGGCCAACACAGCAAAGCACACAGCAAAGTGGTAGTTCCTCCTCACAGCTTCTCCAGCTCTTCTTCTTGGCAGTCTTCTTGATCCAAAAGAGTTCCAATTTTCTGGGGTTTGGGTCCCCCTTTTTATCCTCAATTTCTCTTTGTCCTCTGAAGGCAGAGAGGCCTTTGCCTAGTCCAAACCAGTTCTGGTCAGTCCTGGAGCACTTTGTTGACAGGTCTCCTTCTCTCCTTTCACAGTGCAGGCCAGGGACATCAGACGCACCACAGGAGGGGGAGCCAGCATTGTGGAGGGAAGGCCAAGCCCTATTCAGGTCCCAGGTGCATCTCCTCCCACCCATCTACATGTAGATCTTACTATTCAGCCCTGTGCTGACTCACCCTGTCTCCTGGCATCCCCCAGCCCCTGTCACTCACACTCCAGACAAGGAATACACAACCTAGCAGAGGCAGGCTTGGATGGTTAGACAAGAAAATACCCACTTTCTAAAAGTGGTATTTTCAAACACAGAATGTTAAAACCAACTTCACTAAAAGATGCATTTTATCATTCTGAGTCCAGGCATACTAAACTCGAATTTCTACCATGTTCCCTGGGTCAGTTAGGATTATAAGCTGTAATAATCAGAACCGCCCATTCTGGCCTATGGGGAACAGGTAGCCTTGCAATAGTGAAAAACGAAATAGGTTGTAATTCACTATCAGGACATGCCACACACACCAGGGCATGTCCTACCTTTCACATACAATGCACCCTGCCCACAGGGGTACCTTGGGCCTACCTTAGGGGTGACTAACATGTAGAAAAGGGAAGGTTTAGGGACTTGCAAGTGTGTGCACTTGACAAGTCGACATGGCAGCCCCAGGCTGCGCACAGGCTCTGCAATGGCAGGCCAGAGTTACACTTTAAGGGCTGCTTGCGTGGGTGGCACAATCCAGTGCTGCAGCCCACCAACAGCATTTGATCTATAGGCCCTGGCACTCTCAGTGCACTTTACAAGGGACTGACACATAGATCAAATAGGCCAATCATGGAAACACCAATCCATAACACACTTTACACAGAGAGCATATGCACTTTAGCACTGATTAGCAGTGGTAAAGTGCCCAGAGTCCTAAAACCAACACACACAGGGTCAAAAACAGGAGGCCAAAAAGCAAAAAGTCTGGGGGTAAACCCGCTGAAAAAGCCAAGTCTAACAACCAGGAAAACAGGAAACCATAAACAATAATAACAATAAATCCTTATGAGCATTCCATGTTCTCAGTATCGGGAAAGGAGACTGTAAGGAGGGAAGAAGTCTCAAAAATCCCCTCATCTATGTTCATGAGGTCCTCTATTTCTTTCTGTACCATAATTGCAGCGTTGGTATCATGAAACAATATCTTCCGTTTTGGGGTGAGGATGGTGGAACAATAAGAACAACAGAAAGGAAGACACTGAATAAGAGCACAGCAAAGCACCAATATCACAATCATGTAAATCACCTTTTCAAGAATCCAGCACCAGCTACCAAAAAGAGACCAACTCCAATTTCCACTCTCCATTCCCTTGACATTCTCGAGGATATCGAGAATGTGCTTGGTAATATTCTTTTCCATGTTTGTGATACCGACCACACACTGGTCTCCCACTACTGCGCATACACCAACACTCTTGGCTAAGATGAAATCAACCCCGTATCTAGTCTGTTCGGAATATATTCGCATACTTCCCAACTGAGTGGTGATGTTGCATAAAGCTGCCATGGTACTATTAGATAAAATGTAGAACTTGCACCCAAAATATTCTCTAGCTTTCTCACCCGAGCCATAGAGGTACCACCCAAAGTGAAAATGGAAGAAAGGATGTATCCAAAAGTTATTCCATTACTATAATTATTCACCTCTATATATATTGGTCAATCTCTCACAGAATTCTTTGGTGAAAGTCCTTTTAACCCAGATGACATTAGGCTTAGCGTATTTATAGGGCACACCTAAGGGCAACACCATCCCAAGAGCTACATCGTCTGTACCATTATGAACGTTAGACTAGGTACCGTTAGACAAAAAGTAAAACCTCGGGTGTGCATAAATCGGTCCTTCGTAATCTACTGCAGCATATCTGGTGTTCATTCCAAAAGTACTTGGATCTTTGTCATTCACCAAGGGGATCATATTTTTGTACAACACTATTCCAGAACAATTGATATACAAAGAAGTGTCCGTACTATTCACAATAGGGCAGCAAGCAGGATAATAACCTGCTTCCCGGGTGACTATTAATTCCTTGTAATGCCAACCCACCAATGTAACATTCTGTTCTTCCATATAAAAGTTGTCCAGTATGTGTTGTTATCACAACCTGTATACCCCATTCCCAGTGGCTTTCTATAATATAAACAAAGACCTGGATAGCCAAAACCAAAAACTCCCTTCACTTCTGTAAATTGTGATGGACGAGTATATGTATAATTTACAAGTGATAACGGATATTTTGCAGTCCATAAACTAGTGACAGATTCAGTGGGGTAGCAAGCTGTCCTTTCTCCAAAGAATCTCTTGTGTGTGTCTAAAAATACATTACTCGGGGCTGTCCTTTTATTTCTTGTTGGGGAAATAACCTTAACCTTAGTACATATTGTATTGGATTGTAATTGCATTTATATAGTGCTTACTACCCCTGACGAGGCGTTGAAGCGCTTTTTCGGTGAGTAGCACGCTACTCCGGAACCCATAAAGGATTAGTGTTGAATTAGTATAGTGAAATATTAAAGTAATTTGAGTGGTGGATAGATTAGTCAGTTATTTGGATTCAGAAGGGTAGCTGAAGGATAGAAGAGGGAAAAAAAGGTTTGTATTTATATAGCGCTTGTTACCCCTGATGGGGTGTTGAAGCGCTTTTTTGGCAGTAGCACGCTACTCCAGAACCCATAAAGGATTAGTGGTGAATTAATATAGTGAAATATGACATTTGAGAAGTGGACATGTTAGTCTGTTATTTTGATTGAAAAGGATGGTGGAGGGATAGAAGAGTGAAGGATTTAGACTTTTTTGTTTTGGAGGTCATAGCAGTAGGAGGAGGCTTGGGATGAGTAAAAAGGGATGTGGAGGGGAAGAGTCAGAAAGAAGAGTTTAGAAAGGCTTGTTTTGAGGGATCGGTATAGTAAAAGAGGTGTCAGATGATGCAAGGAGGGGGAGAATCTAGAAAGGGTTATTTTGGGGATCATAGTAGTGGTATGGGATAAATGAGAGAGTGGATGTAGGGGATATATTGATAGAGGTATAGGGTGAGAAATAGGGTAGTGCATTGAAAAGAGTAGTAGAAAGAAGTTTGAGATGAGTCAAAGTTGGGGTAGGAGATATATTGAGAGAGGTATAGGGTTAGAAATAGGGTAGTGCATAGGCACATCCTGATCATTTTCCAAAACCCATGACACCCCACACAATATTATTAGCAACAAAACCACAAGAGCAACACATGTTATTTTCTGCTTGCGGGTCCACACCATATTATGCTGGGCAACAAGAATCAATGGCTGCTCTTCCTCAGCAACCTGTCTACCAAAGGGATTCATAACGGATGGAAAAGGGGGGGGGGGTGAAATGCAAAGAAAATATACACTTTCCCAGTGTCTGTCAGAGCCTCACTGGTATAGACTGTTATTGTCCTTCAATAAGTTGGTGCTCTTGAGCACCGGCGGTGGAGCTTGCTCTGTCCTAAGCTCTTTAGTGTACCCCCGTCGATCAAGAAGGTACATCTTCAAGGTATACTTCGGCCTTCCCTAACTAATGTTCAAACAACTAGAATAAAGTAAGCAAAAATCCTTCACTAATTTCAGCTAATTCCGTTGGTACTTTACCTCTGTACAACCTATCTTATGCAGTCCATCCCTAATCTCTTTTCTCCTTAGGCGCAATTTTTTCTCAGCTGAGGGCGCAAATTTTACCTGGTAGCCCCAGGCACCGTGTGATCAGTGAACAAAGGCTCTTGGATAGCTCGTATTTCTGGAGGAACAGCCTTGTTCAACACATTCTCATTCTCTTTATCCGTCTGCTTCCATGTTAGCTGGGCATCACTAAAAGGGACAAACCTGGGCACCTGCTCGCACTCTGAGCCCGCAACGCTGTCTTTGATCCACTGGTCGTAGGGCAATGGCAAAGGAATCCTGCGACAGTGGGTCGCATGGACCCAGTTCTTACGGCCAGCAAACTTCACAGCAGTACGTGTCACTAATAGAACCTGCTGAGGACCCTTCGAGCGCGGCTCCAAACTTTTCCTCCTCTGGAAATTGTGCAGTAGGACAAAGTCACCAGGCTGAATATCGTGGCCGGGTCCCTCTGGTGTAGAAGGTAGGGACCCTCGCACCTGTTGGTGAATAGAACGTAAACTCTCTGTTAACTGGCCAAGGTAATCAAGCAATACAGGATACTCAATATCAGAGAACCTACAAGGACTCGGGGCACCCTAGACGTTTGCCGGGCGCCCAAACACGACATAGTAAGGAGACAATCCTGTCCTAGGATGTGCTGTCGTTCTTGTTGACCAAAGAGCTAATGGTAAAGCCTCTAGCCACTTTAACCCTGTGGTCTCCTGAATTTTTGCCAATTTCAGTTTGAGAGTACCATTGTACTTCTCAACCAAACCCGCTGACTATGGATGATTGGTAGCATGGAATTTTTGTTTTCCATGGAGACCCCCATAAATCAATTGAATCACTTTTGCATTAAAATGACCTCCGTTGTCACTCCAGATAACTCGGGGCAAGCCGAAACGAGGAAAGAACTCCTTCAGGAGTACCTTTGCAGTCGTAATGGCTGTATTATCTTTAGTGGGCTAAGCCTCAGCCCATTTACTGAATGCACTTACAACCACCAAAACATACTTAAGATTATTGCATCTCTCTAATTCAATATAGTCCATTTGAAGGACTTCAAAAGGAAAAGTGGGTGGTGCAAAATTACCGGGTGGTGTAACCCTTCCCTGGATTATGCATCATGCAAACCATGAAGTATTTCACCAAATGCGTGGCTGTCTTAGAGATATTGTCATTGTGCCATGCAGGATCTAACAGCTTACAAATGTCTTCTGCACTAATATGAGCTGGACCATGTGCCATAGTAACCACGGGAAGAACATATGCATCCGGCAACATCCATCTCTGCTTCCCTGATTTATCAATCCAACATCCTTCCTCATTTAAGTGTGCTGTACTTTCCTACCATTCCGCTAATTCTTCCATTGTGGCTTCACTTTGTATCTCCTTTACACTTTCAAGGGTATTCTCAAACATGACAACTTCAGGGACCCACCTAGCTGGACCCGCTACAAACATACGTTTCATCGGTGTTCGGGCCGTTTCCTTAGCTGTCTGATCTGCAAAAGCATTTCCTCTACCCACGTCATCAGTAACCTCCCTGTGGGCACTACATTTAATTATGGCCAATTTCTTGGGGAGAGTTAAAGTGGACAAAAGCCTCAATATGAGGTGCCCATGCTGAATCTTGGTGCCATGAGAAGTAAGGAACCCTCTCTCTGCCCAGAGTCACCCAAAATTATGCGCGACCCCGAAGGCATACTGGCTGTCAGTATAGATATTGACAACCAGTCCCTCACTCAATTCGCAAGCTCGAATAAGAGCGGCAAGCTCAGCAGCTTGAGCCGACTGATAGGGGACCCGTGATGTCTCTACCACCGTGTGCAATGTAGTGACAGCATAAGCTGCCGTCGTATTGCCATCTGGTAACTTAAAACAAGAGCCATCGACATATAGTTCCCCTTGGGGGTCAGATAAGGGAACATCAGTCAAGTCTACCCATCCCTTCATCTCTACTTCCATCCGGAAAATGCAATCATGTTTGTCAACTGCATCGTTCTTAGAAGAGAGGGGTAGTAACGTGGCTGGATTCAGAGTAGCACATCTTTTAATTGTAATATGCTTAGCAAAGAGGGTCAATTCATAGCCGGTAAGACGTGCACTGGTGAGGTGCTGTGTCTTTGTCCTATTCAAAAGTGTATCCACAGCATGGGGTACCATAACTGTGAGGTCAGTATCAAGCACAAGTCCAGCCGATTGTCTGATTGAAATGGCCACATCTGCGACCGCTCTCAGATAACTCAGGAGTGCCCTTGCGACTGGATCAAGCTCAGCAGAGAAATAAGCACACGGCCATTGCTTATCCCCAAATTTTTGTGTTAGGACAGAAAGCACGCAGCCAGCCATCTCAAGGACATAGAGCAAAAACGGCTTGCCGTCGCACTGGAGCCGAACAAAGCACAGTTTTCAATTGCTCAAAAGACTGCTGGCATTCGGACGTCCAAGGCAAAGGCTCATGCACTTCTTTCGTTGTTAATGCAAGCAAAGGTTTAATTAGTAGGGAATAGTTAGGTATCCATTGACGACAGTAGGAAGTGATACCTATAAAAGCGTGCACATCTTTTTGAGTTTGTGGAATGGGCATTTTAACAATGGTACTGATGCGCTCAGGGGTCAACCTCCTACCCTCCTTCAACAGTAGGTGACCTAAATAGGTGACCTCCTGTCGACAATACTGAAATTTAGAAAGAGAAACCTTGTGTCCATGATGGTCAAATGCAACAACAATTTGACTGTACTATCTTTCAACCCTGTTCTGTATCAGAAGCTATGAGTAGATCATCAACATACTGCACCAATACATTACCTGAGGGAAGCGATAAGGAATCCAACTGACCTTTTAATGCTTGACTGTAAATACTAGGACTCTCCGTATAGCCCTGAGGAGCGCAACAGAATCTAAAACCCCTCCCAGCCAGTGTGAACCCAAACAAATATCTACTGTTTGGATGAATAGGAATGCTAAAGAAAGCATTTTTCAAATCAATAACAGAGAAAAATTTAGCGGTAGAAGGAATCATCGTCAAAAGCGCAATAATGTCAGGGACCACAGGGAACTGTGGAACCACTATTTTATTAACCTCGTGCAGATCAATCACAAAATGATAAACATCATCAGCGTCCTCAGAGGAGCCTGAGGGTGCCCTTTTAAGAATCAGAAGAATGGGACTATTACAAATATTGCCAGGCGTTTCCTCAACTACTCCCTTTTGTATAAAATCCAGAATAATCTGAAGAAGAGCCCGTTCTCCTGCCTGTGGTATCTTATACTGAGGAATGCGAGGCAGGACAGCATTCTCTTTAACTTGTAGAGAAACTGGTGGTATATGCAACAGCCCTACATCCGTGTCACCTGTAGCCCATAGAGTGGGTGGGACGTCTGCAAATTCAGCTGGGAGGGGTGCATCCTGAGACAAACACTGTTTAGTACTCACATCCGGACCCATAGTAATATAGACATCTGCAGGAGAGCAATAAATAGTAGCATGTAACTTCTTCAACAAATCCAAACCCATCAAATTCTCACCACAGTTGGATGTCAACAAAAATGGAGATTCCACAGTGAAAGGACCAACAGTCAATGCAAGGGGGCGTGAAATGGGGCTTACAACCGGTACACCTGAAAAACCTACCGAAACATTATTGTGGCCAGACAGAGCCGCCCCAGGGACCATATGTTGAGAAACAGAACTCTTTGTCGCACCTGCATCCACCAAGAATTCCTTAGTCAAGCCTTGCAAATCCGATGTGACATAAGGACCACGCTGATCTACAGGTATCTGAACTGGTCCCTCACCCTGACCCTGGCTGTCCTAGCTATAGACATACCTGTCACCTCATCCATATCGTAATCATCATGATAATACTGTCCATCATGAGGGTCATCAAAGTAATTATTATCAGAACGACCCTGTGAAACCGCAGCATTCTGAGCTCTCTCAGTCACACTACCTCTCCCACCAGAACCTCGCCCTCTAGGAGCTGCAACTTTCTGTAAAAGCACAGGGCACTGGCTACGCCAATGACCCTCCTCCTTACAATACGCACACTGATTTGGCCCTAAAGGTGTCGTTGAGGACTGTCTACTGGTATGTGGAAGCTGTCTAGAAGGACCACCCCGTCCCCTACCATTTCCCCTAAGCGCTTGCTGCAACAACACCTTCATCTTTAAATCCTTGTGTTTCTTATCAGTCCTATACTTTTCCTCCTGATCTCGGTGTTCATAGTACTGGGCCATATTCAAAATAACAGAGGGGGAAGAAGTGGACCAAGTACTCTCAGACGCCTGTAAACTAGTCGTAATTTCAGGAAGAAAATTAGAAACAAATCTGTCAACAAACAATCGAACTCCTCCCTCGATAGACATATCCTGCCCACTATTGTCCAAAAACGGATCTTCAAACCGGGTAAAAAAAAAATCAGACACACTTTCATCCTTCTTCTGTCGACAAGCCGTCAATTTGTCCCAGCTTACCTTCTTAGGCGGAATAAGGGAATGCATATATGTAATAATGTGACCTGGGAAAACAAGTATCTCGGCTCTGGGTTTATCACCTGGCTTCCTTTCCTGATCCCATCCCTTAATCACATCCCATGTACCACCCAACTCTGCGACATGGTCTTGAGTATGAACCTGTCTCCAAACATCAACCGGAACGAGGAGACAAAAAAACATTTCAATATCAGCAAGAGTCATTACAGAAGAAGAGGCAGCCTCTTTTAATTCTTTATAATAAGCTGTAGGATTCTTCCTAGGATCAGGCAAATGAGCCTTCAGGGCTAGAACCTCACTCCTTTTCAATGGAGTATAAACCCATTGTTCCTGAAAACTGGCCGCTACAGCCGGTCTAGTAACATTACCGCGCTGATCCGTTATCTCAGGTATTTCTGGGTGATATATGGCATGGACCTCTCGCATCAGAAACTGAGTTATCTGAGTAGTGCTCCTCTCAAGTAGTCTATCCCTGTAGGCAACTAGAGTGGTAACATTCCCAAATACTTGGCCTGGCTCCAAGTCATTAGCATACACACAGTCTCTAATATCAAATACAATTTGAGGCGCTTCTGTCCCAATGTGTTTTTGCCAAAGACTAATCAATGTAGCAGACATATGGTTAAGGGCATGTTGCCGTATAAAGGGTTCAAAATCTCGCATGACTTCCCAAACATCCTCCACACTATAAATCGCATTACGAGCCGACCACACAGCCTGGTCAGCTATTACTTGTTTCTCTTCATCCCCTACCCCAGATCGCACTAACGGGCCTATTCACTCCTTGAATTTCGTCCAATCTCTATCCTCAAATCCACGTACTGGCGTCTCAACATTCAAAGGTATCGGAGGATGAAAAACCATGCAATGAGAAACAACAGAAGTGACAGGTACAATCGTTGCTGGTGCTTGCACTGGAGGAGAAAGAACAGAAGATACAGGAGTCGAGACAGTAGATGTGCTGAGAGTCACAGTTGCCAAAGATGGCGAGGACAAAGAAGGAGCGGGAGGTGCCGTAGCCAAAGCTGTTGAAACAACAGCCATAGATACAGGAATAGCCGAAACAGACGTAACAGGCTGCTGTGACTGCAAGGAAACGGCGGGATATATCCTCTGTGGGGCATAAGGAGGCGGGGGTCGAGTATCTAGCAACTCCTCTACAAAGGTATCGTCTTCTTCTTTGGTCAAATGAGACTTATCAATATGCAGTCGAAATCTCCTATCTTCACATTAAATTCCAGACTCTTGTTTTTCTCTATCATATGCCACAGCTTTCTGTGTCAATGTTTGCATTTTCCCCTTCTGTGCATCTCTTTCCATCTTTAGCCGTCTCTGTCTAGCCTCCTTCTGCCAAGTTCTGAGGGAGTCAAACATGGAGTGTCTACTTCTTTTCTTAAATAATTGCTCCTGTAAAAACCCAATTTTTTGTTCATCAAAAGTGCCCTTCAACGGCCACTGAAACTCGGCATTGTCCCTCGTATATTTGTGCCATAATGTACTAAACATAATAGGGCCAAGACCATGCTTCACATGCATATCAAAATTTGGGCTGCCTTCAGGAGGCGCCGGCTGAGCTTCTTCCAATCGAGCATCTGCAGAACAACAACGACAACACGAATACAAGATTTTACTAAGAATAGGCATTTTAAAAGGAAAACAAGTTTTTTTTTTTACCTAACAAGTAATTGCAAATACTTTAATCAAAAAAGATCCTCAGACCATACCAAACTCAAACCACAATGGCACCATATCCACAAAGAACCAAAACAAACTCACCTGATATCAGTAGCACAAACGAACCAATTCTCCACTGCCGACTCTTCAGACCAAACGGTCGGATCCAAGGGTTTCGCCGTTCAGGACTCCAGTCGGGATGACCACTGGGCTAGGCACCGTCTGGCGGGACAGAAGGGTCAGCTGCAAGTAGAAACTCTTCGTGCAGGGATCCCTGAACCGTCAGTCTGGCCCGACAATGTCCTCGGCCTAACCCCCGTCTGCCGAAAGGGGATGGATCAATCACCCGAAGGAGTCCCTGTTCGGGCGCCAACTGAAGGAAGTGGCCCGTTTAGGGTCACTCGGGTCACTAATGACCACCTCTCAGCCTTCTATTCCAAATGAAGAGTCGGTTAGACAGTAGAGAATACAAACCAATAACTGTTTATTCATATACACTCAGAGCGGAGCCCTGTCTGCCCAGTCGCTAGGAGTGCTACAGAGAGGACTGAAATCGACAAGCAAAAAGATACATTATGTACGTTTCATGACCAGCGAAGGCATGCCCACAGTGGAATTTTCCAAGTAGATGCAGCTGGACAGTGAAATACGGTTCTCATATCTCACACCACCTAATACAACCCAAGGTCGTTTCACCCTGCACCCGCCACCTGACAAGTGGGAGAGTGCCTCTATCTAGTGGGAAAGGCATGCACTAATATGAACAGTCTATTCATTAGTGAAGCAAAACCTAACATTGCAGAAACGAAACGTAACAGAGTCCTTTTCTCAAAAACAGCAAAGGATTAGTTTCAATCATGATTAAAAATGGCGCCTGAATAGAAAATGGTGCTGCGAATGCTAACTTACATAGGGCAATGCACAAACATGAACATTTCTATTCTAACACTCCCATGCCCCTCCACATCTATATATCACCAACTGTCACTGGCAGTCACCCTTGCAGCATAGTGCAAGGGTGACTCTGTTGCATGCAGGAGGGGCACCTTCCTGCACAAAAACAATCCTGAGAGGCATATTCCTCTTTCTATGTGTGCTTCAGAAACAGAACAAGCATGCGGCGATGCTCGCCGCATCGCCGACTCGGCGATGCAACGAGCGCAAGGTAAGTGGTTTTATTTATTTTTTATTTTATTTTCTCTATTCCGTCATCTGTTGACTTCCCCCCCACCCGTCCTGCCCCACCACTCTGAACTGTACCAGCCACGCCTGGATTGCTGTGCTGCTGAAAGTACTGTCATTCTGCTGGACTCTGACGGACTTTGCCAAGAGGGTATTGAGGAGGACCTGGAGCCTGAAAAAGTGGCCCAGGTGCCTGCCAAAAAGAAGAAGGCCAAGAGGTGTGGGAAACCGCAGGATTCCTGAGAATCCCACAGTACAGGAGGAGGCTGAACTTAAGGGGGGCACCCTTCGAAACTGCTGGGGAGGGTGTGGCCAAAATGGGGAACCTGCCTGAGCTACCCAACTGGCAGCAGGAAGGGCGTCCCACCAGGGAGGAGTTCTGCTCTGTGCAGAGGGAATGCGCTTCTCTTGTGGGACTATGGCAGCAGACTCAGACCCAGGCAGCTGGTGACACCTCTGGCAAACACCTGATTTACCGGGAGAATGTTTTCCTGTATATTGAGCATAAGACTCTTGAGCATTGTGTAAGCATGTGTTGGTGGTCCCCAGTGCTTCAGGCCATTCCTACTGGGACATGGGGTGCCACTAGCAGGTCATTTGGGGCAAGACAAGACCTTTGACAGGCTTGCCACCCACTTCTATTGGCCTAAAATGGTGAAGGTCTCAGATGCGTCTTGTAGGTCCTGTCCTACCTGCCAGGCAAGTGGCAAGTCAGGGGGGAAGCTCAAGGCGCCTGTGCAACCTTTTCCTGCCATTAGCACCCCCTTTGAGATGGTGGACATCAACATCATTTGGCCTCTGGACTCCAAGACAGTCATGGGCAACAGATTTGTTTTGGTCTTGGTGGACCATGCCACACAGTACCTGGAAGCTATCCCTCTGAGGACAGTGACTGCACCCACCATGGCCAGAGCACTGATGGGGATCTTTACCAATGTAGGTTTCCCCAAAATGGTGGTATGTGACCAGTGTACCAACTTCAAGTCTGGATACATGAAGGCCATTCGGAAGGATTGTGGGGTAATCTACAAGTTCTCTACTCCTTACCACCCTCAAACCAGTGGGTTGGTTGAGAGGTTCAATCAAACCCTAAATGCCGTGATTATTTGTCTACCAGAACCCATGAGGCGTAAGTGGGACATCCTCCTGCCATTTATTTAGTTTGCATACAGGGAGGTACAGCAGAAGGGGGTTGGCTTCAGCCCTTTTGAACTTCTGTGTGGGTACCCTGTGAAAGGGCTTCTCAGCTTGGTGAAGGAGGGCTAGGAACAAGTTATCTGGAGAGCCCCCCAGGATGTAGTCAGCTACAATCTGGTCCTCCACAACCAAACAACACGCTTCTGGAAGCTAAAACAGGAGAATTTGGAAGCCAGCCAGGAGGATATCAAACGCTTGTATGACCAGAATGCCACTCTGTTTGAGTTTCTGCCTGGCCAAAATGTGTGGGTGATGGTGCCCGTGGAGCCCCAGGCTCTGCAAGAACGCTGGTCAGGGCCTTATGAGTTGAAGGAGTGCAAGAGTGATGTCACCTACTTGGTGGACTTCAAGATTCCTAGGAACCCTTGAGGGTCCTGCATGTTAATCATCTCAAGCCCCACTTTGAGGGGTCTGACCTTACCATGCTCCTAGTTACTGATGATGGGGGTGGAAGAGGAGAGTGAACTTCTCCCTGACATCCTATCCTCCAAGGAACAGGATGGATCAATGTAGGGTGCCAGTCTCTCCCCTAAACTGACCCTAGATCAACAGAGAGACTGCAGCCAGTTGCTGGGCAGTTTGTCTCTTTGTTCTCCCTTACCCCAGGAATCACTACATGGTGTACGCATGATATTGATACTGGGGACAGCACACCTGTGAAGATCCAAATTTACAGGTTATCTGATAAGGTGAGAGCCAGCATCAAGGAGGAGGTCTCCAAGATGTTGGCGTTAGGGGTTATTGTTGTTAATGTTAATGTTAGTCAGATTTATAAAGCGCTCTATCACCCCACGGGCATCCTGGCGCTAAGAGTACTAGTTTAACCATGCACCAAATTGCAGTAAAAAGCAGTTGCTGGCAGAAAGACGGGCCTATGCAACCCCATTAGGAAAAAGCCAGGTCTTTAATTTTTTCCTAAATTGCAAAAGATCTTCTATTTGTCTGAGGCTATTCGGTAATGCATTCCACAACTTGGCGGCTGCAACACTGAAGGCTCTTCCTCCTAGTTTAGTTCTTTTAAATTTGGGTACTTTTATTTGTTTAGCTGAGGATGAGTGCAAACATCTGGTAGGAATATACCAGCTAAACTTGTGCTGCAATGGTTTAGGCCCCGTCCCATGACAGGCCTTAAAGACTACATATAGTGACTTGAATTGAATCCTCTGTGTCACGGGAAGCCAGTGGAGTTCCTTGAGGGCTAGGGAGGCTGATGATCTACGTGATTTCCTAAGGGCTAGCTTAGCCGCCATCGTCTGACTTCTCTGGAGTCTCTCTATTAAATATTTCGGTGCCTCCAGCAACAAGGCATTGCAGTAATCCAATCGGCTCAGAACCACACGTCTGACTATTTGTGCCCTAGTTGTGTCTGGTAGCATTGGGAGGATCTTCCTTAACACCCTTATTAGGGAGAGACTGATACCAGCCGTTTTGCTAACTTGGTTTTCTAAACGGAGTCTATCATCAATTACTACTCCCAAATTGTGTACTGCCTTAACCGGTGTTAGTGGCTTGCCCACTGGCAACAGCCAAAAATCTGTCGGAAGTGGGCATGAGATTTTCTTGGTTGCACAGCATACAATCTCAGTGTTCTCCCCGTTGAATTGCAGAGAGTTATCTTTGAGCCAGCGTACAGTTTCCTGCATACAAGCATGGAAATTCTCCAGAGATGTTGATTGGTCTCCCTCCAGCGCTAGGATGAGCTGAGTGTCATCCGCGTAGTCCACTAGGCTGACATTGTGGGATTTGATAATAGCGATTAGGGGGCTCATGTAAATATTAAACAGGATCGGACTTATTGGTGAGCCCTGTGGAACACCATGCTGGATATTGATGAAATCTGATTGATATGGGGGTAGCGCTACCGCCTGTTGCCTATTCGCCAAATACGATTGAAACCACTGCAATGCCATGCCCTCCACCCCAACCTCATTCAGTCTTGTCAGGAGGATTTTATGGTTTACCGTGTCGAATGCGGCAGACAGGTCTAAAAGGATCAGTATAACTGATTGTCCCTTGTCTGCCCGCATTCGAAGTTCATCCAATACGGTCACCAGGGCAGTCTCAGTTCAATGTCCCGGCCGGAACCCAAATTGTACATCCTCCAACTTATTGTTATTTTCCAGAAACTGCGAGAGTGACCTGCTGACCAGGCACTCAATGATCTTCACTTGGTAGGGTAAAAGTGAGATTGGTCTATAGTTGTTAGGGCTCAGGGGATCGAGAGTAGCTTTCTTCAAAAGCGGTGTTATGATCGCTTGTTTCCAACAGGCTGGTACTGACCCGCTACTTAATGACTGTCCACAGATCTGTCTGAGCAGCAGAAAAAGTTGCGTTTTTAGTTCCTTCCAGATTCTATGGGGTAGCGGATCCAATGGGGAGCCTGAGGAAACACTTAAGGCTAGCCTACTGAATTCCTCTTCTGAAGGTATATCAAAATGATCCAGAGTTGCCTTTCATTCCTTATCTAACCATACCTCCTTCTGAATCGTTGGTGGTGGGCCCTTTCGAATGCTACTAGGGTCTTCCATTTTATCTGTCTCGCGTAATCTGAGGCCATCAATGATCTTGTTAATTTTCTCCACAAAAAAGATTGACAGCTTGTCACAAAGATCCTGTGTGGCAATGATCTTATTTTTTGTGCAATCCGGATTAGAGAGGTCCTTCACTATTTTAAAAACACTTTTAGTACTATTTGAGGCCTTCAAGATATATCTGCATAATATTCCGCTTTAGTCATTGTAATTTCTTTTTAGGTCTCGCCTACGCAGCGCGCATGCGCTGCATAGGAGAAAGACCTTTAGCAATCGATTCAGTTTGTGTCCCAAAAACGTGCACGCGTTGCATTGCTTTCAATGGCAACGCGTGCACGTTTGGCGATTCCCTTGCGGGAGCGAGCTTTCAAACCATCTGTTTGTAATTAACTTGCAAACAGATGGTTTAAAGCTCGCTCCCGCAAGGGAAACGCGCCACTGCCCCTTTGAGCCCCTCGCATATCTTCACATGCAGACTGGGGAAGCAGTAGCACAAATTAAAGACCGGGTTAGAAGGATGGAGGGCATGCGAGCAGCTGGGGCGCACTGTAGCGGGGTGGTTGCAGAATTAAGGCGGCGGCTGAAGGGAGTGAGCCTGGGGATGCAGACCGCGGGGAGACAGACTTACGTGGTCGGTTTTTCCTGGCGGAGTCAAGCTTCCTAGGGAGCCTGCACTTCTTAGCCGGAGAATCATGGCTCTGCGGGTGGTGCTGAGAGTCCCCCGCTCCCCCGGAGCTCCGCCTAAGGCACTGCTGCTGCACTGGTTCGGTCGGGGCATAGAAGCCGTTCTGAACTGCTGCCCATTAAAGCAGGAGGAAGTCGGCACAGAACTTCGGCCCGGGGGCTCCTCTGCACCGTCCCCCATTGCAGTAGCAACCGTCAAGATCAGGTCCAAACCAGGAGCCACCACCTCCTTCCAGTTCCTGCACAAACTATGTCCCTAAGGCGGGGTTCCCCCACCTAAATAAGGAATAGCCGGGGGCCCAGGTAAAACCTGCGAGATAGTCGCGCGCAGTAGTAGGCAAAGAGCCCTTGCTCTGTGCTCCGAGGTCACCCTCGGTCATTGCTAGACTCCTGGCTGCCTTCCCTGCGCTTGCAGCCAGTGCAGGTGTCAGGAGAGAACGCAGACACAGGTGGGGTGCGAGTGACGGAACTTCCAGCGGACGTCTTAGAAAGGAGCTTTTCTTATTGCATTTCAACGGAATTCTTTATTTGAAAGAAGGACATTTGCATGTATAGATGTTACTGCATAATGTGTGTTTATGTGCAGGAGCGTAAATTGAACTTGCATTTCCTGCTATTATTGTTCGTCGAGGTAGGCGTACTATATATTACACAATTTGCAAGTGGAATGTATTTTTGTATTAAGATCCTCCACAGACGGACTTTGTTTTCGAATTTTATTCCCGTTATATCGCTTACACTTCATTACAAGACAGGCAGGGAGGGCTCCAAAGAACGATAGTTGACTCGATCAACTCAAGTATTGCTTTCAATTTCACATCCGCAGACCCTGAGCCCTCCCCCCCTCTCTCATTCACCAGCCCCCCTCTCCCCCTGGCCCCTCACTCGGCGCGCACCACTCCCGGGCTTGTTACAATTGCGGTCTCTGAACAAATCAAAGTGGATAGACTGCTCTAAGAAAGGGCACGGCAGAACAAGCCGTGCCATTAGATCATCACTAGGGTTAGGGAATTCTGTATCTGTATTGGCCTCTGTCAGAAGATGGGAGCGGCGCATAAAAAATCGTTCCAGGTGAGGGTCTCTTCCAGTCGACCTCCGTCTGACTTGGAATTCCAATCTGCCGCGGGATCTTAAAATGTTCTTGTATTGCAGCAAAAGCTTTGGCACTTTTCTGGCTTTCTGTGAGCTTGCACCTTCGGTGTGCACAGCGCAGACTACGAATGGTTTTAGCGTGGAGGTCAAGCAGAGGATGTATACAAAGAAACTTGATTTTTGTTTTGTTGAAACAATGCGCTTTGGTTCTATTCACCTGAGAGTATGGGCTCGCATGACGGCATCAAAGCACCCAAGCCTTAACAAGCTCGTTAAATGGAGAGTAGATAAAGGAGGCTCCTTTAAGGAGCTCTTTCATTGCGCTCCCAGGTTACCCTGGTGCCCTACCCTTTTGTTGAACTGGCTATCGGAATTTGGCGCCATTCCACTAATCTGTATTGCCCCGCCTCCACAGCAAGCGTAGTCCTACAGCAATCTTACTCTGAGCTTCCTGAGCACGAGCAGCAAGGGTGTAGGAGACATCACATTTCTGGAGAGCACGCACCGCCTTGGAGAGCCGAGGCAGGGGTGTGACGTGGCCCGAAGAGTCAAAGCACGAGCCATCAAATGATGTAAATCCGACATCACGTCATGAAGAAATTTGATAAAGGCTTTAAAATTAAAAAAATTAATTCAACATTTACCAGTGTCTCAGGTACATACGATTTATATCACAGAATGGAGTGGCATTTATACTTTTTTAAACATGAAATATTCAAGAACACACACTCCCATGCCCTGACTACCTTCCCACGAATTACCCAAAATGCCAGTTTACTTTCTCGGTTTATATAGCCTATATTCGTATTCAATGTATAGCAAGATTGTTTTATGTTAAACACATTGCCTTACTACCTTACAAGGGATAGTTTTAAGATACTTTATATACACGAGTCTGAGATGTTGCGCATGCGCAGTCCGTGGTTAATTCTGGTTTTGATGTTCTGTTAATGGATATCTGCTAGAATCGACCTGGTCTTCTTTTAACAGGCTGGTTCTTTTGATCCTTTGTAATGTTTGCGACATGCTAAATTGCGGACTTTACTTTGCTTCTTCTGGTCAGTTGACCTTTCCGCAAGCTTCCTGTTTACATTAAGAGGAGCTGCACTGCGTGTCCTCACGTGAGGAGCTAGGGGTGCATTGAGATTGTGAGGGGGTAGGGGTGGACTTGTATACACGAAGTACACTACGCTACAGTGCCTCACTGATCGTACCTCCTGTACCCAAAAGCCCAAGTTATAAGTGAACTCTCAGATTCCACGGAGGGTAACAAGAAGACGACGCACCATGGTACTGATGAAATTAAAGCAAATTACGCATTGTTGCCAAGTGGTGCCATGATAGGCACGTCACTTTCCGCCAGCCAACTTCACTCAAAATACTGAGATTTTGGTTCCTCCTCTAAACTACAAATCCCAAAATGCAACTGCATTTGCCTATAAAACCAGGACGTGTGGATTTCTGTCGGATTAAAAACATGAGATGGGCCACCGGGCAGCCGTCCTCAGCAGACGGTTCTGTTCTCCCGGAACACCTCCCCTACAGTCGCAGCAGGCACTGGTCTGGTTTCAGAAGGCTGCTTCCATAATATTTTTACGGCCTGCGCTTCCATTAATGTTGCCTGCTGTTAGCGGACGTGCCTGTACTCCTGATCCCGCTGGGTGCCCTTTCATTCAACTCTTGATGCTCCATCACGGGGCAGACGGCTAGTGGTAGATCACAGAAACACTGTACCAACTTCCAGAATTAAAAAGTACCAAGGTTTAGAATGGCAATAGTTGCTTGTTCAAACTCCAGCTTTCTTAACCTCCTTCCATATCGTTTATCAACGTCCACCTCCCTCATCCACACAGTGCAATTTATACGGAACCTCTCCTGGATTAAATATCAGACATTCCCATTTTCTACCCAAACCTCTGTTTCTTAGGCTATCTCAGCATTTGGTTTAGCCATTTGGCACGACATCAGACTCAGAACTCTAGCAATGAAAATTAGGGAAACATATACATATTGGTGATTACACCTATTTGAGCAATGAGAAACTCTAAAAAGACTTTAAAATTGGGGCAAAATAATTACAATAAAATTATGAAAATATTACACATAGCAAACTTAAAACCTTGGCATCTATGCATAATTCATATGCAATAGTTATTTACAGTCAAAAGATTAAACATAAAAAAATCACCATTACTGACCATCTGGAGAAAGTTTGACAGGTCCGGGGTCATCGTTTTTCATCAGAAAATTGATTTTTTGGACGGTATAAAAAAGGATTCAAAATGTCAATTCTATTGTGCCTCATGTTGAATAACCACTTTTTAAGGGTTCACAGTGACCAAAATTGCCATTTTTACAGACTTTTCCTCCTACTGACGTTGAAACTATTCAAAACAACAATGTATAGTAGAACACTGCTTACTGTGTATCATCCATCACTTGTCCATAGCCAATAGGTCTCGCTTTTGGGACCTTATAAGTATTTAGTTATGCAGCACAATATCCTTGGTGCAACCACATCAACCGTTGCATGGCTAAACACTTATAAGGTCCCAAAGGCGAGACCTATTGGCTATGCCAATGCTTGTTTACAGTTACTTCTTACTTTTTTTAGGGCAACTTTGTCCTCCTCTGCATATTCTTTCCTCCACTTCCGTTCTGCCTGCCTGCAGTCCTTTTTTAAGTTTTTTAACCTTTCGCTATACCATGGGGCTGACTGCCGACGTGGTTTTTTGTCATTTTTCATAGGGGCAACCTGGTCTAGCATACTACTTATTTGTTCACAGAACAGTGTGTAGTTTTCATCCACCTGTTTGTCTATGTCTAAAGGACCTAACGCAGAACATATTGGGGAAGTTGAGAATATTTTTACTTTTTCCAAAAATCCCTTCCAGTCCCTCCTTCTACAATTATTTCCTTTGGTACCAGTAGAGATATTGCGTCTAGGTATATATACCAAGAACTTTATCAGGTAGTGATCGGACCAGTCTACCGGCAGAATGTCCTCTATTCCTATGACATTTTCTGCAGAAAAAATTAAATCCAATACGTGCCCTTCCCTGTGTGTTGGGTCTGTTACCCACTGTTGCAGGTTCAGATTCTCACATGATTGGATAAGTTTTTGAGAGCAGTGTCTAAACTTCCATTGGGCCAAAGATTGAAATCCCCTAAAATTAACAATCTTGCATGAGTAAGTGCCATATTACTAAAAACATCATATTGAGCCCTCCAACAGCCCTTGGCCCAGCCCAGTGGTGTTGGTCCCCAAGGCTGCCCTCCATGTGTCATACCTGAACTTAGGTTCTGTGTGGATTAACCTGGCTCAATGTGATCATGACTGACGTGCACCCCATCCCCAGAGCTGATGAGCACATAGATTGGCTTGGAGCTGCCAAGTTCCTCAGGACGTTTGAATTAACGTCTGGGTACTGACAGATTGCCTTGACCAAGGGGAAAAAAGAGAAGTGTGGGTTCTCTACAACAGAAGAGCACTTCCAGATCTGGGTCATGCCCTTTGGGTTGAAGAACGCCCCTGCCACCTTCCAGAGGTTGGTCAACCAAGTCCTGGCTCGGTTGGAGAACTTCAGTGACGCCTATGTAGACAACATTGCTGTCTTCAGTTCTAGATGGGAGGACCACCTGTGCCACCTCAGGGAAGTGCTTCAGGCTCTGCAGAGTGCAGGCCTGACTATCAAGGCCACTAGGTGCCAGATAAGGCAGGGTTCAGTGGTCTACTTGGGTCACTGGTGGCAAGGTGCAGCCCCTCCAGGCCTAAATTGAAACTATTATGGCTTGGGAAACCTTAGGTCTTACTGTATACTACAGGAGATTGGTCAAAGGGTATGGCACAATTGTTGCCCCCTTGACAGAGCTGACTTCCAGGAAACAGCCACGTCTGGTGATCTGGACAGAGGCATGCCAGAATGTTTTTGACACCCTAAAGGAGGCCATGTGTACAGTACCCGTGCACAAGGCCTCTGACTTCTCCCAAGAATTCAAAGTTCAAACAGATGCCTCAGAGCATGGTGTAGGGGCCATGCTCTCTCAGCTAAATGAAGAGGGCCTGGATCAGCCTGTAAACCTCATCAGTAGGAGGCTACTGCCCAGGGAACAGAGATAGAGCACAATAGAAAGTGAAGCCTTTGCTGTGATCTGGGCGCTGAAGAAGCTAAGGCCACACCTGTTTGGTATTCACTTGGCAATTCAGACAGACCACAGCACCCTCAGATGGTTAATGTAGATGAGAGGTGAGAATCCCAAACTGTTGAGGCGGTCCATCTCCCTACAGGGAATGGACTTTACGGTGGAATACCATCCTGGAACAGACCACGCCTATTCTGATGGTCTCTTCAGGGGCTTCCACCTTAGTGAAGAGAACTTCCAGGGGGTTGGGTAGCTCTTCCAATTTTCAGCTGGGGGGACACGTGTTAGACCTGGCATTCTTTGTGTGGTTTCCCCTGAATTTTTGCCTTCTGACCACCTGTTTTGCTGAGTTGATTTTTGCTGACTTTTGGATTTTGGGTACTCTACCACTGCTAACCAGTGCTAAAGTGTGTGTACTCTCTCCCTAAAACATGGTAACATTGACTTATCCACACTTTGCATTTTTTATTTACTTATAGGTCCCTAGTAAAGTGAAATATATGTGCCTAGGGCCTGTAAATTAAATGCTACTAGAGGGTCTGCAGAACTGATTGTGCCACCCATTTCAGGCCACTGCAGAGCATGTGGGTGCCGTTTTACACTGTCTTGTTGAACTGGCAAGGTAACCCTTTTGCCAGGCCCAAACCTTCCTTTTTAATACACACAAGCCATCCCTAAGGTAGGCCCTAGACAGCCCCAAGGGCAGGGTGCAGTGTATTTAAAAAGTTGGACATGCACTTTTAAGATTTACATGTCCAGTTAGTGAAAAACTCTTAAATTCATGTTTCACTACTGCAAGGCCTATCTCTCCCACAGGTTAACACTGAGATTGCCTTATTACATTCTATTGGCATATTTTCCAATTGGGTAAAGATGTACATTTCAAGTTTGGTATCCCTGGACCCACAATTTAAAGCCACAACTTATGGGAAAGTTGGATTTTAAGTTGCTAGTCTGAAAGTGCCACAGAACGTTGACATTTTCTTACTTTAACCATTCTGTGCCTTCTTCCTGTCTCTGAATACACATCTGTGTGAGTGGCACCTGGACTCTGTGCATTCCCTCTAGACAGCCACACACAAAAGGAGCTTAGGTATGACTGATAGGCCATCAACATCCTGATGGGTCGTCCTGGGCAGAATGGGAGGGAGGAGCTGTCACTTACACCTGAATAGGCTGTGCCTATCACCACACAAAGGGCTGCATACCCTCTGTAGTAAGTCTAGAGCCAGGGCAGGAAGGGCAGGGACTTTGTACACTTCAAAGGCCTGTCTTTGAAGTCTTCCCCACTTCAAAGGCACAACTTACTATAAGTACTGTACCCCTGACACCACCAACTCAGTACACTTCTGGACCTGTGAATACTTAGCCCGGAAGAAGGACTGCTGTGCTTATGAAAGGACTGTCACTCTGCTGGACTTTGCTGGGCTCCTGCTTTGCTATGTCTGCCCTGCTGCCTGCTGCGCTCCTTGCCTGGGAGTGAGAAGGACTGGACCTGCATCAGGACACCCCAGAACCAAAATGACTTGCTGGCTTGGATTCTGTTCTGAAGTCTCAGGGACATCAAAGACTTCTCTCTTCAATCTGCAACCAGCGCCTGGATTCTCTCTTTGTGATTCCTGCTCTGCCAACTGGTGCCAATCCATCCCTGGGCCCTTGGAGGTGAGTACAAAGTACTGCAACCCAGAAAATCCATGCATCGATGACATTGTGCCGGTCGGAACTGGTGTATTTCCCTCAACACCTATGCATTTGCCGCTGCTGCTCGCACTGCAGACACTGCATCGCTGACGGCGTGATGCATCGCCTCCTGTTTCCAAAGCATCTCTGACTTTGTGCGGCTCGGCGCCAATGCATAGCTTTGTGTCGCTCGCAACTCATAAAGCCCAGCAGTTCGATGATGACGTATTGCCCTGATTTCCATCGCATCTTGACTCTCAGTGCATCTGCGACTTTGCGCAGCTTGTAACCGACTCATCGCCTACATCTGCAGGATCGACAGCGACACATTGCCTCCTTTGCTCCACGAATCACCCTGACGTTGACACATCCAAGGTACTGTTCAGCAGGCCAAGGCTGGTGCTTGTATCTGACCCACGCTCCATCTAAGTTGGCCTGAACTTTTGGATTTGCCCCAGTCAAGCGCGACCATATAGCCTTGATTTGCGCTACTTGTTTCTAAGCACTACAAAACAGTTTATTCATATCTTGACTTCTACTTATTGTTTTTTTTTGTTATTTTGGTCTTGTTTTGCTCATAAAAATATTCTCTATTTTGTAAAATACTATACACATTGACCGTAATTTAAGCCTCACTGCTCTGTGCCAGGCTACCAGAGGGTGAGGACAGGTTCATTTATGGTGTGTATCTAACTTACCCTGACTAGGATTGAGGTTACTGCTTGGATAGGGTGCATACCTCTGCCAACCAGAACCCCAGTTTCTAACATTACTCATTTATTCTGGACAGCTAATAAACCTTGGCAAAGCCAATAGTTCTGGCGTGTTTTAGGCATATACAATAACAGAAAGCTCACATACTGGCACCAAAATACTCATTGAGCAGTATACTATGGGAAGCACAGGATTTTATTTTGCATTTTTTAAGCTGTACCCTCAATTTCATAGGCCATATCTCTTAGAAAGAATTCATATTTACTCTTATTAGGCCGCACCCCTTTTAGAGATTCCCCCACTTGTTTCATCCCATTTAAAACCCTGATTACTCAGCCCTTGTAATGGGAACCCTAGTGTTTAACAGATATATTTAAACATCGTTCTCACAAAGACTAAACTTATTAACATGGATATACATCGCTGATTAAATTACCCTCAAAATGATCCCTTTGTTGACCAGTCAAGTGCAGGCTACCTGCTTTGCTCAAATAGCATAGCAGGCATCTTGTGTACTCTTTAATAATTCTGCTTTTCTCATTGCTATGCTTAGTCTTATATTTGAAGAACAACAATAAACAACTGTATCTGGCTTCTATTTAAAGCTTTAGATCCAGGTTCTAATATATTTAATGAGAAAGCCATGTTTTGTGGCATTGATTTTGTATTATGTGTGGTTAATAAACTATTCACAGTTTCTCAGGAATACTTTCATATATGTCAAAGTAGGAAGCATGTGGGTGAAAGTGTCCCTACTCCTAGTTCATTCAGATAATATTAATTAGAGTAAGCATATAATTGTGCATATCATTCTTGTGAAGGTCAGCAGTCTCAGCTGTCTGAGAAATGTGCCGCTCTGTATTAGATGCATAACACAGTGGCAAATTGCTCTGTGTTATGTATCTCATACACAGTGGCAAATTGCTCAGACATCTGACATTGCTGACCTTCACAAGGATTCTATGCACAATTAGTGAACAACTACTGGATTATACTAATCTATGCCTAAGAATGGATATATGATCAATGGGAGCCTACAATCCATGTATAAAGGCCTGTTTCAAATTCCCTTATTACTATCAACTTGTGACGTCTCTAGGCACATGAAATAACAAAATGACGTATCTGCTCAACTGCTGTAAGGTATTACAGTTCAGTTGTGATGGCATAATGTCTACTGTCAGAGCCAGCTAGCCAGGGTGAAGGGTTGGTTGTAAGTAACTTCTGCAAAAAGGCTAAACAGATGCCTTATGCACGTCCACGCACTGAAGGAGTTGTTTGGGCGGTCTGCTGTCAGAGTTAAAGTTATATTACCCATGTGCAAGTCACATTTCGATGAGATTGTTCGATGCCTAAGGAATCTGTTGAGCCTTTTTGCAGAAGTTACTTGATTTGGTGGCAACGACTTGCAGGTTTGATTCCTTTTCTACACTGAGGGGCAGATTTACAAGCCCCTTGCGCCACTTTTGCGTCACTTTTAACATGGGAAAAGTGACGCAAAAGTGGCGCAAGGGGCTTGTAAATCTGCCCCTGAGTCCTGATGATGGTCTTGCGGACCTGTCGTGCCACCTGAGACTGAAACTTTGAACAGTTTGTCCTCTTTAACATTATTGATTACACCGTATGGTGTCTCAGTCCTTTCTAAACAGTTGAAGCAAAAGGACTTAAACTACATGGGACTGTTGATTCATGAACCTGTATAGTTAAGAGGATTTTGCGCTTCCCCAGAACCCTAGATTGAATGTATATTACAAAGCTTGCAGGGATCGTGTGCTGGTGCCAGTGTTGCTATACTGAAATACTGTTGTATATACCACCTGTCATTGTACTGCAATTGTTTACAGTGGATATGCTGTTATACTGATTTATTCTTTATATAAAAATACATCTATGTTAATAACAAAACGCAGTTGTTGCAATACATGAGTGATTTACTGATGGTTTGCAGTTGGATCATTTCATAAGCATAAATAATTCCTCCGGGAACACTTTTGTTTGTGTTTTACATTACCCAGTTCCTAGGGAGAGGATTGGGTTGCCCTGTTGTATAAGGAATGCAGACCTACTAGTAGCATTTCATTTACAAGCCCTGGGTATATCCTATATAACTCTACAAGGGACTTGTAAATAAAATATACCAAGCAGGTGTAAACCAATATAACCATGTTTAAAGGAGTGAACACAAGCATTTTAGCACTGGTTAGCCGTGGTAAAGTGCACAGAGGCCTAAGGCCAAGAAAAACAAATTCCTGCAAAAATGAAGGGAAAAAGGCAAAAGGGTTAGGAGTAAACTACCCTAAGGCTGGCAGGTCTAACACATGCTATAGGTAATTACACAAAACAAAAAATCTTTGCATGTTTCTACACAATCTGAGCTACAGCATTTTTTACCCTGATTTACAATAGACTGGCTCCAATATAATTTAGCAAAAATTAATAACTGATTTTTGATGTGCTTATTTCACAGTACAGATTCTGCTTTTATTCTTCTTGTCTGCATTGAACATGAAACAGCAAGATACTAGGGATTTAAGAGGTGTGCAGGAAGGGTGATGTAATGACTATGCACTTTCCCAAAACCTTTTTCAGGGATTGTGTTTGCTATAAAAACGAAGAAATTTTTAGAGCATATCAATACCCCATAAAACACATTTGTTTACTAATTATATATTAATTATTTATTAATATATATATTCATTAATGTTAAGTGCTATAAACTCAAGGATATCAGCACACTGTGACTGAAACAATGGTGAGCTGCACTGCATCAATTCAATGGATCAGTAGCAATTCTTGTGAAAACCTCTGAAACTATCAATAATTCTGAAACTAAAGGCAAAAGGATAGGAGCGTGGGAGACAGGTGCCTCATTTGTGGGGTTTACACCATTTTATGCTGGGTGGTATTATTGGCTATTGAACTCTGCATACTTGGGTGCTGCTACCTAGTCATCAGTGTATTTGCTCTGACCCTTAACACAAGGTAATATTGGCTAACTCCTAATTGGCCTACTAAACTTTCCAGGAAGGCTCTAGTATATGGTGCAGGAAAGTGCACACATGGCACGGAAAAGTTAAATGTCACCTGAGGACTGCAGCACATCTTGTGCCATGGACTAGGCTGACACTTAAAACATCGCCCCCTGTCTCTTTAACATATACACAGCAGACATGGACGCCTTGCTATCAGAAGTTTCGAGTGAGCCACCAAAACTCGCAAAGAGACCAGTGCACAGTCTACAATACACAGATGATATCATCTTATGCAGCCAGAATCCTATCGGCCTCCAGCTCCAAATTACTGCCCTTTCAATTTCACTGAATCATCAGGTCTGAAGTTAAATCAAAGCAAACTAAAAGTTATCTGTTTCTCGTCGAAAAACAGCGAGCAAAATATAAAGTTCAGATGGAAAGCTGGGGACAGGATTGACCTGGTCAGCTCCTATAAATACTTTGGGGTGGATATGGACTCCAGATTACATTTTAAAAAGCACCTTGATGAACGAAGGGCTCTAGCCAGTAAGCTATACTTCACCTTCAACCTAATTAAAAAAAGATGGGGAGCTCGTCATAGTTATATTTGTTATAAATAATCGGAGCAAAATTTCTACCATTGCTGACTTATGGTTCAGAACTCCTCAAGGGCAAAGATGCTACCACTCTCAATCAATTACAGTCTGTTCTGTTTAAACAAATCTTTCACCTACCACAGCACATTTCTCAAGCACAAGTGCGCCTGGAATTCAGGCTTTTCCACTAACTACCGGTAATGATTGCCGCAATAACCAAATTGTGCTGGAAGATGAGAGCTGCATCATCCGAGTCACTGGCTGCCTTGTGCTGGTCTGAAATGGAAAACCATCATTATTATAAAAATGACTGGACAACTGTGCTCCACCAAGCTTTAATAACTCTTAAACTTTCCAGAGCCTGAGAGTTAAACATCAGCTTCACAGCGTTTAAGAAAATCGCCAACAAAGCAGCCAAGCTAAAATCTTGGACACTCGACAAAGCAGAAATGACTGGGAAAAAGCACGGCTTCACAGTCTTACAAACCTACACCAACTGGAGTCCCCAAGCATACCTCACTTGCCACATTTCTCAAACCATTCAGCATTTTTTTCTATTAACCCACATGGGAGTTTTCCCTTCAAAAGATCAGGTCCCGCCCTGGAAACAAAGCTGGCTGAACTCCCTTTGCCGTTTATGTGGCCAATTTGATGTAAGACTATAACACTTTTTGAGCATCTGCCTTGCAGTTAATCAACTCAGACAGAAACAACTTTGCCCCACTTTTCAGGCTCTCAAAATAAGATCCTGCCGCTGCGCAGTGATGATACTACTGAATAACAAATCAATCCAGCTGTCCTGCAGGTCCGCCAAGTTTCTACTTCAAGTGAACAAATTATTATTTGTCCAATTTGCTATGCTAGATAAGAAACTGCCATCCTCAGGCATGGATATCATTGACCATGTCACCGGAACTTATCAGCCAACGTAGGCAGTTAAACTTTGTTACAATCTAATACCTCGCCCTTACTTAACAAGGGGCGCCTGGTCTTTAAACTCTCGTCCGAACAAATGAACCCCACCCAGCTTGCAAATTCTAGGGCCTCCCTACCAGCATATTGTCACATTTGTATACACCAGGCGCACCTGGCCATCGAGCACCTTAATGGACTAACGATCTTGATGATTGAGGACATCTCTTTTGCACAGCATGATGTTTTAACAATGAGCTTTTAACAGTCATTTTAACCTTCTTTGTGTGGTTTGACTTTGCAATGATTTTAATTAATCTGCAAATAAAATATTTACTTACTTACAAAAAAATTAAAACATGGCTTTAGGCCACCTGTGTAACCAGACTCCTGCAGGTAAACCTGTCAAAATAAGGCTTTTTTCAGGAGAGAACTCTACTTTGAAATATCACCCCCAAGTAGGCCTTGTATTCCACAAGTTATGGTGCCTAGTATTAAAAGAAGTACATAAGAGAATTGAGTGCTGACATGTACCCACAGTGACTAGCCCCCATAAGGTCGTTTCACTGTGAAAGGCTGTAGCTGTCCTATGAGGAAAAATTAAGTTCAGAATAAAATCATAACTTTGCTAATTTTGGTTTTGGACAAATTACTAGAATAATCAAACACTATTTTTATTGCTCATTAAAAATACTATTCAGTGGCGAAGCAGAGTATTTAATAAATGTTTAGAAAAAGGGACTTTTGAAAAGTTAGATTTTGTCTGCCTGAACCTTCAGCTGCCTATTCAGCATTAGCCTACCAGCAGGTGGCTGGCAGTGCATCTTCTTAATGAGGTTTGAAAATTGCTCTTAGAGCAGAAACAATGGCTGAGGCCTTTTGGCAGGAAGACCTGGGTGTGAGTATGTGACACATTTTTTTTCGGAATATTTTAATTGGGTTTTACAATATAAACAACCTTAGCATGTGACAACCATTGGCAAGTGGTGATTACACCGGAAAGGAAAATACGGTTTTGTCAGGGTGCATATCAAGCAACTGTAATGCAGGACACATAACGGTACAGAGATGTGAGTTGTTCTTATTGTATATTGAATTTTAACAGCTGTACGCTGGCACAATGATATTAACTGGGGATAAACTTAGAGGCTGAGGTAAGGGGGTGGCGGACGGATTCAGTGGTGATACCAAAGTGTGATGAACAAAGCATAAATGATGGTGGGGGGGAAGGTCAGTGTGCGAGGTCATGGTTACCACATGGAAGTCGATGGGTGAAGGCTGTGGGTGAAAGTTAGCACAGGGACCCTCATCTGGGACAGAGGTGGCAGCGCGTATGAGAATTAAGGGGCTTAATCATCGGGGATGATTGTCGTTCCCCACCTCCTGTTGGAAATGCATGAGAAAGGTGGACCATGGGGGAGATAGGCTGTCTGCGCAATTGGCGTACATCCTCTTAGCTGAGGGTGTCTTCCTCACCAAAGCAGGTCATCCGCGTAGAGGGACACAGCAAGTGGGATGCCCCATTCTAGGCCCTTCTGCATAGCATATGGCAAGGGGTTCCATCGCAAGTGTAAAGAACAATAGGGAGAGCGGGCATCCCTGTCTTGCCCCATAGCCGATTGGGATGGAAGCCAAAACAAGGCTACCCAAGTGGATTCTGGAGGTTCGTTTGGAGTAGAATAGTCGAGTGTAGGCTAGAGGTTTGGGCCTGAACGCCATGCGAGTGAGCACTGTGAAAAATAGTGCCATGTTAAAGTGTTGAATGTCTTCTCTGTGAGTATGTGACACACATCAGCTCTGGAAGGGCAGGTGGAGAGGATTTAGGAACTTCAACAACTTGAAAGGGTCCAGGGTGAGGCCTGCCCGTTCATAGTGTAAATGGAGACCTGGGGAATAGAATCAATTTGTTTCCTGTGCTCTCTGTAGCCAGGTTTGCAGCAGCCCAGTGGGAGGGGGAGCTGGTCCCAGAAACAATTTGGTGCAGCTGAGAAAAGAGGGGATTGATCTTTCCCTAAAACACCCCTGGCTGGCACACAACCCAGGGCAGAAAGGTTGTGCCATCTTGAATTTTACTTAGAATAGTGCACTGTGTGATAGTTTGCAGTAAGGCAAACAAAATGCAATGCAAAAGTGTAAGGGTTTGCCCTTGGGAACTTTTTCCTCATTCATTAGGGAGAATCCGAGAGTTACCTCTGCCCACTTGCTAGTGACTCCCACTAAAATGGCACTTCACTCACAGGTCATCAAAATACTTCTGGACCTGTAGAAGAATCGAAGAGAAAGAGGACTGGACCTGCTGTTTGTGACCTCAACGGAGACTTCCTTGGCAAGGCCTGCTCCCACTTGTTCACAGGACTAAGAAGTGGATACAGAGGGTCTATTGGCTAACATCCTGTGTGATTACAGGGACACAACAAGCTTCAAGAGGCATTTTTCTGAAGTTCCCACATGACTAATAGTAACCAAACCTAGATTGGAACTTGCTGGTGGCCTTTGCTGGAGTGACTCCTGGCCCCTAAGTGCTGTCCATGGGATCCAGGAGCCTTGGAAGTGACCAAGAGAAGCTATTCCAGAAACACTGAAAAGTTGCAACTTAGAAAAAGTTTGGACTTCCAAGACCTCCCAATACTGAGCAAAACCTTGTTAAAAAAAAGTGTCTGATTTCAAAGGGACTTTATTGGATGAAGCTTCAGGCTTGCCTGCTGGAGGACTTTAAGCTCAAATGAAAACACTAAGGGGCTGATTTAGAGTTTGGCGGATGGGTATTTACTCCATCAGAGAGGCAGAGTAAAGTACTCCATCGCCCTGAGGGAGTACCTGCCTACCAAATTTCGAGATAGTCGCTGGACCAGTGGACATCTGCTGCATCTGTGGACTGGCAAAGAGAGGACTGGGCCAAAGGGGTTCCACTTGTAGAAAATTTGCCCACAAGTGCCAGACAAGGAAAGTGACTCCAAGAGTCAGTTGGCTGACTCCTTGTTACATCCACAGGGCCATAAAAGCTTAGAAGTATGCACTTCTTGAGAGCTCACCCCAAGAAGCCTGACCACTGCTAGATGCTGAGGTGCAGCCCTGGAGACCAAGTCCTGACCCTCACTAGTTGCCTCCAAGTCTGCCGAACCCGGGGGAATTGTCAGAGTGTAGTCACCCAGCAAGCAAGTTGTCACTAGCCAAAGGAAACCTGTAGGATTGCTGTAACCGGAAACCAGTAGACCTATGGCAATTGGTTCTGCACTGGCATTCACCTGGAGACCATGAGAGATCAACCTCTGAGGCCAAAGTGACCCTCCCAAGCTCGAGGACCAAGGGGTAGCCACAGGAAGACCCATTGCACCAGCACAGCATCCCCAGCATCTTCAAGCATGTTCAGCATCCTGTATTCCTTGCATCAGGACCACTTCACTGGCTGCACTGGTGATTTGCCCTAAGGATCTGGAACTGGAACTGGACTGGAGACTGATAAAACCAACAGTTAACTGTCCCCCTAGACCTGAATGGTCCCTGTGACTGTCTCCCTATCTAAGTTGCCCCATACAAGAGTGGCTAGATAGCTATTTTCAAGTTGCTTGTTTAGGCTAACCCTAAACTGCAATTGTGGCAGATTACACAGATTAATTGCATTAAGTCAAAAGCAGTGATTTATTCTTTCTTCCAAAATTCCTATCTCTGGAATCCTCCATTGGGTTTTTACTGTTGAAATGTCAGTTTAAAGATATAAATACAACCTATGCTTATAAACTGGTGTCAGATTTTTCTTGTGTCATGTCTTCTTATCATTATAGTGCTTGTGTACTACTTAATGCTTTACACCAGTTCCTCTGATAAAGCCTGACTGCTCTGTGCCACAGCTACCCAGGATCGAGCTAAGGTTTTCCAATTAATCTGACTGGACCTGATACAGATTTGTGTCATCATTACATAGTGGAGCTGCACAACCACAACACTGTATAATAATCCACATTTCTTACACGCTCTAACACTAGTTTTGAAAAATATCTAATTTTGTCAAACAATAGTGATCTAGAAAGTGAAGATATGTGAATAGTGAAACAATGCAAATTTCACAGGAGAATCCAGGAAAAACTGCCCAATCAAAATTGCTGCTAAGAATGGAGGTTGTAGGAAAAGAGGGTCTGCTCTGCAAACCATCACGGTCAACAGAAAGATGGACAAACCAGTTACTACACTAAACCAGGACAACGTTTTGGACATTCACAGACATGGAAAAAGCGCCCTAATTTGGAACTGTTGCTCTACCAGCATATAGGTCACTAGCTCAGGTACTCCTCGAGTTTGGTCTAGTCAGGCAATCGATAGCAAGGGAGGGCACATATATCAAACTTTGCTACAAGCTAAAGGAGGCAAGCTTAGCAAAACTCAGCTCCCTCATTTGGATAGAAATAAACAAGAGGACCCACTCTCCAGCTAGATGCCAGCTTCTTGGCATCACTTCGCATCTTGAACCAATGGGAATCCTTCAGCTCCTATCATCAAAGCAACTGTTAATAAAAACGTCAAGACCCACTCGCTACTAGCACATTAGGAGCTCTTCGCCGAGAGACAGCATGCCTGCCTTACTTTGTCGTCTTACAAAGAGTTAACTCCCCAATCATGTCTGGGTATAGCCATCAAACTTCAACTTAAAGGGCTTTACTGAAATTCTGAATGGGATGTCTGCCATCATACTCACATCTCCCCCCATAGAAGCGAGCACATATGACAGGGGTATGCCGACTTTGCGGTCTAGCCCCAGAGAAACTGATTTGCCAGATAAGAATTTGCTAAGGCAACATGGAAGATCGAAAAATAATTCTTTGACCCCAGAAAGGCCTTTGTAGTTGCGGGCCAGCAATTTTAGCCTGCTTTAATGGGACGGACATGCAATGAAGCTTCAGAGTTGTGAAATACCTGGAGAATCTTGACCGGATGATCTCAAGTACCCCTGGGATTCAGGCAACTGCAGATCAAGTACCAACAGCCCAGCCACCCTGCGATCCAGATGCAACACCCAACACTAGACTTAAGGAAGGAAGCAAAGGAACTGCAGCACCTTTTTATCCAAACAATGAGGCCTAACCGAACCAGAGAAGGAGACGGTATAACCGATCTCTTTATACAAACAGAATTCGCCCTTACACTTGAGAGACTGCGCTTCCTTCCGCACAACTACTGTTTAAATAAAAAATGTGTGGCAACTTTTTAATGTTTGAAAAGAGCTACAACTTAAAGATTTAATATGTTCATAGTCTATTTTATACCTGTGAGATTGCACTTTCTATGCACCTTTAGCACTTTAAAAAATGAGAGCACTTTCTGGACTTCTGATAACAGACATGATTACGTGGATTTATAGTGCATTTGCACAGCTTCTAAGTACAGACTGACTCATTTGTTGTCTATATGCTCTGTGCTAAAGTCTAGATTGGTTGCTATTTGCACTTGATGCATTGCATTGTGGTAAGTTATGAATCGATAAGCAGATTTGAAGTTCTGAGTTGTTGGTGCTGCTTCAAAGTTTTTAATTGTAAAAGGTTTTATTAGCTGATCAATAAACCTAAACTTGGAACTGTGAGTTAGAAAAAAGACAAGAAATCCCAGGTCAAATAAATAGTTTGTCAAAGTGAAAAAAAGACCACATCCCTGAACAGCGACATACCTAATGGCGGCAAGAAACAAAATGCCCATTGCAGGGCTCATCAAATAGAATTCATCATACCACCTCAGAATAGAAAACCATTACAAATCCTATCCCGGAGACTTGCATTAATTGTAACAAATACGGAATATAATGGCCCATCAAAATGCATTATTTTTTTACAGAAAACATGTTGCCTTGAGTCATAGGAACTGAACATATATGCCACTTGCATCATCCCTGGCAAATCTGTACTGCAGCTCACACATGCAAGCCAATGTAGATGATTTATACAATCATGACTCAATAAAGGGAAATTGAATAATCCTGCCAACGGGAATGACCCTCAAAATGTTCCAGCCCTATGCTTCTGAAACTAAAGTTACAGAGTCTGAGAAGCACCTGCTCTATCTGAAGCCCAGAACAGGTATGGTAATCAAGCTTGAAAGCAAGCACTTAAGCCTACTTGTGTGCAACCTTCAAATGAGAAAAAGGCGCAATGTAGGACATTCATATGCAGCGACAGAGAAGAAAGAAAAACTTCTCAAATATAGGGTGACCGATGATGCTAAATACAATACTGAAGTCTCCCCAACAATTCTAACTTACAGTGTGGGAAAACGAATTGATTGTAGTTAGATCTACATTGACGTCTAGTACAAGCAAAAAACAGAGCTGCATTTGACAATAGAAACTTACCACAACCCTTTGTGGTCACTGATAAGAGTGAACAGTCCATCACTGACCAATAGTCAGAAGAGTCATCAGCTTAAGATTGAAATCTTCAAAAGAGCAAGCCTGACGTTTTGCAAATTAAGGGGTATATTTACTAGAGAAGTGGCGGAGCGTGGCATTAGCCTCCTTGGCTTAACGCCATGCTCCGCCACTTCTGAAACGCAGGCCTGCACCATATTTACAACAACAATATGGTGCAGCCTTGTGTTTCCCCCTGCGCTGGCACTAAATTTAGCAGCCTAGTGCCAACACAGGCACCCTTGCACCATAGTGCAAGGGTGTTTGCGTTGAGGGAAAATTCTTTATGTGCAGGAAGGTGTCCCTTCCTGCACATAAACAATCTTTAAATAATGTTTTGAAACTTCTATGTGTGCTGCTTAATGCAGCACACATAGAAGTGCAAAACGTCATTTTGTTGGTTGTTTATGTGCAGGACGGACACCTTCCTGCACATAAACAATTAATGGCCTTTTGCTGTTTCTATGTGTGCAGAACACATGGAAACAGCAAAGACAAGGAGAAATTAACATTTCTCCTCGTTGCGCCTGTTTAAGTCCAGGTTTTCCCTGGTCTAAATTTTGGCGCTGTCCCATATTTACGCTGACTATGTAAATATGGGGTAGTGTCAAAATCAATGGGTGTTACGGTGGATCGCCCACCACAACACCCATTGCCCACCCCTTTCACGCTAAGTATAGCGTGAAAGAGGGCCTTATTTACAAGGCAGCGTTAAGCCACGTTAAGTGGCTTAACGCTGCCTTGTAAATAAGGCGAAGAACATATCGCGACATGTGGCGACGAGGGCTTGTAAATATGCCCCTAAGTCTAGCTGCACTCGTGAATGGTTATAACCAGAAAAAGCACATACTCTGAATGCATGCATATGTAGGTAGAAAGAAAAGAGAGAGAAGCAGGTCCAGCAAACAAAAACAGTAAAAGGCCATGATTATTGGCCATGAACAAATGGTGTCACCATTGACCCGTATGACCTAAAATGCAGTTTGGTTCACTGAAAAGTGTGTAGAAATGGAAAGGCTCTGTACAGGTGTCTACAAAAAAAGTAATTCGCTCTATCAATATCATACAGTTAGCCCACCAGATAAACAGATCTAATTGAAAGTAATCTATCTAAAGTAATTCTGAAGAGAACTTAATAAAAAGATCTCAGAAGAACAATGCAAAAAAATGTGCACTGTTAAATGTAATTATTTGCCCTGCAAATCTAACATGGATACATGAAGTCTGTGTAAACCAGCTCCAGTAGATCTTCCGTGACGAAGTGGTGAATGGGCACATTCTGAGACTTTGAGAGTTTGAGATTAAACTCCCTCCTGAGGAAGAGGACAGGACTTCAGCACCAGAAAAACAAAGGCCAAAATGAGTAAAAAAAGTGGTGCAAAATTTAGAAAGCTGTAGATTCAGCTATAAAATTCCTCAAGACAAGCAAAGCCCAGACCCAGAACCTATGATCCAATTAAAAATTGAAAACCTACCTACCCTCCTGGAAGTTGTCTCAGAAATAATTACAGCCACATAGGAACTATCAGCTAGATGGCAAAATAGCCTGGCACCAACTCAGGGGCATATTTATCACAGGGTTGCATCGCTTTCGCGCCACTCATTGGGGTGCAAAAACAATGCAACCCTTAAGTGCGATTTATCAAGCCATGCAAGGCCACCTTGAATGGCCCTGAGTGGCTTGATAAATCTGGAGTAATGCAACGCAGCGGAAATCGCTGTGTTGCGTTACTCTTCCCCAGGGAGGCGTTCCATGGGTGGTGCGTAATCCCAAGCAACACAAATGGATTTTGGTGCATTCCCTGATTTACCATAAGTGGTAGACCTGGGATTGCATAAAAACTGCTACGCATCCCCAGGGGAGGTGTAACAAGGAGAAATATCTTTATGTCTCCTCATTTTTCCTCTTTCTATGTGTGGTGCATTTTGCAGCAGACAAAGAAAGATGAAAATTCCTCAGGGGATTGTTTTGGTACCGCAAGGTGTCCCTTCCTGCACAAAAACAATCCTGCTTACAACGCAGTCACCCTTGCACATTGGTGCTAGGCAGCAATAATGTTAAATATTGCGCATTCCTTCCTTTCCCTGTCACACAGCGCAGCTCAGCAAGGTGACTTGCTGCGCTGCACGACTTGACGATAAATATGCCCCTCAGTGTTTTGAGCTTTGCTATCTCAAGTTCATGCAGTAACATTTAGGGTTACAGAGCTGGGGGAAATGGTTGTATGACAGAGGCACGCATGGCTAAACCACGCATGCCTCTACAACCAAGCCCAAACAATGAATGCGACTGAAGAACGCATTCCTTTACCACGCATGCCTTTACCACGCAATCTCGTGGTATAGGCATGATTGGTAAAGGGATGTGTGGTAAAGATCACACCCCAGCCCCTCCGCCCTGAGCCCTAAAACCCTGGCCCCTGCCCTATAAACAACTCAACCCCCGAGGCCTAAAAACTACCCCACCCTAAAACCTAAAACTACCCCACCCTCTCTTGCCCTGAACCCTAAAACCCTGGCCCCTGCCCTATTAACAACCCAACCCCCTGAACCCTAAAAACGACCCCATCCTTAAAACCCAAAACTACCCCAAACCCTCTGCCCTGAGCCCTCAACCCTGCCCCTTCTCTATAAACAACCTGACCCCTCGAACCCTAAAAAACAATCCATCCCTAAAACCTAAAACAACCCAGCCTCCCCCGCCCTGAGCTCTAAAACCTGCCCCCCTGCCCAATAAACAACCCTGCCCTCTGCCCTAAAAACGACCCTCCCACCCCTAAACTACCCCTACCCTTCCAAAACACAGCACCAGTTGCCAGTCTGCATCCTCTCCCGATCCTTCCTCTTCCTGTGCCCACCCATCTGCACAATCTCCACAGCGTACTGCCTTACACATGGTTAAGGCATATGCGTGGTTAAGGCAAGCATGATTGTGCTTGCGGGTAAATGGCACCCGTAGCTCTGCTCGAGTCGTAAAGGCTGTTTAATGTTGTAACTATTGTTGACTGCAATTCCATACAAAACTGATACATGTCCCTATTCTGTGCCTTTGCATGGATGTAAAATATGATCCTAGTGTGGCCACAATCCTTATTTTCTTGCTGCCTTGTTCTATGAAAAAGTCAAGGTTTTTCAATGTGCACTCTGTCATTGTCTGCAATTTTGAGGAACTTTGTTCAATAAGTATGAAAACGAATTCCATTGTTGTAAACACTATCTTGATTTCTGATGGACATGTTTGAGATGCCTGCCTCGGATTGCTGATCAGAAGATAAGATAAATGAATGTGTTAACAAAGTTAAAGTGTAAAGTGTGAGACATTTAACCAAGAAGGGTAACTCAGTGATATGCTTGTCCATGGTGGAAATTATGCATGAAAAAGGGTTATGCGTTGGCTAACTAAAATAAATATATGACTGTTAGAGGATTACTTGCAATCTGCTGGCTGGGATCATTGTGATTTTCAAAAAAGGCAGATATTTACTCTAAATGTAAGAGTGACTCTCCAGGAGCAAATACTTGACTTTTCAAGCTGTAACTTTGTAAATTAGACTCATTCTTCTAACTTTATGGGTGTTCACAAGATTTTGCATGACTACCCCTTTTTTCAACACACCTCTATACTACCCCTGTGTGGCAAATTACCCTGCTTTAAACTCCAGAAGAATCTGAATTCCAAGGCAGACATTTGACTTATGCACATGGATTTCCAAAACATGTATTCTGTGAAATCAGATTTGCATTTTTGTGATTTACATCTAGAGACACAAAAAACTTTGAAAAACAAACTCTAGGAACCTGGTATGAAGAAGAGACCAACTTTAAATCCTAAATATTAAAAGTTGATCAGTTAAAAGATGTGCTATCTTTTACAGTCATTAGTGTGTATTGCACTACAGTACAGCATAAAAATGCAATTACAATTGAGAAACTGGTATGCTCATTCAACAGTTACAGTTAATAGTCTGGTTTCAACTAGAGACCACAAAATTGCGTGACCTCTGGCTCTAAGAACAAAGAAAGTGGAAGCTGGTATGTTGCTAAACGATGAAGTGTAAACAATACACTGCTTGGTTGTGGGCGGATTTTAATTAAATTCACATTTCATGCTGTGCTGCTCCATCATACAAGAGAAACAACAAGCACCCTCCTACACTATCCGGAACCGTATGGTATGCTGTCTTATAAAAGGTATTCCTGAAGCCTTTTCAGTGTGACTTCCACATGTACAAGAAATCTACTACAAACTTGAACATGAAACAACGAAACAATATGCACAATAAAACACCCATTAGTGTCAACAGAGCTAACAAAACTGAGAAATTGAACAGTGAATTCAAAGTAACGTTGTGACTATACTCGTAAAATAAATCCAGCATTGTAATCTTTCTTCTCATGTGTTCAAGAAGTGAATAAAAAAAATGATCACTTTCATTTACAGGTCAGGGATGTAGCACACTTACCTGCACACATTCAGATATTAACACACACAGCATTACCTCCAAGTTGGGTATTTTTAAGACAAAAAGTACCTTAGAATTTAACTCAATGAGGCTCCTGAATTATCTTGAAACTTACAAATAAAGATAAGCAAATTCCCTTTTACTGTTGTTTTGCATAGAGAAGGCATTTGGTTAGGGTGAAGTATATTTGCCAGTAGAATTATCTCCTATGGGCCTTATATAGGTATTTTTTTTTGGGGGGGGGTCATTCCTATTTTCATGAAAGACCCTTTTATAAGTCATGAATGAATGAAGCTGACACGCTAGAGAGTAGTAAAGTGGTGATGAAAAGGGTACACAATTCTGGCTCTGTATTACATTTTGAAATATAAAAATGTGACTGCTAGGGATTTGTTTACAAAATAGGTCTTTCAGGTCACCCAGGAGTTGTGTAACTAATTCCTGCTACAGAAAAAATACCTCCAGGACTACTGCCCTAGTAATCTGTTATGAATTTAAAAAAGAATTGTATATTTGTGTATGTGGCAAACACAAGGAGATGAAACTTTTCAGACACTCACACTCACCCCCAGTCACAGATCTGGGTTGAATCCATCATCTTTCTTTAGCTCACATCGCCACTCCAGTTCAGACCCAACCATATGCAAATCAGTCTTGACCCTGTTCCTCATGGGAACAGTCCAGCCCGTACTGCCAAGCCAGGTCTTCCCTAGACCAGAAACAAGCATCCTAGGAACGGTTTGGTGGTAGCACCTCTCATCAACAAGGCTAGCTTAATTCCAGTGGCAAAGTGAGCAAGGGACCCACGTCTGGGCATACCCTGCCAACTTAGGGCGAACAAAGCAAACACAAGAATATGATGGACAGAGCGTTGAAACTTTTCAGACACTCAACCCCAGTCACAGATCTGGGTTAAATCCATCATCGTTCTTTAGCTCAATTCGTCACCCCAGTTCAGACCCAGCCATATACAAATCAATCTTGACCCTGTTCCTCATGGGAACAGTCCAGCCCGAACTGCCAAGCCAGGTTTTCCCTGGACCAGAAACAAGCATCCTGGGACAGGTTTCAGGGTAACACTCCTCATCAGCCAGGCTAGCTTGAATCCAGTGGCAAAGTGTGCAAGGGACCCAAGTCTGGGCATACCCTGCCAACTTAGGGCAAACAAAGCAAACACAAGGAGATAATGGATGGAGCGCTGAAACTTTTCAGACACTCACAGCCTGTCACAGATGTGGGTTGAATCCATCATCGTTCTTTAGCTCACTTCGCCACCCTAGTTCAGACCGAGCCATATGCAAATCAGTCTTGGCCCTGTTCCTCATGGGACTTGTGAGGGCTATTCAGACAGATAAATTTACACGTGAGTAATCTACACTTGCATATATACTCTTACACTTTGGGTCCTATTCACAAAAATAAATTTACACATGATTAAATCTACATGTGTAAATTTTACTCCTACACTTATGTCGTAAAAATATTACTTTTGGTTCTTCACCATTTCTGACTGAGCATTTTCTACAAAGTGTACAGTTACTACCAGTCACTTTTAACTTTTTACACATAGGTAGAGTTCTCTGCCACCGAGGTGCAGACCTCCTTATGGTAAAGTATAGGGACATTTTAAAAAGTTTAAAACACTTTAAAAACATTAGTAAATATATTGTTATTTTCAATAGTAATGTAAATACATTTTATATTTCTTTTAAAAAGTAGTACAAAATAAAAAATACTACAGGACTATTAACTTAATTTTTAAATTAAATATTTCATTAATTTAACTATTTTAAATTAAATTAAAGTTATTTTTTTAATTTTATTTTTTTTAAATCCCACGTAAAGTAAAAAGTTATGGATAGCATCAATTTAAATAAATATAATTATTTGAGAACTTAAAGTTCCATTTATGTTTAATTTAAAAAATGGTTACTACAATATTTTATTATGAAATAATATTCTGTTATTTATATGTATTTTCTAATTCTTAAAAATGTATATGTACATGTAAAAAGTATGGATACATTAATTTATTTTAACATTATTTCCTATGAGGTTCTATTTTAAGTCTCTGCCTCTCCTCTCTATGCGACTGTGTTGCAGTACTAGTTCTTTTAATAAGCTACACTGAAATACACCAGTTATAGTTATTTCAAGTAACCTTAACTCGTGCCCTAAGGTAACTGTAACTCGCACCTGCACCATGCACTGCTAATTACCTCACATATCACATCACTAATTACATGTTCTATGACATCATTGATAACATCAATGGAGCATTTCAAATGGCATAATTGGTGACAATCTGTGCATGACAGGAGCGCCAGTTATGGTTACCTATGTTACTACAATATAACTGAAATTTTCACCTAACTATAAAGTAACTTTAGCCTTTGTTTTATTCAGTGAATTTCTAAGGTTTTTTAAATTCAAAGTAAGATATCATTACAATTCCTAACTATAACATCATATATATATATATATATATATATATATATATATATATATATATATATAAAACAAAGGTTAAAGTGGAGTTAGGTGAAGAAGAAGTAACACAAGAACTAAAGTTTCAAAGTTAAAAGACAGAAATACACCAGTATAGTTCAGTGGGCTTATCATAATTCGCCCCCATCATGCACTGCTTATGACCTCACATATTGCATGCCTCATGACATGTTAAATTACATCATTGATGGTATCACTGATGACATGTCAGATTACATCATTGATGACAGGACCGATGATCGTTAGATCATTTTAAAAAATGGATTTGCTATTAAAGAGCCTATAATAATGTACAGCATAGATTGACTATGTGTACATATGTACATTTAGAGAATGGAAATAGTGTAGTCCTGGAGACAAGTCTGGTTCAGTAATGTAAATGTTACATGGCACACACTTTAGCTGCCAGTAATGTTTCAAGTGTAAGAACTACTTCAATAAACAAAGTAGAGCTGAGCGCAACTAGTATGAGTTGTGGATGCATGTTATGGCTTAAAACCAAGGCCTGTTGCCAAAGATATGTGAGAAAAGCTCAAATCTGTTTACAAGACACTAATCAACTGGGGATGTCTGTGCATTAGCTCATTTACTTAGTTGCCATACAGTACTACAAATAATTTCTGTTTACACTGGAGGTTTCTAAGGTGCGATTATTCATTTCCAGACATACTTTGCATATTTTTAGACATTTGCATTGTTGAAAAATGTATAACATATTGCTGAACCACTACTAGATGTTTTAAGTCACAGTATGATTGAAAGGTAAGGATGTAAGCCATTATGCTCATTTCAGAAATGTGTGAGGTGTATTTTTTACAAACAACGGAGGGTTGTCCTTAGGACCTGACTGTACCTGTCTTATCATTGGCTAATCCATAGATGGGAAGCTGTTGACTTAAAATTGTATGTCAGATGAGATATAAAAGAGGCAACCAAAGAACAATTTTTCGTAGGGTATATAAGACTATGGGCCTAATTCCAAGTTTGACAGTCCATAGGACCTCCAAACCCACGGGAGCGTGGTGGTTAGATCCGCACTGGCGGTCCGACCACGTATTACAACTTCAGCAGTCTGACCGGCATGGGACCACCGCAGCAGCCAGGGATTCGCGATCCCTCAGCATTAGCGTGGTGGTCTGGGGCAGTTATATGCTGGTGGTGCCACTGCAGCACTGCCAACAATATTATAACTTTCTGACCACCACACATTTCATGGCAATGATCCCGCCATGAAAAAAGTGGTGCTCAGGAAAGTAAGGGGGCCCTACAGGGTCCCCTGGTGTGCCTGTGCATGGGGGCACATGGTGTGCCCCCCTGTGTGCATGCACCCCAGTTCCTGCCATGCAGGAACTTGCTTTGACGCTCCCTCAGCGCTGCAGTGCAAAGGCTCACATGTGAGCCTTTGAGCTGCACCACTGCAGGACTGCCGCACCACCCACCCAACAGACCATGAAATGACTCTCAATCTAGCGGGCGGACAGTGGTCGAATTTGTCTTGGAACGGCGCGCTGGCGTGGCGTCCCGCATCAAGACCACCAAGCTCATAATCAGACCCTTAATTTGTTGCTGATCACATTAATGTTCACAGAGCTGTTTCATTTTGTATGCAGGTGAATCAATAAAAAAGAGGATAACATCTACTATATGTAGATGATTTAACATATATGCTTAATGTCATGCATTTTGCGAAAGCTTACGCCCATTAGCACTTGTTGAATACCTTCAGACCCGAATGCATATAGGGCACAGTCACATTCAATGGATAATATCAAGAGGGTGAAACATGTTTGCCTATGCTAAAATGCAACACTTTAGTTATTATGTGACAAATAAAAGAATGTGGCGTAAAAAATGACACAGCAGCAATTTTCAAACAGAAAAACTGATTAATATATGCTCCAGCTCAGAAGGAAGCACACTTTCAACAAGCGAAAACAAAATGTTTAAAGTTAGAAATGTTTCAATTTAAGAAATACCAACTTCTGTTGTGGCACAACAGGGGAATGTAATCCCACTTCAAGTCACATCAGTGTAAATAATAAAATAATATAAAAAGAACATAACTCTAACCAGCTTCATCTTTTAGGCCTGTAATGTGCACTGTAATTGATTCATCTTACAATGCAGAACCTTTCAAACGCTAGAAAATCTTGACAGCAGAATCCTACATTATTGAAAGAGTGTTTCCGAAACAACACTCAGAAGAATGCACAGAGGGGAAGGGCTGTGAGGGAGATATGAGGAATGTTTCTTTGTCGCCTATCAGAAGCAATATTGTTTCCACCAGACTGCAAAACAGAAACTTCTGGCAGGGAGAGAAGCAACAAACCTGACGGAACAACTTTCTAAGTGCTGTATTTACTCCACATGGAAAAGAAATTGTGCATATTTAAAGAAGATGTGAATAGAGGCATTAATAGGAAAAGGGCCCTGCACTCAAGAGTCTGTTTTACCAGCATAAATGACATCAATAGAGGCGAGTGGCACACAGTAGTAGAAAAACACTCAATAATTGATTCAAAAAGGAAAAGTACATTTATTACACATACACTACTAGACACTCCGCATTACATTACAAATATATACATAAGGTAGATGGCAATAACTTTAGTGACACCCTTAAATATTATTTCACCCCTGGTGGGTCTTGAACCCCATAATCAAAATGCCCCACCACATGTATACCAGATGCAACATCACAATATAAGGGGGTATCATTTTAAATAAGGCGGGTCTACTGGCTTTGTCAAGGAGTCACCTCATTAATATATATAAGACAGTCCTACTGGCTTCATCAGGGTGTCACCACATTAATAAGACAGAAATCATATGTTAGCATTCACCATTAAAACTAATGAAATTAGTACCCATATTCAGATGCATTCATTATTACAACATGTATTGCAATGCTCACCAATCATCATTGTCAATAAAGCATTTTAAGTAAAGGATTTTAATGAAATGAAAAACATATGTCTGAGTCTTTCTTCACAATCTTTAGACTACACAATGCAGCCATAGGACCAACCACAAGGGGTCCCCATGTGCCTGAGCTCCAGCTCCAGAAGAACTTGCAAACCTTTCCTGGTCTAAATTCGATGCCCCAGCAACTAAGGGCATGTTTTCATACAACACTTCTGGGTGCTACTGCACCTTATACAGCCCCCCACGATACCGGAATACCGGGATATGTCACTGGCGATGCCCCTACCCTATCCTTGGGGCACCACAAGCACCAGAAACTATGCAAATAAGCCCTTGCAGGGTATTGGGGTGGGTTCACCCACTCTGATTTGTCTGCGCTGCCACAGGTTTGTTTTTGTTTTTAGGTTTTTTGGCTGCCCCGGCTTGGTCCCTCCCAGGGCACCCACAGCCATCTTTCCATTTTTTTCACTTGCAGCAGGGAGTCCAGGTTTCAGAGTGCTACTGCTTTTCTCGCCCATTCAGACAGGTTACTGCCATACTGTGCCTCCTTGCTACCCTCCAGGCCTGGGCACTGTGAGCGGGAGGCAACACAGCTTCTAGGGGAGCGTTAAGGCTCTCCCCTCTTCTGCAGGCTTCTCCTCTTCTGGCTTCTTCTTTGTGTCTTCTGGGTCCCAGGATCCTCCTCTGCACACACCAACCCTAGCCAGGATTTATTTTTGTTTACTGGCCAACTGCAGATGGGGGCAGAAAGTAAACACAGGGAGGGGATCACACACACGCCCCCCTCTCCAAAGGGGCTTATTAAACAAAGGCGCGCTGATCCCTGGACCATGGTCCACCCCAGCAACTTTTAAAGAGAAATACATTGGAGCACTCTGCACCCGTTTTCAAGTTTCTTGGCTTTAAAACAGAAAATGTGGCATAGCTTGGGCCCTGTTGGACTGATTTTCATCACTACTGGCTCATTTTGCTCCTAGTAGCCATGGCCCTTAAAAAGGTGTGCACTCTGCAGGGAACTGGCTTTACTGACTCCCTGTGCGAGCCTTTTCTTCTGTCTGACCCCTGCTACTCCTTTCTTGCTGGTGGAGGCATGTTGCACAGCTCCTCCACCATCAGCCAGCAGAACACCCTCCTGTTCGCATTCCCATGCCCAATAGCCTCCTGGCTTTCTTCTGGGGCATCCAGGAGGGCATTGGAGTCAATATCTTTCCTCCAACTGGTCTTCAGAGTCCATAATGGGGTCAGTGCCACTGGACTTGGAGAGACCCATCCTAGTCCTGGGGGTCAGCTGGTGGCAAAGTCATTAGTCCATCCTGGCATGGGTATGAGGTGGCTTCTCTTTCCATCTGGTCATTCCTCTGCTGTTGTCACCTCCCCGATCAAGAGTCCTCTCGACTGTCTCTCCCTTGTAGAGGTATTCTTATGTGGGATTGGAAAGTTCTAGATACCAGGCACCACCTCTGTACCAACCCTGCTGCACTGCATTATGGGTCAGATGTTTTGGCTTCCTCCTTTGTTCAGTGGGCATGGGCTGTCCGACCCCAAGCGCAGTGTGACAAGTTAATTATCAGATACAGATTTTACTCCTTACTTCCTAAGAACTGAAACAATGGCTTGCATGTTTTACTACAGCTTGAGTTCATGCTGGACAGTGTGGGCCTAATTGGAGAAAAAATGCACTTTTGGGCAGATTTCACCTATATGTATATATAGTGAAAGCACCACAGATTTTCTAATAAAACCTACTGACCTATCTAGGAATGCTCACTAATATTATAAGGCCTACCCCCAGGTCAGCGCCAATCCTTGCAGAGTCTCTTTTGTGGCAGGCTATCTGTACTCAATGACCGGACTGCGCACAATGGTAATTTCACACATGCAGCCTGCACACATGCATACACATGTGTGCACATGTGATCAGGTGTACTAGCTAAGGGCCGCTTACCCTAGCTGCGCAGAGGTGGCCTTATCTTAAATTTGCACACTGGTGCTTAATACGCTACGTTCAATTATCAAGAAATTACCATGAGTGAGACTTGGGTAGTGAGACATACCTACAGTAAAGGTAAAAAAACTGAGTACACATACGTGAAAGATCCCGGTGGTCTAAATGGGTAGGACCCATGTCCAAAACAGTTTAACAGACCAATGAGTGAGGCAAGATGACCAAAGACCCTATGAGTATGCATATATATTTTCGAATAAAAAAAATGAGTCTGGCAAGACAGCTAAAACTGTCAAAAATGCCAGACCTAAAGAGGGCATAGCTAACAGTGTAAGCGTGATACAAAAGTGCATGCAGATATATACTTTTTTGGGGAAAGTATTTCAAAGTATTATATAATAAAACATTTTGAAGTTTACCGAAATTAATACTTATCTGGCCACAAGCATAAAAAGAGGTACTCCAGCAAGAACAATTGTGGAATAGAATATGCTGTGATTGGTAAAGTGATTGAGTCAATGTGGTGACATATTTGTTAATAGTTCACGCAACACAGCACAGCAAGGCAGTGTGCTGCACTATGCTGCATGGATGATGGAGAGCTGAACATTGCCATATTTAGATCCATCGCCGTTCAGCTCCCTCTATGCCCTGGATCAATTTTGGCTACTTAGCACTAAAGCAGGCACCCTTGAGGTTTCTGGACCGGATTGTTTTAGTGCAGGAAGGGATACCTTCCTACACAAAAACAATTCTTAGGGGCATATTACTCTTCCTATGTTTGCTGCAGATACAAACATCTCGTGCCAAGAATATCAGAGGTAAAATATTGGTTTTAGTGTTTTTTTTAAATCGAAAAATATCGATGTAGTAAATATCATTGTATGTAATATCATTTGTAAGTGTTAATTAGTTTGGAACTTATTGTATCTGTTTTTGTATATTATTTCAAGGTGATTTTTTGTTGAAATTTGTATATTTAGATGTTTTTATGCATATAAATGATTGATTCATATTTTTTTGTAGCAGAATATTAGGCTTTTAGAGGATAAGGGTAGGGAGATTTTTAAATGTTATTAATTTTGAACATATGCAAATTAATTATATTGATTTTTTAAATGTATTAAGTAATTTTTTTACAAATTAACATTTTAATTAATATATATATGTAAATATATATATATATATGCTAATAGTAAAAACAAAAAAATCAAAGCTAAAGTTTTATTAAAATAAAATATATTTTGTAAAAAGTTTAATTTTTAAAATGTTTGCAAAAATGTTTAAATTGTACAAATGTTCATATTTGTTTTAATTTATATTTCTATTTGAAAATTCTATTTCATTTGTATAACATTTTAAAATGTATTTATATGTTTTTATATTTCATAATTTTTTTAATTTGGAATAATGGTTTATTATTTTATGGTTTAAAGTTTTGGAATGCTAAAAAAATTGAAAATATTTTAATCATTAATAGTAATATAAATATTTAATTGTGTATATTTTATAGTTAAAACAATGTGTATGAGTATGTAGTATTAATTGTGTATTTAAGTTGTTTAATATGTATTACCTTCTTTAAAATTATTTATATTGATGTGACTATTACAAAAATTCACCTCTTAGTGCCCAACACCTTTTTCAAATAGCCTTAGATTGGAGTGGGATTATTAAAAAACACCCTTTTAGTGTCCAACCCCTTCCCCAAATTGGTTTAGATTGGAGTGGGAATATTATATGTCACTCCTTTAGTGTCCAACAACTTCCCAAATTGGTTTAGATTGGAGTTAAAATGGAAAAGTCACCCCTTTCGTGTCCAACGCCTTCCCCTAATTGGTTTATATCGGAGTGGAAATAGTAAATTTAACCCCTTTAGTGTCCAACACCTTCCCCAAATTTTTTTAGATTGGAGTGGGACTAGTAAATGTAACCCCTTTAGTGTCCAACATTTTCCCCAAATCGGTTTTAACTGCAGTGGGAATTTGTAAATGTAACCCCTTTTGGGTCCAACCCTACCCCCCAGTATGGTTAGATTGGAGTGGGAATAGTAAATGTCACCTCTCAAGAGCCAAATTTATCACAGTGTTGCATCGCTCTAAAGACAGACTTATCAAGTCATGCAAGGCCATCTTGCATAGTCCTGTGTGGGTTGATAAATCTAGAATAACGTAACATAGTGCAAATCATTGTGTTGCATTCCTCTGCCCCAAGGAGGCGTTCTATGGCAGTTCTAACGGGGCTAGCTCATTTCTAATCGAAGTCATCCATGCATGGAAGAGTTGGGTATCTTCCAGTATGTCTCCTGATAGTATTGGAGTGGATGCGCTTTCCAGGTGTGGCAGCTTTGTATTTGGTACCAGTTTGGCCCATTTGCGACTTGACTGTGGTGGGGGTTTTTGCTTAAGACGGTGTTTGGCACATGAAATCTCAAGGTTGAAGGGGATTAACCTGCGATCTGACCAAATTTGAATGATTGGGATGCTGACCGTTAATGAGGTGGAGTTAGAGCAAATTCCGTCTAACGTGTGACCTGCCTGGTGTGTGGGTGCTGAGACCAGTTGGTGGATTCCCAGAGTTTCTAAGATTTTGAGAAAGTTGTCTACTCCTGGCTCTTTCCGGCATTCTAGGTGTAGATTACAGTCTCCTAAGAGGGTAAAGTTAGCATACCTGAGCGTAAGGTGACCTAGTGTATCTCCTAGTGATTCCAAAAATTCAAGGCTAGGACCGGGCCGGCGGTAGATCAAACCTCCTGTAAAGGAGGATGAGGCATTGAGTTTGAAGCAGAAACCAAGGCTTTCTGCCCCTTTCAGGGAGGAGAGGTCAAAGTTTGTGCATTGCAGGGAGTCGCGATAAATGATGGCCAATCCCCTCCTCTAGTTTCGTCTCTGTCTTGTCTGCAGATAGAGTAGCTGGAGGGGAGTGTTAGAGCAATATCCGGGTTACACCATTCCTTAAGCCATGTTTTGGTGATAAAAAGGAGCATGTTTACAGAGTGAACGTGCATTGATGAGTCCCCCCTTGAGTAGTGAGTGACTCAGTGCTTTGGGTCTAGTATCTGTTGGCTTGGGGCTGGTGTCTGTGAAGTTAAATAACATTCTGCATTTGAGGCATGTTAGGGGGCCTTTGACCTTCCAAGGTACCAAACGACATTCACATTTTGTACCGGTGTTAAATGTTTTTAAAAAGTCTGATGACATTGTATTACCTGGGGGCAGTTGAGCAGCGTGGCTAACGCTGGTCGCGTTCTGGACGCGGACGGGCGCAGAAGGGCTTGCCTTTGGCGTGCCAGCGGCGCGTCCGCTCCACGCGTCCACGTTGGCAGGCCCATTAAGCACTAGAGCCTGCCTACCACTAGAACGCTGCAGAGCCAAAATGGCATCTCCGGACGGGCCTTTCTCCTCCCAGAAGGTGAGAAAGTAAGGTGCAGGTGCACTCAGCTTGTTTGCAAGGAAGGGAACGCACAAACGGAATGTCCAGAACGCGAGGACTCCGTGTCAGATTCAAATTCAAATTCAGGTAAACAGTACTTTGTTTCAGTGATATTCAGTATAATTAGATTCCCCCAAGTTTGAAAATGAATGAACAGTGTATAAAACGGCCCAAGATCAATCAATTAAAATCATTTTAAAATACTAAAAATAGCGTGAGCAATTTCTAAAGTGCAACAGATTTTAAAACAGATCAGTTTTTAAAACAGAGCAGTGAGGTGGGCAGTCTGACTTTTTCTGTCTCCACTTGCTGCACTGCGTGCAAGTTTGATAAATATGCCGCTGTGTGTCTATCAAGTCTTCACTTTAATTTGTGTATTGTAGAAATAGTTTATTACTATTGATGGTCATTAGATATATAATAAAAATGGTGAATTTTTGTATACAATAATATTATTTATTTATCTATAAAGTTTTATATAGCGCGAACATGATCCCGAAGGATATCAGAGCGCTTTACAATTGGAGGGAAAGGAAGGTAACAATTGCAGTACATGCATCAAAAGGAAGACCATCCCAAAACACATATCAAATAGGCATACCAAACAAAAAGGTTACAGTCGAAAGGGGTCAACAGAGAATAAGATAATAACTGGTACATAGCGAACTGGGAGGGGAGCAAATGATTAGTAAAGAAGAATAACAACCAGCGCAGGGCTTAGGGTGTAAGTCCCATGCATTAGAGCAGACGATCCGAAACCCTTTTAAGGTAAGAACTTGTTCATGAGGAATCTTTTTACTTCCAATTTGAAGGCAACATTGGAGGAGATTCTGCGTATTTCCGGTGGGAGAGAGTTCCAGATCTTTGGCGCAGAACCGGAGAAAGCTCGGTGACACGTTCTCTTTTTGCAAAAGATCTGTGGTTTCAGGAGGAGAGAGTTAGCACTCCTAGAAGGTCTACCCCCTCTGGATAATTCTAGCTTTTGCGCTAGATAACTGGGGGTTTTGAAATGGAGGGCTTTGTGAGACAGGCAGGCAATCTTTAGCTGCATTCTTGCTTCATAGGGTAACCAATTTAGGGATTTTAAGATTGGGGAGATGTGCGCATTTCTTTAGGTACCCGTAACCAATCTGGCCGCAGCATTCATTGAGGCCCTTAGTGGGGCCAAGGTATAGTTGGGGAGGCCACAGAGTGTAGCACTGCCATAGTCTAGCCTCGGCAAAACAAGCGCTTGGACCACTTGCTTGAAATCAGCTTGTGGGAGGAAAGGTTTGAGATTCCGGAGTATCCTCATCAGGTGATTAGCTCCCTTGCACACATTGCTAATATGAGTCTTCATGTTCAGATGCTTGTCCAGGGTGATTCCGAGAGCTTTGGCTGAGTCAATAATGAGGGGGGAGCAGTTGAAGGCAGTGAGGTGGTTCATCCAAAGGTCTAACTTGGGGATGTGATTCCGAGGAGAAATGAGAAGGAATTCTGTTTTGGAGGTGTTGAGCAGGAGGTGGTTCTCAGTTAACCAGTTTTGAATATTTATTAGGGTAGTGTTGAGTGACATGAGGTTATCCGGGGAGGAGATTTTCAGATAAAGTTGCGTATCATCCGCATACATATGGAAGAGAATGTCCGTGGAATTTAGTGCATTAGCTAACGGTTCCAAGAACAAGTTGAAGACTATGGGGAATAAGGCGGACCCTTGGGGGACCCCCATGGATACTGGTGATGGCTGGGAGAGAGAGTGGTTCGCCTTAACTCTTTGGGATCTGTGGTGGAGGAAGGACGAGAACCATTGCAGCACCGAACCAGAAAGGCCCATCCTGTGCTCCAAAATGGATAGGAGGTTGTCATGATTAACAGTGTCAAACGCAGAGGAAAGGTCAAGGAGGATAAGGAGGCAAGATTAATTTTGGTCAAGCATTTTTAAAATGTCATCCATAACGTGAGTGAGAGCCGATTCGGTGCTGTGCCCACTACGAAAGCCAGATTGATGTTGGTCCAGGAGATGGAAATTCTCGATGTGAGCACAGAGTTGAGATTGGACGCATTTTTCTAGGAGTTTGGCTAGAGTGGGGATGTTAGAAATCGGGCGAAAGTTGTTAAGGTCAGTACTATCTGCGGTAGGCTTTTTTAAAATAGGTGTTACCTGAGCAGCTTTTAGGCAATCCGGGATCGTGCCTTGTGACAGAGACGCATTGACAATCTTTGTCCAGATGGGGGTGATGACATCCTTGATTTCTTTGAAGATGTACGGTCGCAACGGGTCGCTAAAATGATTAGAAGGGTTGATACTCTGAAGAATCTTGTTAATGTCTCTTTCACTGAGGGAAGTGAAGGTGTCCCATGAGGCATTGTTCTTGGTGCTCAGGCTAATCGGTTCGATCTTCTCTAGTAGGGCCGGGGGGCGCAGACCCACCGGATAGCAATAGAGCCTTCCTGGAGTCAAGATCAATATTGATGAGTCTTGATTTCTCAGTAAAGAAAGCAGCCAGGTCATCGCATGAAGGTGGGCTGACACCAGAGTCCGGGCGGTTTGGTGCTTCCACCGATTGTTGTTTAACAATCTCAAAAAGTTTCTTGGGGCGATTAGGGGCTTGATTAAGTTGGGATCTGAAGTAGTCGGCCTTAGCCATCTTGATTTGTTTGTTATAGGAGCTCCTTACCGATCTAAGGATTTTTAGCTGGTCCGAGGATGGTTTGGATCTTCAGGATCATTCGATTGCCCTAAGGTTGCGGCGTTCCGAGTTTATATTGCCGTTGAACCATGGTTTGGATATTTTTGCTGAGGCATTTTTTTGTTGGAGTGGAGCAATGGAATCCATGATGCTAGAGATAGTAGAGTTGTGGAAGTCAGTGAGTGCATGTACCTCAGACATGTCAACTTGGGAAGAGAGGGCAAATTTACAGTGGTTTGCTAGATCGGCTGTATTGATATCTCTGAGGTCACTTTTCCAAATCTTCGATTTTGTTGGTTGAGCCTTCCTCAGAGAGACCTCCATGGTGATATAAAAGAAGATGCTGTGATGATTGGACCAATCGCAAGGGGTAATGGTATCCAGTGTGATGGTGTGACCTTTGGTGATGATGAGGTCCAGAATTTCTCCTTTATTATGAGTTGGCCGGTCACAATGTTGAATCAACTCGTGATCACTTAAGAAGGATTTGAGGCATGTTACAGCTTGGTCATTGGGGTTAGACCAGTGAAGGTTGAAATCACCGAGGAAGATTTGGGACATAACGGAATCGACATTGCCAGAGATGATTTCCATTAATTGTTCGATGAAGGGGAGGTTGTCCCCAGGGGAATGATAAAAAGTGTGTAGTTTGCACACCGGAAGGTTGTGACTAGAGATGTTGAGACAAAGGTATTCGGATGAGGAAGGCGTAGAGGACTCCGAATGGGAGACCGAGAGTGTGCTCCGATGTATACAAGCTAGGCCACCGCCCGGCTTCATAGCTCTGTCTAGATGAATTATGTCATGGGTAGGAGGCACTAAGAGGTCTAGGATAGGAGTAGAAGAGGGATTGAGCCAAGTTTCAGTGAGGATGATAATGTCTATCTCATTGTGTTGGATGAGGTCGAATATGTCAGAGGCGTGACTGACCTGCAGTTGAGTAGTACGCATTTAAGTTGTACCAGTGTATGGGGGGAGGAGTCTGTATGATGTTCACTCTCATAAGGTTGTTGTTATTTATGCCTCTAAGGATGTAAGGGGGTTCTCTGTTCGGGTTAGCGTGAATAGCTTGAATTTGCCCCGGAGTAATCTTATTGGTGTCTAAGATAAGCGAGTAAGAATTGAGTAAGTCATCGATATCGTTAGACGCGAGATAGGCCATCCCTCTTCTGGGGTGGGAGGGAGCGTTAGGTAGGGGTACTGTTTTGGAGATAGAGAGGGGGGAAGGCTGACCAAGGCGAGTTCTATCACTAGCAGGGGCTGTGGGCAAATTTGCAAGGGAGAGGAGGGAACTGATCAGGGGGAGATGTTCAATTCAAAGGGCTTTCAAATCATGAAGTGCGAAGGTGAGAAGGTGCAACTGGAGAGATATATCGTCCAGGCGCACCACCAGGTCTGAGTGCTGTGAGAGGGGTAGAGGTTGTGTGGGGAGATCTGGCGGAGAGGAGGGGTCTCGATGTGTGCCAGAGACGTCAAAGGCGGTATTTTGAGGTTCCAGAGGGGGGAGTTGGTCCTCGAGGACTTCCATGATGCATGGATAGAGAGGTTGGTAAAAGCAGGAGCATGGGAGGGCCATTGCCCTGTGAGTCATGGATGGTCAAGTAAGGGTTGAGTGGGTTTAGCTGCACATGGTCCGTGGGGGGCAATTGCCAGGACTCCGGCCTAGCAGGTGGCATAGAAAGAGGGGTGCCTGATGGGGGAACTTTCGTTGAGTGCAATGGCGGTAGGGTGAGAGGGGACCTCACCACTCGAGAATCAGCCTGTATCGGACTGGAGAATGGCGCCTTCTGAGTCAGAGGTCTAGTGTATTGGGTCAGTCTGACAGGGGATTGAGAGGCTCTGAGATCATCTAAGGGGTGAGAATGATTTAGGGAGAGTGTGGACCTCCCGGCTGTGGAGGGGGGAGGACTGGTTAAGTCCAAAGTGGTGATAGGGTGTGGGTAGGGGTCATTGGATTTAGCCTGAGACCGCCTTTTTGAGTGTAGGGAAGATGCTGGCCATCATGGCTAGATTGGCATTACAGGCTTGGATAAGGATGATACCATTATTGTAGAGGGTGATAGTGGCATTAGTGTTGAAGGTGAGCGAGGCCGACGACGTTAATTTGAGACCATGAGGTGTTTTCCTAGTGCCAGATATTTGAAGCATGGAGTAGAACACATTCCGCCAGCATGCTCATTTTCTGGCATTGAAGATGAGGTCATTAACTATACTACCCTTGTTTGCACAGAAGTAGACGTCTGAGATTAGAGTATCTGGTCTGCCTTTGAGTATGCGATGTTTGTGTTTTTTGGCTGCATTTTGGAGAGGTAGAAGGGTAGTTGATAATGAAGGCATTATATCCTGAGGGGTCAGGACTTATCTCCATTCTGATAGTGTGTCCTAGCGAGGAAGGGGCCCCCAAAAATGAGTATATGGAGGTGAGGGTAATTTTATTTAACAGATAAAGCTTAAATAGGCAGATAGTAGTCCTAGTGGGTAGGGAGAATAGGTTGGGAACAGATAGTTATGGGGCCTTTATTTTAGACTTCGGAGTAGGCTAATTGGCGGAGGGAGACTGTGAAAGGAGTCTAAGGGGACTGGGGGGGTGAAGAAAAAAAAAATTTAATTACAATACATTAATTAATTACATTGTTCTATGCAATAAAGACATGTCAAAAATAAACATTTCTATAAAATTAAGTAAATAAAATATTTCATTTTGCTTTTTTATTAATAAAAAATGTAAATTATATATACATAGGGCCTCATTAAGATGTCGTGCCGAAACTAAACCGCCTGACTCCTTGTCAGATTCGGTTCCGACCGACTCTCGATCGGTGGTTCTGTCCGACCGATTACGATGCTTCCGAACACTTCAATGGGAGCCTGTGTTCCGATCAACAACACAGGCTCCCATAGGGAAAATGGGTGTCTGCGGAAAACCTTGCACTCTGTCGCTGGCACCCCATGGTGCCTGCCACACTGTGCATGGTTTTACAGGGTGGTCCCTAGGGGACCCCCACGGACCCCAACCAGAGACCTCAGGATGAAGGGGGGTTTGCTAGGGCCCCCAAAGTCAGTTTCCAACAGCCTTTTCGTGTCGGACAGGCCGACTGGGAAAGGCTGTCAGAATCCGACATCGTAATTGCTCGGTCGGAAACGCTGTCCGTAGAGCTGTACGAATTGGCTCCTACTGACTCGGAGTCTCCGAGTGCCGGTTGGAACCGATTCGGAGTGACCGAACTGTTTCCCTTCCGACCGCGAGCATCGTAATCCGACTGTAGTAGTAGTAGTAACTTTATTCGGTTAAAATAACCATCAAAGTATACACAAAACGAATAAAAAAAGGGCACCAACAATCAATATACAAGGAGAATAGTGCATAAAATTTGTTTTAGAATGGACCTATGTGCACAAAAATACAGCATCATCGTAATAACCTTTAAAATTACACTCACAATATTCATTTAAAACATTTCTTATTTTTGGTAGTATTCCTCCAGGCAATAAAATATAACAAAATTCAGAGGAAGAATGTCCAAAACACAGCTTGTACTAAGGTGCAAGTTAGTTAAAAATATGTATTACTTTAAAAAATGTCCAAAACGAGAGGCAATACATTTGCAAATGTTGTCCTCAAATGTGCATTGGAAACTGTGCAACAAATGCATAAAGTGTCCGCACATAGTGCAAATAGGCAGCTGAGCAGCAATACATCGAAGGAAACATCAATCTAGGGAACACAGCAATCTATAGCATTTAAAACTTTTAGTCTCTTAAACCACACTGCTTGCAAGAAATTTACTCACAGCAAACACTATTTTTGGCGACATATCGCTTTTTAAAATCCTAAATGCTTCCAGGTGGCTACAGGTAGACATTTTGCGGCAGATTGGAACTAACCATTTGCGACGTGTGAGACGATACTCCCTGCAGAAGAACAATACATGTTTCTCAACTTCAATACCTGAGCTACATGTAGGGCAAATTCTAAGATCTTGGTTAGTGCGCCATTTGCTAGTAAAGGACCTCAAAGGTAGGATTCCATATTGGAACCGTATATACAAATTCCTAATTGAGGATGGGAATATTAAATCTAAAAATTCTTCAAACCTGGGTATATGCTTGTGGGCTAAAAATGTGCTAATTACATACCCATTTTGACTATTCATAGCATAATGGTCATTAATGTAAGCCCAGTATCGAGTTTTTAGCAATTTGTTATCAGATTTTGAAATAGTCTTAGGGTCGTAACACAAGTTCTGCATTCCAAGTTTAGAAAACCAACTTGATACGGACTTTACCCATGGAATTTTCCTAGCACCTTGAAAATTCAATAGCTTTACCAGTGAATCTTTAAAAACTTCGAGTTCAGGTGTGGACCAAAGTCTGATCCAATATAATAAGGTTTTTAAAATAGCCAAATCGGCAACTCTTTTTATCCCAACATCCAAATACATGGAAGTTAGTGGTGAGCTCGATGGTAAACCTAGAAGCCTTCTAATAAAGTTATTCTCAGCAATCGTCAATGACTGTAAATTACTGCAGCTCCAGATCTCCGCTCCATAAAGAGCAGCTCCCTGTGCAGTTGCTCGGTATGTTTCAACAGCAGGAGAAATTATGCGTGACGTAGTTTGATTGTAAAACCTTAAAAAAGCATTAGATCTATGTTCAATCATTTGAGTAGATTTATCCAGTTGACTCGTCCACCTTAGGTTATCCATGAGTCTGACGCCTAAGTAGTCAAAATTTTGTACTCTCTCAAGCGCCTCCCCACCTACATGGATACTGCGACTTCCCTTCTTTATATTTCCAAACACCATAAACTTGGTTTTATTTATATTTAATTCTAAACCTCTCGAATTACAAAAATTTAAAAACGTGTCAATTAAAATCTGAAGACCCATTGGTGATTTAGCTATAAGAAGTGAGTCTGCAGGCGAAAACGACAAATAGGCTCTGGTATGAATTTGTGAAAACATTTAACATATTCTGTTTACAAGAGACGTGGTCTACCAAAGAAATCCACATTGAGGGGTATAAGACTTATCATACATCTGCTTTGCCATCGAACCATGGAAGGCCAAAGGAGGGATTAAGTATATACATCTCAAATTTGGTAAATGTACAAAAAATAACATTTTTAAATCGGAATCTAATTACCAAATAGTTATCTTAAACATGGAGCGAGGCAAACGCGCTGTTTTGATTAATTTTTATAACAATGCGCAAAAAGACCAAGTGCTGGACATATTGAAGCAACTCATGTCTACCCTACAGGACTTACAGAATGAGAATGTGAATGAAACTTTTTTTCTGTGGGGGGAGATTTTAATACGGCACTATGTTCTTCTAATCGGGATATAACTTGCGGTTTAATAGATGAAGACAACTGTACTCTATCGCATTTCCCGCATTCAATGTATGGAGATTATTTAAATGAGATGTTGTTTGTTTTGGGTTTGGCTTTTGCAAATGAAATGTGTTCACCACCCATCCCCTTCTCACAGACTTTTAATGGAAGAGGATTGAGCTCAATTATAGATTATATAATTTTATCGGATTGGATGGGCTCTCGAATAACTAAATATAAAACACATAAAAACGTTATTGGCGATCACTTCCCTTTGAGTGTGTTCATATCCCTCCCGCAGGATACCCGTAGGTCTAATAAAAAAAGGGTGTATGCAACCCAAGAAGTAGAGGTTGACAAAATAAACGGTTATTCTCTAAAATGGGATAAGGTAGACCCACTAAAAACAACCAGGAAGGTGGTTGAGACTAGCTATCATTCAATTCTGAGATGTTTAAACGAAGGAACAACTCAAGAGGGTGTAATGGAGTCATATGCGTACATTGCCGAGACCATCAGGAATGTTCTAAAGGTAGAGATAAAAAAAAGGGCGTAATAAACATAAAGGGTGGTTTGATCACAGTTGTACAAAAGCTTATTCAAAATTAAAACAGGCAATTCACAGAACTATCAGAGATAGAATTGAAATTAAGCAGTGCAGGAAAGCCTACAATCAGGCTTTGAAATCACGTAAATTGGATCTAAAACGTAAAGCATGGATTGATTTACGGAACGCAAGTACAAGTAAAGATAGTGCAGCCTTTTGGCGTGTGGTAAAAACACCTTTCCTGGTAACAGAAAGTATCCCCACTGTAGAGATAGCAATCGATGAAGGATCATGGGTGGAGTATTTTGCAAATATGTTTAGACAAACTGAAACTGAAGAGGTGGAGAGCGCGGACATAATAATATCAGGGTAACAACTGCTTCCACTTAACTTCCCAATAGCCCTAAACTTCACATTGCAAGAGGTACTCTGTGCTTTAAAAGCTAGCAAGGGGGTAAAGCCCCGGGGCCCGATGGGGTGCCCATCGACATTTTTAAGAACATAGTGGATCTATGGGCGCCTCTCTTAACTCGAGTATTAGCAGCCTGTTGTGCCATCGGCTTCATAGAATCCTGGACTGAATCGATTTTGGTACCGATTTTCAAAAAAGGCGACAGGCAGAATCCTGCCTGTTATCGCCCAATATCGCTGCTGGATTCGCTAGGCAAGGTGGCAGGTCGCGTTGTACTCAACCGCCTCCAACAATGGGCGGATGAAAATAACATTATATCGGACATCCAATTTGGTTTTAGGGAGGGCCTGGGCACAATAGTACAAGGCCTCAATTTGGCACTTATGCAGGGGAAATATACACAGGCAAAGAAAGGAAAATTGTACCTAGCGTTCGTCGATCTTTCGGCGGCTTTTGACTGTGTTCTCCATGGGAAACTTTGGAGCGTGTTGGCTTCTATGGGGGTTGATCCACCACTAATTCAGTTTTTAAGAGAACTTTATAGGAACGCAAAAGCCAGGGTCAGATTCGGTGCTAATGGAGAGTGCACAGGGTCGTTCAAAATAGAGAAGGGGGTCAGGCAAGGCTGTGTCCTTGCGCCTTTCCTGTTTACACTATACACTAATGGCTTGGAGAAACAGCTGGTGGAGAGGTGCCAGGACCTACCTCAAATATTTAGCCGTCCCATACCGGCCCTTCTCTATGCGGACGATGCTGTAATAATGGCCCGAACCCCTTTAGGTTTACAAAGGGCTCTAGACCAATATAACATTTTTATGAACAACTTAGGGCTTAGAGTCAATGTTTCAAAAACCTTTATTATGAGCTGTGGCCCAGGTAATCGGAAGCACAGGGATCTTTTTATAAACAGTCAAAAAGTGGAATCCACAATAACCTATCCCTATCTAGGTATTTTAATAGACCAAAAGGGTTCCTGGCGTCAGGCTATTAAAGCAAGAAAAATTTTATTTTTAAGAACGACAGCTTTGGTTAATTTTTCGAAAAAGTTAGGCAAGAGACCCCCTGTAGAGCTGCTCCACATCTATCAAGCAAAGTGTGTAAGTACAGCTACTTATGGCGCCGTAATATGGGGATATTGCGATATCAAAGAAATACAGAGGGTGGAGAATGCTTTCCTCAGATTCCTGCTGGCTGTTCCACGTTGCACATCGACACATATATGTCATGCTGAGATGGGCCTCCCCTATATAACTGACATAATAAGAGCTCAGCCAGCCATGCTTTGGCATCAGATTTGGACTTCCCCTAAAACCATGTTCAATCAGAAAGTGATAAAAGACAGCCTAGCATTAGATCACTCACAAAAGATTAGGTGGTTACCGTATATTAAAGAATTCATGACTGATTTGGAACACCCAGAATATTATACCAACCCCTCACTACTGGGTGCTATATCTAGGAAGGCCTTCAAAAAAAAGTGTATGGAACACTTGGAGGAAACCAGATTTGCAAGTGAAGCATCAAAGCTCACAGTCCAAAATAATCAAATGATGCGAGTGGGGATTGGGATCAGCCATATCTAACTAATACAGTAAGTGGGTTCGATAGATTCGTCCTCACACGATTTAGGTTCGATATGTTCCATCGTCTGGTCAGCTTCCCCACTGTTAATGACTGGTCTAAAGCTTTGCAGAACTGTCCCTGTGATGAAGTTTCTATGCAAACCTCAATGCATGTGGTCTTATTTTGTAAATATTATGTGGAACAGAGGAGGAGGTGGCTTAAACCAATATTGAAAATATGAGGCCTGAGGCAATGCCGCCCAGCGTACCTTGCATTGCAATTTTTAGATAATGGATGTATTACGAATTATATTGCTCAATTTTTAAAGAGTATAATTAGGTCCAGAAAAATTTTATGAACTGAAGTAGATGTATTTAAACTAATCCATGTTTTTTTTTTTTTTATGATTTTAATATGTAACACTATCGTTCATTTCGGATACATGTTCTTAAAATCTATAATATTATGATGTATAATTTTGTTACATTGTGCTTTTATGGTTTTTATCGGATGAGTTAAAAGCCGAATAAAGTTTTATTTGATTTGATGATTTGAGTCATCTGCAAATAGTAAAATAGGTATCTTCTTATTATTCAAAACTGGGGAGTCATTCCTGCAATGTTCTAAAGCATCCCCAACATCATTAATATACAAGGAAAATAAAGTAGGCGCTAAAACACAGCCCTGGCGGACTCCTCTCTCTACGGGAATGCGATCTGTTAGTTCGCCGTTGGGGCCCCAGTGAACTTGTGCGTTGTTATTCTCATGCAATTTATTTTTATATGTACTAGGTTAACTGGGACCCCCATACTTGTCAGGGCTTGCCAGAGGGCAGAACATGGTATGAGATTGAATGCAGCTCTGAGGTCAATAAAAGCTACATATAATTTTTGTTTCTGAAGTAAAACATATTGCCAATATAAAACCATAATTCTAAAAATCTGACCTGTTGTGCTGATTCTTAATCTAAATCCTGCCTGGAGGGGGATAAAATTTCATTAGAATTAACCCAATCAAGAAGTCTCACAAAAATTTGCTTTGAGACATTTTTTGGGGCATTATCAATGAGGCTGATGGGTCTATAATTTGATGGCTCCCCTGCATCACCTTTAATCCGACTGTAACATTTTCTTTTTTAATGTACATATTTTCATATATTTTTCAATAGTATTTCATCTTATGTTTTCAAGTATATATTAAATAATTGTATACATTTTATACTATTATTTAATTTATACTTTATATATTTTAAACATTTTATAATAACATTTTGACATGTTTTACATATTTGGTTTAAAAAAAAACATTTTTGTATTCATATATTCAACACTTTTTACAATATTTCCCATTCATTTCTGTGGAGAGATAGTCTTTTTTCGTTTAATTTAGCTGCCATTTTTTTTTACCAATACATTCCATTTTGTAATCTGTTTGTAGCATACCAGGTCGAGGTAAGGTGCTGCTATTCATCAGAACAGGTAAGTCCTTTTTTTAATGATTTCTTTTAAGGGTTTTGGGGTAGGGGGATTTAGGGAGGAGGTCTAGAATGTAGTGATAGTGTTGTTTGTGGGTTTGCTTTATATTTAGATGTGTTACTGTTATTGTTTTTCAGTAATTTGTATCAGCTGTTATGCATATGTGTTTTTGGGAGTGTAATGTGTTTTTGCAGGTCAGTTGTTTATTTTACTTTACAGGTTTTTATCTACAATCATGTGCTATGGCAATTGAGAGCTCACATCTTTATTTTTCAAGGAAATCATTTTTGGTTTATAGGGAACCAATGCTTTTGAATTTGATTTCCCTTTTCCCGGTTTTCCTGGAGCGTTTATGTTTTTTAATACACTTTTAAGGTTTTTTTTATGGCTCCTACATGCTATGAATTGCTTTTATAGAATCTTATTGGATTCATTAATTTTTTAATTTTTATTGGGAGGGGCTTTTTGAGCAATATTTTTCCTATTTTTGGTGGATTACTATTTTTTAATAGTTGGATACAGAAAGATCTGCATCTACAGAAGAGTAAGCATTATTTATTTTATTTCCGATTGAATGGGAAATGTAATTTTAAAATGTATATTATGTGATTGTTATGTGGAATTATTTGGTTTATGTGTTGTAATTATTTTATGTGATGAATTGAATTTGTTTTTTAATTTTTAGTTGGCGATTGCTATGTTTTATGTCAAATAGTTGATAGTTGGTATTTTGATTGGTTTTTAATTGAAGTAATAAAATAGTATATTTATTGTCTAAAATAAAAATATTGGGTTTGTTTGTTTACAATTGTTCATAGTTTTGAGGATTCTGGGGATTTTGGTAGGTTAGTATTTATTTTATAATATGCCTTTATCAATCATTTCTAAGTAATCTACTCATTTGTTATTTATGAAGAGTTTGACTTTAAATTGTAGCATATCATATATACTTTTGGTTTGTTTGCTACGTTTTGGGGCAATTTGGGTAACCGATTGTTCCATTCTTAGTTGTTGGTAGCTTTGCTTTTTTTGTAATACTTCGATAAATTTGCAAAGTGTAGGTTGGGTTCTGCCGAATGTGGATTGGAAGACATTGCGCCATCCTTCCACTGAGTTGTTTGTTTTGGCTTCCTGTGCCAAGGTGCTGTCATAGATATTCCACTATGGTATTTGGAATAAGGGTTGGCATCTGTGTCCTGAGCGATGCAGTCTGCCAACCCAAGTGTCTTCGAAATAGTCGATTAGGGGGCTAAGGTTGTCTTCATTTTGTTGGTAGAAAGGACTTTCTACTAGTAGATCGTAGTGGTTGGCGACCTCTGGGACAGGGACATAGGCTAGTACTATCATTTTTTTTTTTTATTTCAACGGCAAATTGGCTGTTTGTAGAATATTCTAGAATTAGTGCAGAGTTTTGGAAGTGTCTTCATATACTTTGATTGAAACAATTGTAACTGCCTTATATGAGCGTGTGGGGGTACATTTTTATATTGGCTTGAATCATGGTTTGCTCAAAGTCTATGATTTTTTGGGGGGGTAGTAATTATTTGTTTTGTGTTTGATATGGTTTAAGGAGCTCGTAGTAAGTGTTGCTTTGTTTATTTGGTAGTAGAGCATATGTAAAAGGATATTTGTGTTTTGATATTCACCATGTATGGTGTTTATCTGAGTGAATAGTTTGGGACACATTTTGAAGGTCCCATCCATCATCCATTTGTCATGTTGTCTCAGTTTCAGTAGGTTTCCTGCTTTAAAGAATATTACTATTCGTTTTTCGTTATTTAGGTTGTCATGTTAAAAGAAAGGTTCTTCATTATTTGTTATTGTTAAGTATTTAGGTATGTGTATGTCTTGGTATTTTCTTGGGGCAGGTGGGGTATCACTGGTGGTCTTTTAGTTCATGCAATTAAAAGTTTCAAAGTGGGGATAGGTGGTAGTTGACCTGTTATGTGTTCAGGAACGTAAGGTAGTATATCTTTAAGGTTTTTGCTTGTGCGTTTCTGGGAGCTGGTGCTTGCCTTTCTTATATCTTGCAATATATCTCTTACTTCTATTTGTTACCTTTGGGGAGTGGATGTCCTCTTTTCATGAATTACAACTTCATTTTTTGTAGTTGCACTCCCATTGCATGCATTAGAAAAATATTTATTACATTTCCAGTCTATAGTTTCCGGTGATGCAGTTTCTTGACTGTAGGTGTAGCCCATGTGGTTTTGTAACTCCTTTCCTTTCTGTGGAGTGATATACTTTGCAGCTGCTGTCTTGTATCTGAAAGTAGTGTAATAGTATACAAAATATATGGAATATTTTAACAATTGTATATTTAATATTTACATTTAAAATTAGGCAATCACTACTATTTTGTATATTTACATGTATGTTATGTATAGATGTTTTTCATGATTTTGCAGCTTTTCCATTGGGGTGTTCTTATGGGAAGCTGGAGCTTTGTTTTTTGTTGGATGAAAAAAATATGTAAGTTTTACTTTAACCCCTTGACCGCGATCGGAATTCCGCTCGTGTGCTGGACATTCCGATCGCGGGTGTGGTCGTGACAAGCTCAGCTCGTCATGCGCACAGCGCTACCGCGCAGCATGACGAGCTGAGCTCGTCACGCGCATCGAAGGGGTTAAATGTTAATTTGTTTGTTGTTAGTTTCCAGACATTGTTGGCAGTTCTAACGGGGCTAGCTCATTTCTAATCGAAGTCATCCATGCATGGAAGAGTTGGGTATCTTCCAGTATGTCTCCTGATAGTATTGGAGTGGATGCGCTTTCCAGGTGTGGCAGCTTTGTATTTGGTACCAGTTTGGCCCATTTGCGACTTGACTGTGGTGGGGGTTTTTGCTTAAGACGGTGTTTGGCACATGAAATCTCACGGTTGAAGGGGATTAACCTGCGATCTGACCAAATTTGAATGATTGGGATGCTGACCGTTAATGAGGTGGAGTTAGAGCAAATTCCGTCTAACGTGTGACCTGCCTGGTGTGTGGGTGCTGAGACCAGTTGGTGGATTCCCAGAGTTTCTAAGATTTTGAGAAAGTTGTCTACTCCTGGTTCTTTCCGGCATTCTAGGTGTAGATTACAGTCTCCTAAGAGGGTAAAGTTAGCATACCTGAGCGTAATGTGACCTAGTGTATCTCCTAGTGATTCCAGAAATTCAAGGCTAGGACGGGCCGGCGGTAGATCAAACCTCCTGTAAAGGAGGATGAGGCATTGAGTTTGAAGCAGAAACCAAGGCTTTCTGCCCCTTTCAGGGAGGAGAGGTCAAAGTTTGTGCATTGCAGGGAGTCGCGATAAATGATGGCCAATCCCCCTCCTCTAGTTTCGTCTCTGTCTTGTCTGCAGATAGAGTAGCTGGAGGGGAGTGTTAGAGCAATATCCGGGTTACACCATTCCTTAAGCCATGTTTTGGTGATAAAAAGGAGCATGTGTACAGAGTGAACGTGCATTGATGAGTCCCCCTTGAGTAGTGAGTGACTCAGTGCTTTGGGTCTAGTATCTGTTGGCTTGGGGCTGGTGTCTGTGAAGTTAAATAACATTCTGCATTTGAGGCATGTTAGGGGGCCTTTGACCTTCCAAGGTACCAAACAACATTCACATTTTTGTACCGGTGTTAAATGTTTTTAAAAAGTCTGATGACATTGTATTACCTGGGGGCAGTTGAGCAGCGTGGCTAACGCTGGTCGCGTTCTGGACGCGGACGGGCGCAGAAGGGCTTGCCTTTGGCGTGCCAGCGGCGCGTCCGCTCCACGCGTCCACGTTGGCAGGCCCATTAAGCACTAGAGCCTGCCTACCACTAGAACGCTGCAGAGCCAAAATGGCATCTCCGGACGGGCCTTTCTCCTCCCAGAAGGTGAGAAAGTAAGGTGCAGGTGCACTCAGCTTGTTTGCAAGGAAGGGAACGCACAAACGGAATGTCCAGAACGCGAGGACTCCGTGTCAGATTCAAATTCATATTCAGGTAAACAGTACTTTGTTTCAGTGATATTCAGTATAATTAGATTCCCCCAAGTTTGAAAATGAATGAACAGTGTATAAAACGGCCCAAGATCAATCAATTAAAATCATTTTAAAATACTAAAAATAGCGTGAGCAATTTCTAAAGTGCAACAGATTTTAAAACAGATCAGTTTTTAAAACAGAGCAGTGAGGTGGGCAGTCTGACTTTTTCTGTCTCCACTTGCTGCACTGAGTGCAAGTTTGATAAATATGCCGCTGTGTGTCTATCAAGTCTTCACTTTAATTTGTGTATTGTAGAAATAGTTTATTACTATTGATGGTCATTAGATATATAATAAAAATGGTGAATTTTTGTATACAATAATATTATTTATTTATCTATAAAGTTTTATATAAGCGCGAACATGATCCCGAAGGATATCAGAGCGCTTTACAATTGGAGGAAAGGAAGGTAACAATTGCAGTACATGCATCAAAGGAAGACCATCCCAAAACACATATCAAATAGGCATACTAAACAAAAAGGTTACAGTCGAAAGGGGTCAACAGAGAATAAGATAATAACTGGTACATAGCGAACTGGGAGGGAGCAAATGATTAGTAAAGAAGAATAACAACCAGCGCAGGGCTTAGGGTGTAAGTCCAATGCATTAGAGCAGACGATCCGAAACCCTTTTAAGGTAAGAACTTGTTCATGAGGAATCTTTTTACTTCCAATTTGAAGGCAACATTGGAGGAAATTCTGCGTATTTCCGGTGGGAGAGAGTTCCAGATCTTTGGCGCAGAACCGGAGAAAGCTCGGTGACACGTTCTCTTTTTGCAAAAGATCTGTGGTTTCAGGAGGAGAGAGTTAGCACTCCTAGAAGGTCTACCCCCTCCGGATAATTCTAGCTTTTGCGCTAGATAACTGGGGGTTTTGAAATGGAGGGCTTTGTGAGACAGGCAGGCAATCTTTAGCTGCATTCTTGCTTCATAGGGTAACCAATTTAGGGATTTTAAGATTGGGGAGATGTGCGCATTTCTTTAGGTACCCGTAACCAATCTGGCCGCAGCATTCAGTGAGGCCCTTAGTGGGGCCAAGGTATAGTTGGGGAGGCCACAGAGCGTAGCACTGCCATAGTCTAGCCTCGGCAAAACAAGTGCTTGGACCACTTGCTTGAAATCAGCTTGTGGGAGGAAAGGTTTGAGATTCCGGAGTATCCTCATCAGGTGATTAGCTCCCTTGCACACATTGCTAATATGAGTCTTCATGTTCAGATGCTTGTCCAGGGTGATTCCGAGAGATTTGGCTGAGTCAATAATGAGGGGGGAGCAGTTGAAGGCAGTGAGGTGGTTCATCCAAAGGTCTAACTTGGTGATGTGATTCCGAGGAGAAATGAGAAGGAATTCTGTTTTGGAGGTGTTGAGCAGGAGGTGGTTCTCAGTTAACCAGTTTTGAATATTTATTAGGGTAGTGTTGAGTGACATGAGGTTATCCGGGGAGGAGATTTTCAGATAAAGTTGCGTATCATCCGCATACATATGGAAGAGAATGTCCGTAGAATTTAGTGCATTAGCTAACGGTTCCAAGAACAAGTTGAAGACTATGGGGAATAAGGCGGACCCTTGGGGGACCCCCATGGATACTGGTGATGGCTGGGAGAGAGAGTGGTTCGCCTTAACTCTTTGGGATCTGTGGTGGAGGAAGGACGAGAACCATTGCAGCACCGAACCAGAAAGGCCCATCTTGTGCTCCAAAATGGATAGGAGGTTGTCATGATTAACAGTGTCAAACGCAGAGGAAAGGTCAAGGAGGATAAGGAGGCAAGATTAATTTTGGTCAAGCATTTTTAAAATGTCATCCATAACGTGAGTGAGAGCCGATTCGGTGCTGTGCCCACTTCGAAAGCCAGATTGATGTTGGTCCAGGAGATGGAAATTCTCGATGTGAGCACAGAGTTGAGATTGGACGCATTTTTCTAGGAGTTTGGCTAGAGTGGGGATGTTAGAAATAGGGCGAAAGTTGTTAAGGTCAGTACTATCTGCGGTAGGCTTTTTTAAAATAGGTGTTACCTGAGCAGCTTTTAGGCAATCCAGGATCGTGCCTTGTGACAGAGACGCATTGACAATCTTTGTCCAGATGGGGGTGATGACATCCTTGATTTCTTTGAAGATGTACGGTCGCAACGGGTCGCTAAAATGATTAGAAGGGTTGATACTCTGAAGAATCTTGTTAATGTCTCTTTCACTGAGGGGAGTGAAGGTGTCCCATGAGGCATTGTTCTTGGTGCTCAGGCTAATCGGTTCGATCTTCTCTAGTAGGGCCGGGGGGGCGCAGACCCACCGGATAGCAATAGAGCCTTCCTGGAGTCAAGATCAATATTGATGAGTCTTGATTTCTCAGTAAAGAAAGCAGCCAGGTCATCGCATGAAGGTGGGCTGACACCAGAGTCCGGGCGATTTGGTGCTTCCACCGATTGTTGTTTAACCATCTCAAAAAGTTTCTTGGGGCGATTAGGGGCTTGATTAAGTTGGGATCTGAAGTAGTCAGCCTTAGCCATCTTGATTTGTTTGTTATAGGAGCTCCTTACCGATCTAAGGATTTTTAGCTGGTCCGAGGATGGTTTGGATCTTCAGGATCATTCGATTGCCTTAAGGTTGCGGCGTTCCGAGTTTAAGTTGCTGTTGAGCACACAAGATGATGGACGGAATGCTGCACATTGGCAAACATTCACCCCCAGTCACAGATCTGGGTTTTATCCATCGTTATTTTGCTTCACCACGCCACCCCAGTTCAGACATAGCCATATGCAAATCAGTCTTGACCCTGTGCCTCATGGGAACAGTCCAGACCGAACTGCCAAGCCATGTCTTCCCTGGACCGGAATCAAGCATCCTAGGACCGGTTTCAGGCTATCAGCCTTCATCAGCCAGGATAGCTTGACTCCAGTGGCGTAGTGAGCACGGGACCACGTCTGGGCATACCCTTCCCACTTAGGGCGAAATGCAAAACACACAAGATGATGGACGGAATGCTGCACATTGGCAAACATTCACCCCCAGTCACAGATCTGGGTTTTATCCATCGTTATTTTGCTTCACCACGCCACCCCAGTTCAGACATAGCCATATGCAAATCAGTCTTGACCCTGTGCCTCATGGGAACAGTCCAGACCGAACTGCCAAGCCATGTCTTCCCTGGACCGGAATCAAGCATCCTAGGACCGGTTTCAGGCTATCAGCCTTCATCAGCCAGGATAGCTTGACTCCAGTGGCGTAGTGAGCACGGGACCCACGTCTGGGCATACCCTTCCCACTTAGGGCGAAATGTTCTGCATTCTGTCCATCAACTGTTGTTTTTGCATTTGTCACCCCGAGTGGGACGGGTATGCCCAGACGTGGGTCCCGTGCTCTCCATGCCACTGGAATCAAGCTATCCTGGCTGAAGAGGGGTGAAACCCGAAGCCGGTCCTAGGATGCTTGTTTCCAGTCCAGGGAGGACCTGGCTTGGCAGTTCGGGCTGGACTGTTCCCATGAGGCACAGGGTCAAGACTGATTTGCATATGGCTGGGTTCAAACTGGAATGGCATGGTGAGCAAAAAAACGATGGATTTAGGCCCAGATCTCTGTACTGGGGTGAATGTATGACATTGTTCTGCATTCTGTCCATCAACTGTTGTTTTTGCATTTGTCACCCGAGTGGGACGGGTATGCCCACACGTGGGTCCCGTGCTCTCCATGCCACTGGAATCAAGCTATCCTGGCTGAAGAGGGTGAAACCCCGAAGCCGGTCCTAGGATGCTTGTTTCCAGTCCAGGGAGGACCTGGCTTGGCAGTTCGGGCTGGACTGTTCCCATGAGGCACAGGGTCAAGACTGATTTGCATATGGCTGGGTTCAAACTGGAATGGCATGGTGAGCAAAAAAACGATGGATTTAGGCCCAGATCTCTGTACTGGGGTGAATGTATGACATTGTTCTGCATTCTGTCCATCAACTATTGTTTTTGCATTTGTCACCCCGAGTGGGACGGGTATGCCCAGACGTGGGTCCCGTGCTCTCCATGCCACTGGAATCAAGCTATCCTGGCTGAAGAGGGGTGAAACCCGAAACCGGTCCTAAGATGCTTGTTTCCAGTCCAGGGAGGACCTGGCTTGGCAGTTCGGGCTGGACTGTTCCCATGAGGGACAGGGTCAAGACTGATTTGCATATGGCTGGGTTCAAACTGGAATGGCATGGTGAGCAAAAAAACGATGGATTTAGGCCAAGATCTCTGTACTGGGGTGAATGTATGACATTGTTCTGCATTCTGTCCATCAACTGTTGTTTTTGCATTTGTCACCCCGAGTGGGACGGGTATGCCCAGACGTGGGTCCCGTGCTCTCCATGCCACTGGAATCAAGCTATCCTGGCTGAAGAGGGTGAAACCCGAAAGCGATCCTAGGATGCTTGTTTCCAGTCCAGGGAGGACCTGGCTTGGCAGTTCGGGCTGGACTGTTCCCATGAGGCACAGGGTCAAGACTGATTTGCATATGGCTGGGTTCAAACTGGAATGGCATGGTGAGCAAAAAAACGATGGATTTAGGCCCAGATCTCTGTACTGGGGTGAATGTATGACATGTTCTGCATTCTGTCCATCAACTGTTGTTTTTGCATTTGTCACCCCGAGTGGGACGGGTATGCCCAGACGTGGGTCCCGTGCTCTCCATGCCACTGGAATCAAGCTATCCTGGTTGAAGAGGGGTGAAACCCCGAAACCGGTCCTAGGATGCTTGTTTCCAGTCCAGGGAGGACCTGGCCTGGCAGTTCGGGCTGGACTGTTCCCATTGGGCGCAAGGTCAAGACTGATTTGCATATGGCTGGGTCCAAACTGGAATGGCATGGTGAGCAAAAAAACGATGGATTTAGGCCCAGATCTCTGTACTGGGGTGAATGTATGACATTGTTCTGCATTCTGTCCATCAACTGTTGTTTTTGCATTTGTAAGTTGCCGTTGAACCATGGTTTGGATATTTTTGCTGAGGCATTTTTTTGTTGGAGTGGAGCAATGGAATCCATGATGCTAGAGATAGTAGAGTTGTGGAAGTCAGTGAGTGCATGTACCTCAGACATGTCAACTTGGGAAGAGAGGGCAAATTTACAGTGGTTTGCTAGATCGGCTGTATTGATATCTCTGAGGTCACTTTTCCAAATCTTCGATTTTGTTGGTTGAGCCTTCCTCAGAGAGACCTCCATGGTGATATAAAAGAAGATGCTGTGATGATTGGACCAATCGCAAGGGGTAATGGTATCCAGTGTGATAGTGTGACCTTTGGTGATGATGAGGTCCAGAATTTCTCCTTTATTATGAGTTGGCCGGTCACAATGTTGAATCAACTCGTGATCACTTAAGAAGGATTTGAGGCATGTTACAGCTTGGTCATTGGGGTTAGACCAGTGAAGGTTGAAATCACCGAGGAAGATTTGGGACATAACGGAATCGACATTGCCAGAGATGATTTCCATTAATTGTTCGATGAAGGGGAGGTTGTCCCCAGGGGAGTGATAAAAAGTGTGTAGTTTGCACACCGGAAGGTTGTGACTAGAGATGTTGAGACAAAGGTATTCGGATGAGGAAGGCGTAGAGGACTCCGAATGGGAGACCGAGAGTGTGCTCCGATGTATACAAGCTAGGCCACCGCCCGGCTTCATAGCTCTGTCTAGATGAATTATGTCATGGGTAGGAGGCACTAAGAGGTCTAGGATAGGAGTAGAAGAGGGATTGAGCCAAGTTTCAGTGAGGATGATAATGTCTATCTCATTGTGTTGGATGAAGTCGAATATGTCAGAGGCGTGGCTGACCTGCAGTTGAGTAGTACGCATTTAAGTTGTACCAGTGTATGGGGGGAGGAGTCTGTATGATGTTCACTCTCATAAGGTTGTTGTTATTTATGCCTCTAAGGATGTAAGGGGGTTCTCTGTTCGGGTTAGCGTGAATAGCTTGAATTTGCCCCGGAGTAATCTTATTGGTGTCTAAGATAAGCGAGTAAGAATTGAGTAAGTCATCGATATCGTTAGACGCGAGATAGGCCATCACTCTTCTGGGGTGGGAGGGAGCGTTAGGTAGGGGTACTGTTTTGGAGATAGAGAGGGGGGAAGGCTGACCAAGGCGAGTTCTATCACTAGCAGGGGCTGTGGGCAAATTTGCAAAGGAGAGGAGGGAACTGATCAGGGGGAGATGTTCAATTCAAAGGGCTTTCAAATCATGAAGTGCGACGGTGAGAAGGTGCAACTGGAGAGATATATCGTCCAGGCGCACCACCAGGTCTGAGTGCTGTGAGAGGGGTAGAGGTTGTGTGGGGAGATCTGGCGGAGAGGAGGGGGCTCGATGTGTGCCAGAGACGTCAAAGGCGGTATTTTGAGGTTCCAGAGGGGGGAGTTGGTCCTCGAGGACTTCCATGATGCATGGATAGAGAGGTTGGTAAAAGCAGGAGCATGGGAAGGCCATTGCCCTGTGAGTCATGGATGGTCAAGTAAGGGTTGAGTGGGTTTAGCTGCACATGGTCCGTGGGGGGCAATTGCCAGGACTCCGGCCTAGCAGGTGGCATAGAAAGAGGGGTGCCTGATGGGGGAACTTTCGTTGAGTGCAATGGCGGTAGGGTGAGAGGGGACCTCACCACTCGAGAATCAGCCTGTATCGGACTGGAGAATGGCGCCTTCTGAGTCAGAGGTCTATTGTATTGGGTCAGTCTGACAGGGGATTGAGAGGCTCTGAGATCATCTAAGGGGTGAGAATGATTTAGGGAGAGTGTGGACCTCCCGGCTGTGGAGGGGGGAGGACTGGTTAAGTCCAAAGTGGTGATAGGGTGTGGGTAGGGGTCATTGGATTTAGCCGAGACCGCCTTTTTGAGTGTAGGGAAGATGCTGGCCATCATGGCTAGATTGGCATTACAGGCTTGGATAAGGATGATACCATTATTGTAGAGGGTGATAGTGGCATTAGTGTTGAAGGTGAGCGAGGGCGACGACGTTAATTTGAGACCATGAGGTGTTTTCCTAGTGCCAGATATTTGAAGCATGGAGTAGAACACATTCCGCCAGCATGCTCATTTTCTGGCATTGAAGATGAGGTCATTAACTATACTACCCTTGTTTGCACAGAAGTAGACGTCTGAGATTAGAGTATCTGGTCTGCCTTTGAGTATGCGATGTTTGTGTTTTTTGGCTGCATTTTTGGAGAGGTAGAAGGGTAGTTGATAATGAAGGCATTATATCCTGAGGTGTCGGGACTTATCTCCATTCTGATAGTGTGTCCTAGCGAGGAAGGGGCCCCCAAAAATGAGTATATGGAGGTGAGGGTAATTTTATTTAACAGATAAAGCTTAAATAGGCAGATAGTAGTCCTAGTGGGTAGGGAGAATAGGTTGGGAACAGATAGTTACGGGGCCTTTATTTTAGACTTCGGAGTAGGCTAATTGGCGGAGGAGACTGTGAAAGGAGTCTAAGGGGACTGGGGGGTGAAGAAATGTTTTTTTTAATTACATTACATTAATTAATTACATTGTTCTATGCAATAAAGACATGTCAAAAATAAACATTTCTATAAAATTAAGTAAATAAAATATTTCATTTTGCTTTTTTATTAATAAAAAATGTTAATTATATATACATAGGGCCTCATTAAGATGTCGTGCCGAAACTAAACCGCCTGACTCCTTGTCAGATTCGGTTCCGACCGACTCTCGATCGGTGGTTCTGTCCGACCGATTACGATGCTTCCGAACACTTCAATGGGAGCCTGTGTTCCGATCAACAACACAGGCTCCCATAGGGAAAATGGGTGTCTGCGGAAAACCTTGCACTCTGTCGCTGGCACCCCATGGTGCCTGCCACACTGTGCATGGTTTTACAGGGTGGTCCCTAGGGGACCCCCACGGACCCCAACCAGAGACCTCAGGATGAAGGGGGGTTTGCTAGGGCCCCCAAAGTCAGTTTCCAACAGCCTTTTCGTGTCGGACAGGCCGACTGGGAAAGGCTGTCAGAATCCGACATCGTAATTGCTCGGTCGGAAACGCTGTCCGTAGAGCTGTACGAATTGGCTCCTACTGACTCGGACTCTCCGAGTGCCGGTTGGAACCGATTCGGAGTGACCGAACTGTTTCCCTTCCGACCGCGAGCATCGTAATCCGACTGTAGTAGTAGTAGTAACTTTATTCGGTTAAAATAACCATCAAAGTATACACAAAACGAATAAAAAAGGGCACCAACAATCAATATACAAGGAGAATAGTGCATAAAATTTGTTTTAGAATGGACCTATGTGCACAAAAATACAGCATCATCGTAATAACCTTTAAAATTACACTCACAATATTCATTTAAAACATTTCTTATTTTTTGGTAGTATTCCTCCAGGCAATAAAATATAACAAAATTCAGAGGAAGAATGTCCAAAACACAGCTTGTACTAAGGTGCAAGTTAGTTAAAAATATGTATTACTTTAAAAAATGTCCAAAACGAGAGGCAATACATTTGCAAATGTTGTCCTCAAATGTGCATTGAAACTGTGCAACAAATGCATAAAGTGTCCGCACATAGTGCAAATAGGCAGCTGAGCAGCAATACATCGAAGGAAACATCAATCTAGGGAACACAGCAATCTATAGCATTTAAAACTTTTAGTCTCTTAAACCACACTGCTTGCAAAAATTTACTCACAGCAAACACTATTTTTGGCGACATATCGCTTTTTAAAATCCTAAATGCTTCCAGGTGGCTACAGGTAGACATTTTGCGGCAGATTGGAACTAACCATTTGCGACGTGTGAGACGATACTCCCTGCAGAAGAACAATACATGTTTCTCAACTTCAATACCTGAGCTACATGTAGGGCAAATTCTAAGATCTTGGTTAGTGCGCCATTTGCTAGTAAAGGACCTCAAAGGTAGGATTCCATATTGGAACCGTATATACAAATTCCTAATTGAGGATGGGAATATTAAATCTAAAAATTCTTCAAACCTGGGTATATGCTTGTGGGCTAAAAATGTGCTAATTACATACCCATTTTGACTATTCATAGCATAATGGTCATTAATGTAAGCCCAGTATCGAGTTTTTAGCAATTTGTTATCAGATTTTGAAATAGTCTTAGGGTCGTAACACAAGTTCTGCATTCCAAGTTTAGAAAACCAACTTGATACGGACTTTACCCATGGAATTTTCCTAGCACCTTGAAAATTCAATAGCTTTACCAGTGAATCTTTAAAAACTTCGAGTTCAGGTGTGGACCAAAGTCTGATCCAATATAATAAGGTTTTTAAAATAGCCAAATCGGCAACTCTTTTTACCCCAACATCCAAATACATGGAGGTTAGTGGTGAGCTCGATGGTAAACCTAGAAGCCTTCTAATAAAGTTATTCTCAGCAATCGTCAATGACTGTAAATTACTGCAGCTCCAGATCTCCGCTCCATAAAGAGCAGCTCCCTGTGCAGTTGCTCGGTATGTTTCAACAGCAGGAGAAATTATGCGTGACGTAGTTTGATTGTAAAACCTTAAAATAGCATTAGATCTATGTTCAATCATTTGAGTAGATTTATCCAGTTGACTCGTCCACCTTAGGTTATCCATGAGTCTGACGCCTAAGTAGTCAAAATTTTGTACTCTCTCAAGCGCCTCACCACCTACATGGATACTGCGACTTCCCTTCTTTATATTTCCAAACACCATAAACTTGGTTTTATTTATATTTAATTCTAAACCTCTGGAATTACAAAAATTTAAAAACGTGTCAATTAAAATCTGAAGACCCATTGGTGATTTAGCTATAAGAAGTGAGTCTGCAGGCGAAAACGACAAATAGGCTCTGGTATGAATTTGTGAAAACATTTAACATATTCTGTTTACAAGAGACGTGGTCTACCAAAGAAATCCACATTGAGGGGTATAAGACTTATCATACATCTGCTTTGCCATCGAACCATGGAAGGCCAAAGGGGGGATTAAGTATATACATCTCAAATTTGGTAAATGTACAAAAAATAACATTTTTAAATCAGAATCTAATTACCAAATAGTTATCTTAAACATGGAGCGAGGCAAACGCGCTGTTTTGATTAATTTTTATAACAATGCGCAAAAAGACCAAGTGCTGGACATATTGAAGCAACTCATGTCTACCCTACAGGACTTACAGAATGAGAATGTGAATGAAACTTTTTTTCTGTGGGGGGAGATTTTAATACGGCACTATGTTCTTCTAATCGGGATATAACTTGCGGTTTAATAGATGAAGACAACTGTACTCTATCGCATTTCCCGCATTCAATGTATGGAGATTATTTAAATGAGATGTTGTTTGTTTTGGGTTTGGCTTTTGCAAATGAAATGTGTTCACCACCCATCCCCTTCTCACAGACTTTTAATGGAAGAGGATTGAGCTCAATTATAGATTATATAATTTTATCGGATTGGATGGGCTCTCGAATAACTAAATATAAAACACATAAAAACGTTATTGGCGATCACTTCCCTTTGAGTGTGTTCATATCCCTCCCGCAGGATACCCGTAGGTCTAATAAAAAAAGGGTGTATGCAACCCAAGAAGTAGAGGTTGACAAAATAAACGGTTATTCTCTAAAATGGGATAAGGTAGACCCACTAAAAAAAACCAGGAAGGTGGTTGAGACTAGCTATCATTCAATTCTGAGATGTTTAGACGAAGGAACAACTCAAGAGGGTGTAATGGAGTCATATGCGTACATTGCCGAGACCATCAGGAATGTTCTAAAGGTAGAGATAAAAAAAAAGGGCGTAATAAACATAAAGGGTGGTTTGATCACAGTTGTACAAAAGCTTATTCAAAATTAAAACAGGCAATTCACAGAACTATCAGAGATAGAATTGAAATTAAGCAGTGCAGGAAAGCCTACAATCAGGCTTTGAAATCACGTAAATTGGATCTAAAACGTAAAGCATGGATTGATTTACGGAACGCAAGTACAAGTAAAGATAGTGCAGCCTTTTGGCGTGTGGTAAAAACACCTTTCCTGGTAACAGAAAGTATCCCCACTGTAGAGATAGCAATCGATGAAGGATTATGGGTGGAGTATTTTTCAAATATGTTTAGACAAACTGAAACTGAAGAGGTGGAGAGCGCGGACATAATAATATCAGGGAAACAACTGCTTCCACTTAACTTCCCAATAGCCCTAAACTTCACGTTGCAAGAGGTACTCTGTGCTTTAAAAGCTAGCAAGGGGGTAAAGCCCCGGGGCCCGATGGGGTGCCCATCGACATTTTTAAGCACATAGTGGATCTATGGGCGCCTCTCTTAACTCGAGTATTAGCAGCCTGTTGTGCCATCGGCTTCATAGAATCCTGGACTGAATCGATTTTGGTACCGATTTTCAAAAAGGCGACAGGCAGAATCCTGCCTGTTATCGCCCAATATCGCTGCTGGATTCGCTAGGCAAGGTGGCAGGTCGCGTTGTACTCAACCGCCTCCAACAATGGGCGGATGAAAATAACATTATATCGGACATCCAATTTGGTTTTAGGGAGGGCCTGGGCACAATAGTACAAGGCCTCAATTTGGCACTCATGCAGGGGAAATATATGCAGGCAAAGAAAGGAAAATTGTACCTAGCGTTCGTCGATCTTTCGGCGGCTTTTGACTGTGTTCTCCATGGGAAACTTTGGAGCGTGTTGGCTTCTATGGGGGTTGATCCACCACTAATTCAGTTTTTAAGAGAACTTTATAGGAACGCAAAAGCCAGGGTCAGATTTGGTGCTAATGGAGAGTGCACAGGGTCGTTCAAAATAGAGAAGGGGGTCAGGCAAGGCTGTGTCCTTGCGCCTTTCCTGTTTACACTATACACTAATGGCTTGGAGAAACAGCTGGTGGAGAGGTGCCAGGACCTACCTCAAATATTTAGCCGTCCCATACCGGCCCTTCTCTATGCGGACGATGCTGTAATAATGGCCCGAACCCCTTTAGGTTTACAAAGGGCTCTAGACCAATATAACATTTTTATGAACAACTTAGGGCTTAGAGTCAATGTTTCAAAAACCTTTATTATGAGCTGTGGCCCAGGTAATCGGAAGCACAGGGATCTTTTTATAAACAGTCAAAAAGTGGAATCCACAATAACCTATCCCTATCTAGGTATTTTAATAGACTAAAAGGGTTCCTGGCGTCAGGCTATTAAAGCAAGAAATTTTTTATTTTTAAGAACGACAGCTTTGGTTAATTTTTCGAAAAAGTTAGGCAAGAGACCCCCTGTAGAGCTGCTCCACATCTATCAAGCAAAGTGTGTAAGTACAGCTACTTATGGCGCCGGAATATGGGGATATTGCGATATCAAAGAAATACAGAGGGTGGAGAATGCTTTCCTCAGATTCCTGCTGGCTGTTCCACGTTGCACATCGACACATATATGTCATGCTGAGCTGGGCCTCCCCTATATAACTGACATAATAAGAGCTCAGCCAGCCATGCTTTGGCATCAGATTTGGACTTCCCCTAAAACCATGTTCAATCAGAAAGTGATAAAAGACAGCCTAGCATTAGATCACTCACAAAAGATTAGGTGGTTACAGTATATTAAAGAATTCATGACTGATTTGGAACACCCAAAATATTATACCAACCCCTCACTACTGGGTGCTATATCTAGGAAGGCCTTCAAAAAAAAGTGTATGGAACACTTGGAGGAAACCAGATTTGCAAGTGAAGCATCAAAGCTCACAGTCCAAAATAATCAAATGATGCGAGTGGGGATTGGGATACAGCCATATCTAACTAATACAGTAAGTGGGTTCGATAGATTCGTCCTCACACGATTTAGGTTCGATATGTTCCATCGTCTGGTCAGCTTCCCCACTGTTAATGACTGGTCTAAAGCTTTGCAGAACTGTCCCTGTGATGAAGTTTCTATGCAAACCTCAATGCATGTGGTCTTATTTTGTAAATATTATGTGGAACAGAGGAGGAGGTGGCTTAAACCAATATTGAAAATATGGGGCCTGAGGCAATGCCGCCCAGCGTACCTTGCATTGCAATTTTTAGATAATGGATGTATTACGAATTATATTGCTCAATTTTTAAAGAGTATAATTAGGTCCAGAAAAATTTTATGAACTGAAGTAGATGTACTTAAACTAATCCATGTTTTTTTTTTTAATGATTTTAATATGTAACACTATCGTTCATTTCGGATACATGTTCTTAAAATCTATAATATTATGATGTATAATTTTGTTACATTGTGCTTTTATGGTTTTTATCGGATGAGTTAAAAGCCGAATAAAGTTTTATTTGATTTGATGATTTGAGTCATCTGCAAATAGTAAAATAGGTATCTTCTTATTATTCAAAACTGGGGAGTCGTTCCTGCAATGTTCTAAAGCATCCCCAACATCATTAATATACAAGGAAAATAAAGTAGGCGCTAAAACACAGCCCTGGCGGACTCCTCTCTCTACGGGAATGCGATCTGTTAGTTCGCCGTTGGGGCCCCAGTGAACTTGTGCGTTGTTATTCTCATGCAATTTATTTTTATATGTACTAGGTTAACTGGGACCCCCATACTTGTCAGGGCTTGCCAGAGGGCAGAACATGGTATGAGATCGAATGCAGCTCTGAGGTCAATAAAAGCTACATATAATTTTTGTTTCTGAAGTAAAACATATTGCCAATATAAAACCATAATTCTAAAAATCTGACCTGTTGTGCTGATTCTTAATCTAAATCCTGCCTGGAGGGGGATAAAATTTCATTAGAATTAACCCAATAAAGAAGTCTCACAAAAATTTGCTTTGAGACATTTTTTGGGGCATTATCAATGAGGCTGATGGGTCTATAATTTGATGGCTCCCCTGCATCACCTTTAATCCGACTGTAACATTTTCTTTTTTAATGTACATATTTTCATATATTTTTCAATAGTATTTCATCTTATGTTTTCAAGTATATATTAAATAATTGTATACATTTTATACTATTATTTAATTTATACTTTATACATTTTAAACATTTTATAATAACATTTTGACATGTTTTACATGTTTAGTTTAAAAAAAAACATTTTTGTATTCATATATTCAACACTTTTTACAATATTTCCCATTCATTTCTGTGGAGAGATAGTCTTTTTTTCGTTTAATTTAGCTGCCATTTTTTTTTTTACCAATACCTTCCATTTTGTAATCTGTTTGTAGCATACCAGGTCGAGGTAAGGTGCTGCTATTCATCAGAACAGGTAAGTCCTTTTTTTAATGATTTCTTTTAAGGGTTTTGGGGTAGGGGGATTTAGGGAGGAGGTCTAGAATGTAGTGATAGTGTTGTTTGTGGGTTTGCTTTATATTTAGATGTGTTACTGTTATTGTTTTTCAGTAATTTGTATCAGCTGTTATGCATATGTGTTTTTGGGAGTGTAATGTGTTTTTGCAGGTCAGTTGTTTATTTTACTTTACAGGTTTTTATCTACAATCATGTGCTATGGCAATTAAGAGCTCACATCTTTATTTTTCAAGGAAATCATTTTTGGTTTATAGGGAACCAATGCTTTTAATTTGATTTCCCTTTTCCCGGTTTTCCTGGAGCGTTTATGTTTTTAATACACTTTTAAGGTTTTTTTATGGCTCCTACATGCTATGAATTGCTTTTATAGAATCTTATTGGATTCATTAATTTTTAATTTTTATTGGGAGGGGCTTTTTGAGCAATATTTTTCCTATTTTTGGTGGATTACTATTTTTTAATAGTTGGATACAGAAAGATCTGCATCTACAGAAGAGTAAGCATTATTTATTTTATTTCCGATTGAATGGGAAATGTAATTTTAAAATGTATATTATGTGATTGTTATGTGGAATTATTTGGTTTATGTGTTGTAATTATTTTATGTGATGAATTGAATTTGTTTTTTAATTTTTAGTTGGCGATTGCTATGTTTTATGTCAAATAGTTGATAGTTGGTATTTTGATTGGTTTTTAATTGAAGTAATAAAATAGTATATTTATTGTCTAAAATAAAAATATTGGGTTTGTTTGTTTACAATTGTTCATAGTTTTGAGGATTCTGGGGATTTTGGTAGGTTAGTATTTATTTTATAATATGCCTTTATCAATCATTTCTAAGTAATCTACTCATTTGTTATTTATGAAGAGTTTGACTTTAAATTGTAGCATATCATATATACTTTTGGTTTGTTTGCTACGTTTTGGGGCAATTTGGGTAACCGATTGTTCCATTCTTAGTTGTTGGTAGCTTTGCTTTTTTTGTAATACTTCGATAAATTTGCAAAGTGTAGGTTGGGTTCTGCCGAATGTGGATTGGAAGACATTGCGCCATCCTTCCAATGAGTTGTTTGTTTTGGCTTCCTGTGCCAAGGTGCTGTCATAGATATTCCACTATGGTATTTGGAATAAGGGTTGGCATCTGTGTCCTGAGCGATGCAGTCTGCCAACCCAAGTGTCTTCAAAATAGTCGATTAGGGGGCTAAGGTTGTTTTCATTTTGTTGGTAGAAAGGACTTTCTACTAGTAGATCGTAGTGGTTGGCGACCTCTGGGACAGGGACATAGGCTAGTACTATCATTTTTTTTTTTATTTCAACGGCAAATTGGCTGTTTGTAGAATATTCTAGAATTAGTGCAGAGTTTTGGAAGTGTCTTCATATACTTTGATTGAAACAATTGTAACTGCCTTATATGAGCGTGTGGGGGTACATTTTTATATTGGCTTGAATCATGGTTTGCTCAAAGTCTATGATTTTTTTGGGGGGTAGTAATTATTTGTTTTATGTTTGATATGGTTTAAGGAGCTCGTAGTAAGTGTTGCTTTGTTTTTTTGGTAGTAGAGCATATGTAAAAAGGATATTTGTGTTTTGATATTCACCATGTATGGTGTTTATCTGAGTGAATAGTTTGGGACACATTTTGAAGGTCCCATCCATCATCCATTTGTCATGTTGTCTCAGTTTCAGTAGGTTTCCTGCTTTAAAGAATATTACTATTCGTTTTTCGTTATTTAGGTTGTCATGTTAAAAGAAAGGTTCTTCATTATTTGTTATTGTTAAGTATTTAATCAATCAATCAATCAATCAAATGCTTTATTTCGATTGCTGGAATCATAAAAGCAACAAACAAGGAACACAGACCGACATTCAAAGTACATTATATCACATTAATATAAATACATGGTTTGACAAGGTTAAAAGATAGCTAAAAAGATACTATAAAACTTTTAAAACCTAAAAATTGATCAGAAATTTGAACATATTTTAAAACATCTGTATATAAGGCCTTGCAAAAGGGTATAAAAATGAGCTTAGATGCACAACCAAACATAATATGCAGAGCTTGCGAATTAAAACAATTATACTAGGATATCTGGGGAGGTGTACGGGAAACAACCAGAAGTTGAGAAGTATATAAGCGAACATAGATATTTATCCCTCCACAAGCATGCTAGTGCCCTTTAGTGCTTTGTTTCTGGTGATCCAGGCACGGCTCAAAAACTTCGCCACCCCACACGAAAAAAGCACACCTGGGTCAGTTTTTAGGATGCGCAAAGCAGTCCTATAATCACGTGTACCCATAATTTTACAAACCGGTTTTATCCAGCTGGACCTAGCAACAGAATAAGCCGGACAGTTAAACAAAACGTGGGGCAAGCTTTCCAACGGCGCTCTACAGCAAGGACATGCCTTACTTTGATACTTGTGAGAGTGCCACTTTGAGGTGGTTGCATTGATAGGAAGTGTGCCCAGCCTGAATTGCATGAATAACTGTCTGTCACGTGGTATCTGAATGTTGTCCAGGTAGGGCTCTAAGCCTCTACACTGTTTGTGGCGAAAGAACTCTTCTGTTAAGCTCCCCATTTCTGGATTGCTCAGTTCTTTGGTGTCAAGCCAGTTCCAATAGGTATGCTTAAGCTCTGCCTTATTAGGTGGTATCTGAGTTTCCCATGCATGTATTTAGGTATGTGTATGTCTTGGTATTTTCTTGGGGCAGGTGGGGTATTACTTGTGGTCTTTTAGTTCATGCAATTAAAAGTTTCAAAGTGGGGATAGGTGGTAGTTGACCTGTTATGTGTTCAGGAACGTAAGGTAGTATATCTTTAAGGTTTTTGCTTGTGGGTTTCTGGGAGCTGGTGCTTGCCTTTCTTATATCTTGCAATATATCTCTTACTTCTATTTGTTACCTTTGGGGAGTGGATGTCCTCTTTTCATGAATTACAACTTCATTTTTTGTAGTTGCACTCCCATTGCATGCATTAGAAAAATATTTATTACATTTCCAGTCTATAGTTTCCGGTGATGCAGTTTCTTGACTGTAGGTGTAGCCCATGTGGTTTTGTAACTCCTTTCCTTTCTGTGGAGTGATATACTTTGCAGCTGCTGTCTTGTATCTGAAAGTAGTGTAATAGTATACAAAATATATGGAATATTTTAACAATTGTATATTTAATATTTACATTTAAAATTAGGCAATCACTACTATTTTGTATATTTACATGTATGTTATGTATAGATGTTTTTCATGATTTTGCAGCTTTTCCATTGGGGTGTTCTTATGGGAAGCTGGAGCTTTGTTTGTTGTTGGATGAAAAAAATATGTAAGTTTTACTTTAACCCCTTGACCGCGATCGGAATTCCGCTCGTGTGCTGGACATTCCGATCGCGGGTGTGGTCGTGACAAGCTCAGCTCGTCATGCGCACAGCGCTACCGCGCAGCATGACGAGTTGAGCTCGTCACGCGCATCGAAGGGGTTAAATGTTAATTTGTTGTTAGTTTCCAGACATTGAGGTCATTAGGTTTATTTTGGCTTGCTATTTGTATGTGTTTACACATTTGTATTAATTTATCCATACTTACTTTCTTATATCTTTTTGATGCTGTTGTTGTTTTCAGGCAGTTTATCGCTGTTTCAAGGATTCAGTTTTTCTTTTAGGGAGTTTTGCAGAGTGATGTAAAAAGGGGGCGTGGCCTCGAACCACTCTCAGCAATCCAGCTGTGTGGGGCTTACTGGAGGTAACAGGAGGGCTAGTTGGCCCCCAGGGACCCTCAGGAGGTAAGGGGACTTCCTCCCCCAACCAAGAGCACGCCAGGAGGCATGTTTGCAGAGTGGTGGACAAAGGGGGTGTGACCTGTGTCCACCTCTCAGCAATCCCACTGTGTGGGGCTTACTGGAGGTAACAGGTAGGCTAGTTGGCCCCTAACCACCCCCAGCAGCAAAGGGGACTTCACTCCCCATCCAAGAGTGCGCCGGGGAGCGCATTTGCAGACTGGTGGGCAAAGGGGGCGTGGCTTGCAATGAGAACTTACCAATGCTGCTGTGTGGGATTTACTGGAGGTAATAGGAGGGGTAGTTGGCCCCCAAGGTTGTCCTTGGGGGCCAACTACTCCTCCTGTTACCTCCAGTAAGTCCCACACAGTGGGATTGTTAAGAGGTCTTCGGAGGCCATGCCTCCCTTTCTCCACCACTCTGCAAACGCACCTCCTGGCACACTACGGGTTGGGGGATGAAGTCCACTTTTCTCCTGAGGGACTTTGGGGGCCAAGAAGCCCTCCTGGTACCTCCTGTAAGTCCTACGCAGCAGAATTCCAGAGCAGTGGTCGAAGGCCCAGCCCCCTTTCTCCACCTCTCTGCAAATGCGACTACTAGTTAAAGAAGCATTTGCAATGTAATAGGTTTCGCATTTGCGAGGGTTAGAGCTATTGGCTTTGTAAATGTAAAAGTGTTTTATTAATGTTTCTTGGAGTGGAGTGGATGTAGGTTGTGTGTAGTGGAATTATGTGTTATGTTGTGCAGTGAAATTATGTGGATAGGAAGTATGTGGTATTCAGTGTATAGGAATTATGTAGAGTGGGATTATGTGTTATGGAGGGTAATTGTGTGGTATGATAGTCTGTGTTGTGGAGTGGTAACCTCAGGTTTAGTCTTCCTCGTTTCCATAGAAGCTAAACTATAAACTCAATGAGACAAACAAAAGAAGGAACCACTGAGGAGCCCTTCTGGACCTAGTCAGAGGTATGAGCAGGGCCACTGGAATTATGCGACTGTTTGGCTGCACTGACTTTTGCACAATTATACATGTTCTGCATTTGCCACATAATCCATCATCTGCTGCATAATCTGCAGATTTGAACAAAAAAAACCTTGTTTCTAGCTCAAACGGCTCAAACGTTACCAAAAATGCAGCGACAAGTGTTACAGCGTGGTGGAAGGCCCTTTGCAAACCTAGAATGGTCACCTGTTACTTATTGCTAAATGTGGGTATTAAATTGGTACTAATGGTGTGCAAACCACTCTTGCTTCTTTCTGCGCCTCTCTTGCCTCTTTCTGCATTTCTGTTGCTTCTTTCTGCTCCTTTCTTTCTTTTTCTGCACTTCTTTTGCCTCGTTCTGCTCATCTCTTCCACTTTCTGCACCTCTCTTGCCTCTTTCTGCACCTCTGTTGCCTCTTTCTGCACCTCACTTGCTTCTTTCTGTACCCCTCTTGCCTCTTTCCGCACCCTTCTTCCCTCTTTCTGCACCTCTTTTGCCTCTTTCTGTACCCCTGTTCCCTCTTTCTGCACCTCTCCTGCCTGTTTCTGCACCTCTCTTGCCTCTTTCTGCACTTCTCTTGCCTCTTTCTGCACCTCTGTTGCTTCTTTCTGCACTTCTGTTGCCTCTTTCTGCACCCCTCTTGCCTCTTTCCGCACCCTTCGTCCCTCTTTCTGCACCTCTTTTGCCTCTTTCTGTACCCCTGTTCCCTCTTTCTGCACCTCTCCTGCCTGTTTCTGCACCTCTCTTGCCTCTTTCTGCACTTCTCTTGCCTCTTTCTGCACCTCTGTTGCTTCTTTCTGCACTTCTCTTGCTTCTTTCTTCACCTCTGTTGTTTCTTTCTGCACCCCTCTTGCCTCTTTCTGCACCCTTCTTCCCTCTTTCTGCACCCCTCTTGCCTCTTTGTGCACCTCTGTTCCTTCTTTCTGCACTTCTCTTGCCTCTTTCTGCACCCTTCTTGCCTCTTTCTACACTTCTGTTAGTTCTTTTGCACTGCTCTTGCTTCTTTCTGCACCTCTCTTGCTAATTTCTGCACCCCTCTTGCCTCTTTCTGCACCCCTCTTCCCACTTTCTGCACCGCTCGTGCCTCTGTCTGCACCCCTGTTCTCTCTTTCTGCACCTCTTTTGCCTGTTTCTGCAACTTTCTTGCCTCTTTCTGCAGTTCTCTTCCCTCCTTCTCCACCTCTGTTGCTTCTTTCTGCACTTCTTTTGAATCTTTCTGTACCTCTCTTGCTTCTTTCTGCACCCCTGTTGGCTCTTTCTGCACTTGTCTTCCCTCTTTCTGCACCTCTCTTGCTCCTTTCTGCACTTTTCTTGCTTCTTTCTGCACCTCTCTTACTTCTGTCTGTACCCTTCTTCCCTTTTTGCATCCATCTTGCCTCTTTCTGCAGTTCTCTTGCCATTTTCTGCACCTCTCTTGCTTTTTTCTACCCTCACTTGCCTCTTTCTGCACTTCTCTTGCTTCTTTCTACACCTCTGTTGCTTCTTTCAGCAATTCTCTTGCCTCTTTCTGTACTTCTCTTGCTTGTTTCTGCACCTCTCTTGCATCTTTCTGCACCTCTGTTGCCTCTTTCTGCACCTCACTTGCTTCTTTCTGCACCCCTCTTGCCTCTTTCTGCACCCTCTTCCCTCTTTCTCCACCTCTCTTGCCTCTTTCTGCACCTCTGTTCCCTCTTTCTGCACCTTTCCTGCCTGTTTCTGCACCTCTCTTACCTCTTTCTGTACCTCTGTTGCTTCTTGCTGCACTTCTCTTGCCTCTGTCTGCACCCTTTGCACCTCTTTCAGCACCTCTGTTGCCTCTTTCTGCACTTCTCTTCCTTCTTTCTGTACCACGCCTGCCTCTTTCTGTACCCCTCTTGCCTCTTTGTGCACCTCTCCTACCTCTTTCTGCACCCCTCTTGCCTCTTTCTGCACCTCTGTTGGTTCTTTCTGCAGTGCTCTTGCCTCTTTCTGCACCTCTCTTGCACATTTCTGTATCCCTCTTACCTCTTTCTGCACCCCTGTTCCCTCTTTCTGCACCTTTCTTGCCTGTTTCTGCACCTCTCTTGCCTCTTTTGGTACCTCTGTTGCTTCTTTCTGCACTTCTCTTGCCTCTTTCTGCACCCCTCTTGCCTCTTTCAGCACCTCTGTTGCTTCTTTCTGCACTTCTGTTGCTTCTTTCTGCACTTCTCTTGCTTCTTTCTGAAACCCTCTTGCCTCTTTCTGTGCCTCTTTGTGCACCTCTCCTGCCTCTTTCTGCACCTCTCTTGCCTTTTTCTGCAGTTCTCTTGCCTCTTTCTGCACCTCTTTTGCTTCTTTCTGCACTTTTCTTGCCTCTTTCTGTACCCCTCTTGTCTCTTTCTGCACCTCTGTTGGTTCTTTCTGCACTGTTCTTGGTTCTTTCTGCACCTCTGTTGCAAATTTCTGCATCCTTCTTGCCTCTTTCTGTACCCCTCTTGCCTCTTTGTGCACCTCTGTTCCTTCTTTCTGCACTTCTCTTGCCTCTTTCTGCACCCTTCTTGCCTCTTTCTACACTTCTGTTAGTTCTTTTGCACTGCTCTTGCTTCTTTCTGCACCTCTCTTGCTAATTTCTGCACCCCTCTTGCCTCTTTCTGCACCCCTCTTCCCACTTTCTGCACCGCTCGTGCCTCTGTCTGCACCCCTGTTCTCTCTTTCTGCACCTCTTTTGCCTGTTTCTGCAACTTTCTTGCCTCTTTCTGCAGTTCTCTTCCCTCCTTCTCCACCTCTGTTGCTTCTTTCTGCACTTCTTTTGAATCTTTCTGTACCTCTCTTGCTTCATTCTGCACCCCTGTTGGCTCTTTCTGCACTTGTCTTCCCTCTTTCTGCACCTCTCTTGCTCCTTTCTGCACTTTTCTTGCTTCTTTCTGCACCTCTCTTACTTCTGTCTGCACCCTTCTTCCCTTTTTTGCATCCATCTTGCCTCTTTCTGCAGTTCTCTTGCCATTTTCTGCACCTCTTGCTTTTTTCTACCCTCACTTGCCTCTTTCTGCACTTCTCTTGCTTCTTTCTACACCTCTGTTGCTTCTTTCAGCAATTCTCTTGCCTCTTTCTGTACTTCTCTTGCTTGTTTCTGCACCTCTCTTGCATCTTTCTGCACCTCTGTTGCCTCTTTCTGCACCTCACTTGCTTCTTTCTGCACCCCTCTTGCCTCTTTCTGCACCCCTCTTCCCTCTTTCTCCACCTCTCTTGCCTCTTTCTGCACCTCTGTTCCCTCTTTCTGCACCTTTCCTGCCTGTTTCTGCACCTCTCTTACCTCTTTCTGTACCTCTGTTGCTTCTTGCTGCACTTCTCTTGCCTCTGTCTGCACCCTTTGCACCTCTTTCAGCACCTCTGTTGCCTCTTTCTGCACTTCTCTTCCTTCTTTCTGTACCACGCCTGCCTCTTTCTGTACCCCTCTTGCCTCTTTGTGCACCTCTCCTACCTCTTTCTGCACCCCTCTTGCCTCTTTTTGCACCTCTGTTGGTTCTTTCTGCAGTGCTCTTGCCTCTTTCTGCACCTCTCTTGCACATTTCTGTATCCCTCTTACCTCTTTCTGCACCCCTGTTCCCTCTTTCTGCACCTTTCTTGCCTGTTTCTGCACCTCTCTTGCCTCTTTTGGTACCTCTGTTGCTTCTTTCTGCACTTCTCTTGCCTCTTTCTGCACCCCTCTTGCCTCTTTCAGCACCTCTGTTGCTTCTTTCTGCACTTCTGTTGCTTCTTTCTGCACTTCTCTTGCTTCTTTCTGAAACCCCTCTTGCCTCTTTCTGTGCCTCTTTGTGCACCTCTCCTGCCTCTTTCTGCACCTCTCTTGCCTTTTTCTGCAGTTCTCTTGCCTCTTTCTGCACCTCTTTTGCTTCTTTCTGCACTTTTCTTGCCTCTTTCTGTACCCCTCTTGTCTCTTTCTGCACCTCTGTTGGTTCTTTCTGCACTGTTCTTGGTTCTTTCTGCACCTCTGTTGCAAATTTCTGCATCCTTCTTGCCTCTTTCTGTACCCCTCTTCCCTCTTTCTGCACCTCTCTTGGCTCTGTCTGCACACCTGTTGCCTCTTTCTGCACCCCTTTTGCCTGTTTCTACAACTCTCTTGCCTCTTTCTGCAGTTCTCTTGCCTCCTTCTACACCCCACTTGCCTCTTTCTGCAATTCTCTTGCTTCTTTCTGCACCCTTTTTCCCTTTTTCTGCACATCTCTTGCCTCTTTCTGCACCTCTCTTGCCTCTTTCTGCACATCTCTTTGTTCTTTCCTCACAGCTCTTGCCTCTTTCTGCACCCCTCGTGCTTCTTTCTGCACCTCCCTTGCCTCTTTCTGTAACACTCTTCCCTCTTTCTGTAATTTTCTTGCCTCTGTCTGCACCCCTGTTCCCTCTTTCTGCACCTCTTTTGTCTCTTTCTGCAACTCTCTTGCCTCTTTGTGCAGTTCTCTTGCCTCCTTCTGCACCTCTGTTGCCTCTTTCTGCACCTCTCCTACCTCTTTCTGCACCCCTCTTGCCTCTTTATGCAGCTCTGTTGGTTCTTTCTGCACTGCTCTTGCTTCTTTCTGCACCTCTTTGCAAATTTCTGCATTCCTCTTGCCTCTATCTGCACCCCTCTTCCCTATTTCTCCACTTCTCGTGCTTCTTTCTGCACTTCTCTTGCTTCTTTCTGCACTGCTCTTGCTTCTTTCTGCACCTCTCTTGCTAATTTTTGTATCCCTCTTACCTCTTTTTGCACCCCTGTTCCCTCTTTCTGCACCTTTCTTGCCTGTTTCTGCACTTCTTTTACCTCTTTCGGCACCTCTGTTGCTTCTTTCTGCTCTTCTCTTGCCTCTTTCTGCACCCCTCTTGCCTCTTTCAGCACCTCTGTTGCTTCTTTCTGCACTTCTCTTGCTTCTTTCTGCATCCCTCTTGCCTCTTTCTGTACCCCCTTTGCCTCTTTGTGCACCTCTCCTGCCTCTTTCTGCACCTCTCTTGCCTTTCTCTGCAGTTCTCTTGCCTCTTTCTGCACCTCTTTTGCTTCTTCCTGCACTTTTCTTGCCTCTTTCTGTACCCCTCTTGCCTCTTTCTGCACCTCTGTTGGTTCTTTCTGCACTGCTCTTGCTTCTTTCTGCACCTCTGTTGCAAATTTCTGCATCCCTCTTATCTCTTTCTGTACCCCTCTTCCCTCTTTCTGCACCTCTCTTGCCTCTGTCTGCACACCTGTTCCCTCTTTCTGCACCCCTTTGTCTGTTTCTGCAACTCTCTTGCCTCTTTCTGCAGTTCTCTTGCCTCCTTCTGCACCTCACGTGCCTCTTTCTGTACTTCTCTTGCTTCTTTCTGCACCCTTCTTCCCTTTTTCTGCACATCTCTTGCCTCTTTCTGCACCTCTCTTGCCTCTTTCTGCACATCTCTTGATTCTTTCTGCACTGCTCTTGCCTCTTTCTGCACCCCTCTTGCCTCTTTCTGCACATCTCTTGGTTCTTTCTGCACTGCTCTTGCCTCTTTCTGCACCCCTCTTGCCTCTTTCTGCACCTCTTTTGCTTCTTTCTGCACTTCTCTCTCCTCTTTCTGCACCCCTCTTGCCTCTTTCTGCACCTCTATTGCTTCTTTCTGCACTGCTCTTGCTTCTTTCTGCACCTCTCTTGCCTCTTTCTGCACCCCTCCTCCCTCTTTCTGCAATTCTCTTGCCTCTGTCTGCACCCCTGTTCTCTCTTTCTGCACCTCTTTTGTCTGTTTCTGCAACTCTCATGCCTCTTTGTGCAGTTCTCTTGCCTCCTTCTGCACCTCTGTTGCCTCTTTCTGCACCCCTCTTGGCTCTTTCTGCACCCCTGTTGCTTCATTCTGCACTTCTCTGGTTTCTTTCTGTACCCCTCTTGCCTCTTTCTGTACCCTTCTTCCCTCTTTGTGCATCTCTCTTGCCTCTTTCTGCACTTCTCTTTCCTCTTTCTGCACTTCTCTTTCCTCTTTCCGCACCCCTCTTGCCTCTTTCTGCACCTCCGTTGGTTCTTTGTGCACTTCTCTTGCTTTTTTCTGCATCTCTCTTGCTTTTTTCTGCACCCCTCTTGCCTCTTTCTGCACATCTGTTGCTTCTTTCTGCACTTCTCCTGCTTCTACCTTTTTGTACACAGATTTACAGAGTATGCTATTTGAAACACAGGTATTCAAGTATTTGTATGTTTATTTTCATGTAACGTGTCACTAGGTAGAAGCAGAAACACAGTCATGCATACCTTCACAAACTTGGTCAGACTTACAACAGTCATTTGCTTAGAATTGCTGTTTTATATTTGGTAGGCCTAACATTCTGAGCAGTCGATGAATATTGAACCTTCAAGAGAAAAGTGAGGTTTAAGACATCTTGGGAGACAGATTAGTGATTAGGCTACTTTGTATGAGTCTGTTGTAAGGTACAGTCAAAGTAGGCCTCTTTCTGCACCTCTGTTGGTTCTTTCTGCACATCTCTTGCTTCTTTCTGCACCTTTCTACCTCTTTCTGGACTTCTGGTGCCTCTTTCTGCATTTCTGTTGCTTCTTTATGCACCTTTCTTCCTCTTTCTGTACCTCTCTTGCCTCTTTCTGCACTTCTCTTGCTTCTTTCTGCGCCTTTCTTCCTCTTTTCTGCACATGTCCTACCTATGTAGGCATAGTTAGAAATTAGCATTTAAAAAACCTTAGAAATTCACTGAAAAAACCAGAGGTTTCAAGGAAGTTATAGTTAGGATTTGCATTTAAAAAACCTCAGAAATTCACTAAAAAACCACAGGTTTCAGAGACGTTATAGTTAGAAATTTTCATTTTAAAAACCTTTGAAATTCACTGAAAAAAACATAGGTTTCAGGCACATTATAGTTAGAAATTAGCATTTAAAAAACCTTTGAAATTCACTGGAAAAACCAGAGGTTTCAGGGACGTTATAGTTAGAAATTTTCATTTAAAAAACCTTCAAAATTCACTGAAAAAACATAGGTTTCAGGAACATTATAGTTAGAAATTAGCATTTAAAAAACCTTAGAAATTCACTGAAAAAACCACAGGTTTCAGGGACATTATAGTTAGTTGGGCATTTCACTCGTACAAAACCAGAGAAATTCGGCCGTTATAGTTAGTTGAACTAACTAACTTGCGCCCCCGCAGTGCACTGCTCATGACGTCACATATTACATCACTCATGACATGGTCAGTGACATCCCTGATGACATCACTGATGACATCTCAAATGACATCACTGATGACATCATCCACTTGATCATCTGATGCACCTCCTCACACCCTAATATAACCTTTGATACACCGACTCTAAAATACAGACTACTATTCTCAAAACCATAGACACACCAATACCAGTTAGTACATACCCACTCACTGATTCATAGGTCTACACACATCTACTCACTCACCCATACAGTCACTCATACACACAGTCACTCATCAATACAGCCTCTGATATATGCACTCATACACTCATACAGACTCTCACACACCGCCACTCGCCCTTAGAGTTACTCACACACCTAGTCAGTCATGCAAAGAATCAATCACACTCCCATTTACTCACCTATACAGTTATACACACACCACCTCACTTATTCGTACAGAAACTAACACATACTTACTCTATTATAAAATCACTGACACAAGCACACACTCATCCATACAGCCACTCTCACAATCACTCACTCTCACAAATAGTCAGTTATATACTCCAACACTTACATATACTGCCTTTCACATATGTAGTTACTCACACATATACAACTGAGACATCCATTCACTCACCAACACAGCCATATGCACACTCACTCACCCATACAGCCCCTCGCAGATGCACTCATGAACCCATACACCCACGGAATTACCCACTCACATCCATGCAGGAAGTTACACCCCCCCACTCACCCACACAGACACTCAGGCACCCATGCAGGTACTCAGACAACCAATCATTAACCCATATAGACACTCATGTATCTACTACCAACTCATGCAGCGACTTACACAGCAACTGACAGACTGATACAGACATTCACACAGATTAGTCATTCACCCATGCATTCACTAAGACACGTTTAATCACTCACTTATACAGTCAGTGACGCACCCAATAAATCATCCATTCAGACACTCATACACCCACTCATTCTTCAATACACCTTGGCGTATATATATATATATATATATATATATATATAAAACATACTTAAACTTTTCAGAAACACACAGTCACTGGATGATGTCATCAGTGATGTCATTTGAGATGTCATCAGTGATGTCACTGACCATGTCATGAGTGATGTAATATGTGACGTCATCAGCAGTGTATTGCGGGGGCGTGAGTTATAGTTAGCTCAACTAACTATAACGGCCGAATTTCTCTGGTTTTGTACAAGTGAAATGCCCAACTAACTATAACGTCCCTGAAACCTGTGGTTTTTTCAGTGAATATATATATATATATATATATCACAAAGGTTTTATCCACTGCATGAAGACGCACTCCACAACAATGTCATTCCACTGAATTCTTTATTGAGGCAAACCGGCACTGGCATCCAGATGGTGAGTTGCCTAACGCGTTTCGTAGCTGCCTCGCTCCTTGATCACAGGCTGTTGGTGCACCTGCGCAGAAACAAAAGACACTCGTGTTACTTCAAATTTATTGCCCTCTGGCGGGCCTTTCTAGTAAGTTACATTGTTGGTGCAGGCTGGGACCTGTAGTGTCCTTTGTACAATTCTCGCCCTTCAGTGGGTTCTGCGCCGTGACACACTCTTTGTAAATTCAAAATACACTCCAGTGGGTTTCTGGGTAACCAGAGCCAGTTTATTTTATTAAGACCAGTTGTCCCGCATGACAGGTTTCGACACTTCTGAACCTGTGCGGCCCCTTTAAAAGTCACGGTGGTGCAGTCCTCCTGACCTGCACAAGCCGGAAAACATCTCACAAAGGTTTTATCCACTGCATGAAGACGCACTCCACAACAAGGTCATTCCACTGAATTCTTTATTGAGGCAAACCGGCACTGGCATCCAGATGGTGAGTTGCCTAACGCGTTTCGGAGCTGCCTCGCTCCTTGATCACAGGCTGTTGGTGCACCTGCGCAGAAACAAAAGACACTTGTGTTACTTCAAATTTATTGCCCACTGGTGGGCCTTTCTAGTAAGTTACATTGTTGGTGCAGGCTGGGACCTGTAGTGTCCTTTGTACAATTCTCGCCCTTCAGTGGATTCTGCGCCGTGACACACTCTTTGTAAATTCAAAATACCCTCCAGTGGGTTTCTGGGTAACCAGAGCCTGTTTATTTTATTAAGACCAGTTGTCCCACATGACAGATTTCGACACTTCTGAACCTGTGCTGCCCCTTTAAAATTCACAGTGGTGCAGTCCTCCCGACCTGGACAAGCCAGAAATCATCTCACAAAGGTTTTATCCACTGCATGAAGACGCACTCCACAACAAGGTCATTCCACTGAATTCTTTATTGAGGCAAACCGGCACTGGCATCCAGATGGTGAGTTGCCTAACGCATTTCAGAGCTGCCTCGCTCCTTGATCAGAGGCTGTTGGTGCACCTGCACAGAAACTAAAGACACTTGTGTTACTTTAAATTTATTGCCCTCTGGTGGGCCTTTCTAGTAAGTTACATTGTTGGTGCAGGCTGGGACCTGTAGTGTCCTTTGTACAATTCTCACCCTTCAGTGGGTTCTGCGCCGTGACACACTCTTTGTAAATTCAAAATACCCTCCAGTGGGTTTCTGGGTAACCAGAGCCAGTTTATTTTATTAAGACCAGTTGTCCCGCATGACAGGTTTCGACACTTCTGATCCTGTGTGGCCCCTTTAAAATTCACGGTGGTGCAGTCCTCCCGACCTGGACAAGCCGGAAAACATCTCACAAAGGTTTTATCCACTGCATGAAGATGCACTCCACAACAAGGTCATTCCACTGAATTCTTTATTGAGGCAAACCGGCACTGGCATCCAGATGGTGAGTTGCCTAACGCGTTTCGGAGCTGCCTCGCTCCTTGATCACAGGCTGTTGGTGCACCTGCGCAGAAACAAAAGACACTCGTGTTACTTCAAATTTATTGCCCTCTGGTGGGCCTTTCTAGTAAGTTACATTGTTGGTGCAGGCTGGGACCTGTAGTGTCCTTTGTACAATTCTCGCCCTTTAGTGGGTTCTGCGCCGTGACACACTCTTTGTAAATTCAAAATACCCTCCAGTGGGTTTCTGGGTAACCAGAGCCAGATTTATTAAGACCAGTTGTCCCGCATGACAGGTTTCGGCACTTCTGAACCGTAATACGAGTGTCCTTTGTTTCCAGGGCATAATTAGGCACCCGTAAATAATGCGAACCTCAAGATGAGATTGAAGGTTCATGCGCTATATAAAGCGGGTAATTATTGGTTTAATTTGCCTGGTAGATATACTGCAATTTCTGTTTGAATTATTCTGTTTAAATCATCATGAGCATGTCCATGGAGTTACAATAGACTAGCAATGTATGAATTTAGACTTGCTCTAAGATGGCGCTCGATATAATGCTTGATACAATGGGAAATGAATTGTCCGTTGTCTATCACTATGAATTCTACATGTGATAAATGTTGCCTTGGTTACGGCGCTTGTCGACATTGACGAAGGCTGACGCCGAAACGCGTTTGTTGATACAAATTTATCGCAATAAATCCGAAGGAGGCTTTAACCTAACGAGAGTGCTGGTCATAATTTACGCAAGTAAGGAGCTGCATATATATATATATATATATATATATATATATATATATATATATATATATATATATATATATATATATTCCAAATGAAATTGCTATCCACTTCAGGATTATGCAAAACAAGCCACACCACCATCCTTCGTAACCACCTTTATTCAGGCAATAGCAGGTAATATGCATAACGCATTTCAACTCTATCGAGTCTTTTTCAAATGCATCACAGTGGCAGCCTCTGAGTTCCTTTAAAACATTGGAGACTCAAGCCAGCAAACTTGCGGCCACCTGTTTCGGAATCCTGAGGATGCTCCGAAAAATCTTGGACCTCATCCCAGAGAAAGCACAGAGAACCATGGTTCAGGCATTGGTGGTGTCCCGCCTGGACTATGGGAACATTCTCTTTCTGGGGTCACCTAAATATGTTCTTAACAGACTGCAGGTGGTGCAAAACGCGGCAGTCAGACTTTTACGAAAAATTCCTCGGCATGAATCCACTAAGTCAGCTCTGAAATCATTACACTGGCTGCCCGTGCATGCAAGGATCAAGTTTAAAGCGCTATGTATAGCACATAGAGCCCTTAAGGAAAAGGCCCAACACTACTGAAAACTTTGATCACTCCATACATACCAGACAGAATTCTGAGATCCTCCTCGGAACATCTTGCCACAACAACCAGAATAAGGAGAGCCAGATGGGGGGGAAGATCCTTCTCACATCTGGCACCGAAATTATGGAACTCAATGCCATTAGAGCTAAGAATGACCACGGAGGAACAAACTTTCAGAAAGAAACTAAAGACCTGGCTATTCCCAAGCTGAGAGGCATCCGCACTTACTCCTGGTCCGCAGCGCTGGGAGGCCCATGGGCAGCTATGCGCTCTACAAAATCCATAAACATAAACATAAACATAAACAGCAGATGAAAAGCAGTGATGAGGGTCACGTGACATTCACTTGGTTTTTGAATTTTTAAAGAAACATTGTCCTTGGTAGCGGTCACTTTATGACAAATGTCTCTTAATGTGTTTGGATACAGTTCATATATATATATGTGTATATATATTCACTGCAAATACCAAAGGTTACAGGGACGTTATAGTTAGGCTGACATTTCACTCGTACAAAACTAGTGAAATTCAGCAGTTATAGTTAGCTGAGCTAACTATATCTCGCGCCCCTGTAATAAACTGCTTATGACCTCACATATTACATCACTCATGACATGGTCAGTGACATCATCCCCATTTGAAAAAAAGGGGACGGGGCCACGCGTCCCCCCACCCGGGCCAATTTCAGCCCTGGAGACCCCATTCCCCGGGGCCTACCCCTCTTTTAATTGAATTTTATCTAAAGAGAGGGGGCCGAGATGCCCCCCTCATGGGCCATTTTCGGCCCCGGCAACGCCATCCCCTGGGGCCTGCCTCCTTTTATCTAATTTTTTTTAAAGAAAACAGGAGGCGGGCTGCATGGCCCCCCTCCTCTGGCTGATTTTGGCACCAGGGACCCCATTCCCCGGGGCCTGGCCTCTAGGCTGGGTGCCCTGGTCTCAACCCAGGGCACCCACTGCCAATGTTGTAGACCGCGGAAGAGCCTGAAGGCCCCCACAGTCCTTGTCGACTCCTCGCCTCCAGTGGGAGCTGGCAATGCTTTGGGATCCAGGGAGCTGCTGATATGCAGCTCCCTGGGTACCAAAGCAATGTCTCTTTCCCTGCTCTTCACAGTGATCAGGGATACAGACACTGCTCTGCTTTCAGCAAGCAAAGTATTTTTGCTCTTGCTTGCTGAAAGCAGAGCGTTTGATATGCCTTTGAGGGATTGGTGCTCCCGCCAAGCCATAGCAAACTGCAATGCCCTGGGGGTGTGCACCCCCAGACATTGCTGGAGCCTGCCCTGGGGGGGTGGCCGTCACCAGGACCATCTAGGGCTCCAGGAGGGGCGCTGCGCTGCCCGCGCCATTGTTAAGCAAGCACCGAGGAGGTGGTGGTCCCCGGGGGTTCCCACCTGACCCCTTTATTATTTTATTTCTACACCGGGGAGGTGGCTGTCCGCGGGGCTGCGTGGGGGGCCAGAGTTCCCCCACGCGTTAATATTTATTTTAGCCCGGGGGAGGTGGTGGTCCCCGGGCTGCGGGGGAGGCTATAGGGCCACCCCGCATTGTTTAAAAAAATAATTAATGTATTTGCCCCGGGGAGGTGGTGGTCCCCGGGGCAGAAGGGGGCCGAGGGGACCCCTCGTATTTGCATAGAACAGTGCACCATTTTCTTTATTTTCACTTTTTTGAGGGGACTCCGAGTGAAACCGAGTCCCAAGATGGCTGCCAACACTTCCTGGTTGAAGTGTCGGCAGCCAATCAGAGCAGTGCATTTCCCTGCACGAGCTCGTCTTTTTCCGCAAAGGCTTCGCGACCAGAGATATCACTATAATTTTCAACTTAAATTTCTCAGCAACTACTGAACAGATTTACACCAAAAAAACAAAAGGCACTTTCTTGAACCAACATCTACCTTCCTGCCAAATTTGGTGTAAGTCCGTTCAGCGGTTCATGCTGTAGGTGTGGCTAAAGGTTCCTATGGGAATTAACATTATAAATGCACCCTTATTGCGTGCCTCAATGTCTCGGTCTCCACTCCACGGATCACCCCCAAACTTTCCATGACACACAGAACCTACCTTGACCCTTTTTGGGAAACATTTCATGAAGATTGGTCTAACAACGCCAAAGTTATAGCCAAGTCAAACAAAAAAAATTCCTATGGAAACACGGTCATAACTATAAATACCAACTGGTGACTGCCAGTATTTAATATATAAATATATATAAATATTAGGTTGTATTTTAAATATTTCCAGTTTATGCTTATATTAGGGTTGTATTGTTAGAATTGTTTGTTATATATTTTTGGGGGTGAAAAGTAAATGTAATATATTTTTGTTTAATTTAAATGTGTGTGTAAATGGTTTTTGTTTTATTTTAAGTAATTGTTTTATTTTTAGAGTTTTTTAAATATATTTATTAGTGACTTCTCTGTTATTTTGGTAATATTATTGTCATTGATATTGCCTGTTTTAATATTTTTGAAATATGATATTTTTTATTGAAAGGTAACATTATTTTATTATCTGATATTTTTGTTTTCGATATAGTAGAAAATGGATATTTTTAACAATGATTGTTTTTGCTAGTTAGTTAAGTATACACAGTTGTTATTTTTGTGATCAATATTTAATTTCCTATATTTTTATGTTTCAATATTGCATGTTCAAAATTACCATAAAGACTAGTGACCACTCAATTTATAAAGTCATGATGTGAATGAAGTCCAAAAATGAAGTTATAATTCTGTATAATCTAAAGCCTGTAGGAAACCTTTTGACTTCTCCACATAAGAGTGGTCACTGTCAATTTCCAGTGAAGGAAATGCCCTATTACTTACCGGTAATCTTCATTACTCCTGGTCCCGTTGTCCTCGTCCCATTCCTTAACAAAGTGGAGATGACCATCTCCACGACAGAAAAAAAGAGCAGGAGAAGGCTGGGATACCCAAACCCACCCCTCCCACTGGGAGTACATAAGCTGTACTATCCCAGCATTCAGCCTGAAATACCAAGCCACCAACCGGAAGGCCGGCCGTCCGGGAGGGAGGGGTGTAAGGAATGGGACGAGGACAACGGGACCAGCAGTAATGAAGATTACCGGTAAGTAATAGGGCATTACCTCCCGGTCCCTCCAGTCCTCGTCCCATTCCTTAACAAAGTGGAGAATACCAAAGCAAACAACCTGGCCTTCCGGACTCCCAACAACACCAGGGACACCTCACCGAAAAGCAGTACCCAACAGAAGCAAAAGGGAGCCCACAAGAAAAAAGAAAAACACAGGCAGGAGCACACAACCAGCCAAGCCCCCAACCAAGCCAACGGAGCCGAAGCCCCAAAACGAGCAGGGGACGATCAGGTAAACCCCAACACAAGGAGCCCAGTCAAGGAGCCGCCACCCAAGGGGCAGGCAACCGACACCAGGAACCACCCCACCAGCCACAGAGGAGGAGAACCCAACAAGAAAGGACCAGGAACAGACCACAAGAACAGCGACGAGGCCACCACAGAAGAAGACCCAGCGCAAGGAGCCAGGGCCGCAACAAGAGGGACACAAGAACCCCAGGCCAAGCCAGAAGGAGGCCCAGCACCCAGAGCCAAGCCCCAACGGAACGCCCAGAGGGGCCGAAACAAACGCACCCTCCACCCCCAGAACAACCAGCAGAAGGGGGCCCAGAAGAAGCGGAAGTGCCCACACGGCACAACCAAGCCAGGAAGGGCAATTGACCAGGGAGAAAACAGCCAAGGGCGAAGCCCACAGCACCAGGCACCACCAGGCAGCCGCCCAACCAGGGACAAACCAGGCCAAACCCGGCTGAACGCCAGAGAGCAGGCCTGTGCAGGGCGGCACGGCCGAATGCACAGAAACACCACCCACCGACACAAACACAGCAGGAGCAAAGACAGAGAGCGATCCCCCCAGACGAGGGAAGAAAGCGACCCTCCGCCGAATGAACCCACAACGACCGCACCAAAAAGCCGAGGGGAAGGAAGAAGAGACCGAAGAAGTCCCACCAAAAGCAAGAGACCAAGGAACGACACGACCAACCACAGGACCAACCCCAACAACCAGGGGAAGCCACCAGCAGAGCCGCAAAGACCGAAGAGGTCGGAACCCGAAAAGAACGCAGGCACTGACCCAGAGGAGCAACCAAGGAATGAATGAAATGAATGAAATGAATGAAATTTGTACTTGTAAAGCGCACCCATACCCCCAAAGGGGTGTCCAGGCGCTGTACGCATACCGCTGTGGAACCCTTCCTGGCTTTTCCCTGTGAAATGTCCACTCCTGGGCACCCCCAGGGTGAAGCCAGGCATCCCAGCGCTGTTGGGGCCGTTGTGGAGATTAAGCAAGCTATTGCCCAGAGTCGCAGAGTGGAACCCATGATTAGAATAGGCACCGAGGCGAGAATTATCAGGTCCGAGGAAATTGAGCCCAAGACCCGCCGAGGTGGGAATTGAACCCTGGTCCCGGGCCAGATCTCTGCATCAGGGTCTGCCGCTCTAACCATTGAGCCACACTTCTCCACAGGAGAACACAGGAGGACAGGCGCAAACCGAGCAACCAGGAAGAGAGGGGGCAGCAACCACAAGCAAGCCCCCCCTGCAAAGCCGACAACAGAGAGCCCAGAGGCACAGAAACCCCAGAGGCAGCCCAGGCCACGGGGCAGGACCGGCCAGCAGCCAACCCCAGTGGAGACACCGGAGAGCCGCAGAAAGGCCGCCACACCCGGAGAAGAACCCGGGGCACAGGGACAGGCCAACAGGCCAGGCCTGAGGCACACACCCCAAAAGCAGGCGACACCGGGACACAAACCCAGCACCCTGCCCAATGAAGGCCAGGGAGAGGCAACAGAACCCAGCCCACAGAAGGGCAAGGGAAGGACCGCAGCAGACCCCGCACAAGACCAGGGCACAACCAAGAGAGACAACAACAGAGGGCCGAACACGGAACCGGGGAAGACCAAACCCCAGAACCGGGAAGGAGGAAACCCCCACAGAACCAAGAGCCGACCCACCGGCCAGGACGACAAAGGAGGACACCAAGGAACCACCCAAGGCGAAACCCAAGAGCAGCCGCAGAAGGGCAAAAACAGGAGAGAAAGACAGGGAGGCCCACAGCCCAACCCCGCAGGCTCCCCTACAAACACCCAAGAATCCAGCAGGCCGAACAGACAGGCCAGCCAGACAGGAGGCCCCCAACACGGCACCCCCAGGGGCCGGAAGGAGAGGCACATGGCCAACCGACCCAACCCCAAAACCCCCAACCAAGAAGGGGCACAGGGAAATGCACAGGAGCCAGCCATAGCCAGGCCACACAGGGAGGAGAAGCAGCAGGAAGACAGGGAGGGAGCCCGGCAGCCCACACATGTCAACCCACACAATGGCCCCAGCGCAACAGCCAGGCGCAAAGGAGGGGCATAGGAAAAGGACAGAAGGCCAGCCCAGGACCCAGGACCACCAGGCACAGGACCACCAACCCCCAAGAGGCCGAAAGAGCCCCACCGAAACAAGGCACCAAGGCACCAGAGAAAGAGCGGCCAGGAAAGGACCCAGGCAGGGACCCAAAGGTGACCCCGAAGCAACCAAGGGCCCCACAGCCAAAAGCCATACACAACCAAGCAGAGAAGGCACCAGTGACCCACCCGCACAGGCAAACAAGCAGCCAAACACACGGACAGCAAGGCCAAAACCCAACAGAGGCAAAGCCTAGGCCCCAACAACACACCGGAAGACCCCAGACACCATGAAAGCCAAAGGAGAGGCACCCGGAGAACCCAAAGGCGCACAACCCACCGAGGGGTGCGGGATCGGAAAGAAAAAGGGAAGACCGAACACCGGCCGACCCAAGAACCGCAGAGCCAACAAAAGAGCAAGGACCAGAGACACCACAGGCCCAAAACCAGCCCCGCACTGGAGCGAGAAAAGCCCAAGCCCAAACGACAGGCCCCAAGTGGAAAGCCACAGCCCCAGAGCCGAGGCAAAGCCAGCCGGAAACCACAAGGCAGACAAGGAGGAGCGGGAAAGCCGCAACGCGGCCCACACACCAGGGGTGGCCGACACCAGACCCCAAAACCGGCTGCCCCACCAACACAACCACCAGCCGTGACAGGACCAGGCACGGCGAGGAGGACACCCAGAGAGGTACAAACACCGAGAGCAGCGGAGAACAAGAACCGGCAGCGCGGAAAGGCCGCAGGGCAGGGGGAACCACAAGGAGCAAACCAGCAAACAGGGCGGGGCACAGGAGCCTCGCACCCGAGAAACCAAGGAGCCACCCAGGCAGAAGCCAAGGAAGACCCACAACACCCAGCCACCACAGGCGGCAAAGGAACCGGCAGCCGAGAGGCAAAGGACCCCAAAAAGCGGACTAAGCCACAAAAAGAAACACAAGAGGGGAGAAGGAAACCACAACAGGAAAACCAAACCCCACCAGCCAGCCAAGCGCAACACAACCCAGCACTGGGCAATAGGCAAACACCAACGCCAGCCAGAAAGCCCACCAGGGGCACCACCAGCACAGCCGCGGAGCCAAAAGCCAGCCAAGGCCAAGGGCCATGCCAGGACAGAAGGAGGGCACAATCCCCCGCCCCCCCCGGGCAACAACGGAACCCAAGAAACAGGGAGGCCGGAAACCCCAAGGGCCCGACGAGGGACGCAAGAAGCGACCCAGCCACAGCAAAAGAAAAGCACCGCCAGGGACGGGTGCCCCCGCCAACCCAGGCAACAGGCAGAAATGCAAAACCCAGCAACCGGGAGGCAGGGAACCCCAAAGGACAGGGCCCCAGAACAGTAAGGCAACCACAACAGGGCACCCACCACCGGGGCAGGGGAACAGCCAACCCACCGCTGCCCCGAGCAGCCAACCCCAGGGAAGGGAAACTAGAACCCCCCCCCACCAAGAGAGAGAGAGGAACCCACACCGATCAACGGGACACACAAAGGCCAACAGCCACAGTGAGCCCACGGAAGGGGCGAAGAAGAAGCAAGGCAGCAGGGGCCAAGCAAACACGCCAGGAACAAACCAAGGAGCGTACAGCAACCGGAAACCCCAGGCCGACACCCAGACAGGCACGAACCAGGCCCGAACCCGCACAGGGACCGAGAGCAGACACGACCAGGCGCCAGCAGGGAGGAAAGGCCGCAGGCCAGCAAAACGCACACTGCGAAGCCCACAGCACCCGGCATGCACAGGCGGGCAGCCAACCAGAAACCCACCATGCCCGACCCCGCCAAACACCGCACAGCAGATAAGGGCAGGAACCAACAGGGCGGAAAGGCAGCAGGCCGCCAAAGGGAGCCCAGGAAACAGCATGCCACCAGGAGGAGACCGCGCACCGGAAGAAAAGCACCACCGGAGCACACCGAGACAGAACAACCGAAGAACTGTCCCAAGCACCGGGACAACCCTGGGACAGGATCCCGCCAGGGACCGAGGGTGCGCAAAGGGCAAAACCGCCAGGCAGGCAGCCCCAGACGATCAGTACTGCGTCCAGAGACGCCCCACCATCCGCAGAGCGGCACAGACTGACCCGCAAAAAATGGCCACAAGCAGGAAACAGCACAGGAAGGCAGGGAAAGGAAGCCCACAGCACCTGGCAATCCCAGGCAGTCACCCATACAGGTACCAACCAGGTCCGACCCCACACAACTCCGGAAATCAGAGAGAAACTGGCGCGTGCAGGGAGCTATGGCCGCAGGCCAGCACAGCAGCATAGGCAGTATAGCATGGAAAAGAAACCGCTATGCGGTACTCACCACGGGGGCAATCAAACACCACCACACAGTGACTGACCCCCAACCACCAGCCCAGACGCCATCCACCAACGAGCGCCGAGCAAAGGGGAAAACCAGGAGCAACTGGCACCCCAGGCGGCCATGCAGCGTCCAGGGAGGAAAAGGCCGAAATGCAGCCCCAACCGGCATCCAGGAACGCCAGGGGCACCTCCAAGACCGGCCCAAAGCGTCCCAAGCAGCAGCAGCAGCGCGTCTCCCCGACCGGCCCAGCCACAGGAAGATGCGGCCTTCAACCCGGAACAGACCGGGAGGAGCGGCGCCCCAGCCACAAAGGACCGGCTGTCCATCAACGCGGTTCCTAGCAAGCCTGGCAGGCCAGGAGACAGCGGAACAGGACGTCGAGGACAGCCCAGCAGCCCGACGAGACATCCAAGAAGACTCCAGCAGGTAAGAACCAGCAAATCCACGTGCCATTCTGTCGGAAGACAGAAAAAAAGAACAGGCTGAATGCTGGGATAGTACAGCTTATGTACTCCCAGAGGGAGGGGGTGGGTTTAGGTATCCCAGCATTCTCCTGCTCTTTTTTTCTGTCGTCATCTCCACTTTGTTAAGGAATGGGACGAGGACTGGAGGGACCGGGAGGTAATGTACAATTACCCTAATTGGTATGCAAAAAGCAGGAGTAGTTAACTAATTAACTGAATAAACAAACGAATTCTCGTTTAAGTTTGTGAAAAAAAAGCATGCAACTTTTAACAGATTACATCAGATTCAGTATTTTGACACTCACTCGGGTATGTTTAGACAAATTCCCAAATACCATGTCCTGAAAGAGTCATACCTGTGCAAGTTCGCATGAAACGGAGTCTGACCATTGGCATGTATAATTTATGAGCAAAGACAAGTGTGGGTTCCTGGGAAAGCACAAATTCCCGTTGGTCTTGAATTGGAAAGATTGCCTTTTGAGACGAGCTTCTGCTGGAATCCTACTGAAACCAGTTTAAAATTCTGATTTGAGATGAAAGCGGAATTTGTTGATTCGTATCCGAAGGAATTCTTCATCAATATTAACCAAGGCAGTCATAAGATCTTACAATAAAAAAGAGCGAAAGCAGGAAAGAGACTGAACATGGTTGTCTTTTAACAATCCAACATGTATATCAATTGCTTTCATTTGGCACAAACATACCCGAAGATTCCCTGCACAGCGAATCCGATTTTCAAAATATTTGAGGTACTTGGGTAGTACATATTTTTTAAAACGTGCACACGTTGAGAGTTGAAATTATACATGCTTCAGTCATCTCTGGCTGTTATAGGCAACTCTTTGCAATGTATCAGCAGACTGTTTTAGATTTATGTTTAGGTAAGTTCAAGTCCTCGATGCCAGTGAGTAGCAAAATTTCCAAACAAGTAAGTGGCATGTCTTCAGCTAATGCCAGAAAGTTCTGAATACGATTCTTTTTATGATAATTTGTACATATCCACAGTAGTATTCAGAAGACCATTTTATTTATTTTTCTATGCCTTTTACACCAGAAGCATATGTGGTGATTTCCCTTTTGGACCCACTCTGGTTCTCTCTTAGTTGCACGTGTTAGCTGTTTTAGGCTGCCTCTGCTTTGCACAGTCACACATAATATATTAGCTTTTGTGACATGATATTATTTTAGAAATATGGGGCCTCACATACGAGGCCCTAGGGGCACTTTTGTGCCATTGGAGCATCACTTTTTGATGCTCGGATGGCGCAATGTGTCGCAGCATATTTACAAGACCATGCAAAGCCACTTTATGTGGCTTTTTATGGCATTGCAAATATGTGCCCTTTCATGCAGAACACTGTGTGAAAGGGGCATTCCGTGGGTGTTGCTATGAGTGTTCCCATCCCATGCAACATCCATGGAATCTGAAGCATACCCAGATTTACGAGGAATAATAAACCTGGGAATGCGTTCAGATATGCTTCTCTAGGGGAGGCGTAGGAGTGGCGCAACGAGGAGAAATACTTTTATTTCTCCTCGTTTCTTCCTCTTTCGATGTGTGCTGCAAGAGGAAAATGCCATCAATTATTGTTTTTATGCATGATGGTGTCCCTTCCTGCACAAAAACAATCATCCCCACAATGCAGGGACCCTTGCAACATGACGCAAGGGTATCTGCGTTGGTGCACGGCTGCTATTTGTGCATCAGCGCAAGGGAGGACTAGAATGCGCCTTATCTTATAGATAGGGCACATTCCTGCCCTTTTCTTTTGATTCAGGGCAGTGCAGAAGGAAGGCCTGCTGCGCTGCTGTGCATTGAAAGTTTGTAAATGAGGTCCATGGTGTACATATTTTTTGTTATTCAGGGACTCTTCTTAAGATTCAGTCTGGACATTTCGTACAAGGTCAAACAACTTGCTGTACTGTTTTCTTGTGACCAGTCAGCAACATCTCCTAATGTTTTTAGACATAACAAGGTAGCACAGTTCCAGTTTTCTAAAACAGTAGTTCTTATCATATAAACCGTGTCTCGCCCCCTCGGGGGCAGTGGGGAGAATCCAGCAGAGAGACTGGTCCTGGAAAAGAGACAGCAGCCTTGTGTAAACTGAGTTTACACCCATGATGCAGACCACCTAACTATGCACATGAGGTATGGGGTCTGGTGCTAATCCCAGAGATCATTAATATATCCCTGTGCTCACACAATGAGAGTAGGCCAGGATAGATATGATAGTTGCCATGGTTGGGTTGTTCATTGCTTACAGCCTGCTAGTAATATTGATTACATTGCTTACTTGTATTTGTTTACTTATCGCAGCACACTTTCTTCAAAATAGACTATGATCGTTTCAATAAATTTATTGTAAACTTCCTTAGTTTCTTTCTTTTACTTACTATGGACATGCATGAGTGAGAAACGAAAGGTGATAGTCTTTTTCCACGGTTCCCTTGGGGACTAGAGGTTCATGTTATAGGTTTGCAGAAATCATCTGCTACTCTGGGAAGGTTAAGAGTTCTGGTGAGGAACCATGAGCTAGTCGGATTTGGGCCTACAGGTACTGACATGGTAGGGAAACTCAGGGGCATATTTACAATGCGATTGCACCACCGGAACGTCACTTTTTATGATGTTCCGGTGGTGCAATGCCCTGCATTATATTTACAAAGTAGCATTAAGCCACTTTTTGTGGATAAACGCAGCTTTATAAATATGGTACCCATTCACACAGGTATCTGCATGAAAGGAGTGCACAATGGGTGTTGCTGTGGGCGTTCAACTGCAACACCCCTTGTTTTTTTATACTGCTCCAGATTAACAAGGAGGTTCAAATCTGAGGCAGCGCCAAAAATTAACGCCATGCAATAGCTGGTGTTAGAATGGCGCAACGAGGAGAAATACTTGTATTTCTCCTCATTTTTGATTTTTCTATGCGTGCCACATTCTGCAGCACACATAGAAAGAGCAAAATGCCATTACTTATTGTTTATGTGCAGAATGGTGTCCCTTCCTGCATATAAACCATCATTAAATAATGGAAAATTGCTACTTCTATGTGTGCTGCAGGATACAGCAGACATAGGAGTAGCAAATCACCATTATTGATTGTTTATGTGCAGGAAGGGACACGTTCCTGCACATAAACAATCATTCCCTGCAATGCAGGCACCCTTGCACTATGGTTCAAGATTGTCTGTGTTGGTACCAGGAAGCTATTTTTAGCGCCAGCACTAGGGAAAACACAGGGGTGCACTGTATTGTAAATATGGCTTATCCCTGCATTTTGGAAATGGTGGAGCGTGGCGTGGCACAATTTGCTGCAGCTTCGCGCTCCATCATTTCCTTGTAAATATGCTCCTCAGTCCCTACATTCTGACGTCCTGTTCTCCCAAGGCACAGTTCTGTTTCCAAGCAGAATCCCTGCAACATGGCACCACCAACGATGGTCTGGTACTTATTCAGCGGGACTCCTGAGTAGTGTTTCTGCGTGCCCTTAGTATCCTTACATCTGCCACCGGAGACGACTGTGGTGTTGGTGATATATCCTCCACAGTATTTTAGACAGCACCTAATATTTCTGTTGGTTGTTCAAGCTTGAACCTTTAAAAGGATTATCCATATTTGTACTTTGTTTCCATTACTGCTTTTATAATGGCGCATGTGCAGCCTATACCAAATGCTGACAAGTGTAGACCTGCAGTCTTTGCACATGCAACTTTGCATGGCCTTGGAGTTGCAGGCAGTGACTTTATCTTCGTGGTTGAAGCCCACGACGGCTATCGCTTAGAAGTCTTTTATTCTTATGTGAATTTTCCAGCTGTGGATGCTAATACACAAACATTTCATGAATACACTAATGTTAACCGACCTAAAAAATAAAGAGTATATTTGCTCCTAGAAATTCCACTTTCACATTGGGAACATGTGAATTGGTTTGGAGACACCATTATACATGTACTTGCTCCTGTACACATTGGCCCCCTTAGTAATGAAGGGGCCACCTGGCCAGCGCTAGCAACATGACGCAAGGGCATCTGCGTTGGTGCACGGCTGCTATTTGTGCATCGGCGCAAGGGAGGAGAGGAATGCACCTTATCTTGTAGATAGGGCACATTCCTGCCCTTTTCTTTTGATTCAGGGCAGCGCAGAAGGAAGGCCTGCTGCGCTGCTGTGCATCGAAAGTTTGTAAATGAGTCCCATGGGGTACATATTTTTTGTTATTCTGGGACTCTTCTTAAGATTCAGTCTGGACATTTCGTACAAGGTCAAACAACATGCTGTACTGTTTTCTTGTGACCAGTCAGCAACATCTCCTAATGTTTTTAGACATAACAAGGTAGCACAGTTCCAGTTTTCTAAAACAGTAGTTCTTATCATATAGACCTTGTCTCGCCCCCTCGGGGGCAGTGGGGAGAATTCAAAGAGAGACTGGTCCTGGAAAAGAGACAGCAGCCTTGTGTAAACTGAATTTACACCCATGAGGCAGACCACCTAACTATGCACATGAGGTATGGAGTCTGGTGCTAATCCCAGAGATCATTAATATATCCCTGTGCTCACACAATGAGGGTAGGCCAGGATAGATATGATAGTTGCCATGGTTGGGTTGTTCATTGCTTACAGCCTGCTAGTAATATTGATTACTTGTATTTGTTTACTTAAAGCAGCACACTTTCTTCAAAATAGACTATGATCGTTTCAATAAATTTATTGTAAACTTCCTTAGTTTCTTTCTTTTACTTATTATGGACATGCATGAGTGAGAAACGAAAGGTGATAGTCTTTTTCCACGGTTCCCTTGGGGACTAGAGGTTCATGTTATAGGTTTGCAGAAATCACCTGCTACTCTGGGAAGGTTAAGAGTTCAGGTGAGGAACCATGAGCTAGTCGGATTTGGGCCTACATGTACTGGCATGGTAGGGACACTCGGGGGCATATTTACAATGTGATTGCACCACCGGAACGTCACTTTTTATGATGTTCCGGTGGTGCAATGCCCTGCATTATATTTACAAAGTAGCATCAAGCCACTTTTTGTGGATAAACGCAGCTTTATAAATATGGTACCCATTCACACAGGTATCTGCATGAAAGGAGTGCGCAATGGGTGTTGCTTTGGGCGTTCAACTGCAACACCCCTTGTTTTTTTTATACTGCTCCAGATTTACAAGGAGGTTCAAATCTGAGGCAGCGCCAAAAATTAACGCCATGCAATAGCTGGTGTTAGAATGGTGCAACGAGGAGAAATACTTGTATTTCTCCTCATTTTTGATTTTTCTATGCGTGCCGTATTCTGCAGCACACATCGAAAGAGCAAAATGCCATTAATTATTGTTTATGTGCAGAATGGTGTTCCTTCCTGCATATAAACCATCATTAAATAATGGAAAATTGCTACTTGTATGTGTGCTGCAGGATACAGCACACATAGGAGTAGCAAATCACCATTATTGATTGTTTATGTGCAGGAAGGGACACCTTCCTGCACATAAACAATCATTCCCTGCAATGCAGGCACCCTTGCACTATGATTCAAGAGTGTCTGTGTTGGCACCAGGAAGCTATTTTTAGCGCCAGCACTAGGGAAAACACAGGGGTGCACTGTATTGTAAATATGGCTCATCCCTGCATTTTGGAAATGGTAGAGCGTGGCGTGGCACAATTTGCTGCAGCTTCGCGCTCCATCATTTCCTTGTAAATATGCTCCTCAGTCCCTACATTCTGACGTCCTGTTCTCCCAAGGCACAGTTCTGTTTCCAAGCAGAATCCCTGAAACATGGCACCACCAACGATGGTCTGGTACTTATTCAGCGGGACTCCTGAGTAGTGTTTCTGCGTGCCCTTAGTATCCTTACATCTGCCACCGGAGACGTCCGTGGTGTTGGGGATATATCCTCCACAGTATTTTAGACAGCACCTAATATTTCTGTTGGTTGTTCAAGCTTGAACCTTTAAAAGGATTATCCATATTTGTACTTTGTTTCCATTACTGCTTTTATAATGGCGCAGGTGCAGCCTATACCAAATGCTGACAAGTGTAGACCTGCAGTCTTTGCACATGCAACTTTGCATGGCATTGGAGTTGCAGGCAGTGACTTTATCTTCGTGGTTGAAGCCCACGACCGCTATCGTTTAGAAGTCTTTTATTCTTAGCTGAATTTTCCAGCTGTGGATGCTAATAAACAAACATTTTATGAATACACTAATGTTAACCCACCTAAAAAATAAAGAGTATATTTGCTCCTAGAAATTCCACTTTCACATTGGGAACATCAAAATTGGTTTGGCGACACCATTATACATGTACTTGCTTCTGTACACATTGGCCCCCTTAGTAATGAAGGGGCCACCTGGCCAGCGCTAGCTGGTTTACATCATTCCCTAATTTCCAGAATCTCAATGTTAATGAGCTACAACAATTATACAATGGTCTAGTTAGACTCAATAGACGCTTAACTCAATATGTTTTGTGCACCTTGTTGGCTGTCCCAGCAAGGCCCGTCCTGGAAGGGCAAGCTCAGTTGCCTGCAGTACCAACCATAAGTCCTGTAATTGTTCATTCAATTATGGGCAAAATTCCCACAAATCGTGAGGAAATTCCTTTTTGAATCACACAAAAAATCGATCAACTTGACGCCATGTTTCCCCTTACGGGACCACAAGACAAGCACAGAATATTGACTATGTCCTTACCCATTGGGATGGTTCCTGTAATTGCTGACTATTCCACTCGGGGCACAGTATTTGCTGCAGTCTATACCATCACACATGGTACTCCATCTATGTAAGTCTTGCCAGAGGTGTAAAAACAAATACCAAATGAATGTGGGGCAGCTGCTGCCCTGGCTTTGGGGATGAAACTAATTGGAAACTTTGCCGTATTCTCCGCAATGATTCTTTCTAACATTAAAGGTGAAGCAGCTTCTCTGGCTACGTTTTCGCAGGTTGCACCAGGCAACCAGTAACATGAGCTACCTATAATTATTGCTGAAGTGTATACTTCTAAAGGACACAATAATTTGGGGAACCAGACCCAGTAAACCACAACTTAGCAAACCTAGTTCCGACAAGGACACTGACAAGCAGAACCCGGAGTTTGTGAAAAGAGAATGGGAGAAAGCCAAACATAAAGAAAAATCTAAATCTCAAAGAGGATCTCCGCCTCCGGAATCCTTTGACACACAATATAATTTGCTTGATCGCACACAAATGAAAGCACCTGATAGGTATCAGCTTTCTGATACTCATACTTCTCCTTTCTTTTACGACTCATCAAAAAAACAATATGAGAGAGGAGGGTGTTCTGACCGCAGACAGGAAGAGTATGTGAAAACGAAGGAATCACAACGCTCGTCTGACATAAAGATAAAGGTGGAGAAACCTCCTCAATATAAGCCCCAATTTCAGAAAAAGAAAGTTGCAGCTATAACCACAAAATATGCCACAAACACTGAGAACTCACCTCCTGAACAGGAGGTGAACGGTGACTCTCATCGACACTGCAGCAGAGGTCACTAGTGTTTCTGGCAGCTATAGCAACTGATAACGTCATTACAGTTGAAACCCTAGACAGGCGTGTAGCCCCTCCTGATAGATTATAGAATTTGGATATAAAAATTGAGGGTGACATACAGCGCACCATTAAAGAAATATTCTGGGAAAATGGTACTTTATCATAGGACATTCTCTTAGCAGTGGTCGACTGGCCACCACAGTTTGTAACCCTGGGCGGAGCTCGCGGAGTTGTACTCCGCAGAATTCCACAGAGTTACTGAAAAACTCCATGAAATTCCACGGAGTTCCACACCCTGGCGGAGTAACTTGAACCGAGATTCTAGTAGTGTGCAGACCTTCAATTGATGCTGTCCTTAATTATTCGTAAAATATTGACTGGCTGAAGAGCTACACTAGTACTACATATTGCCAGTAGATGGCGAAATTGAATTAAAAATGCATTCAGATTCAGCATATTTCTTATGCGATCGTCTGCAAGTAATCTCTTCTTGTTAATCTCTCTCTCTATGCTCGTGCTCGGAGTGACGTATATTTAGTACTAATTTCCAAATGCCTAGTGGTGATACTGGTCTCGGCTGACACCACAGCCTGATGTTCACAAAGCGGATACGGCGGATAGCAGCGGCGACTGCACCTGGCACAAGTAGACCAAAATTAAATGGTCCTATTAACCCCCTGTAGCCCTTGTTTCCTTGTACTAAATTAATGCACCTTGGCATCTTTTTTTGCCACCTCCACAAACCCTGTCCTACGAAGGAAATTAATGGTGCTTTCCTACCCATAATGACCTGATTTTGTTGTAAGGTCCTTTCGCTGTTACCTGGCAAAGGTATGTACCTGAAGGGAAAGAGAATGGCTGATTACAGACAGAGTCTGAGATTGATTGGCACCTTGCACTTCATTCATGTGCACCGTAGCCCTACCCCCTATGTCCTCATTACGTCACGTGTAACTCTCTGTCTAATGATACCCTGTTTAAACTAAATAAACGGTGGCATGCATCAAAAATATTAGAATATTACAACCACAGTGAAACTCAGTTGCCAAAAATAGAATACATAAAGAAGGTGTCCCTCGTATACGGCACTGAAATGAGATGGCTGAAAGAATGACAGTTTGAAAACGAAGAGGGTGCAACTACATACAATGACACAAGCGAGGGGCCTGTCACATCTTCCTTTCAGTAGCGACGAATAATAAATGCAAACCGGAAAAAAGAAAAGAAGAGTAGAAGACACGAATCGTAGTTTGTAGTGGCCCACGTGGTACACTGGTGCAACTCCCCACATTATCATTAGTTTACCAGTTACCTTACCTTAGTTTAACCTTGGCGGTGCAGCCCAGGAGTCTCTCTTAGCCTCCGCTCTGCTGTCTGACTCCTGCTGTACAGTGCAGACTGCGCCGCTGAGAAGAAGCCTCCGATCCGATGCTCCCTCTTTGATTCACCTCTGGAACTTGGTGCAGCAGCTAACCAGGACTCAAGGACGGAAAGAGAACTGCAGTGCGCATGTTGCACTGCGTAAAGGCAAAACTGTCTCTAGGAAACACCATGACAAGGTCAGGCAAAATCCAGTTGTCACCGGTAAACTCCGCTCCGCTGCGGGTGCCGGAGTTTTTTGCCAACTTCGCGTTCCAAGCGGAGTGCGAAGTGCTAAAAACTCAGCAAACTCGGCTGGCGGAGCGGAATTAACCACCCACACTTAACAGTTTGTCCAAACATCCCCACAGGGGTGAGGATGTCATAATCTCATCTTTTTCTGCGCTTGTCCCTGATGAAGTCAAACAAGCGTATGCAACAGAATGGGCTGTTGCACTAGCCTCATCTTAATATCGCAATCATGTTAGCTTAGATAAGGATTCTCTTTATCATATAATACCCATACAGTCTAGCTCACAAGTGTAAGCACAATAATGCATTAAACGGGATGCTCAAGCAACTGCTACAGAAATACTCTCCCAGTTGGAGTACCAGGGAGTAATTGAACCCTGTGTCTCTCAAATTAATAGTCCCCTTTTTCCTGTTTTAAAGCTAGATCATTGATATCACATAGTCTTAGACTACGGACATTTACACAGTCATACACACACATTTGCAATTCAAAATACACACAGTACTGCACTTATAAATGATATAGTCCGTAACAAATACCAATCAACATTGGACATTTCCATGTTTTTTTCTGCCAAAATATAGCGCCTGTAAGCAGAGATTGGATTGCCTTCTCGGTGCTAGGCTTTTAGAGTTGTTTTTCACAACTCCCTATGGGATATAAGAACAGACCATGACTGTTTGCTGCCCGCATAGTGTCAATTCTACAAGATATTGACACTGACACGTTGTCCTATGTAGATGATATCTACCTAATGGATAATTGTCATTATTCCCATTTCAGCCTTGGAGGCTGTTACCTAAGCTAGCGTTCCTAGCGCTAAGGCCCTCCATCCTAGTTGGATACAATGGGTAACATCTTTAATAGCTGTTGATGTAGACTTTGTCTTTGACCCGTCTTTATAGACACAAGAGTTTCTACAATATGAGCATGTTTATCCCATGTCCAGCAATATTTTGCCTCTTGACCAGTATAAATACATTGTTTATACTGATGGTACAGCCCAGGCTGCTATAGGTACTAAGCACCAATATTCAGCGGCATGCGCCACTATTCTTGGTGTGATGTTAGACAGAAAATTCCAACCACAACAAATTCACACACAGACTTTAGGGGACTGCATTGAACTATTAGCTGAACTGAAAGCCATGCTACTTGCATTGTAACAGACAGATCCGGAATTCCCAACACTTATAGTGTGTGATTCATATTATTGTGTCCAGTCTTTTAATGACAATTTGCATTGTTGGCATCAAAATGGATTCAAAGATTCTAAAGGCAACACAATAAAGCATAAAATGCTTTGGGTGAAGATGGCAAAAGATACGTTGCCACAGGCTCATGTTAGTCATACATTGAGCCATCAATATGAGACCACATGTTGTAGGGAATTCTTTGGCAGATGAAGCGGCTAAATCTGTAGTTGTGACTGCAACAGTTGCTGCAATTACTCGTTCTCATATGAGGGCAGACATTGATATATTAGCTGCCGTTAATGCTACACACGATGGCACCCCTATGCCTAGGGGTTTTCCAGCTAAATATACATATCATTTAAGTGAACAAAACGTTCCCTTTGTAACAATTCCAGGAGTTGGTGATCGTCGGATTCCCAACCACGACCGCAGGCTAGCCTTAGTGATAGCTGCTCATGAATGTGTTGCTTCTGCACATGCAGGTGTGGCGCCACAAGTTCAATGCTACAGCAATGTTATTGGTGGCATGCTTTATACAAACAGGCCAAAAAATATGTCCTTTGTTGTGACATTTGTCAACAAATAAATATTTCTACAGTAGCTCATCCACTGCAAACATGCCTGTTGATTTCCAACAAACCTTTTGGCTGCATTTATATGGACCACTGTGATCCTCTTAATTCGGATGGAATATTTACATTTATCCTACTTGCAGTTGACTCTTGCTCAAGGTTTCTCTGGGTGGGGCCACAACATTCAGCTGACACTAAACTGTTATTAAAAGATTTGCAAGTCTTTTTCAGAACATATGCGTGCACTATATTCCACTCAAACCAGGGCATTGCTTTAGCCTCTAAGGTTTAGAAGGATTCTTTGGCTTCCATTGGTGCAGAGATATTTTACTCTACTCCATATCGGCATGAGTGCAATTCTGTTGTGGAGAGGATGAACAATGACTTAAAGCAGTCCTTAAGAGCTCGAGTGTTAGGTGCAGGGTGTAGTTGGATCCACTACCTGTATGGGGTACAAAGAGCACTTATTAATCTCCCTAAAAGATCTCTGGGTGACCAGACCCCATACGAGGTCCTTTGTGGCATCCAAATGTACGTTCCAGACTTTGACGGTCCAACATTATAGCGGCAGCCACGCCCTTTGATGTAAATGATCATTGTGCTGTCTTACAGGACTTACAAAACTTCAGTGAGGGCCAATCCATTGAGCAATTGAAGATGTCTGCCTCTGCAAGAATCAAGGAGCATCCAGGACCTTCCTGCAGGATTCCACAAGTTGAGTATCTCGTTTGAGAAAGGATTGTGGTAAATAAGGAATTTGTCCCTTCATACAGTGCAGCGGTGCCAGTCCTTGACATTCAAGGTACAAGAACTGTAATATTGCCACACCTTGCGGGTTCTAAATACAATCATTTTGTCTCCATTGATCACATCAAGTTACATCATGTGGCCGATTCCAACTATTCTAAACAGTAAGCCATGAGGAGTCCTTGGTAGTACCCTAACTCCTCTTGTTTCCATACAGGAAATCCCTCTGAAGCTTGTGACCACCATTGTAGCTGTTTCTCCCCAGCTGGGAGGGGGGCAGAGAATGAATGTCAGTTAATTTCCAATACTGCTACAAATTTTAGCCACACGACTAAAGTGAGCACTGTACTTACTACTACATCTGCAGCTGATGTCATTTATACTGATCCACCCCTCGTGGACTCTACCAGTTCTTTACATGTAGCTGTGGCTCCTAATTTTCAAGTAACTGCTTCTGGTTATTATGTGGGAACAGATGATTTTTCATCCGTCTCCTTTGACAGTTCATCGTTTTTGGCACTCTGTGTTTTCTTTTCATGGCTGAAACACACTTATCTGGTCCCTCCTTGGATATATGTTTGGCTAACACTTTCCTTGGTTTTCTATTTCTTTGGATTGGATTTGTGACTGTTTTCATGCTGATGAATGCCCATTACCTTCCAGAACGCTCTGCCACAGAACTGGTCGGCCAGGTGTTAATGCCTCACTCATGTTCACATAAGCTAAAAAGAGACTTATCCCTTGTGAACATTTCAGCTGTTCCAGTAATTGATGGAATTGTTTGGGTTTGCAGAGTTTCTATGGGTGATGCTATTGTACCTAGGTTACATTCTGATGATTGAGGTGTTGAGACTGTAAACTCCATGCTCTCAGGGCTGGAATACTACACTGTTTTCGTATCTGAGGACCTGTATCTAAATTCTGCTAATTATGGTGAAATGTTTAGTTACCATCATTATGGACATCATTATTTCCACTGAACTAGTGTTCACAGCACACCTTTTAATTTTACACAATGGAAACATTGTCCTACTCCCCCACAAGGGAGCTCCAAAACATATAGGGATAAATTCACATAATTTTCTGGCCACGAGTCATTAGACCTGAAATTCTTTTATTTTAAACTTGTGGCAACACCAGCAAAGAAATATATGCTTACACAAACCAAGCTAATATATCCAGACTTGTTTGCCACACAATTAGCCATGAAAGTCTATGACTATTGGAAGGGTATCATTGACATGAAATCGATTTGGGGTACTACTAAATCTTGGCAAGTTCAGAGTACAGCCCTCTTGTTTCGAGCCTAATTAATTCCAACACAAATGATTTTTCTGAATGATACAGTTCAGCGGACTACTTGTCTAGGACTGGCAAAAATTAAAGACATGAATGCACCAAACATTCCTTCTTTTGCCCAATTTCACAATTGGCAACATCTCACAAATGCACTGAACAACAGCTCAATACATGTTATAGAATGGAACTTTAATTCCACATTTAGAGGTCCAAAAGGGTGGTTATTGTGGCCAGTGGACACAAACAGTTGTTATGCTTGTTTCTTGAATTCCACACCGGGATTTAAGACAAGCTGACCAGACCCTTAATGTTCCCATTCTCAACACTCAGGTATTGTCACCACCTATTCGGTAGGGAAATTGTGCCAACAATGGTTGGAACATGCCATACTGTCTGCAGCGAAACAACATATTTCCCTCCTTTCGGAAGACGTGGACCTATCTGACTTTTTATTGGGTCTTAAGTCTCCATGTTCAAAAAGATTTATTTATGCCGCATATACCGAAATTTGGAAACTATCACAAATGGAAGCTGCTGCGCGTTTTAGACAAATTGATGAAGATAATTTGGAAAAATTGCTTGCTGTTGTTGATAATAGTATTAGTACATTGTCTTCTCAAATTTACAACTTGAATACTATTGTGTCATCTTTTATTGATATTATGCACAGTGACACCTTTATTATACCATGGGCAAATTCAGCTTAGATCTATCATGCAGTTAGTTGAACACTTCAGGTCCTCAACAGTAGCAATGTGCCATGGCGTTACCTCAATTCTATGCAGCTATTCTTGCCTTTCAAGCTGACATGTAAACAAGGGCTCATGGCCAAGAAAGACGCCACTTACAGAATGTTACATCTCAAGAACTTAGAACAGCGCCCATTCACAATAGCCGAGACACCCTCTGCAGTGTGGTTACTACATAATGCAATATATTTGCCAATTTCAACATTTCAGTTCACAGCTTGCATGAAACATATCCCAGGGAGTGTATACGAAGCTCTAGGAGGGAACTTTATTCATGAGTTATGGTCTTTACCATTCTCTCACCAATGTGAGTGGGCTGAGAAAGAGGTATTTCTTACTGGAAATGAATGTGACTCTTCTGTTGGTCACTTACTTATCTGTAAACATGTTACCATTCACAGTGCATGTAATGCTTTGGTAACTAATTTGGACTGTTTTCTAAAAGAAATACCAGACCCTTCAATTCCCCCCTCATCTCTGTCCTTTCAAATGGAATCTATTTTTGTTAAGCGTCATTAAGGCCGGAAACCCGTATATTTTATCGGTCTCCCAGATAGTGACCTGCTGCAATAATGAACTTTTTCTACCTACTCCTACGTTCTCTGATCATTCGTTGTGGCCTTCAATTCCAACTTTGAAGGCAGACTTAAAAATTCTGAGCCGACTCAAAACCTTATTGTTTCAAAAAGTTGTTACATTAACATCTGCCTGAGAAACTTCTGAACTGCAGGTTGCAAGGACGCCCAGTGAAATACAGTCCTTGTTGAACACAAATCTTCCATTACATTTCAGCGAGCTTGTCCATCAAATGTATGCTTCCAATACTGCCGGTATAGCACACTTTATAAAAAATAATCGTGACTGGCTTATCCAGTACCTTCCAGAAAATCTTTAGAGTAATACCGGCATTTATCCACTCATTATTTTCCAGTGAGTTCGGAGGCATACCCTTGCTATTATTCCTCATTTGTGACATTTTGGTTCCATTTTTCTTACTACGCAATGAATGTTCTGTTTCGAAGCCCATTGGCACTGGAACTACCACCGGTCCAGCTGTGCCATGAGCACATAATACTACTCTTTGAAGTTTCTTTGCTCCAGGAACTGAACACTGAGTGGTCGCTGTCAATACGACCAGCCTTCGAATGGGCACTGGATGTCTGCTTGGCTCTACAATTGCCTGTTCATTTGAACATGACCCTGCCGAGTCAGATAACAACCCATTTTTGGAGCTGTCCCATGAACTTGTGGCTGCTTCAAGATGCATGGTACGAGCCACTCCCTCCGAGGCAGATGGGTGCTTTAGCACCAGGATTACCAAACTCTGGCTCTAATAACGCAGCTGCAGGAGACCAGGCTACTTCCTCAGCATCGGCTTATAATGAGGATCATGTCTGTTCGTTGGAGCTTCTAAATGGGGCAGTTGTAGAATCATTGTCTGCGAAGATGGCATCTGTCTTAGATTCACTAAACATTGAACTTGTAGAAGAAATTTTAGGTGCCTCCGTTTCACCTTAATTTGGCCACGCTTTAAAATTTGTCATGTTATTTTTTTAGTTATGATTATATTTTTTTTGTATGGCATGTTTATTAGAATTGCATTGAATTTGCTTAGCTTGTACTTGTGTTTTTATTATTTCATTAGTCGATAAGTTACTTTCCCGACCAAGAAGGGGGTGTGGTGATTTCCCTTTTGGGCCCACTTTGTTTCTTCCTTAGTTGCACGTATTAGCTGTATTAGGCTGCCTCTGCTTTGCACAGCCACACGTAAAACATTTGTTTTTGTGACATGATATTATTTTAGAAATATGCAGTACATATTATTTGTTATTTAGGGACTCTTCTTGGGATTCTGTCTGTACATTTCGTACAAGGTCAAACAACATTTTGTACTGTTTTCTTGTGCCCGGTCAGCCACAACTCCTAACATCTTTAGACATAACACGGTAGCACAGCTGCAGTTTTCTAACACAGTAGTTCTTATCAAATAAACTGTGTCTCGCCCCCTCAGGGGGCAGAGAGGAGAATTCCAGCAGAGAGACCGGTCCTGGAACAGAGATGGCAGCCCTGCGTAAACTAAGTTTACACCTATGATACAGACCACCTAACTATGTACACCAGGTGTGGGGTCCAGTGCTAATCCCAGAGATCACTAATATATCCCTGTGCTCACATAGTGAGGGTAGGCCTAGATAGATATATTAGTTTCCGTGGTTTGGTTGTTCATTGCTCACAGTCTTCTAGTAATGTTCATTACATTGCTTAGTTGTATTGTTTACCTATCGCAGCACACTTGCTTCAAATAGACTACAATAGATTGTAACCTTCCTTGGTGTCTTTCTCTTGCTTACTATGGACATGCATGAATGAGAAATGAAAGTTAATGATCTGTTTCCACGGTTCCCTTGGAGACCAGAGGTTCATGTTCTAGGTTTGCCAATATCACCTGCTACTCTGGAAAGGTTAGGAATTCAGGTGAGGCACTGTGAGCTAGTCGGATTTGGGCCTACAGTTACTGACATGGTAGAGAGACTCAGGGGCATATTAGCAAGACCCACGTTAAAATTATCGCCGTTTTAGCGGCAGGAAACTGCCGCTAAAACGGCGATAATAGGCTTGCTAATATGCGTTATGGAATTCCAATAGAAGCCCAGGTTAGATGTCCTGCACATCTAACCTGGGCTTCTATTGGAATTCTATAACGCATATTAGCAAGCCCATTATCGCCGTTTTAGCGGCAGTTTCCTGCCGCTAAAACGGCGATAACTTTAACGTGGGTCTTGCTAATATGCCCCTCAGTCCCTACATTCTGACATCCTGTTCTCCCGAGGCACAGTTCTGCTTTCAAGCAGAATCTCTGCATCACATGCTGTTCGTTTTTGTACCAACAATAACAAAGGTGGTCAAAGAGAAGGAGGACTATCAGTTATGCATAATTCACAACAAGACCTAAAAACATACCCTGAAGACCAGACTACCCTGTATAAAAACTTGTAGTTTACAACTTTGACCTAAATCCACAAAAAGATTAAAAAGCAACCGAAAAAAATGCAGGAACAATTAGTTCTAAGATCGGAGGAGATGAGCTGTTTAACCAAGTTTCCGTGAGGATAACGATATCGAACTTATGTGTGAGGATAATGTCATTAATGTCGGGCACATGTTTATTTGCTGATCTGCATTTCAGGAGCATACACTACAGTTGGCTATTGGTGTGAGGAGAGGCATCCCGAGATATGTTAATGTGCTTGAGTTTGTCATTGTTTACAGCTCTATGATTGTAGCTAGGTTCTCTGTAAGGGTTAGCCTGAACGGTTTGGATTTGAATCAGACCGGCCTTATTGGTATTTTTCGTGCTGGAGTACGAGAGCAGGATGTTGTGGATATCACTGTCAGATAGACCATCATTCGATCTCTTAGGTCGAGAGTGGGCGTTGGGGAATGGTATTGTTTTCGAGTTAAGATGTGAAGTGTGGAGGACATGTAACTGTACCATGTCTGCACGGGAGTCTGTCCGATTCATCAATGTACTGTTGGATCTATGAGTGAGCAGTAGCTCTGATGTGATGAATATAAGTCTCCGGAAATCTTCCTTGAGATGGAGCAGGCTATGAGAAATCTCATCAAAGCGCTCCTCCCAAGATGCATTGATACAGGTGGTAATGGGTTGATGGGTGAGTCTCTGTTGAGAGGAGCAGCCACCTGAGAGGCCAAGCTGAGAGGAGAGGGTGTTAATGGGGGCCTGGGGTACTTGTGAGTCAGGGCGGTTTTGTAGAGGGTTTGACTGAGTAAAATGGGTGCAGGGGGAGCGGGGAAGGAGTGGTGATTATGGGCTGGTCGGAGGACCTGGGGGGCCTAAGGTTAGCTAAGGACGGCCAAGCAACATGGCCAACAGGACGTGAGCTTTGCAGCTCCCGGCCTGTCAGCCTAAAAATCCTACTTCATCCTGTAACCCAGACTCGCAAACTAGCCCGGAATGTGCCATAAATATTAAGCAACCTGAGGTGTTTTCAAATACAAGCCTATCTGCACCTCTGACGCCGCGAGAAAGAGATGGAGATCAGGGGCTGACCAGGCACTGAGCCGGGCCTGGGAGACGGCGCGGAGAGGAGAGGAGTGAGCAATCAGGGCCCGTTGGCCGGCTGGCTGCCCCTGCAGATTGCGGCGTGTAAGGGGCAGGCTTGACTCCCTCTCCCATGTGCTGGTTCACTCTTGCCATGAGCGAGAACGCTGGGCTGAGTAAGACAGTGCCTGGCGCCGAAGGAGCCGAACGGAGGAAGGGCTGCAGCACCGTGGCAACGAGGCGGCTGGGGAGGCTGCGCCCCGGCTTGCTGCTGCTGGGAGAGGAGCCGAGGTTCCCCTGAGTGCCCCCAGTAAGGTGAGAAGACGAGCTGGGGCGCTAAGGAGGCAGCGCCCCGAGCGCTGCTGCTGCGAGAGGAGCCGAGGTTCCCCCAAGTGCCCCAATGAGGTGAGACAACTAGTCGGGGCCGCGCTGCTGCTGGCAGGAGCTGTGGGGGCCTGAGTGGCAGACGAGGATGGCCAGCAATTGCTGAGTGCGACGGAGAAGCTGGGCCCGAGGAGACCAAGAGTGGAACTACCGAGCGGACGTGGAGGCGGGGGTGCTGGGCTGCTCTTGCGGAGTGCCTGGCCCCTCTCTGCACAAACCCCAAGTAACCTAAGTGAGCACGGCTGTGGCCTAATTTCATGCCTGACTCCGTGGCACGAATATGGAGATCGGGGCCTGAGCGGGCCTCGAGCAGGGCCTGGTCTGTGATGCGGAGCGGAGGAGAGAGGGGTGTGCGGGTGGGGGCCGCCGGCTGACTGGCTGACCCTGCGGACTGCTGCTTATGGGGACAGGCTGGTGGCCCTGCCCCCTTGTACTGGCTCTCCTGTGCCATGCGTAGAAGCACTGGGTGGTGTGACACAGGCCCCGGTGATGGTGGAACCCAGTGGAGGAGAGGCTGCAGCGCCACGAACACTAAGACAACTAGAAAGGCTGCGCCCCAGGTGCAGATGCAGCGGGAGGAGCTGAAGTATCCCTGAGGGCCCCCGCTGCGGGAAGGAGGTGAGCTGGGGCTGCGTTGCTGTCTACTAGAGGTTTGGGGCCTGGACGGCATAAGAGGGGCCACCGGCGACTGTGAAGAATAACGGAGCTGTAGGGTCCGCGGAGGCTAAAGAGCGAGACAACCGGGCAAACAACGAGGCTGGGGGTGCCAATCCGCTCATACAGAAGTGTATAGCTCCTCATTGGATTGTGGGTGCTCCCTGCGAGGAACGCTGAATTAAGACTCGACTCCGGGTCCCACAAGGGGGCCCTGGACCCCAAAGGAAAAGCGGGGATGCTTGGACGCACAGCACCCCTTTGAACCTGTGCATACAGGAGCTAGCAAAGGGTGGACATAGCGGTGACGAGGACATTGGGCCCAGGCCCTGAACAACACAGCCAGACTCAGCCATGGAGGGGTGCCTCCCGTCTCCCTGCAACATACTTGATCCTCCTCACCAGCATCAATAAGGAGGAGGGGGGACTGTAGACTGCACTCCCCTTCAATAGTCAGCCAGAGCAGCAGAGGCAGAAGGCCGAGGGAAGTCGGGGGCCAGCGGGCTGCGGGCCACCCGGGCAGGAGGCTAGAGGTCACCGCAATGACCGGGTAGAATGTGGTGCAGCGGGTCCCGGCTCACGGAGGTAAGAAGGCAGTGCCTGGGCCGGCTCCAGGTGCCCCAAACCAGAAGGCAAAATGGGCAAAGAAGTACCCTCACAGGGGGCCCAACACCATCACCCAGTACACCACACCATGCCACCCCCCTCAACGCATCACACGACAAATGACCGGGGGAGATAAAGATGACGGGGAGAGTGGCACTGAGCCCTCACGGGCCGAGCTTCTGGCCGCTATCCAGGGTGAACAGATAGAGGCAGTCTCAATTGATGTCAATCTCCTGCAGGCGTACCTCTGCAAATTAGCCAACAAGGTAACCGTAGCAGAGGATGACATCTCAGGACTTAAGGCAGAGGTGGCAGCCTTGAAGAGGCAGTTAGCTCAAATATCCTCCACAATGAAGGCCGTGGAGTGCCGGGTGGAGGATGAGGAAGGCCGAGCCAAGCGCAGCAACATTCGCGTGGTGGACTTTCCCAAAAGGGCTGAGGGGAGATTAGCAGAGCAGTTCCTCGAGCAGTGGATCAAAACTCAACTGCGCCAAACGGGCCTATCAGACCTCTTTGCCATCGCCGGGGGCTTCTCCGCGAGCATTCATTGCAAAAATATTGAACTACAGGGACAGTGACTGCATCCTCCGGGCTGCTAGAGAACAACAGGGCATATGCTATGAAAATAACAACATTTCCATATACCCGGACTACACCAAACAAGTGCAGGAGCAGAGAAATGTATTCCTGGGAGTTAAGCGGAAGTTGAGGGACATGCACCTTCAATATATGTTGCTATACCCTGCAAAACTCAAGGTCCTAGCTCAGGGGAAGGCACACTTCTTTGAAACTCCTGAGGAGGTATGGGAATGGTTGGAGGTCCATGGGGATGTGCTCCCCCCCGGAGGCAACGGGATCGGAGGCAGCGGTGGGGCAGTAGGCCAGCACAGAGAGTGCAGCGCAAGGGGAGTGAAGTGGGCACTCCGGATGTGGACCCTGGCCTGGACCAAAGGGTGACAGTTGGGAGCGATGGCGCCATCCTAATGAGTACTGATGTACCTGCGACCTTGAACATTGGAGAGCAGACACAGTTGCTGGGAGCGACAGCTGACGTGGTCCCAGAGACCCTGCTGGAGCAGGAGGCAGATGCGGCTGAGGAGTAAGGGCCAGGAGACCAGCACTGGGGTGCTGATGGGACTTGATGCAGCGACTAAATGTTTGCATGTGAATTGAGGATGGGACGGATGGACCTGTCTCAGCGGGTAGGTGGGCTGCTGCAAGGGAATTCCAGTGGCGGGTGCAAAGGGGGTTCACCCTGGGGACCAAGAGATTCTGGCACTAGGGCACAAATTTATGGTAAGGGCAGACCTTAGACTTTCTGGGCGGGTGGGTCTGGACAACATGTCATGTGATGGATGAGATTGTTGACCCCAGTTGGGCGACTTAGGGTGACGTGTACGTCCTGGCACGATTCAGTGGCAGGCATTAACAAAGGCACTGTTGCTCGCACAATGTCCGTGGGTGGGGAGAGTTATTTCTGCAAGTTCTCTTGTTCAGGTTCGTTTTAAAGGTGTGCACCATAGAAGTTCAGCAATGGGTAGGCAGGGGCTTGCACTAGACATCATCCATGAGGACAGTTTACATTCCTGACCTGGAATGTTCGGGGGTTCGGCACTTATACTAAGAGGCTTAGGGTTTTAACCTTCCTAAAACGTCATCATATATCCATAGCATACCTACAGAAAATGCACCTGGATGACATTGGCGCAGCCAGGGTAGCTAAGAAGTGGTGAGGCCAAATACATCATTCCTCCTTCTCTACATACGGGGTACAATGATCTGGGTGGCCCCGGGCATACCATTTACCCCAACTTACAGTGAGTCTGATGTAAATGGCAGGTATGTCCTTCTGCGAGGCACACTAGATGGTAGGGAGATTACTATCCTGAATACATATGCACCAAACACTGACGACCCCATGTTCTTCCAGGTCATCCAGGACTTACTGGCCAACGAGCTAGACGTCCCATTTCTATGGATGGGAGACTTTAATTGCGTCTTTGACTCTGAGCTGGATAGGCATCCCCCGAAATCCGGAGCAAAACCTAGAATGACACAAAAGCTCCAAGAGGTCATGCATGAGTTAGGGGCTTGGGACTTCTGGTGGGAGGCTCACCCCACACTCCTACTTTTCACATGCCATGCACTTACTCACGGAACACACAGTAGGCTTGACAGAGTTCTGGTTATGGGCACTCCAGCTTTCCCTGACGCAGAAGCAACCCACTTGGTGCGTTTCCTGTCTGATCATGCTCCGGTGCGTTGCTTGGTGAGGAGGAGATCCCCCATATTGGGTCCGAGGAGATGGAGATTTCTGCTGGATCTGCTTGATGACCCGGTGGGGAGGGCCGCCTTCTCCAAGGTGGTAACAGATTACCTGGCGGTGAACTGGGGGGGCTGACCAGGAGGGCAACTGAGTGGGAGGCCTTCAAGACAGTGGCATGAGGGGCCAGCATGGGTCTGGTATTCAGGGTGAGGAGACAGCTTCTGGGGGAGCTTGACAGGGAAGAGAAAGCCCTAGCTGCAATCCAGATGAAGGTCCCGACTAACTCGGACACAGGCGAGCGTGAAAGGGTGCACCACGTGCGCATAGCAGACATCTGGGACAGACTAGACAAGTACGCATTCACACAGCACCGCCAGAAGATATATGCTGAGGGGGACAAATCAGGGTGCCTCCTGGCTTGGATCCTGTGAAGGGAACAGACAACCCCGCTGACAACTACCTTGAAGGCTGAGGGAGGGAACCTAGTCCACACCAGAGCGGGAATACTGGAGGTATTCCAATGCCATTTACAGCGGGTCTATACTGCGGACCCAGGGGTGACCGCGGATCATTAGGCCCCCCTCCTCGGGGAGCTGGCTCTCCCGCAACTCTCACCCATGGGCGTGACGGAACGGGACACTAAAATTACTGTTGACGACATCCAGGAAGCGCAGCGGGCCATGCCGGGAACCAAAGCCCCTGGTGCTGACGGTTTTACGGTGGCCTTTTTGCAAGCTTATTTGAGTCAGCTGGCACAGCCTTTGCTACAGGTGTATGAGGAGGCCTTTGCGAGGAGACTGCTGCCCCCGACTATGAAGGGGAGATAGTCATGCTACTCAAACCTGGGGTGAACGACTACAATCCCGCAGCGTATCGGCCCCTCACCATGATAAACTCAGACATCAAAATACTGTGCAAGTTCCTGGCAGCCAGACTGGTCCTACATATGGTACACCTAGTTCATGAGGACCAGTGTGGGTTCATACCAACCTGCAACACGTGTATGAATATTAGACAATTGATGCACATTCTGCATGAAGTGCGACACAGCGACGAGGAGCTAGATCTGGTGTCCATAGATTTAGAAAAGGCATTCGATTCGGTGGACTGGGGGTACCTTCTGGAGGTGCTGAGGGTTGCCAGCTTTGGTCCTCGTTTCCGCCGCTGGGTGCAGATACTATATACAGCACCCAGTGCTAGAGTCTGGGTGGGACATAGATGGTAGACACGGGCATTAAAGAGGGTGCGATAGCGTCGTCAGGGTAGCTAGGGTGGCTTTGGAAGGGATGAGGGTTCTTATTGTTCACCACCTTCTTGAGGATAGGGAAGATCTTGTCCACTATTGCCAGTTTATCGTTCGAGGATTGCATTAGAATGTTCCTGTTGTTGTAGATAGATATGGTAACATCCACCCTGCAGAAGGGCGGAGGAAAGACAGACAGTCCAAGACCATGAGGAGTTTTCCTGGTATAGGTGATTCGAAGCATGGAGTTTATGGCATTCCTCCATTGTGCTCATCTTTTTGTGTAGAAGATGAGGTCATTGGTTAATGTTCCCTTACTAGAGCAGATGTATGGGTCTGAGATAAGTGTTTCAGGGCGAGTTTTGAGTAATTAGTGTTTAAGTCTTTTTGTTGCATTTTTGGAGAGATTAGGGGGGGATTTAATAGTGAAGGCATTGAGGCCAGTAGGTTCTAGTTTTATGTCGATTGCTTAATGATAGAAGGTACCTCTAAGGGGTGGATAGTACCGAGAAGGGGGCTTCTGACCAATCTCCCAAATCATAGGCTGGAGAGGGGTATGACTGTCGGAGTGTCCATATACTTATGATTATCAATTGACAGTAAGGAGGTTGTTAGAGAGCAAAGCACACTTCAGAATGGAAGCACGTAATGAGGTGACAAGATCAGTCATGAAGGATTCAGAAGAAATGTACAAAACGAATACCAAACAGGCATTTAAAGATGGCTGCCAGTTTTGCAAGGTTTTCTACTGGTCGGACTTATAGTCCGATTTTAGTTTCCAATAAAGTCATTCCAGGCGAGGGGGCGCCATCCACTGTAGGTGAGACTATACAGTGGAACTGTGTATCACAAAATGCCAGGTTGGTCCCCAATGGACCCATTGTCTGAAACTTGGGGATCCCCACGCGAATCAACTTAAACTCTATACACCCTACTTCTCTAGACACCCTGGCGTATGAAGTCAAGCAATTCTCTAGCAGGAGCAACACATTTTCATAAATTCACAAAACATCGATGAAAACATTCAACAAGGTAATCTGTTTTTAATTTGTTGAAGAATAAGTGCGGGTGCCCAAAGCTTTGCTCAGAAGCCTGTGGCCTTCACCGGTATGCGGAATACAAAGGCTGCATATTCTGGAATCCACTTCATGCCTCTTTGTTGCAAAGTCATCCTGTGCCCTGGGCACCCCCAATTTGTGCGGAGTGGTACTGGTGGTAACTGACTCTGACTGTCCCTGTGCTCTGCCTAACCAGGCACAGGGCCAGTGCATTGCTGAAAACACTTAGAATACAATGAAAACACCCACACACAATAGAATGCACTATGAGTTAGGGTACCCCTATCATTGGCAGGCCCTCCCCTATAAGGCCCTACTACATAATAGGGCAGGGGGATTAAAACTACCTTTTAGTCCCTAGTACATAATAGGGAATGGCAGTTCAGAGGCCAGCAGCCATTTCTGAACTTAAATGTGTGCACTGCTGAAAGCCTGAGGTCATTTTTAAAAGCAGCCCTGTGTTGCAGGACTGCTGTTAAATGTAACTTGTGCCCTAACTCGACTTTAGTGTTAGGGGCTCATTTCAAAATTGATAAAATCTACAATATTGTGGCATATTAGATACCCCTAGGGTCTACCCTAGGTGTCCCAGAGTTGGAGGGTTAGGTACTTATAAGGAGGATAAAAGAGGTTTTATATGCCTTGGGGATAGAGAAGTTGCACATTTCACTTCCATCATTGTAGTAAAGTGCTTCCCAAAATCGATGTTTGTGCTTGGAGCACTGTGGAGAGAGGATCTTCACTATTTTTGTATATTCAGGACCCCTAAAGTCTCCCTTAGGTGTCCCAGGGGTGGGGGGTCATGTATTTATAAGCAGGCCTTTATAAAAAGCAGTTTTATAGGTCCTGGTGTTGGAGAAATTGTGCATTTCATTTTCCCCATTGTAGATCCCCAGCCACATAGGCTAACTTTGCAATAGTTTATGAATTTATAACTACCACAAGGGACAACCGAAAAATATAATTCAAGGACTTAGGCGAATGGTATTGATAAATCCAACAATATGCTGTTATTGAATTTATCCTAAAATGTATAGAAAAGAAGTTATGAGACTTTCTTGTCTGTAAACCAAAATGCAACCTTCCGGTGGTCTGCCCCGATTGGTCAGAGTTAAGTGGATTGGCCAGGCTGCTTTGATGAGGTGATAAGTGGCACCCAGGGAGAAAAGGCTATCTCTTGTAAGAGGACCCTGCTCCACAGGAATGCCAGAGCAGCGGGGAGGGTTCGTAAAGCATCAGCTTCAAAGGTAGAAGGGGACAGGCAGAGACAGCCAGGTCCATCTACCTCCTTCCACTTTGCACCCATCCAGATGGCAGGCTTAAGGAAGGAATTTGCAGATGTCAGAGGGAGGAGAGCAATGGAAATGAGCCATCCTGGAGGTTGGTTTAGCAGCCTCTCCACTGAGACTTCAGCCATATTGAATTTTGGAAGAATAGTGCTTTCTGGGAGACCATTGTGCCACACTTTGGAGAAAGTGGTCATGTTCTGGGGTGTTTCCCAGCACCTCATTGAACTGAAGTGCCCTCCTGCTTGACCCCAGAGAACACTGAATGAGTATCTGAGAGGGGCAGAACCTCTCAGATCAGTTGCTTGAAACAAGAGAAGAAGAAGGGTCCAGGCTGGAAGTTTGCTTTGCAACAATCTGGCCCTGCACTGCACCTGCTGCACAATGTGGAACTACAGCCCTGTGGACGTAACAGACTTCAAGAGAAATAAAGAGTGGACTCCCTGCAAGCTACAGGTTAACAGAACTCACCTGGACCATCACCCCCAAGAATCCCCAGCCTGGAGTGTGTCCAGTGGATTTGTAAGGGTTTTGTCCAATTGGATTGTGGGAATTGACGTCCCAAATTTCAAGGACCATCTTGGAGATTCCAGACTCTTGGATTGTGTTTTGGACACTTTGGGACCCCAAAATGAACTTCAGGAAGAAGTTTGGGAAGTTTAGAGCAACTTTGGAAAAAAGCTCCATAAGTGGACCGATTCTACCTGGCCAGCCAAACCGGCGACCCTCAACCGCGAGCCAGCCTGCCCTCCAGGTTCGTCTGGCTGAAAAGCTCCGGCTGTCCAACTTCCAGAGTTAGACCGGGAGCTCGAACAAGCCAAGCCGGCAAACGTTCACTGAACCCCTGGTGAAGAGCATCGAGGGACCCTGGGAGAAACAGCTCTGTAAAAGTTTCGAAGTCCGAAGGTAAAAGACTTAACCGGCTCCAACTGCGAGAGTCAAGCAGCCCACCTCCAACCGCGAGCCGGCCTGGATCCCTGGTTCATCCTGCTATAAAGCTCTAGAGGTCCAACTATGTCCAACTTCCATAGTTTGACCAAGAGCTCGTCGAAAGGCAAGCTGGCAAATCCTCACCAAATCGGGAATGGTGGAGAGCATCGAAGGACCCTGGCAGAAAAAGCTCCAGGAAATTTTCTACGCCAGAAGGTAAAAACTTTGACCGAGGCCTCACGCAAGCGGCAGCTGCGCAGGGCTCCATCGCGAGTGGCCTGAAACTTTTACTCGGTCCCAGTCTAGCACGACCAGATGTCCCAATAGGCGCTATAGGTTTCTATGTGTTATATAGGGCTAAATCTTTGAAAATTCATATCTCCGGTTCCCTACATTGGATTGTCTTTGTTTTGGTGTCATTGTAAAGATAAAAATATGTCCTATTTTTGTAAATTGTGTCGGATTTGTATTTTGTGTTGTGTCTTAATTATTTACTGAATTGGTATTTTTAAATGCTTTACATACCTGTCTCTGAAGTTAAGCCTGCCTGCTCACAGCCAAGCTACCAAGGGTTGAGCATGGGGATACTTTTTTGAGACGTATTCTGAGCCCTAGACTGTGTTAGTGGCCTTATTGCCAGCGGTAGATAAACATTTACCACTTCTAATAACCCACTCTCCAACATTCTTCAAATGACTTCCAGACACTTCCTATCTTTTAATCTCACTCTTACAAGTTTTTGCATTCTCTCTTTATGACTGTTTTTCCATCTTTATTTTTCTCCTTCTTTTTCTATTGTGCAGTATTTTTGCATTGCTCTTCGGAAATGTTGGATGAGGAAAAATAAGTATCGGTCCCCAAACATGAATGCAGGTGGCCCCCACCGCCAACCACAGGCTTAAAGTCAGTACTGAAGGCAATCAACAAAACCACAAAGTCTGTAATAGTAAGTACATTGTAGTACTGCTAAAAAGCAGGTTGTGCAGTTTCATACGTTATATCACTTAGTTTCTAAAATAGTGTTCATGTATATAATATTTACTTTTTTTAAAGTGTTTTTTTGATTAGGCATCTTCATATACATTTAGATACTCAGATTTGCTAACATTAAACATAGGGGTACTTAGGTAATCATATACGCAACAGTGTGCAATGGCTGTGCATGCTTATAAACTCTTTATTTTAATTTTCATACTTACAATATTAGTCGGTCCATCAAGGTCCACAGTAATTCTAATGTTTGCTGCTATAAAAATAGGTTTGAATTACATTTTCATTAACTGTACTAATTTAAGACAAATTAGTAGAAGGTTCAGATAGGTAACCAGTTTTAATTTTCTCTATAAATGATAAAAGCATAAACGTGAATCTCCTAAAGCCATACTTTCTATTCAAGATGAAGTTTGGCCTGTGGTGCTTCATACCATAAATGAAATGACTGATGGACACAATTAGCCATAAATGAGGCAATCTGCTGAACATTTCTCTCTGAAGACAATTGCCCCATAACTCATCCTCCTTTCTAGGTTAATGGCATACTTTTACCAATGGTTAAGCGAGCTATTCGCCGAACTGGACACTGAGGGGCATATTCACAAGGAGTTAACGCCGATTTATCTCCACCTTAACGCAGCAAAAGTGGAGATAGATTTAACACCCCATTCACAAGCTGGTGCAAACTGTAGACAACACCAGTATTCCCGCGATAACTGCCCCCAAATTTATCTCCACATTGGACACCACCAACTAACACTAATGAGATGCAGAGTAGGCGTTCCCGTGCAAAAACACACGGGAAAACCACAACACCACATTCACAACGAACTGCCAGATCTGTGAAGCGAAGCAAAAACAGGGGATAAACCGCGGTAGCACCAGGGATTTTACACCTGCCTTTTGCTGGTACTAAGCAGGACGACTACCCACAGCATGAAAGGGAGCCCAGCCAAGAGCCACACCTGAAGACCCACAGACGCCATAGAGGCAATGATCATGCAGCTCCGATACCCATGAGGGTCACAACACCCACAGCCACCACCCCCAGCCCCCCGCCATATTTTTTTAATAACCTGCCAACCCCTCAGCATTCACCCGTGAATGCATTTCCATCTATCACTTGTAGGTGCTGGCTGGCAGGGTCTTTCAATAGAGCGGGGGTACAGAGGTCGGGGAAAGGGCCTTTGTTGACACAGCAGTCTTTCAGGCTGCATGCCAAATGTTAAATGAACCAGACAATGTCTCCTGCATTTGTTAGTCACTTGACATCCTAACCCTCACATCCTAATATTTGTAGGGCCATGTTCGCAATGCGATATCGCCTGGGTTGAGAAAGGTGAGTTATCTGGCGCTGATGTGCCGATCCACAGCTATCGCCTGCTAACGCAGGAATAACTATCGCCATTGCGATGTTGTTGTCGCCTGTTTTCTCCGCCGTTCACTGTAATTATCGCCATGTAGCGCGGGCTTGTGAATACCACGCTATCACGGCGAAAAAAATCGGGGTTAGGCAGTGCTAACTTTTCTGCCGATAAATTACTTTGGCGATAGTTATCGCACGTTCTTGTGAATATACCCCTGAATTGTTTCAAGCCTGAGGAAATTAATATAGGTCAGACTTGCTGATAGACCTGTCAGCCTTAGGGTGGTCTTCCTCCAAATATTTTGCCTTCCTCCTCCATTTTTGCTGAACTCTTTTTTGCTGGCCTTAGAACTCTGGGCACTTTACCACTGCTTACCAGTGCTAAAGTGCATGTGCTCCCTCATTAAAACGCGGTAACAATGACGTTATACCCAACTAATATGTTTAATTTACTTGTAAGTCACTAGTAAAGTGTGCTACATGTGCCCAAGGCCTGCAAATTAAATGCTACTAATGGGCCTGCAGCTCTGGTTTTGCCACCCACTTAAGCAGGCCTTCCCACATGTCTCAGGCCTGCCATTGCAGCCTCTGTGTGCAATTTTAAACTGCCATTTCGACCTGGCAAAATAATTTTTTTGCAAGGCCCAAACCTTCCTTTTTAATACATATGTCTCCCCTAGGGTAGGCCCTGAACAGCCCAGAGTACAGGATGCAGGGTATGGTAGTGAAAAGCTCCTCCATTCAGTTTTCACTACTGTAAGGCGTACCTTTCCCATAGGATAACTTTGGAGTTACCTTATAACATTAAATAAGCTGTAACTTCTAAATGAGAGCAGGTAGACAGGTCAACTTTGGTGTCTAAAGAATTGTAATTAAAAGACCTCTTTAACGGTAAAGTCAGATTTTAGTCACAATTCTGAAAATGCCACTTTTAGAAAGTTTACAAAAAATGAAACCTGACCACCAATTTACAAGGCTGTTGTTTATTTCAGCAGACTAAGGTGCAACGCATTTAGTCACTGTACCTTACTTCATCACTTGGAATTATTTTAAATATTTTATGTAACCATTTTACTTTTCAATGGAGCATTCAAAAGATACATTCTTCATTTTACAGATAAAAATAAAACAAACATGTGAGCGATATTGTGAAAATGCAACAAATAATGTAGAAAATTGTGTACATAACATTAAAAACCTTGTGTACAATTACACCAGTCGATATTTGTTATACGTAAGCTCTCTCTAACTAAAGTCCTTGTACTTTGCTGCTAATTAGAGATGAGCTGTCTATGGGGAAAAGGAGTTTAGGGGTCTCTCTGGGGGTATATTTGTACTAGCAACCCTCTCGAGAGACCTATTTAATTACAATCCCTCAAAGGTGAAAAAGGAAAATGCCGACGCGTTTCCAATCCCCATGTGACTTTGGGGATTATCATCAGGGCTGAACCACGGTGTAATCTGAACGTTAAAAATGGAAAATTCTTTAGGATCATTAACGGCCTTCTCTTCTACAATATTTTTTCTTGTACATGGAAATTAATTGTACCTGTACTTTAGAAGAGGTTATCCAATCGATTTGACTGGCCTTTTCTTCAAAGAAGCCTTGGGTTTTCGAGTACCTGTGGAATAGGGATTGCAATTGTAAGTCCTCTAATTCTGCACTCTCTAATAGTGGTTGGATTAATATCTCATGTATGTTTAAATTGCTTACTTGAGAGGTTGAATGTTCGCAAAGCGTTTATCCAGGCGGGATGCAGCGTTATCAGATTAAAACGTTTGGACCTCCTGTGCTTTTATTTGAAGGCCATCACTCTGTGCCTGTAAAACACATTTACAATGGTTGCTGGTATTGAACCCAAGCACCTACATGGGTGTTTAAGGACAAACAGTCTTTTGTATTATGCTTACTTGAAAAAATTTTGTTTTCACCCTTGTATTTCTGAAATGAATTCTCGTGTGTCTATGAGTTTCAGCGCCCGTTTTCATGCTTTCATTATCTGCAACAATAGATGAAATGATGTTCGGATCGTTATAATTTTATAATTGAGACTCGACACAAGATGTTATTTATATTTCATGCGGAGCTCGCGCTAGATCAATGAACGCGTGTTGCTATTGTCAGTTATCGTTTTGTTCTTAGCGTGGACTCCTGCAACATTGTAACACTGCGGTCCGTTTTGGCAGCCGATCGCGTGCACGTTTTGCTTGCGCTGATATTGTAATACTCGCTCCTGTAAAACAGTACATTTGGGTTTGTTTCAACGGTGACAAACATTAAATTGAAAGGCAAGATATATTGGCACTCACTCTTTTGGTCTCTCTCATCTTCTTCAGATGCTGACTCAATCGGGAAATCCTTCGGTCTGTAGGTTACGCTTGTGCTGACTCTGCCGTTTTTTGAATTCTCAAGTGCATGAAGTCTTCAGAGGATGCTAGAGGTGTTATGGGAGTTGTAGTCATTTACAACGTATTGTTGTTTGTTGATCTAATCCCAACTAATGTATAGAAGGAATTACCTGTAATAATTAGTTCATTGCTTGATTGAGCTGTGACATTTCGTTTAGGCCTTTTAGAGTGCAATTAAATTTCAAAATTAAGTAGGCTTCCCTTTTCAATAGCAAATTTTCAATGTTGCCACCGCATGGTGGTTGCTTTATTTCAGATAATACTGTCCATACAAAGTCTCTCTCTGAATGGTTGTATTCCACAAAGTGCGATACCATGGGCGCTGTTAGGACTTGTTTTTTTATGCGAGACCGATGTTGTACTATTCTTTGATTGATTTGCTGATTAGTCTTCCCAATGTACAATTTTGGGCACGGGCACTGAATCGCATAAACAGTGTTCTTAGTTTTACAATTGGTAAATTCTTTATGAGTCCATTTGATGGAATCGTGTGTGAACTCATGACCTTCAATGGTTGTACTGCATACGGAACAATTGCCGCATTTATGATGCCCTTCAATGGGCTGCAAGTTCCATTGGGCTCGTAGGTCTGTCTTCTTAGCGGTTTGAGAAAGAGGTTATCCTTGCTTAAACACGCTGTCAAGCGGGCATGGTATACGCCCCGTGAAGTATTGCTTACAAAGAAAGAAAAAACATTGTTGGATAAACTAGTGTGTGTGTCCACGTTTGGACCACATACTAACAAATTTCGCAAGATCATCTTGACAAATTGGCATCTTCTAACCGAATTGGAATGCCCGATGGAAAGACCGTTGTTCGCAATGAAAAAGAACAAAAGCATCGGCCAAAGAATCATCAGAGCAGATATAGCTCAAACGTCTAAGAAGACAGACCTACGAGCCCAATGGAACTTGCAGCCCATTGAAGGGCATCATAAATGCGGCAATTGTTCCGTATGCAGTACAACCATTGAAGGTCATGAGTTCACACACGATTCCATCAAATGGACTCATAACGAATTTACCAACTGTAAAACTAAGAACACTGTTTATGCGATTCAGTGCCTGTGCCCAAAATTGTACATTGGGAAGACTAATCAGCAAATCAATCAAAGAATAGTACAACATCGGTCTCGCATAAAAAAACAAGTCCTAACAGCGCCCATGGTATCGCACTTTGTGGAATACAACCATTCAGAGAGAGACTTTGTATGGACAGTATTATCTGGAATAAAGCAACCACCACGCGGTGGCAACATTGAAAATTTGCTATTGAAAAGGGAAGCCTACTTAATTTTGAAATTTAATTGCACTCTAAAAGGCCTAAACGAAATGTCAGAACTCAATCAAGCAATGAACTAATTATTACAGGTAATTCCTTCTATACATCAGTTGGGATTAGATTAACAAACAACAATAAGTTGTAAATGACTACAACTCCCATAACACCACTAGCATCCTCTGAAGACTTCCTGCACTTGAGAATTCAAAAAACGGCAGAGTCAGCACAAGCGTAACCTACAGACCGAAGGATTTCCCGATTGAGTCAGCATCTGAAGAAGATGAGAGAGACCAAAAGAGTGAGTGCCAATATATCCTGCCTTTCAATTTAATGTTTGTCACCGTTGAAACAAACCCAAACGTACTGTTTTACAGGAGCGAGTATTACAATATCAGCGCGAGCAAAATGTGCACGCGATCGGCTGCCAAAACGGACCGCAGTGTTACAATGTTGCAAGAGTCCACGCTAAGAACAAAACGATAACTGACAATAGCAACATGCGTTCATTGATCTAGCGCGAGCTCCGCATGAAATATAAATAACATCTAGTGTTGAGTCTCAATTATAAAATTATAACGATGCGAACATCATTTCATCTATTGTTCCAGATAATGAAAGCATGAAAACTGGCACTGGGCGCTGAAACTCATAGACACACGAGAATTCATTTCAGAAATACAAGGGTGAAAACAACATTTTTTCAAGTAAGCATAATACAAAAGACTGTTTGCCCTTAAACACCCATGTAGGTGCTTGAGTTCAATACCAGCAACCATTGTAAATGTGTTTTACAGGCACAGAGTGATGGCCTTCAAATAAAAGCACAGGAGGTCCAAACGTTTTAATCTGATAACGCTGCATCCCGCCTGGATAAACCCTTTGTGAACATTCAACCGCCCAAGTAAGCAATTTAAACATACATGAGATATTATTCCAACCACTATTAGAGAGTGCAGAATTAGAGGACTTACATCTGCAATCCCTATTCCATAGGTACTCGAAAACCCAAGGCTTCTTTGAAGAAAAGGCCAGTCAAATCGATTGGATAACCTCTTCTAAAGTACAGGTACATTAATTTCCATGTACAAGAAAAAATATTGTAGAAGAGAAGGCCGTTAATGATCCTAAAGAATTTTCCTTTTTTAACTTTCAGATTACACCGTGGTTCAACCCTGACGATAATCCCCAAAGTCACATGGGGATTGGAAACGCGTCGGCATTTTCCTTTTTCACCTATGAGGGATTGTAATTAAATAGGTCTCTCGAGAGGGTTGCTAGTACAACTATAACCCCGGAGAGACCCCTAAACTCCTTTTCCCCATAGACAGCTCGTCTCTAATTAGCAGCAAAGTACAAGGACTTTAGTTAGAGAGAGCTTATGTATAACAAATATCGACTGGTGTAATTGTACACAAGATTTGTAATGTTATGTACACAATTTTCTACATTATTTGTTGCATTTTCACAATATCGCTCACATGTTTGTTTTATTTTTATCTGTAAAATGAAGAATGTATCTTTTGAATGCTCCATTGAAAAGTAAAATGGTTACATAAAATGTTTAAAATAATTCCAAGTGATGAAGTAAGGTACAGTGACTAAATGCGTTGCACCTTAGTCTGCTGAAATAAACAGCAGCCTTGTACATTGGTGGTCAGGTTTCATTTTTTGTAAACTTTATTACGTCCTACCAGGCCTCCGAGATGGACGTAACCCCCTTTTGTTTAAACTTTTAGAAAGTTGGCATTTTCTTGTCCTAATAACCATTTGGTGCCTGCAGCCTGATCCTGGGTCACATGGTGTAGCTGGCAGCTGGTTGTTGTGTATTGCTTCCAAACAGTGAGACAAAGGGAAGAAAGGTGTTGGCAGGATAGACCACTCTGAGTTAACTAGGGGCAGGGGATGTCACCTACCACACTTGCACATCACAAAGGCTCTGCCTGAGCACTTTCACAAAGGGTTTGTCACTGGTCTTTTGTGTCCCTCAGACAAGCTGGGCCAGGGCAGGGAGGAAGGAGATGTCTGATGATGGGTGGAAACCTCCAGAAGCTTCAAAGTGGGCACCAGGTATAAATGTTGGACCTCGGACCATAACTCTTCAGTACACCTTTGGTCCTGTGGACTCTGCCACGAAGAAAGAATACTGTTTTCCTGAAAGGACTGCAACTCTGTTTGACTGTTACTCTGAAGGCCTGCTGTCTTGTTTTGTTGACCTTCTGCCCTATTGCCCTCTTGTCTGGGTGAGAAGGACTGGACTTGCATCTCTAAACCCAGGACCCCAGAGTGGCTCCAAGGGCTAGTTGACTGGCCTCCTGTTCAGAAGCCCCAGGGACAGAACAGGCTTCCAACAACCTCGAACCCAGCACCTCGACTCTGCCATCTGTGAGTCATATCCTCCCAAGTGGTGCCACCCAACTCCTGGACTCTTGGAAGTGGGGCTGAAAGTGCTGTGCCAGCCCATCTGTAGATTCAGTAGAACCGACGCATCTCCTCTGTGGCGTAGCACATCTCCCACAGAACTTGTGCATCACCTCTGCGTTCGACACACTGCCCTCTGAACTGATGCATCGCCTCTGCAGCGTAGACCTCCTTGACGCAAGGACTTCCCATCGCCCAATGCAGCCCAGCAAAACTGCTGCGGCACGATGCATCTCCCTGCAAGGACATTGCATTACACTTCTCAGCTTCTTGGAACTGCAGCTGCACAACGCATCTCCTCGCTGGACCTCACATTGCCTCTGTTGCGCAATGCGTATTTCACATGGGTCTCTGCATCTCTTTGCAACCAGAATTAAGGTGCCATGTTCAACAGGCCTAAGTGGGTCCCTGTAGCTGACCCACGCTCCATCGTGGTCAGCCTATACTTGTGACTTTGTCCCAGTCCGGCGCGACAAGATAACCACAGTTGACGCTTTGTGCTTTTTGGTGCTATTTTCACTCAATTCTTTGAAATTTCAAATCTCTGAATCTATTAATTGCACCTTTGTCATTTTGGTGTTGATTTATTTATTAAAATGTATTCAATTTTTCTAAATTGGTTGTTGGATTTTCCTTGTGTTGTGTTTTTGCTTTATCACTGTTTGAAGTGCTGCATACATAATATACACATTGCCACTAAGTTAAGCCTGACTGCTCTGTGCCAAGCTGCCAGAGTGTTGAGCACAGGTTAATTTGGGGTTTGCTTGTGATTTCACCCTGACAAGGATTGTGGTTGCTGCTTGAGTAGGGATTCACCCCCCTCAAGCTGTAACCCAATTTCTCACAGCCCTACTGCAAAAACATCTTAGTGCCTCACACGCATTAAATATTAAATCCAAGATGGGGAAACCCTTTTCCGCTTGTGCAGAGCCTATGTACCCGCTGAAACGGGTGGCCGGGGTAATGAGCAACCCCTCCTCTGTGGTCATTCCAAACCAGTCTGGAGTCTGTGGAGTCTATAGCTGATACAGGTCAAATGTTATAAATTGAAGTGTTTTATCAATACCTTGACTATTCCTCTATGCCAGCTACAGCCTGGCCAATACCAAAGTCCTTCTGGTCTAGTCACGGGGGAACACATCATGTCACACATGTTCCACCCTAAATATTATATACCCTAAATTGTAGGCAACAAGGTGTGCTTTGGGGGTACGTATTTAATGTTTCAAATCTGGTTTTTCTACTTGTTAAAAGGGTGAGTTTGACTGGCCTGTGCAGCAGTGTACAAGGTGCTGTTGTAAGAATGACCATTGTAGGCCTGAAGCCATTTTTTCCATACCTTCTTGGTGGATGGCAAAATAGGTGCTACAGTCCATAGGTGGTATTTAACTTCCAGGCCTTGAGAACATTTTCTATGCCATATATCAGGGGCTAATGGACAATTAAAATAAGTCACTTAGAGATCGGCCAATTTAATAATGTTTTAGGGGTCACAGCACATGCACTGGGGCTGAGACAGCAGTGTCCCGGTGCACGGGGTCAAAGAACCAGCAGCTTCAGTCCAAACAAAATGGGGTGACCACAGAAAAAAGAGCACATTTTCACGAAGACTGGGTGACCTGTGCTGGGATTCGAACTCATGAAGTGCAGCTCACTGCATGTTTCAGTGATGCGTGTTCAACTCTTTAAATCAGCATGCAAATCATGAGGTTCTAGTAGATGAGACACATTGGCCTCTTAAATTAAATGTGTTACAGACCCCTTTATACAAATCAAGGCAAGCAGTTCATTATTCTTTGTGATGGTAAATACAGCAGGCTAAATTCCATATCGTCTTACCAAATTGATTTTCTAGCTTGAAAAAATCAACAGGTCCCCGTTTTTTCTTTTGACAATATGTAGAACCACTAACGTTAACCATTCCCCAAAGTTATACAGTCATTTAGTGTTAAACCATAATGCATTTCTAATCATTTTACCTTACTGAGTTTTATTTTTTTCATCCCAAACTTGATTTGATAAGGCCACTGGAACCCATGGAGATGTGGCCTAGTAGCTAAGAACTACTGCCTTTGGAACCTGGAAACCTAGGTTCAAATCCTGGTCTCTGTGCTTGACTTAACAGCATGTGATTCTCTACAAATCATTTTGGGCCGCATTACAGTTTATCAATGCGGAGGGCCCACCACGACTTGGGGCCTCCGCCACGAGTGCACAGATCCTTTGTGAATCAGGCCTCAAATCTCCCTCTGCTGTGAATTGTGAATGGGATCAAATACTTTTGTGTAATCCCCCTTTACATAATATATTTAGTTATGCTGCTTCAGTGTTAGGTTTGGGCTTATAAATACCAATTTATTCATGTCTCAGAGGAACTAATAGATTTTCACTTTTATTTGACTGATATATTTACAGTTAAGCTTTGAATAGGAACTAGGAACACTATAGGTGTGTTAGTTTGCTAAGTGATATTTAGCATTCATTTTCAGAAATTAATATTAGAAGAGAAGTTTGAAGAATTAATTCAGTCCATGACACTGTGGGAGATTTTTTTCCTCTTAAATCCTCAAGCTTTTTTACCAGGACTGTGCACCCTACTCTATGCTACTGAATAGTATATCAGTAGTGCCACGTTGTTCAATGCGTGGGCAATGTCCCTGAGATGTTTTTACTTGTAAAGCGACCTGCACTGACTTGCATGTGGAAGACCACCGAGGGGCTTTCCGATTCATTCTGTTGTGGCGGCAACAAGTTACAAATCACCCCCTGACCCATAGGTGCATCGAAAACAGCCCACTGACTTGTGGGCCTGGGTTGGTACTGGATTACTGGCAGCCTGTCCTGCGTCATTTTTCCCTTACCTTTGAGATTCCTGCTGCCTTGGTGAAATGACTGTAATTTATGTGCACATCTAACCAACCATGAATTTCCTGCGAGGAACTCACAGGTCTCCCAGAAATGAATGTTATTGAGTTCAAATATAAATCTTTGTGATGTGAGAAGAAATGTGATCTCAAAACCTTCTAACTTATTTTAGGTTTGAATCCCATGTTCCTTAAAAATGTTCCAAGTCTAATGAATGCTGTCTGCATCCAATACAGGGTGTGTATAATAGGCGAAGACAGTAATATTGGGAACCCAATTGGCACCATTTTATGGCAGTGGCGTAGACTAGGGGCCATGGACCCTAGTCCAAGCAATGAAACTAGGCCTCCAAACTGGTATTACAATATTTTGATATAAATGAGGTACAGCACGTCCATCACACCCCCATACCCAACTGTCCCTGCTACACCACTATAATTTACAGCTCTCCAAGTTCCTCATTCTACCCAACTTTCCTTCTTTCCCCCCTATATTCACTCCACTCTCCTGTCATCTCCTTCATCCATTTAATCCCCTTCTGTCTACCTCCTCCTTGCTCCCTTCTCTCCTTATTTCTGGTTCCATATTTGACTTTTGCCCTGCCCACTTTGCTTATCCTTATCTTCTTTCTCGTTCTTGCTTAAGCTTATTTCTTTCTCCCATTGTCACCTTTGCCTGCGCTCCCCCTCTCCGTTTCTTCCCTTTCCTCTCTCTTCTTTATTGTTCCCTTATCCTCTACTCCCTCTGTGCCCCTCCCCCTGAAAAGTGCAGCTAAGCTCTGGCCCTGGCATGAGTGGCTTCCCCCCAAAAACTCAGAAGAGGCAGTTTCTTGTGAATACGGTGGATCCCTGCGTTTTTTAAATGCCGCGGTGCTTCTAAATTGCGTGCCATGCCACTATGTGTCATCTCTTTGTCAATATGCCCCATAGTATACAAAATTACTTGTGCTGCATGGCATATTTACAATATATGTAGCATTTGTATTCATTTTTCAATTGGTGTAGGTCACACTGGGCCCATTTTCACATCTGGGCCCCGGTGCATTGCACCGGCTGCACCATTGTTAGCTCCGCCCCTGTTCCATGGTTCATAAATATGCTGACTGTGTAGGTCAAGAACATGTGGCAGGGTAATGATGGAAAAATTCAGCTGGAGAAAACTGACTCTTGCTATGAAAGACAGGCGCATGGGACAAACCGGAAATATCTGGGAAAAACTCACTTTGATATTCAGCATGTTTGAGCAGCTTTAGCTCTCTTACAGTTATGTGTGTGGTGAGCAGAGGACAGGGATTAATTCTTGACACTAAAGACAGCTGAGTTTAAAGCTGGATTAAGTTGTTTTCTACAAATAACTATTAGAAACGTTAACAGAAAAGATAGGTGCTTCCATGGCGTATGAAGGAATGCATTGTGCATGGGAGTTGAGGCTTACCACTTTTGAAAGAAGACACTTTGCTTAGTAAATAGAAAGATGAACTTCTTGAACTGCAGAAATTATTCATATGAGAAACAAAGTGAAGTAATGTGAGAAAGTCTAGGGTGAGTGTGAATTTTGGGTGAAAAATTGACCGAAACACCTCTATATTTTTAGGGGTGAAGCAGACTGGGAAAATGCTTTGATGAGTTAAGCAGCTCTGCTAAAAATTCGGCATAAAAGCACATTTCTCTTAAACTGAGACCTGAAAATGTGCTCTGACAGACTATCAAGAAAGGTACAACTAGTGAAAATAGGGGTAGACTTGGAAATTTATGATTTTCAAAGTGTTTGAGTTACTCCATGGAATTTACGAGTATCACAAAATGGGGAAACCAACAAAAAATGTAAATATAAGCATATAATTTGCATATATACCGATTTGGTCAGGAATATTGTCTTGTATGTGTAAGTGTATGTGATGGTCTTGCTCGTCGAGCCTACCATTAACCTATGCCATCTTCGTTTCTACAGCGTCTCCATGTGCATTATGATTTTTTTTACCGATGAATACAAATGGAAAACAATCTGTTTCACTTTCTGTATTTATTTTTAAAAACAGAAGACGGTAGTACTTCCTTTGAGTAAATCTCAATGCTGTCAATCATAATTGCCAGGAAATACATGTTAGATTTTGTAGCTTTTTCCACATATACTTCCTAGCACGTTGTTGCATCTCCTAACAAGCTGTAGTTGCAAGATATAGGGCCATATTTACAAGGGCATTGCGCCACCGGAGCATCCCTTTTTACGATGCTCTGGTGGCGCAATGCCCTGCAATGCAGCGCTAAGCCACTTCGTGTGGCTTAATGCCGCGCTGTAAATATTGTATCCTTTCACGCAGTTTTCTGCATCACAGTGCCGTGCAATGGGTGTTGCTGTGGGCATTCCACTGCAACACCCATTGCTTTTTGACACTGCCCCAGATTTACAAGGATCTGTAAATCTGAGACAGTGCCAAAAACTAACGCCTTAGAAAAGCAGGCGTTAGAGTGGCGCAACGTGAAGAAATACTTTTATTTCTACTCGTTTTTTGCTCTTTATATGTGTGCTGAATTCTGCAGCACAAATGGAAGGAGCAAATCATCTTTAATGATTGTTTATGTGCAGGAAGGTATGCCTTCCTGCACATAAACAATCATACCTGCAATGCAGGCAACCCTGCGCAAGGGTGTCTGCGTTGACGGTAGGCAGCTTTTTTAGCGGCGGCAAGAAAAAACACAGGAGTGCCCGAATTCTTGTGAATAGGGTGCATCCTTGCACTTTTTAAATGACAAAACTTTTTTTTAAATGCTAAATTGCTTGCAGTGCTGTCATTTCTTTGTAAATATGACCCATGGTATACAAAATTACTGGCGCTGCATGCCATATTTACAATATACGTAGCATTTCTATAAATTTTTCAACATAAATAAAATTTCGTGTAACAATCCTTTACTTCACTTGCGCTAAAACATTAACCATTCCTCTTCGTGTCTGCCCCATTTTAAATACAACACTGTTACTATCATTAAATTTCATGTGGACTTTTTTAGTTCCTTCTTTCCTACAGTATTGTGATTAGTCTGTTTAACAAACCATCTTCACACATTTGTTTTCTGATGGTTGCCTTGCTGCTCAGGCCAGCTTAGCAAACAAGGGCCTACTTTTCACTCATTAAACCCTATGGGGCAGATCTACAAAGAAGTGCCGCAGCGCGGCAACGCAAGCCCTTTGGCTGCGCCACGCTGCAGCACTTCCGAAGCACAGGAATGCAACATATTTACAATAATATGTCGCATTCCTGTGCTCTCCCCTGGCGCACAAACTGCACCATGGTGCAAGGATGCCTGCGTCATGGGGAGATTGTTTTTGTGCAGGAAGGGGCACCTTCCTGCACAAAAACAATCACTACAGGCATTTTCCTCTTTCAATGCGTGCTGTAGAATGCAGCACGCATTGAAATAGGAAAAAACGAGGAGAAATGAAAACATTTCTCCTTGTTGCGCCTCGCTACGCCTCCCCTGGGGAGGCGCAGCATTGACACGCATTTCTAGATTTACGATTCCTCGTAAATCTGGAAATGTGTCTCGTTCCATGGGTGTTGCGTGGGAACACCCACAGCCACACCCATGGAACGCCCCTTCCACGCAAAGTGCTGCGTGTGAAGGGGCCATATTTACAAGGACAGGAAAAGTCATGCAGGGTGGCTTTTCCTGTCTTTGTAAATATGGAGAAGTGAAATGCGCCACGAGTGCGTCACAAAAAGTGACGTACTGGTGGCGTAGGGGGCTTGTAAATCTGCCCCTCAGTGTCTTTAAGTTTCCCAGGTTTGGCACTTTGAAAATGCAGGCACAGCTCAGATCAAACTGCTGGCCTCTCTCTCTCTCTCTCTCTCTCTCTATCATTTCTTGGCAGGAAGATTGAATAAAATCTGTCACTGTGTTATAGCACTTAACAAAATTTTAAAAAAGTCGTGGTGGAAATATATGCCCATTTTGCTATGTGTTAGATTTCGATGCTTTTTACAGCTGTACACGTTTTTGCGTCTCCTAATAAGCTGAAGATACAAGATATAATGTACACTATTCTTGACTTTACATAGCATATTTACTAGTTAGCTTTTCTACTAATTTTCATCATAAATACCATTTGGTGTAGCCGCCCTTTACTACACTTAAATGAAAACATTGGTCAATGGAACTCTACAGTTTCACCATGTTAAGAAAAGGCCATTATTGTTTAACATCACAAATCTCACCTTGTAACTGGTATTGTGATGATTTACAAACATTTCATATTTATTAACCAGGCATGACTTTTATAGCATGGATTAAGAGAAAGAGGGCAAGAATGCAGATTAAAAAGACACAGCGTGACCTTCACGATGGCTACTGTAGGCTGGAAGGGCACTCTTCTAAATGCTGATGTGGGAAAAGTCAGAATTGTAGTTCTGTAGGCAGCGTCATCTTTTAAAGTACATTTTCAAAATTTTCCTGGGATTTAGAAACAGCCAAGAAATTACTCCTGCAAATCTACAGCAGTCATAAAATACCTGGAATAATTGTACTTCTCTAGGCTTAATTATTCAGGTTTTATATACACATACAAACTTTTTTAAGCCAAAGGGAAATTGTTTTTCTATATGAAGAACCCCTATTGTTCTCAAATTGAAACTAAAATAAATGGATATTTTTGGGTCTTCCATTTCATTCACACACTTTAAGAGCTATTCACAAAGGTACATTTATACCTGTAGATGTACTCACCTGTAAATTTACTCCTCCACCTAGCAATAACTTTACTACATTTTGCTAGTCACCATTTCCGAGTGTAAAGTGACTCCTTGGATTTATGAGCGTGACATTCGAATTTGTACATTTTCATGTGTAAGAGGAGGTCTCCGCCACCACTGGGTTAGAGATTAACATTTTAATAACTATTAAAAAGGTGACATATTTTAATGTAAATTAAAAATGTAAATTAACTTAAAATAATGATTATTAACTTAACACATTAACTCATCAGATTAAATGTTTAATAAATAAATGTTGGAAATTAGGTTACTGGTTCAGGGATGTGAAACCGTACTCAAGCAGCAACCACAATCTCTGTCAGGGTGAAACACAAGCAAACCCCAAATTAACATGTGCTTAACCCTTTGGTAGCTTGGCACAAAGCAAACAGCCTTAACTTAGTAGCGAAGTGCAGATCTGATGCTGCCGGGCTTTGTTGGCAGTTGCTGTGGCGTGAAGAGACAGGATCGCCACAACTTCGCATTCATGGGCGGTGTAGGCATCACTATCTTGGCGCGCACTGACCCAGGAGGGCTCATCTGAGGCCACATCAAGGGTTGAGGACCTGAGGGACACCACATGGGGGTCAGGAACTCACTCCAGAAGAGGCGAGCAGGGCTCAGATTGGTCCTGTTACAGGTCCATCCAGCAGGTCAGCTGGGCAGTTGCTGGGAGCCTCTGGAATTAGTTATGCACCTTTAGCTCAAAATAGGAAGTCAGCTGACTGACGTTTGGTGTCACTTCAGCTTGGGATGAAGCCAGTCTTCCTTCTCGGCAAGCAGGGCAGCAGGAAGCAGAGCAGCAGAGTGGCAATCCTTCTGGCAGCATAGCAGTCCTTCTTTTGTAGCATTCCCAGGTGCAGGAGTGTACTGAAGAGTTGGGTCCATTATTTATACCTGGTGCCCACTTTGAAGTGGGAGAAGGTGCTGGAGGTTTCCACCCCCTGATGTATCATACATCCCCTTCCCCCTTCCCTGCCCCAGCTTGTCAGGGGTCACAAAAGACTAGTGAGTGTATTCGGGCAGGGCCCTTGTGATGTGTAAGTGTGGTAGCTGACAGCTCCAACCCTTTGTTAAGTCAGTGTGGCCATCCTGCCATCACCTATCTTCCCTTTGTCTCACGGTCTGGGAGCAATACACAAGGACAGACTGCCAGCTACACCTAGTCATGTGACCCAGGAACAGCCTACAGTCACCAAATGGCTAAGAACAGAAAATGACAACTTTCTAAAAGTAATGCCAAAAGGGGCGATGCTGTCACCCCAGCTGCTGCACTGCTGAAGTGAGGAACTTTTCCTCTTGAAGTAAACCACATTTTTCTCTTTTAACCAAGGTAATCCATAGTAATCCACAAACTTCATAGCTGTCAAATAATCCATGTATTCAATGTTTATGAGATCACTCCGGAGACAGTTAGGTCGAAATAGAATACTTTATTCCGCATTTTCAGATGCCATATGCTGCCAATCCTAGCTTAAACACAGACACGTGCAATCAACCTTCCTTTGAGCCAACACAGTAAAATATCCCAATGCATTTCGAACTTTTTAGTTCTTCGTCAGGGGTACTGCAATAAATCAGAAAAAAGTGCATAAACAACGCGCTAAATGCCAGTAAATCATAATGTCAACAACTACCAATCCGATGTCTCCCCATAATCTCCCTCCTTGACCCACCTCATGAGTGCTCACATTAAAAACAATTCAAAACCATAATGTGCTTAAAACATCTAAACCATACTGTCAACAACAGTTGCCCTTCCCGGAGTCTCCCATAACCCCCCTCCTTCTCAACCCACACCCGTGCTTGTTATCCAAACTAAGTAAGAAAAATACTAAATCCCACAAAATGCATACTCCAGCCCCTTTCCCTAAAGTTCACAAAAAACAAAATGTGTTCTTTTACCTAATAAAGCTGCAACCGGCAGTGTAAAATGTACGTGTCTTCCTCCGTGTTACAAAAATCATTAACTTCCCTCCCACACACATCTACTCTTAAAGCCTCCTTCCCCACGTTTACCCAATTAATCCCTAATTAAAACAATATCACATGACCTATTTTAACCTATACTAACACTCCAAAAATGAAATGACTACCTTTCCCATGATGCACTGACCCTAACAAAATGAAACTGTGATCAGATTAGGTGAAAAACAAATAAAAACGAGTGATAGTAAACAGCAAAGCAAATACCCATAAATTCATGTGTAATCTGTCAAAATAAACAAATGAATAAGTGAAACATTATAATATTGTGCTTGAAATCCATTGCTTTAAAGTCCATGATGTATTAAACGGCCCTCAAAATGTCCGTGCACTTTCCTCTCTGTTCAACAAATACATGCATTTCAAACTTGATGATCCTTTCGCCGATTCACTCAAAGTCGTTTGATGTTGTACTGTCTCTGAAGTGATACATTACTTTTTAATGCCACAATTTTCCTCAATAAACAGTAAACTGTTGGGGTGCAACCTCGTGTTTGGGACAATGAAAAATTGCTAAGCAAAATGTAGAGAATGAGTGCACTCCTTCCCTTGATGAATACATTAGTTTAGCTTTGAATGCCAAGTAATGCGTGCAAAACAGCGCTGTGACTGTCCCAACACAGCATATCAATGATAATGCCAAAAGGGGCGTTGCTGTCACCCCAGCTGCTGCACTGCTGAAGTGAGGAACTTTTCCTCTTGAAGTAAACCAAATTTTTCTCTTTTAACCAAGGTAATCCATAGTAATCCACAAACTTCATAGCTGTCAAATAATCCATGTATTCAATGTTTATGAGATCACTCCGGAGACAGTTAGGTTGAAATAGAATACTTTATTCCGCATTTTCAGATGCCATATGCTGCCAATCCTAGCTTAAACATAGACATGTGCAACCAACCTTCCTTTGAGCCAACACAGTAAAATATCCCAATGCATTTCGAACTTTTTAGTTCTTCTTCAGGGGTACTGCAATAAATCAGAAAAAAGTGCATAAACAGCGCGCTAAATGCCAGTAAATCATAATGTCAACAACTACCAATCCGATGTCACCCCATAATCTCCCTCCTTGACCCACCTCATGAGTGCTCAAATTAAAAACAATTCAAAACCATAATGTGCTTAAAACATCTAAACCATACTGTCAACAACAGCTGCCCTTCCCGGAGTCTCCCATAACCCCCCTCCTTCTCAACCCACACCCGTGCTTGTTATCCAAACTGAATAAGAAAAATACTAAATCCCACAAAATGCATACTCCAGCCCCTTTCCCTAAAGTTCACAAAAAACAAAATGTGTTCTTTTACCTAATAAAGCTGCAACCGGCAGTGTAAAATGTACGTGTCTTCCTCCGTGTTACAAAAATCATTAACTTCCCTCCCCACACATCTACTCTTAAAGCCTCCTTCCCCACGTTTACCCAATTAATCCCTAATTGAAACAATATCACATGACCTATTTTAACCTATACTAACACTCCGAAAATGATAATGAGTACCTTTCCCATGATGCACTGACCCTAACAAAATGAAACTGTGATCAGATTAAGTGAAAAACAAATAAAAACGAGTGATAGTAGACAGCAAAGCAAATACCCATAAATTCATGTGTAATCTGTCAAAATAAACAAATGAATAAGTGAAACATTATAATATCGTGCTTGAAATCCATTGCTTTAAAGTCCATGATGTATTAAACGGCCCTCAAAATGTCCGTGCACTTTCCTCTCTGTTCAACAAATACATGCATTTCAAACTTGATGATCCTTTCGCCGATTCACTCAAAGTCGTTTGATGTTGTACTGTCTCTGAAGTGATACATTACTTTTTAATGCCACAATTTTCCCTCAATAAACAGTAAACTGTTGGGGTGCAACCTCGTGTTTGGGACAATGAAAAATTGCTAAGCAAAATGTAGAGAAACGAGTACACTCCTTCCCTTGATGAATAAATTAGTTTAGCTTTGAATGCCAAGTAATGCGTGCAAAACAGCGCTGTGACTGTCCCAACACAGCATATCAATGATAATGCCAAAAGGGGCGATGCTGTCACCCCAGCTGCTGCACTGCTGAAGTGAGGAACTTTTCCTCTTGAAGTAAACCAAATTTTCTCTTTTAACCAAGGCAATCCATAGTAATCCACAAACTTCATAGCTGTCAAATAATCCATGTATTCAATGTTTATGAGATCACTCCGGAGACAGTTAGGTTGAAATAGAATACTTTATTCCGCATTTTCAGATGCCATATGCTGCCAATCCTAGCTTAAACATGGACACGTGCAATCAACCTTCCTTTGAGCCAACACAGTAAAATATCCCAATGCATTTCGAACTTTTTAGTTCTTCGTCAGGGGTACTGCAATAAATCAGAAAAAAGTGCATAAACAGCGCGCTAAATGCCAGTAAATCATAATGTCAACAACTACCAATCCGATGTCTCCACATAATCTCCCTCCTTGACCCACCTCATGAGTGCTCACATTAAAAACAATTCAAAACCATAATGTGCTTAAAACATCTAAACCATACTGTCAACAACAGTTGCCCTTCCCAGAGTCTCCCATAACCCCTCTCCTTCTCAACCCACACCCGTGCTTGTTATCCAAACTAAATAAGAAAAATACTAAATCCCACAAAATGCATACTCCAGCCCCTTTCCCTAAAGTTCACTAAAAACAAAATGTGTTCTTTTACCTAATAAAGCTGCAACCGGCAGTGTAAAATGTACGTGTCTTCCTCCGTGTTACAAAAATCATTAACTTCCCTCCCCCACACATCTACTCTTAAAGCCTCCTTCCCCACGTTTACCCAATTAATCCCTAATTGAAACAATATCACATGACCTATTTTAACCTATACTAACACTCCGAAAATGATAATGAGTACCTTTCCCATGATGCACTGACCCTAACAAAATGAAACTGTGATCAGATTAGGTGAAAAACAAATAAAAACGAGTGATAGTAGACAGCAAAGCAAATACCCATAAATTCATGTGTAATCTGTCAAAATAAACAAATGAATAAGTGAAACATTATAATATCGTGCTTGAAATCCATTGCTTTAAAGTCCATGATGTATTAAACGGCCCTCAAAATGTCCGTGCACTTTCCTCTCTGTTCAACAAATACATGCATTTCAAACTTGATGATCCTTTCGCCGATTCACTCAAAGTCGTTTGATGTTGTACTGTCTCTGAAGTGATACATTACTTTTTAATGCCACAATTTTCCTCAATAAACAGTAAACTGTTGGGGTGCAACCTCGTGTTTGGGACAATGAAAAATTGCTAAGCAAAATGTAGAGAAACGAGTACACTCCTTCCCTTGATGAATAAATTAGTTTAGCTTTGAATGCCAAGTAATGCGTGCAAAACAGCGCTGTGACTGTCCCAACACAGCATATCAATGATAATGCCAAAAGGGGCGATGCTGTCACCCCAGCTGCTGCACTGCTGAAGTGAGGAACTTTTCCTCTTGAAGTAAACCAAATTTTTCTCTTTTAACCAAGGCAATCCATAGTAATCCACAAACTTCATAGCTGTCAAATAATCCATGTATTCAATGTTTATGAGATCACTCCGGAGACAGTTAGGTTGAAATAGAATACTTTATTCCGCATTTTCAGATGCCATATGCTGCCAATCCTAGCTTAAACATGGACACGTGCAATCAACCTTCCTTTGAGCCAACACAGTAAAATATCCCAATGCATTTCGAACTTTTTAGTTCTTCGTCAGGGGTACTGCAATAAATCAGAAAAAAGTGCATAAACAGCGCGCTAAATGCCAGTAAATCATAATGTCAACAACTACCAATCCGATGTCTCCCCATAATCTCCCTCCTTGACCCACCTCATGAGTGCTCACATTAAAAACAATTCAAAACCATAATGTGCTTAAAACATCTAAACCATACTGTCAACAACAGTTGCCCTTCCCGGAGTCTCCCATAACCCCTCTCCTTCTCAACCCACACCCGTGCTTGTTATCCAAACTAAATAAGAAAAATACTAAATCCCACAAAATGCATACTCCAGCCCCTTTCCCTAAAGTTCACTAAAAACAAAATGTGTTCTTTTACCTAATAAAGCTGCAACCGGCAGTGTAAAATGTACGTGTCTTCCTCCGTGTTACAAAAATCATTAACTTCCCTCCCACACACATCTACTCTTAAAGCCTCCTTCCCCACGTTTACCCAATTAATCCCTAATTGAAACAATATCACATGACCTATTTTAACCTATAATAACACTCCGTTTCTCTACATTTTGCTTAGCAATTTTTAATTGTCCCAAACACGAGGTTGCACCCCAACAGTTTACTGTTTATTGAGGAAAATTGTGGCATTAAAAAGTAATGTATCACTTCAGAGACAGTACAACATCAAACGACTTTGAGTGAATCGGCGAAAGGATAATCAAGTTTGAAATGCATGTATTTGTTGAACAGAGAGGAAAGTGCACGGACATTTTGAGGGCCGTTTAATACATCATGGACTTTAAAGCAATGGATTTCAAGCACGATATTATAATGTTTCACTTATCGGAGACAGTCACAGCGCTGTTTTGCACGCATTACTTGGCATTCAAAGTTAAACTAATTTATTCATCAAGGGAAGGAGTGCACTCGTTTCTCTACATTTTGCTTAGCAACTTTCTAAAAGTGGCATTTTCAGGATTGTGACTAAAAATCCTACTTTACCATTAAAGAGGGCTTTTAATTACAGTTTTTAGACACCAAACACAATCTGTCTACCTACTCCCAGTCGAAAGTAATCACTTATTAAATGTCATAAGGAAACCTAATATTATCCTATGAGAGAGGTAGGCCTTGCAGTAGTTAAAAACACATTTAAGAGATTTTCACTACCAGGGCATGTAAAATGTAAAAGTACATGTCCAACTTTTTTAATACACTGCACCCTACCGTCTGTACTGTTAAGGGCCTTCTGTAGGGGTGACATATATGTATTAAAAATGAAAGGTTGGGCCGGGCAAAAGGTTAATTTTGCCAGGTCAAAATGGCAGTTTAAAACTGCACATACAGGCTGCAATGGCAGGCCTGAGACAAGGTTAATAGGCTACTTAAGTTGATGGCACAATCTGGGTTGCAGGCCCACTAGTAGCATTTAATTTACAGGCCCTGGTACTGGGGGAACCCCTTTACTAGGGACTTACAAGTAAATTGAATGTGCCAATTGGGTATAAGCCAGTTTTACCATGTTTAAAGGAGATAACACAAGCACTTTAGCATTGGTTAGCAGTGTTAAAGCGTGCAACATTTTAAAAGTCATCAAAAACGGGTTCTAAAAACCGGAAGATGAAGGCAAACATTTTGGGAATGACCCTGCAGAAAGGGCCAAGCCCAACAATAATTAAATAAATAAGATTAATTTAATGTAAAAATATTATTCAAAATAATTGTATTAATCCCAACGTTTATACCTTATTTAAATTTAATCAATATTTATAGAATTTTATTAAAATATATTTGTTTGATTTTAATGCATTTTATTTTTGTATTAAATGTTTTACTTATTTAACTTTATTTCATATGGGATGTTATTTTATTTCTCTGAATCTACTGTTTTCTATGGGAGTGTGTTGCAGTACCTGAGAGTGGCCATGTGTGGTACTGGACCTTCTCCAAGGCTGTGCTAGAGTACATTTACTGCTGTTGTAGGTCCCTTTCGGCTGTAGTAACTTTAGAAGTGCAATATGTGCATACAAATGGACTTACTCTTTTGTGGGTGGATGTTTTTATTTACATGTCCTTCTTTCAACCCCCCTCCTTACCCCTCACTATGCCCCTCCTCATCCCTTCCTAATCTCCTCCCATTTAGAGGAAAATATTTCCGACTTTCCAGCTACCTCCCTCACGTTCCTCTAACATTTACTACCTAAAGGTATACCTGCATGCATGCTGATCTCCACACATGTAGCGGATACCTCCACATATAAAAGATAGGAGAGGCAGAGGTCTCTGCCCATAGATTTGTTAGTAGTACTTGAGTAGTACTTTTGTAGTATTACTAAACAAACTACAAAGTGCGATTTGTAATTAGGCCCCATTACTGATTTTGAAAGCATAGTAAGCTATTTAATTTGGGTTGAAAAGTAAATTTGGAAGTGTTTGTGAATTTGCACAAAGTTACGATTTTGTAGGTGTTTATAACTTTTTCAACTGTCAACCACTTGCTCTTCCTCTGGAAGACCCAAGCTCCTGGGCTTTCAGTGTAAGTACAATTTGTGATTCTAAAAATACCATAAACTCTGAGTTTTTTGAAGGATTTGAAATGCAGACCGGAACACTCAAGCTCCACTTACATGTGCCAACATATTTTCAAATAGACCCTTAGGAACTGATTCACAAAGGGCGTCGTGCTGGAGGCCCCACAGTCATAGGGAAGTTTCCCCACTTGGGGCCATATTTATGAGTTTGGTGGCGCAGCGCAGCAAGTCACCTTGCTGCACTGCCCTGCATCACAGGCAAAGAGCAGGAATGTGCAGTATTTATCCAATACTATGTATTCCTGTCCTTTACTCTTGCACTGGCCAATGCAGACACCCTTGTACCATAGTGCAAGGGTGCCTATGTTGCAGGCATGATTGTCTTTTGGGCAGGAAGGGGCACCTTCCTGTACAAAAACAATCCTGAGCTGCTTTTTTCTCTTTCTATGTGTGCTGAAAGAGTAAAAAAAACAAGGAGATATAAAGATATTTCTCCACGTTATGCCTCACCTGGGGAGGTGTATTTTTTGGGCACATTCTCAGGTTTACAAGGTCTTTTCAATCTGGAAATGAGTCAAAAACGATGGAAGTTGCGTGGGAACAGCCACAAAATGCCGATGGAATGCCTACCCAGGGCAAAGTAATGCAACGCAGCGATTTGGGTTGCGTTCCATTACTCCATATTTTTGGAGCCACTTAAAGCCACGCAAAGTGGCTTTGCATGGCTTCAAAAATATGACTTAAGGTTTACGTTAGTTCTTGCTCCACGTTGCGTGGTGCAAGAGCGGCGCAAACCGAGACAGAAATATGACCCTTGCACGGAATCTCCGCATTGAGAATACCCCTTGTGAATCAGGGTCTTAATGTCCGGAGGTAAACTTCCAGTGATTTCCTGAAATGTGGCTTGGAGAGGAAATTGCACATTATTAGTAGAAGACCTAGTTAATGGTGAGTCCAAAAAAGTCTGAAAGTCGGTGGAATTAAATGACATCGTACAGAGAAAAAAAGAGAAACAGAAACCAAATACCTTGTTAGAGTGTTAGTTATGGCCAACAAGAAAAGTACGATTTTTAATTCGTGTTATACTAATGACGAAAACTATTTAATAACGGCTCGAGCCACAAGACTTTCAAAAGGCTATGAAGAACGTCAGTCCCTTTTGTGGCTATCTAAGCTTGGAATAGCCTTTCTTAACACTATCCCTAGCCCCTTAGAACGTGCTAAGATAAATCAATAACACTTAAATCTGAAGGAAATAGGGGCATATTACCAAGGATTTGCGATAATTATCGCAAAGCGCGCTTAGCGCTGTTTTTTTTATCGCCGGCTATCGCTGGATTTCATCGCGGAGATAACGCGTTATTAACAACGCTTATCTCCAAGGTGATAAAAAATCCAGCGATAGCGGCAAAACCCAGCAATAGCGCGAAAATCCAGCAATAAATTCACTGCGCTAATGAAAAGCTGGCTAATAGGCAGGTGAGGACTTAACCTTACAATCCACCTCCCATTGACAAGATGGTTAAGTCAAGTTTTTATCAGGTGTTAAATTCCAGCGATAATCGCGGTTAGCGCGACTTTTTTATTGCTTCGCGGGCATTGATAATAGGGGGAAGTTGTGTTTGCGACTGTTTGCAGTTGCTTTTAGTTGGGAACGCCTACTTTGCATGTCATTAGCGATAATTATGGCTGACATGCAAAGTGGCAACAAAACGGCCGCTATCGCCATTAAGCTGCCGCTAACAGCTGTTAGCGACAGCTTGCTAATAGGGCGATAAAAATATTGCTGCTTTATCGGCAAAAAGTGCCGCTAAAGTGGCGATACTGCCCTTGATAATATGCCCCTTAGTCTTTGAAATTGCACTCACCCAAAAACATGTGGCATTCAATTGCCACCCTTAATTAATGTGACTGGAATTTGGAATTGGCCGACTGTTCCTGGTGTCTAGAAATGGCTCGGTGATAAATGATGCACTATGTACAGGGCACACACTGGCATCTTCAATGTTTTCACATGTAAGTGTTCTTAAAGGTTTCCCGCTTTGTGTTGTTGACCATGGTCAACCCAGATAGCAATTACATCGCTGCTGCCAATGTAGGTAAGTAGTTCGGTGCTAGAACGGTTGACATTCCCTAGATTTTGTTTGCATATTTCCAATCAGGCAGTGCAAAATGTGTGCTAAATAGCACACCTTTTGTGCTAAATGGCACTTCGCTTTAGGTGCTCATGAAACGCAAGGATAATATGCTAACATTGCTTCTACATTGATATATCCTTCGGAAATTAGCGCCTATTAATACGCTTCTGTTACAAAGAGTAGAGAGGAAAGTCCCATTGGGCCAAATAATTCAGATAACAAAGAGATGATTTAATCCCAGGTGATCTAGCTGATCATACTCAGTAGGAATCCATCACATCCCCTTCCACGCAAAACTGGTTCTCGATTCCTTGCAACTCCTCCATCTGTTCTGATTAAGAGTCATCAAACATGTATAGCCAAGATCAATATGTGCAAATTACATCCACATTGTAATTTACCTTGGACGGGCCTTCTATGTGGTTAAAAAATTCTCATATACATCTTTTAAATGCCCAGGCTTTGCGCGGCCTTGTTCTGCGCTGTTAACAGTTTTCCAATCCTTTTTTCACATTTCAGCAAGTTGGAATAGAAAAGTAATTTACAGGCGGTAGCAGCTTCTCTCTCCGCAGTGAGTCACTGAAACCTCCCCGGAGAAACCTGATCTGAGCAATGCGATAACCTCTGAATATAACAGTACGATTAAGGCATTCACCTAAAGCTATCAGTGTCATGTGTGTTAAGGGTGATATTGTTTCATAAGAGGCCTGGCTCCAAGGGTCTCATTTCAGTTAGGAGCAGGTTGGCACTGTGGAATACAGCACCACTGAATATGAATAAAATCATCTTGCAACCCTCGTCTTACCCAAAGCTTTTTCAACTTCTTTTTAATCACGCTGCAATGGAATGTGCAGTGCTAGCACCACAAATGAAAATACTTTCAATTGTTTTCGTCAAACTGGTCAATTTGTTTTAGTGAAATATAATAAATACAGTGGCGTGGTAAAGAACCAACAATTTCTGCTTATCCATGCACATAGTAAATATTTAGGGGCACATTTTTCAATATTTCATGCAGTGCAGCAAGCCACCTTGCTGCGCTGTGTGATAGGGAAAGGGCAGGAATGTGCCTTACTTAACATTGTACGGCGCATTCCTGCCTTTTCCCAGCGCTGCCGCACAATGGGCTGCCTATCGCCAATGCAGGCACTCTTGCACCAGGATTGCTTTTGTGCAGAAAGGAACAAACCTGAGGAGCTGCAGAATGCAGCACACATAGAAATGGGAGAAAACAAAGAGAAATAAAGATATTTCTCCTCATTATGCCTCACCTGGGCATGCGTAGCAGTTTTGGTGTTATTCTGGATTTATCAAGCCCCTCAGTGCCATGCAAGGTGGCCTTGCTTGGCTTGATAAATCAAACTTAAGGGTTGCGTTGCTTTTGCACCCCGTTACCTGGTGCAAAGGCGACACAACCCTATGATAAATATGCCTCTATGTGTTTACCCATCACAACCCACCTGGCTCCTGCTATCAGTAGTTACGCACAATGAAACTTCAGAATGACGGCGTGGTGGTGCCCCGCCGCAGTCCTCCCGCTCACCTCCGCTCCCGACGCAGGTGACCTGTGCTCCTGACTGATTGGGCGGCCCCTCCGCCGGTTTGCCGCTGCCTGCCTGTGCCCGTTTTCATTTTCTGTACCCCCGCTGTTTGTTTGTTGGGCGCTGTTTTCTCCCCGCGCCTTGCCCGCTCCCAGGTTTCCCGCCGCTGCTCCCCTGCGGCCCGCCCCCCCAGCTCCTCATTCGTCGCCCGCTCTTCCCCCCGCCTCCCAGCTGAGCCTCCCCACCGCACCATAAATGGCGGCCGCTGCGAGGTGAAGGAGCGACCCTTAACCTCTGGTAGGTCGCTCCCCCTCCCCTGCAGCCCCGCCGCAGTCCTCCCGCTCACCTCCGCTCCCGACGCAGGTGACCTGTGCTCCTGACTGATTGGGCGGCCCCTCCGCCGGTTTGCCGGTGCCTGCCTGTGCCCGTTTTCATTTTCTGTACCCCCGCTGTTTGTTTGTTGGGCGCTGTTTTCTCCCCGCGCCTTGCCCGCTCCCAGGTTTCCCGCCGCTGCTCCCTGCGGCCCCGCCCCCAGCTCCTCATTCGTCGCCCGCTCTTCCCCCCGCCTCCCAGCTGAGCCTCCCTCCCCACCGCACCATAAATGGCGGCCGCTGCGAGGTGAAGGAGCGACCCTTAACCTCTGGTAGGTCGCTCCCCCTCCCCTGCAGCCCCGCTGCAGTCCTCCCGCTCACCTCCGCTCCCGACGCAGGTGACCTGTGCTCCTAACTGATTGTGCGGCCCCTCCGCCGGTTTGCCGCTGCCTGCCTGTGCCCGTTTTCATTTTCTGTACCCCCGCTGTTTGTTTGTTGGGCGCTGTTTTCTCCCCGCGCCTTGCCCGCTCCCAGGTTTCCCGCCGCTGCTCCCCTGCGGCCCCGCCCCCCCAGCTCCTCATTCGTCACCCGCTCTTCCCCCCGCCTCCCAGCTGAGCCTCCCTCCCCACTGCACCATAAATGGCGGCCGCTGCGAGGCCGCGCAGCGGACGCGCGCAGCGGGCGCGCCGCTGGCGCGCCGAAGGCGCGCCTAAGGCAAGCCCGTCTGCGCCCGTCGGCGCCCAGACCGCGCCCAGTGCCACGACCCCTGGACCACGCACCACCCAGGTGGTCCGCATCCGGTACGATGCCAACACCCTCATCGCACTCAACCACGGACGACCACCCGGCTGCCACAAAGCCGCCCCTAAGCGCACCCACGGCCCCTTTACCTGCCGGACCTGCAGCTTCTCCTGCATCTGGGACGCCGAGACACCCTCCACGTCAGAACCCAACCAGCTCCGATGCATCCTGCTCAACACCCGCTCCGCACGCAAACACGCCGTCGAACTCTGGGACCTGCTCGACACCACATCACCGGACATCGCCTTCTTGACCGAGACCTGGATGAACGAAACCTCCGCCCCAGACATCGCAGTGGCCATCCCCAACGGATATAAGATCACCCGCAGGGACCGTACCAATGGCATCGGCGGAGGAATCGCCATCATCCACAAAGACACCATCAGGATCTCCACCACCATCACCAACACCCTCAACACCGCCAAACACATGCACTTCCAGATCCACACGGACCCTAAAACCACCCTCAGAGGCACCCTCGTCTACCGACCACCAGGACCACGCCCCAATTCTGCAACTCCATCGCCGACTTCATCAGCGCGCACGCACTGACCTCCACCGACTACATCCTCCTCGGCGACCTGAACTACCACCTGGAAAACAACAACGACAGCAGCTCCTCCACCCTGATCGACAACCTCTCCACCCTAGGACTGACGCAGATCGTCACGACGCCTACCCACATCGCCGGCCACACGCTCGATGCTATCTTCTCCTCCAGTCCCCACGTTGTCTTCAGCCACGCCTCCGAACTCACCTGGACCGACCACCGCTGCGTCCACTTCACCTTCCAGAAACCCGTCTCACACCACCGCACCCTACAGACCCCCGGACGCCACTGGAGCAAAATTACCAAGGAATCACTGCAAACACACCTCGCACTCAACCCCCCGACCAACCCCACCGACCCAGAGGAAGGGGCCCGCACCCTCAGACTCTGGATGGAAGACTGCGCCAACACCCTCGCCCCAATCAGACTTACCACCCACAGAGACACCAGCCAGAGAGCCAGCTGGTTCACCCCAGAGCTCCTAGCCTCCAAACGCACCTGTCGGAGATTGGAAAACACCTGGCACAAGGAGAAAACACCCGACAGCCACGCTGCCCTCAAAGACGCCATCCGGAACCACCACCACCTCATCAGGACCACCAAGAAAGCCGTCTTCAAGAACCGCCTAGACAACAACGCTCACAATAGCAAGGAACTCTTCAACGTCGTGAGGGAACTCTCCAACCCCAGCTCCTGCACCAACGACATCCCCCCGTCACAAGCCCTTTGCGACGCCCTCGCTGCCTTCTTCCACCGCAAGATCACTGACATTCACGACAGCTTCAACCCACGCTCAGACCCCGCCAACCTCACCACCACGGCCCCTCCAATACCCACCGACCACGAGCACCTCACCGTATGGACCAGCACTACCACCGAGGACACCAGCAAGACGATGAACTCCATCCACTCAGGCGCCCCATCCAACCCCCTTCCCCACCACGTCTCCATCGCACCCCACTTATGCAACATCATCAACCTCTCCTTCAAGACCGCAAACCTTCCCTGAGAGCTGGAAACACGCCGAGATCAACGCCCTACTGAAGAAACCCAAGGCGGACCCGAGCGACCTTAAGAATTTCCAGCCCATCTCCCTTCTTCCGTTCCCAGCTAAGGTCATCGAAAAGATCACCAACACCCAGCTCACCCGCTACCTAGAAGACAACAACATCCTCGACCCCTCCCAGTCAGGCTTCCGCAAGAACCACAGCACCGAGACCGCCCTCATCGCCGCCACGGACGACATCAGACTCCTGCTCGACAACGGGCAGACAGCAGCCCTCATCCTCCTCGACCTCTCCGCTGCCTTCGACACCGTATGCCACCACACACTGCGTACACGCCTCTACAACGCAGGGATTCGCGACAAGGCCCTGGACTAGATCACCTCCTTCCTCTCCGACAGAACCCAAAGAGTCCGCCTCCCCCCGTTCCACTCCGAAGTCACCAAGACGATCTGCGGTGTCCCTCAAGGATCATCCCTCAGCCCGACGCTCTTCAACATCTACATGGCCCCGCTCGCACGCATCGCCAGACTCCACGACCTCAACATTATCTCCTACGCCGACGACACCCAACTGACCCTCTCCCTCACCAACGAACCCCGCACCGCCAAAGCCAACCTCCACCGCGGCATGAAGGCTGTCGCCGACTGGATGGAAGAAAGCCGGCTCAAACTCAACACAGACAAGACAGAGATCCTCATCATCGGACCCAACCCATCAGCCTGGGACGACTCATGGTGGCCCACCTCCCTGGGCATCGCTCCCACACCAACCAACCACGCACGCAATCTGGGAGTCATCCTCGACTCGAAACTCTCCATGGCCAACCAGATCAACGCCGTCTCATCAACCTGCTTCTACACCCTCCGCATGCTCTGCAAAATCTACAAATGGATCCCCACCGACACACGAAAGACCGTCACACACGCCCTCATCAGCAGTAGACTCGACTACGGCAACGCCCTCTACGCCGGAGCCCCGGCCAAACTCATCAGCAGACTTCAAAGAATCCAGAACGCCTCCGCCCGCCTGATCACCAACGTCACCCGCCGAGACCACATCACCCCCCACCTGAGAAACCTGCACTGGCTTCCCATCGACAGAAGAATCACCTTCAAGCTCCTCACCCACGCACACAAGGCACTCCACAACACCGGCCCGGCCTTCCTCAACAACCGACTATCATTCTACGCACCCAACAGGAGACTCCGCTCCGCCGACCTCTCCCTGGCCGCCGTCCCACGCATCCACAGAACCACCTCCGGAGGCAGATCCTTCTCCTACCGTGCCGCCAAGACTTGGAACTCCCTCCCCCTCCACCTTCGGCAGACAGAGGACCCACAGACCTTCAGGAGACTACTCAAGACCTGGCTCTTCGACCTCTAGCTGCAACCCCCCCCCCCAGCGCCTTGAGACCCTCACGGGTATGTAGCGCGCTTTATAAATGCTTGATTGATTGATTGATTGATTGACAGGGCTGGTACTACCAAGCTGATATCCTTGTTTTATCTGGCAGTCCTGTCAGGCTGTCTGGTGGAACCTTTAATTGATGTATTTACTTCCACAGCAGTGTGAAGAGAATTCTAAGATGCTGTAAGCCCAAAAAACTTAGATGTCCAACAAATGTGCAGTAACTGTGAAGAAATCTTCAGTATTCCCCTTTGCTAGGGTTACTTGTGCAACCTAGAGAGGATAGTCCAAAGGTGTACAAGGGTCCTTCATGATGCATGGCTTACAGAAGCTGTCTCCCTCTTGCCAGAGAAAGAGGTTTGCCTGGACATTCCATCCCTTGGTCTGCCGTGCATGGACAGCAAGCCAAGGGGGAATAACCAGTGCATAATTTGAGGCAGTGGTTGTTGGTAGGGCCAACAGGCACTCATTTTTGAGGACTGGTATGAATTGGTCCTCATGAGGATTTAACCCGGAGCAAGAGAGAGAAAAACACAAAAAGGGGAAAAAAGGAGGAAGAGAAAAATTTGAAACATGTGACAAATAGAGAAAGCAGTGAAAAAAGAACCTGCAAGAGTGAGATAAAGGGGCACGAAGTGCATGGTGGTGGAAGAAAGAGGCATGTGGTGGAATCAAGACTATGCAGCCTTTGTATTCAGCAACCTGGACATTCAGCAGTGTGGGCAGCGGGCTTCTGAGAAATTTTGGCCACTGGCACTTATTATTTTTCACATTAAGCCATGTGAATAACTCCCATCCTCAGAGAGAAGAGATGCTAGTTCAGAGTTTGTGTCATCTTTTACCATCCATCCTTCGTCAAAATATGGCAACGAATACCGCCACAAGATTCTAGCAAGGCCATTTTATGGCAGACGACTGCTGCATATAGAGCTGACACCCCCACCTCTTCCTCTGTCTGTAAGTGGTGGTTTGAAGCTGAGAGGCAGGACCTCCACCATGTCAGCACTTTTGACTTCCATGCTGGTACACTGCTTATTCTCAGAAACCAAAACCTCTGGCATGTCAAGAATTGTATTGGGAGATCAATGTCAGTGACAGCAATTCCAAAATACCTGTTTGCCATGGAGAACATATAGTCAGAAATGTGGACACTGAATTGTACCACTAACTCGTTTGTTTCCAGTACCCACATTAAAAGGTCACATACATTCTGGTATTTTTCCACCCATGCATTAGGGACACTTTGAGGACATTTTGGGGGAATTCTGTACAAGGCTTCCATGGTTTCAAGAATTATTTTGCACGGAAGTGAGACCATCTGAAATGGTTGTTGTTTTACCTCCCTAAATTGGGGGAGCTGGGTGGTCTAATGACACTTCTGGTGACTCTACATGACCCAGAGGAGTGAGCAGCATCTCTGTCACAGAAAACATGATCTAGGAGTGCACAATGAGATGATCGTTGTAAGATGTAATCCATCCAAGGCGGAATTTTATTGAATTTATAGTGTGCTCAAATTTACCTGAGAGTGATTCAGTTATATCAGAAAAGACTGGAGAAAAAAGAAGATGACGGCAGCACACAGCACTAGGCCTCAACGTACTATTTGGAGTGATGATTAGAGTAAATGAATGCCAACTGCTTTGTATTGAGATTTTACTTTTAGTTATCTAAATACATCATTGCTCATTACCCACTGCTTGAAATGTACTGCTTAATGGTAATAATAATCATAAGAGACACTTGATAAAGACCAATTTACCCATTTCTCATGTCAGTTCCGTAATATGTTTTCTCTCACTATTTTCAACTTATACAATCAATAGAAAGTTTATGGTGGTGAATTCTCTGAGCTACTGGTATCATACAATCTATTGGAAAATTAGTTGAATAATATGTAGAATTTATATAGGGAATAGAGGGCATACACGCAAAAGGATAATAAAGAGCCCAGTTGCAATCTCAGAACCTGTTTTGCAGTGAACAACTTACAGACAATTGCTGACCAAAATGGCAATTAAAAAACCGGACCGCAATCATCAATACAATTAATACCACGATGAAGGATCCAAAAAACATGAAGGTCAAGCGAGCCCTTTCAGAGAAACTACAGTATAAAAGAAATTGTGAAGGAACTCGGGCTATTTCCACTTCAAAAACATACACATCTATTGGCAAACTATCCTTCTCAAATTATTTGAGTAAAAGCTCTACCCTATTTAAAAAAGAAACTGGAAATATGGCGCAGTCCAAAAGTGAGGACAACAATTTAAAGTCTCATAATTCTGTTATTTCTCAGACATCTACACATATAAGCCAACCTGTTATGGTGCCTTTGGATATCGGAATTGCAAATGAAATTACTAAGAATATATATTGAATGAAAACTTTATGTTGCCTGACATACCAAATATCTATTTACTTCACAACTTTGATGAAGGTGTCAATGTAGAGTAATTTAATTCAAAACACCCAAATAGTACTCCCCTAAACCTAATTAAATTAATTCTGATTTTTCTGAATTACTTTTTTCTTCCATCTGCCCTGAGCCTGTTAACACAGAACTACAACAAGGTGGAAAGCATATTGCAGTTAAACTTCACATTTTACATCGAGTAGTATGTATTGCAACTGATGAAAGGAAATGGATTTTTTAAATCACATTTCCTCAATATTAACTTTAATTCCCAAAACACTGTTAGCCTCTGATAATACGGCTGCCAAGACATAAGTTAACACTCAACATTTATTATCAATACAGATCAAAAGTACTGTTATTCCTCTCTCACCCATCAGAGCTGTGAGGAAAAATACCTTTAACTGTATAGTACAAAGATTGAGCAAAAGAATAAGAAAAGAGGCAAATTCTGAAAAGAGCAATATGACTAAGTATGAGGTACACAATAATAAATCTCATTATGTTAAAACAACCAAAGCTAGCACTGGCATGTACTCTCTAAGAATCCTTTTTAAAGAAATTCCATAAGTTACTGTGCATTGTAAGCATGGACCTGAATACAAAGTGAATGATAAACCTCATTTTCCCATATTTGAGACTGCACAGAGAGTAAGAAAAACTCAATCAATACACAGAATAAAACAAGAGAGAAGATGTCAAAGAAAAGAAAATGTATCACAAAGAAGCCCTTAAGCTTAAGTACAGATCAATAGCAACTCCTGAAAACGAAGTTCCCTCAGCCACAGATGTCAGTAAGATTCCCTTGATACAAGCTTCCCTACAAAGTAATCAATATGAAGAGGAAGATACCAAGGACTTTTTTGGAGAAGAGAAAATCAATCTTACAATGAATGTATTAAATCCATCATTACCAGTCTTTAGTCTAAAGGCATCCTTTCAAATTGATTGCCCTCTCACTAGAGTTTCTGATGTTAAAGGTTCTATCTAATTCTGGAAGGTAGTCCAACAAGGTCCATTCCATCCACTTAATAAAGACAATGTTTGTTTACTTCACCTATCAATGATAACAAGTGTAACAGCGACCAAATACTAAACAGTTCATGGTCACTCAAAGCCTTCCAACTCATTGCCCTGTTAAATATTATTTCCAGCAATGATTTAAACTAGTTAAATAATTCAATGCTAATGAAAATCAGTACAATTCACCTATGGCCAGGGCAGAATTTGTTTTTAAGGATGCAATTATATTACTCATGGATAATGTTGACTACCAAAGAAAAATGGGAATCAATGTATTCCTGAATGTGCAGAGTAATAGCACATTGTACCACACCATAGCAAATATTGTCCAAGATCATCTTCGAGCATGTGGGTCTATGGTTATAACCAACCACCTTTGTCCAGAACAGCAGTTGATGCAGCTTATTACATCATGTGCTACCTAGAGCAAAGGGAAGAGTGGTGCAAATTTGTTCCAACTCTATCAGTGTACAGTTGAAGATAACTGGGAAGAAAAATGCAATTAATGGACATGGTTATCTGCAATTCCTGTAGAAAATACAATTAGGCAGACTACACAGAATATTAGCAAAAAATATTATGTAAGGAAGTTGAAATGTTACTGGTTTACCAAATACATACATCCCAAATGCATCCATAAGAAGAGCATATATGAAATTCACATCATTTGTGATACTTTACCTCCAGGAGACTTGACAATGTAAACATTTTGTGAAGGATACATATTACATAATTGATCAGCTAACAGAGAATTCCTCTAAAGTCTAGTGATAAGGTGGCCTAGTAAAACTATTACATAATAAATTTGACTGGCAATTCAACATATCAGAGACTAGTGGGCTCTTTCTTCACAGGATACAGCGATATCTGTATAATAAATTTGGTAATAAGTTGTCATTGTTTAACATATATACACCACCAGGTCGATACTATGACATACATCTAATCTCCTCAGTGCAGCAATTTAAGTGAAGTACAATCAGATCTCATCTCGCTCTATATAAACGATATAACTTTATATTTTAGACATCCCAAAAGAGGCTTAAATCCCATTTTAAGCAAGATCATTAAGCTTGGAGGGTTCTCGGGACTCACTATAAGCTGGGGAAAGTTAGCAATTATCACCCTTAACAAAACCTTGGAGTTGCATGATCTATGTTAATACATTCCAGGTCCTAAAAAAGTTATGTAAAATGGGCTAGACAATCAACTGCTCAAGCTCCTTTTGAGATACTTACTATCATTTTAAACAAGCATTTGCAATGGAATAGGTCTCGCATTATTAAAGTTTGAGCTATTGGTGTTGCATTATTTAGCAATGCCAATAGCTCAAACTTTAATAATGCGAGACCTATTGCATTGCAAATGCTTGTTTTTTCTTGGAGTGTGATTTGAGGGAGGAGGTTAGGGTAAATCAGTGTTTCACTAAGAGGAGAGCAAAGGTCAGCTCAATGAAAGTTATCTCAAGGTGTATGGTTTCTGCTATCTACTGTAAATGTGTGTACATTTGTGCCTGGAGAGCATGAATGGCCAGTGTGATCCTAAGTCCTGAGCGAGGGGTAGAGAGTGAAGGTGTGGAGAGGGTAGTGGGAATTCGAAGCAGACATCACTGTACTGTTGCAACAGTGAAAAGAAGTACTGTCAAAATGTTGCGCCATTTTTCACAAATTCGATTTATGTACTCAAGAGTAAATAAACCAAGGGGTTTTTCACGTCTGAAGGTGTATTGTGGAGGCTGAAAATATGTGGAATAATTAGTGGTTTATGAGTGGTCAGAAGAAGAGGGATAAATGATGGGGACGGCTGGCGAGAGAGTTAGGGATGAGACTGAGGTGAAGTGTATTGACATAAGATTGAGAAGGGAATAGAAGAGTTGGAAGGTCATTTAGTTTTAATGTAGCAAAGCTCTGGAATTCCCTCCCTCTGGCCATTAGGGCTACAGAGAATGAGCTACATTTTTGGAAAGCAATTAAAACCCGGCTTTTTAAATAGTTCAGTACTCAGGTGCTCTTTCTGCTTTGGTGGTGCCGCCTCTGATCCAGCCCTGGGATGCCTTCGGGTCACCATGTGCCTTACAGGTTGTACAAATAAAAATAGAATGTAGACGTGTTGGATAGTGACTGGTGGCACAGGAGTTTATCGAAAAGAGTGAATTATCTTACTTTATGTTAACATTTCTGAGGACTCCAGGGTGGGGTGGCTGGTGGCGCAACCTCTTGCATGGAATCAAGGTTCCTAGAAGAATCAATTGGTGGTGTTGGGGTGGCTCCGATTGCTGTGGTTGTGTTTTTAAGGGAGGGAAATCAAAACTGAGTGGTGTAAAGGGCTGGAGAGGATATTTATTTAAAAATATTCTCACACGACCAGCTTGAAAAGAAATTCTAGTTGTGTGGAGAAGGCAGGCGTGACCAGAGTCCACGGCAGGTAAGGATCACGGATCATTTTATTCAATTCATGTTGTGAAAATGGCAATGAAGTAAAGGGGGCTAAAATTCAGTGAGAATTGACCATGTCAGTATTCTAATATACATTGATGCTCATGTATGTAAACAAGCGTGTCTACAGATGAGAAAACATCACCCTATATTGTGTCTACAATAACAACGCCATGTGAAGGACAACTACAACTTGGCAACGAATATCCTCTTTAATTGAAGTCAAAGACTGCTTTACCAGATGATGACCTGGGCTTTCCTTTTCATTAATCAGTGTTTTCAGGCGTGTTAGTACAATGGGGTCACCTTAAATGAATGACGACTACAACTCCCAGAATGCACTATGTAGTTTAATGGACGTAAAGAACAATAAAGCTGTCCCTGGTGACAAGAAGTCGACTGGTAGCTTAGATAGCAAGGAAGTGGACAAATCCTAAATGTGTTTAGCCAAAAAGAAAGATGTTTCCTCGAACGGAGGCGGAATTAGAAACGAGGCAAGCTACTGGATGTCATGATCATTTCGAAATTTATTTGAAGGAGGAATTCGATCACGGCATCTATTAAGAACACTTTGAAATCGATGTCATGCGTAAAATGCATTGCTGTTTCTACTGAGTGCTTACAATTAAGGAAAAAAAGTGCTAATCGGATCGCGCCAACTACAAAGAGTCTGCAATTTCTAACCAAAGTTTCAATTTACTGCCCACGACTGGACCAGGTAGTCCGATTTTTTTCTCATTGTATTTTTAATTGTTCCAGCTAATAAGCCACACAAAATAAATTATATTTCTCTATAAAAGTATAGCAACTACAATGATTAAATACAAGTTCCTGAGTTAGATGCAATAAAGAAATTACAGTTTTATCTTGTTAATTTCCAATCGGATAAGATACAATTTATGTTTAGGATATAGGTTAAGGTATATTTAGTTGCGTTAGTACATTGGAGACACAAAAGGGAAACCCACTGCCTATTTTTCCAAATTCTGCGAGAGAGAGAGAATATATATATATATATATATATATATATATATATATATATATATATATATTGCTGTGTGCTTGTACGTCACAACATAACCAAAAGCCGTATTCCTGGACTGATACAGCCGTCTCCCTAACACCAAACTCTCTATTGTTTTTGATTCCTAAAGCTGGAGGAGGGGTGGGGGCTCCAACTAGTCACGAGAAGTTGAAGCCTTGGCCTCTTAGCAAGAGCTTTAAAAGCCCTGCACTGCATGATAACAGCTTTCTCAAAAGTGTTTCCCCAGAACCGTCCCTGAAACACACAAACACTGCAACAGCCTCGCCCTTTTTAACTGATAAAAATGACAGAAGGAAAAAAGTCGTGAGTTGGTTTTCAAATGAAAGAGCTCCTAGCAAACATTACAAAAACAAGCGCCAGTGAAAGCGATCGCGAAAGCGATCGGTATTGTTAAAAAAAAAACACACCCGCGAGTGGTGCGCGCGCGCCACAGCGAGCCATCTGGTTTCCATTATCGCGCCCGTGTCTGGGCACGATAATTGAAACCACATGGCCTATTGGTGTCTATTATGCGCACCAAGCGCGTAATAGACACCAATAGGCCATGGGCGGAGCAATGCGCCCGCCTTTGGCCAATTGCGTGCAGTCTTTTATAAAAAGACGCACGCAAAGGCCAATGGGGAGCACAAAAGGAATCGCACACGCACGAGCGTGTGCGATTCCTAGGTCAGTGCTGAATCCCCGTTTTTCCCCTACAAAATGTCTTGTGCTGCGCAGTGCAACGCTAGGTGCGAGACCTAAAAAGAAACAATGAAGAAATCACTTAAATAATGTTCCCATGGAAGCTGAGAGTTTTCTCCTAGCACACTGAAAATGCTTGAAGGATTTATTCAATCTGAGACCACAGTGATGATAGAGAAGTGTCCCTAAATTGGTCAGCTCCTTTGAAACCATTTCGGTCAGGTCAGGTATGCCATAAGGGGGTTCCTAATGGTGGAGCCAAGAGGCAGGTGAATGTAGAGGAGGTTTCTATGACACAATAGCAAGGTAAAACATATTGCAATACATTTATATTGTGTAACAATACAGAGGACAAAAATGTCAACTTTATGTAATTGCTATGTGCAGTAAAAGAATATCATTTGTATGTACAAATGTGGACAAAAATATTGAAAATATTTAACTAAATATGTATCTATGTAAAAGTATTTAACATTCAAGAAACTTAAAAAATATAAATTAACTTAAATATGTGTAAAAATATATAATATAAAATTAAACAACTTTTAATAACTAAAAAACTAAAAGAAATAGGTATCTTCAAATTAAATAAAACTATACTAAAATATATATAAAATATATTAAATAAAAAGATATTGAAAAGTTATAGTAATAATACAAATTATGTTATATATATATTTATATATTTCATGTAAAACACAGAAAAAATTAAATGAAAATAGAAAATTAAATAATCATAACATGAAATAAATATATATGTAAACAAAATAAAACAAATACAAAAAAATAAAGAAATTCATTTAAGAAAGTCTTAAAAATATTCACAAATAGTCAAAATAACTCCCATAAACATGAATAAAAATGCATACAACCTAAAGACAAAGGGAAAAAATTGTTACAATTCTAACTCTTATCTAATAAATGATTTAAAACATATATAAAACAAACCTGCCATTATAACTGCATTCAAACAAAAACTATAAAAAACAAATATGTCAAAAAAAATAAAACTTACTTTTCAAACTGCAGCCTAAGCAACAGTGTGGAAAATATTGGACTATGGAGAGGTCTGATTTATTATTTCCACTTCAACGTAAGCAATAGTATGGAAAGTGCTGCACTATGAAGGGATCAATTTCATTTTTTCAATTCCAATCTGAGCAACAGTAGGGAAAGAGATGGACTTTAGAGGTATCAGATGTACTATTCCCACTTCAATATAAGCAACCGTAGGGAAAGTATTGGACCTTGAATGGATTAAATTTACTATTTATACTCCAATCTGTACAACAGTAAGGAAAGAGATGGACTTTAGAGTGGTGAGATTTACTATTCCCAATCCAACACAAGGTATAGTTGCAATGGTACCTTTACAAATATCACATTTACTATCCCAATCCCACCTGACAACCAGAAGAAAATGTTTAGGACTCAAAAAGATAAATTTCATGAAACTTTACAAAGAAACAACATAACAAACTACACACATGTGCACACACACACACACACACACACACACATACACACACACACACACACACACACATAAATATACGCAGAAAACAAACATAATCAAATATTCAATGAATCAATTAAAATACCTATGTGTTAATGTGAAGGAAATTTAAAACTTAAATTTCGGCCCGGGGACTCCATCCCAGGGGCCCGGCCAACAAAGGGTGGGTGCCCTCGTGCCCACCCAGGACACCCACCATATTCTGGTTGGGGGCTGCGGGGGAGCCCCCGTGGCTTCAGCCTGCTCCCTGTATCCAGCATGAGCCGACATTGCTCCCACTCGCAGCGAGCAGCTAAAAATACCTGCGAGTGGGAGCAATATTCAGATCTGTTTCCCACCCGCATCACTATGGGCAGGGAAACAGGTCAGAAGTCTGCTCCCAGCTGGCGGAAGCATTTTTAAAGCTCCTACCAGCTGGAAGCGGACTTCATGTTTGCTCTTGCTTGGCGGTAGCTTTAAAATTACTCCTCACAAGCGAGAGCAAACACAGGTTTCCACACCTGAGCCAGTGTGGGCAGGGAAACTGCTATGTCCCATGGGTGGGCACCCCGGAACATAGCAGGAACTGGCCCTGGGGGTGGGGTCCACAGGGCCATAAATGGATCCGGGAGGGGGGTTATGTGGCCCCCTACCCTTTTGAAATTGCAGCCGGGCCCCTGGGGATGGGGTCCCCGGGGCCAAAATTGGCCTGTGGTCAGGGGCTGTGCGCCCTCCTCCCGCTTTTTAAGTACGGCCGGGTCCTGGGGTCCCCAGGGTTGAAATCAGGTGGGAGAGGGGCCGTGTGCCCCTCTGCCAGTTTAATTAAAAAGCCAGGCCTTAGGGGATACGGTCCCTGGGGCCAAAATCAGCCCGGGAGGAAGGCAGTGAGACCCCATTACCAGGCCTGTGGGTAAGAGTATTCCTACCCTGCCCCCTTGTGTGTTCTTTTACCTTTTTTCCTGGAACTCAGCTGAGTTTGTGTCCCAAGATGGCTGCCACCTCTTCCTGGTTGAAGTGGTGGCAGCCAATCATTCATTCCTGTTGGCACATAGATTTCCAGATCCTACGTGGTGGATCCACATCTCTAGATATCATAAATCTGTTTTCTTCAATAACTCCAAAACTACTGAACAGATTTAAACCAAATTGCAAAAAGCACTCTTTTTGGACAAAGATCTAGCTTTCTGCCAATTTTGTATAATTCCGTTCAGCAGCTTGGGCTGTAGTCATGTCTAAAATCCCTATGGGAAATTGCACGGGGAAAACGTACTTTGGGACACCCCTTTTTCTCGGCCCTCGCTTGATGAATCACCCCAAAAATTTCCAGACAGCAGCTGAAGTGATGTCATGAGTGATGTAATTTGAGATGTCATCAGTGATGTCATGAGTGATGTCACTGGCCATGTAATGAGTGATGTAATATGTGAGGTCATAAGCAGAACATTACGGGGACATAAGTTATAGTTAGCTCAGCTAACTTTAATGAAAAACAGTGTTTACAACGCTTTCATTACATCGCGCTACTATTACAACGACCGCGTTGTTAGTACGCGATGCATTTACATCGCAAGTCATTACAACGACTTGCACTAGGGGGCGCTGAGGTATTGGAAATGAATTCCAACACCTTCCCTACTGTTGCGCAAACTGGAGTAGGAATAGTAATTAATACTATTCTTAAGTCCAGCGCGCCCCCCTAGTGCAAGTTTTTGTAATAACTTGCGATGTAAATGCATCGCGTACTAACAACGTGGTCGTTGTAACGACCGCGTTGTAAAAGCATGCAATGTAATACATTGCGATGTAATGAGCCATATTCAACTTTAACTGCTGAAATTCACTGGATTTGTACAAGTGAAAGCTGAGCCTAACTATAACTTCCCTGTAACCTTTGTTTTTTTTCTGTGAATTTCTACGTTTTTTTTTAATGTTGTTTCCTAATTATAACATCCCTGCAACTTTTGTTTTTTTCAGTGAATTTTCTACTTAAAAAAAAATTTATTTCCTAACTGTAACATGTAACCTTTGAGAGTGAGTGTGTGAGTGAGTGCATGAGTGTCTTAGTGGATGTGTGAGGGAGTGCATGAGTGTCTCAATGGGTGTGTGAGTGGGTGTGTGAGCATCTGAATGAGTCTGGGGTGGCTGAATAAGTGCATCACTGGGTGTGTGAGTGTCTGAGTGAGTGTCTCAGTTCGTCTGTGAGTAGGTGTGAAAGTCTCTGAGTGGGTTTACGAGTGCCTCCATGAGTGTGAGAGCTAGTCTGTGAGTAAGTGCATGAGTGTCTGAGTGGGACTGTGAGTGGGTGTGCTAGTCTCTGAGTGGGTCTGTGATTGGGTGTGTGAGTCTCTCGGTTTGTGAGTGGCTGTGTGAATGTCCTTATGGGTGTGTGTGTGAGGGAGTGCATGAGTGTCTCAATGGGTATGTGAGTGTGTGTGTGAGCATCTGTATGAGTCTGGGGTGGCTTAATAAGTGCATCACTGGGTGTGTGAGTGTCTGAGTGAGTGTCTCTGTTGGTCTGTGAGTGGGTTTATGAGTGCCTCCATGAGTGTATGAGCTAGTCTGTGAGTGAGTGCATGAGTGTCTGAGTGGGTCTGTGAGTGGGTGTGCTAGTCTCTCAGTGGGTCTGTGAGTGGGTGTGTGAGTCTGTGGGATTGTGAGTGGCTGTGAGTGTCCTTATGGGTGTGTGAGTGGGCGCATGAGTATCTGAGTTGGTCTGTGAGTGGCTGTATGTGTCTGAGTGGGTAAGTGAGTGGGTGCATGAGTGTCTGAATGGGTCTGTGAGTGGTTGTGTGAGCCTGTGAGTAGATGCATAAGTGTCTGAGTGCATCTGTGAGTGGGTGTGTGAGTGTCTGAGTGGGTCTGTTAGTGGGTGTGTGAGAAGGTGTCTAAGTGTCTGTGTGGGTATATCAGTAGCTGTGTGAGTGACTCAGCCACAAAGGAACTGCACCTGCCCTTTTATCCAACAAGAGTCCACAGTTTTGCACAAATTATCTACAAAGTGGAGTGCTTTCTACTGGTTAATTGCCCAAAGCTACCTCCTTGGGTAAATGTCCAGTACATATTCTACACTACAGCTGCGTAATGAAACACGAGGAAATGTCACCAGTGACCTTGTGTGCATTTTGGCAATGTGATTGTTCCTGGTGAGTCTTTATCCAGAAATATGTGATAACATGACTCTTCATGTAGAGAAGATGACGAGACTACAAAGAGGTAAATCTCTGCCAAACAAGGGTCCTTCCTCTTAACTATATGAAGTAAGTGCTTCTTTGTTTCCTCGTCGCCAAAAATCTGTAGTGATGAGGTCAGTAGCCCAGATGTAATTTCATGTAGATTTATTAGTTACAGTTACAAGTAGTTGAGTTGTAGAGATGCAGCCCCACCAGGAGCAGTCTGCCTGCTGCTCAGCCCATACTCCAACTGTCACACTCAAGTATCCAGGCACCCAAACATTCCATTCATGTCCATCACACCAACATTCCATGCATTACATTCACACTAGCTGAGCAGCTATGGAGAAAGTAACAAAATAAATATAATACAGGTTACTACAAACTCCTCACCAAAATTAGCGGGCAACACGCTGGGGAGCCACTTGTTAAGCTGTCCATCATCCTGGCAAAAGGCAGGAAGGCCTTTGGATACTACTAAGGTGGGCGGGCCAAACGATGAAGCATCCAAGTGATTTCCACATTTGTATACTCCTAGCAATTTAAAGGGAGAACCATGGGCTTTGGTCTCACCAGGACAGTACAACAAAGAACCCACTCGTCACAGTCACATACAGATTGCACTCCAACAGATCAATGATGCAGTCACGTCCATGAAGGACTTTACATCATTTTTTAGTATGGAATTGCAGAGAAAAAAGAAATTGCTTTGCCTTCGCTGAGCCCAGGAGTTAGGATCATTTGTCCTTTACAGAAGTGGAGCTTCAACGGGGGCACCTGCTATGTTTATATTTGTAAGTGCCTCCCGTTGAGGTTTAATTTCTGTGAAATGAGTATCAGGGCCAGAATAGCCACGGGGACCCCATCCCTGGGGCCCAGCCACGACTTAATGGAGGAGGGGTGCTGCGCTGCCACTGTCCCAGGGCTGATTTCAGCACCAGGAGCCCCATCTCCTGGGGTAGGGCCATGTCTCCCTGGGGGACCTGGAGCCCACCCAGGGCACCCAGTGTGCATGTTGGGGACCACGGGGAGCATTAATGCCCCCACGGTCCCAGACAGCTTCCCGACTCCTGCAGGAGCCAGCATTGCTCTTGCATGCAGGGAGCTGCTGGAAATGCAGCTCCTGCATTCGAGAGCAATACTTACATCTTTCACCCCCTGCATGTCTGTGGGCAGCGAAAGAGATGAAAACTCCACTTTCAGGAAGCGGGTGCACTTTGACAGCTCCAGCTTGCTGGAAGCGAAGTGTTTTCTTTTGCTTGGTGGGAGCTATCAGCTCCCACCAAGCAAAAGCAAACAGTTATGTCGCGGGGTGGGCACCCCAGGACATAGCAGGAGCCAGACCTGGGGGGTGGCGGTCAACCGGGCCATAATTGGCTCCAGGCGGGGGCCCTTTTGGCCCCCCTTCTTTCTTGTGCATGGGCTGGAAACAGGGAGGTGGTGGTCCCTGGCACCGTATATGGCCTGGGAGGCCAAGAAGCTTCATTTTTAAAAAGTATTTGGCCCCAGGGAGGTGGTGTTCCCTGGAGCCACCCTCTTTAATGTTTATTGTAGCCCCAGGGAGGTGGTGGTCCCCGGGGCTTAGGGTTGCAGTCCGTGCAGCTCCCTATTCATTTTTTTATTTATAGCTAAGAGGAGGTGGTGGTCCCCAGGGTCCAGGGGGTCCGCGTGCCCCGCATTAACATTAACATGAGCCCCGGGGAGGTGGTATTATCCAGGGCATAAATAAGCCCTAGGAAGGGTGCCCTGTGCATCACCTTCCTCTTCATTAAAATCAGCATGCCTCTGGGACCTGGTCCACCCGGGGGCAATGTTAAAAAAAGGGCACAGGAGATTATGCTTGTTTTTTTTTTTTTAATTCATGGCAATATTCATAAATATTCATGAATTTCGCTGTGAATTAAAAAACAAAATGCTTTTGTGCACTGCCGGGGTCCTTCTAGTCCCCAGGACAAAGACTGCAGGGTTAGGGTATTTGTATCCTGCCCCCTTTTCTTTTCTTGCGTTTTTCTTTTGGGACTCGGGTTGCCAACACTTCCTGGTTGAAGTGTTGGCAGCCAATCAGAGCTCTGCTGATCTCTGCACGAGTGCGTCAATATTCAGGAAGGCTTCGCGGTCGTAGATATACAAATTTGGATTTCCTTTAATTTCTCACAAACTACTGAATGGATTTACACCAAATAACTGAAAGTCTAATCTGCCAGCCAAAAGTTACATTTCTGCCAAATTTGGTGTAATTCCGTCCAGTGGTTCGGGCTGTAGTTGTGTTCAAAGCTCCTAAGGGAATTAACATGGGAAACTAACTATTTTGACCCCCCATTTTTCTTGTCCCCCGCTTGAAGGATCTCCCCAAAACTTTCCATGCACAACTAGAATTGCCGCCTCACTTTTTTGGGAAAATTTTGTGAAGATTCGTCAACTGGAACCAAAGATAAAGGCAAGTCAAAAAACTCTTTCCCTATGGAAACATGGTCCTAATTATAACTACCTACTGGCAACCGCCATGCCTCTTTTTGCATGTTCACCCCCATATTTTCGGACTGATACTACTGGTTTTTCAACTCTGAGAGTGCACTGTGGCCCTGCTAATCAGACCTCAGTGACAGTGTTCTAACCCTATACAAAAGGTATGCTGAATTGGATACACCTAGGGGCATATTCTCAAGGAGCTATCGCCGAGTTATCGGCACTTTAACGCATCCAAAGTCACGCTACATTCATTGCCCCATTCACAAGCTGGTGCTAACAGCCCATAACACCAGTTTACCTGCGAAAGCAGTCGCAAAAAACATCGCCACAGATGACCCCGGCAACTAACGCTAATGAGATGCAGAGTAGGCGTTCCCGTGCTAAAAGCCGCGACAACACCACTCCACAACATTCTCAACGACCAGCCAGATCTGCGATAAGACCACAAAACAGGCGTTAAGGCGCGTTAGCAGCAGGAAACTAACACCTGCTCCTACCTGGTGTAAAGTCGGACGACAACCGGCACCAGACAAGGGAGCACAGCCCAGAGCCACACATGAAGAACAACAGATGCCCTGGAGCAACCCATCATGCAGGCCTGAGCCCCAATAGGCCAACAACACCCACCGCCACCACCCCCCCTCCCCGGGGCCCCACCCCGGGCACCCCCCGCATCCCCCCCTATGGACAAAGATATTACACATCAACTCCACGTAATCATGAACCAAACAAATCCCCTGAAGCCGCACAATCACAACACCCAACATACATGTGTGGACAGAAAAAGGGAAATCATACACCCATATCAAAATATCCAAACAATACGTTTATTACAGAACAAACAAAAAAAAACAATTCTGAAGAGGCATGGCGGGTCGTCCCAGGACATTCCGTAAGTCACAGCCTGCAAAACAGAGAACTGGATCCGAAGGTGTGCCATGCGCCCATCAAAGTACAGAGAGAGAGCGAAAGAGAGGAAGAGAGAGGGAGAGAGAAAGAGAGAAAGAGAGGGAGAGAGGGAGAGAGAAAGAGAGAGGGAGAGAGGGAGAGAGAAAGAGGGAGAGGGAGAGAGAAAGAGAGAGGGAGAGAGAAAGAGAGAGGGAGAGAGGGAGAGAGAAAGAGAGAGAGAGGGAGAGAGGGAGAGAGTGCTGACACTGCAGACCTAGGCCTCACTGCTCACCTGCTGCCACTGGTGTGTCTCCAACCACGTGCCGGTATTCACAGCAGTCCCCCAGGTCCCTCATCTGAAACAGTTTCCAGAGACATGAATGGCAGAATCCATACAGTTGCACACGCCACCATCGCTTGCCCGCCCCTGCGCACACAGGCTGCTGCTCCCCAGCCCCTCCCGCCGCCCAGCGGTGATTGCCCGCCCCTGCGCAACTAGGCCTCACTGCTCACCTTCCGCCACCGGCGTGTCTCCAAGAGGGCCCACCACGTTCCAGAGGGATCTCCAAGCCCGGGGCCCGCGACCATGGCACCCTCCACTACATGCAGCCCCGCACCGTGGGCCACCAGGTCCCACACCTGACTCTGGGTCTTGATTACGCAATGGCAGAGACCACATCAGTGCATACGGCATCATCGCAGACTGCACACCCGCTCAGCGCTTGAGGTGCCACTAACTCTGTGAAGCACGACGCAACGCCACGTGGCGGGAGGGGCGCACTGCTCGCTGGCCCAGGCCTACACTGCGGTCCAGCAGGGCTCACACAAATCCTTGCCAGTCCAGACTGCCAGGACGGCGCATCATCGCAGGCTGCACACCCGCTCAGCACTTTAGGTGCCCCTATCTCACTGCACCGCAAGACACCGTCCCGTGGCGGGGTGCCTGTGCCTGCCGCAGTGTATCCGGTGCCACCAAGTCTGTGCACCGCTAGCCATGGACCCTTAATGATTGAGTCCCGTTGTGCGGACGCCATCATGTCACCCCCGGCACTGGGCAATGTGAGGTGGCAGGGCCCTAGGCCCTCATGCACACATGAGAACTACATGGAGACACCCAGTCAGAGAGAGTGGAAATGGCGTCCAGCAGGTGCACCAGGCCCTTTTTATTGCCAGGGTCACATGTCCTGTGACGCCAGTGCTGAATGGGTGTGGTGTGGGTGTACACCAGCCGTGAGGGAGTGGCTGTGGCATGCTGACAACTAGACCAGTGATCAGCAGATCACTACAGGGAAGACCTGGGACATAGTAGCATTGTCGTCCCCCCCTGTGTGCGTCATCGGAGTGGGCTGTCCTGGTGTATGCCAGTCCAGCATAAGGGTGTGATCAATGACCCCGGGGCTCTGGGCGTGGTTCCGTCCTGGGCTGGACAAGGAAGTGACTAATGGATGTGTCTCCATTGTGGTGTTGGCGCCACCCGGACCGGAATCGGCAACCTGTCACCCTGTGACAATAGTCCAACAACATGGGCAACATGGACGTAAGGGGGAATCACTGACCCTACATTCATTCATACTTCCACACTTGAAGGATCATAGACATGATACATCTGTGTGGATATGAATGTTTATTACACATTCAAGGGAGTGTTGCAGCTGGAGCAGTACAGGGCCATGCCAACCCCACTTCACATTGTCGGCCCGTGGAGGGCCAGCCAGAGTCCTTCAGGGAATGACAGGTACATCAGGAGAGGAGGACTTCAGTCCGCAGTCTGATAGCTGTGTCATTGGTGACCAAACAGAATTTGGCAGTCCATGTCGAGGTCCAAGGTGAGTGTTGCAGAGTGCATCGGGGGACAGTGGAAGGGGATGCTGCAGAGGGCAGAACCAAGCAGAAACAGGCCACATGGCGGAGATGAATGCTACTGCGTCATCCTGAGCACAAGGGCTGATTCATCCGCATCTTCGTCCTCTGCTGTTGCATGTGCCTCACATGTGGGTGGTGGTGTACTGTCTCCAGCAATGTGTGGCACAGACACATCAGGGGCCGGAGATGTGGATGGGGTGGTAGCAGCAGCATGCATCAGCGCCAGGCCTTGTGGCAGCAATGCCATGAGGAAGGTCTTTAGGGCATTGAGGGACCCAGCTACCTCTCACTGGTGTGCAGCCGTGGCAGCCGCTCTTTCCGCCTGCATCCGCTCCATGTTCTCCATGATCCTCCGCATTTGTCCCAACTCCCGGGCGAGGTCGCTGGAGGAACTCTGGCTGGACAGTCGTTCTTGTCGCAGAGTCAGGACTCTGGTGATGTCAGCCATGGTCCGTTGGAGAGCATGGAGCGGACTGTGGGTGTCCGTTAGGGACTGTGAGTGGTCCCTGATGGGACTTAGACACCCACGTATGGCGTCTAGTTTGTCTGCCATGCGGTCAAACCCCACCTGCACCTGTTCAGCCAGCTTCTCCTGGCACCCCAACACCCGCCGTTGGAAGGCCATGTGTTCGTCGTGGGGGTCCTGGGAGGCAGCCGTGGTGGTGGGTGCTGCCTGCTGTGTACTGTGCAGGGGGGGCTCCTCGTGGCAGCTGGGTTGCCCTGATCCTGGAAGTGGGCTGCAGAGGCTCTCCACGAGCTGTGCGAGGGCATCTGAGTCGAAGGTGTGGTGGTCCTCTTCGTCATCAGAGAAGAGAGGTTCGGACTGCTCTGCAGGAGGTGTTGGATTTCCCCCTGCAATGTGAAGGGGAGATGCAGTTTAACATCGTGTTCACATGTATGTTGACGCATTGTACATGTCTGCATTCAGACTGCATGACAGTGTACATTGTGACTGTTTGGGGGGGCTGCCTATTTGATGCGGGACAGTGGACATTCCGACTACATCACGGATGTGAGTTTGTACTTGTACATTGTCAACTCACAATTCCCTGCAGTGCCATTTGTGATTGGCCAGTTTCTATGCACATGCACCACCAGTTGTGTCCTCTGTTCTGTTGTGGACGTGTTGCGGTTTGTACCACCTCGTTGTCAATGTTGATGTGCTCTGCATGTAATGTGTGTGTGCCGCATTTTGGGGGAGTCGCCCCTGCAGCTCTGATTTAGCTGCCCTCCTACCTTCCATGCGGTGTGCCTCTGGGTTCTGTGCTTATGCAGTGCTGAGATGTTGCATACCTGTGTGCATTGGTCTCTTGGTGGGAGTTGTGGGTCTGGGGCATCGTTTGTCCGCAGATGTGCTATGCTTAATTGTGCATGTGTGCCATTGTGCCCATCTCCCCCCATCTCCCCAGTCCCTGGTGGTTACTCACCCTGTTGCTGTTGTGTCCGGTCATGTTGAGCAGTGTCCGGTCCCCCGACTCCTGCCACCGTCTCCCCACTGATGACTGTGGACACCATTTCTTCCATCTCGTCCAGCTCCTCCTGTGGCGCTGGACTCCCACCTCCAGTCTGCATTGCTGCCTTCCGGTTGTTTGCGAGTTTCAGCTTGGTTTTGCGCTTCACATCATTCCAGCGCCTCTTGACCCCGTCCATTGTCCTCTTCAGCACTCCGACTACATTCACCTTGTCCACGATGGTCTGCCATATTCCATTTTTGGTTGCCAGTGACACAGTGGAGGTGACGAACAGTGATTGATGGTGTTCTATCACCTCCGTTATCAGGATCCTGTTTTCCTGTGGACTGAACTTCGTCTTCCTCTTCTTCTTGTCCTTGCCCTTCCCTGACCACGAGGTCCCAGGCTGGTCCTTCGTGGGGCTTGTGGGGTTCTGGTTGTCCTCTGTGCTTGCTCCGGCTGCCTCCATTGTGCTTCGCTGTTGTTTGGCTTTTGTTTGTATGTTTTTGTCTACTTTTATGGTGCATTTTCCCGCATGACGCGTGGGATTTGCAGGCTTGTGGCTGGTTTTCTTAGATTTTTGTATCGCGATTGGCGTCATCGCTACTATTTTCGCGTTGGGATTCGCGTTTTTGCGGCGTCGTGTTGTTTTTAACACATTCATTTGTCGCGTTGTCCTGTGACTATCGCATGGTACCGCCGTGTTGTGAATACCACGTTAACACAGAGTTGTTTTCCCGCGATGGACTGCGATGTGTAGGGTTGCGTTAAGCTACACTTGCGGTAGTTATCACACGTTCTTGTGAATATGCCCCCTAGTTGCCAAGTACTGACTTACTTATAAGTCCTGAGTGTATAGTACCCAGGGCATGTAAGGCTAAGTGTTCACACAGGGCTGCAGCACTGGTTGTGCCACCCTGCATGTGACAAGGACAAAATGGATCCCAGCCTGTCACTGCAGACTGAAAGAGTAGTGTTTGCACTGCCAGTTCGACTATCCCATTACAACTCGTAGCAAAGCCCCTGCTTCCCATAATGTTATATGTAAGTCTCCCAAACAGAAGGCCTATGGAGCCATATAGTGTTAAGTAGGACATATATTTTTCATATGCCTTAACAGCAACACCTCCAATTGTTGTTTTGCAGTGGAAAGGTTAGTAGCTCCATTGACTAACACAGGGTTACCGGCTGGCATCCCAGCCTGGCTAAACTCTGAATGGGACTACCTAAGTGGGTCAAATAAGATATCAAATTAATCATGCCATTAAACCTGACCTGACTTGATGCCCACCTGAATTTTATTATTAAAGAAAGCAACTTATAGAAAGTTGATCCTGATCCTCTGCACTCTAGCTAGTCCAACAGCCTCACAAAGCCCCTGGCACACAGACAGCTTTCTGCCCGCCTGGGAAGGCATGTGAATGACTCCCCGGCCCAGGAGCAAAGGCAGTTGCCACAGAGCGAGGTGTTACTTCCTTTCCCGGGATGGCCGCTCGAATTGATAACCCAAAAGGCGAGCTTCAAAGGGGAAGCCATCTGTGAAGGGCCGACTGCAACAACACCCCAGAGCAGGATGCCTTTTGTTCTTGCAGACAATTTGGAGACAGAACCAGAGAGGGAAAACCCATCCCCAAGCAGGTTTTCCCATGGGCGTTTAGTCCACTGGTAGCCACACCTCTTAGGTGGGCTACGGTGCTCCTGATGACCAACAAAGAGTTTTGCCATTTTGAAAGGGGCAAGAATGAGCTACTCTGAGATAGTTAGATGCTATATATTGCAGGAAACACGTCACTAGGTTGGAGGGGACGCAGTAATCCATTGGTTAGTGACCACATGGTTCCCTCAGGGCACTTTCCTGGGATAAATGTGGCACCTCTGGCACCCTGCCCCTCAGATCATGCTGGAATCGAGGAGAGGACTGAAGAAGGACTGTCCTGCTGTCCTAGACCCGCACAAAGAAAGACTGGACCATCAAGAGGACTGCACCTGCTGCACATTTGGGCTAGTGAAATTGGGACTGTGCCTGCAGCTCCTGACTTGGGGAAAAGCTGGTTTTGCGCCTTCTCCCACAGCAGTGACTCCAAAAATCAGTCAGCGGATCCTCTGCAACCAGCTCAGGGGACAGAAGAGCTGAAAGAGCACAAACCAACAAGGTGGTAGCCACCATGGATGTTTTGCTGCTACCAGTTACCGGACGCACAAAAGGACTAATCTGAGATGGCCAAAAGTTACACCTATGTTTCCCGGCCTTTGGATTGCAATCAAAGTCCAGATCCATCGTACCCAACTGCAGTGCAAGGAGACCAGTAGCGCAGCTTCGGCTGACCAGCTACTGCAATGCAGAGGACTTTGAGGGACCCTTATCTCCATAGCCAAAGTTGGCCCTCGATACCTGTAGACCAAGGGACCACCACAGAGACACCCCCGTCGACTGCACCACACCCAGAGCATACTTTAAGCATCTTTTGCCTGTATCCTCAGCGTCAGGACCACTCCATTGATGTCTATGGTGGTCGTCGTGTAAAGTTTGTAGCTTGCTTTAAAAACACTCTGTTGGCCAGGTAACTGTCCAAGGTATCCTCTCTTGCCCCCTAGACCTTTTCCCTGGTGAATTTTGTCACCCAACCTGGGCCAAAGTACCTGGACTAACTCTTTCAAACTTTTGAAAAGTTTACAAACTTTTTGTTGACCATCGCATGTTTGTGGTTGCATTTAAAAGTGATAATAGATTCTACAATCTGTATCTCCAGAACCCTCTGGTGGATTTTGATGATCAAGATCTCTAAAAATTCATAAAAACTAGTTCTATTTGTTATAAATTGTTTTTGTGTCTCTTTATTGATGTGTGACTGTCTTATTCTATTGTTTGGTGCTGTTATAATGCTTTACACTAAATTCATTTGCCAAGCCTTACTGCTCACAGCCACAGACACCCAGGGTTGAGCTACAGTTAAGTAAACAATACTAACTGGACCCAGGACGTTATTTGCGAGTGTGCTCCACGATAATGCTCCACAGCCATATCATATAGTGCACCCAAATTCTCATGTTGGTGCCTAGGGGTGGGATCCAGTAATTGTGTTTATCTGTACCAGACATCTAATAAGTTGGGAACCACTGATAAGAAACTGCCAAGTCAACATCGAGAAAAAGTTTTACAAAGTTGCCAAGTTCTGAAATTCCAAAGGCACTTGTTCTCTAGAAGAAAAGTTCCAAAGTAGGAAAACTTTTTTTTTTCTAAAAGTCTTCTAAGATGGAGAGCAGGGGACCGACTTGGCTGCCCTGCTCACACTCTAGATTAATACCCTGAGGTAATTGTGCAGGGAGAGAAAATGTTTCCCAGGAAATACTGCATCTAAGGAGGATCTCGAGAAATCCCTCAAAGCATGGGAAGAATCCAGGAGGGCTGGGGAGATCACCCCCTCTGACAGTGGAGAAGAAGGGAACGGTGAAGAATATGAGGATCTGGAGGGGGACACTGAGAGTGATGTCCCCCCAATTCGTTCAAGAGTTAACTCTCTGTCTGGGAGTGAATGGAGCTCTTCTTCAGTTAGGAGACCACAGAATCTCTCAGCCCAACTCAGCCTCCTTGAGATACAGGAGGGGAAGCTGGCCCTGGAAGAGTAGAAACTGGCACTAGAAAACAGAAGGGTCAAGCTGGGGATGAGGCCCCAAGATAATGGTGGCAGCAACAGAGAAGCAGAGGTAATCACAGGTGGGGCCTATGATCCCAGGTTGACCAAGGCTATTGTTCCTAAATACACTGAGGGAGATGACATAGACAAGTGGCTTGCATCCTATGAGAGAGCTCTTAGGATGAGGAGGGTGATTTCATAACATTAGGGGTCCTTACTTTGGGAACTGATACCTACAGTGGGGAGAAATAGACTGCTTACACTTGAGGATGAGGTGGCATAGTCTTACACACACATGAGAGAGTCACTCATTGAGTTATTTGGTCTTACAGCTGAGGAGTATAGACAAAAGATTAGGAACATACACAAGGGAGCAACACAGAACATAGGGGGATATTCTCAAGAACGTGTGTTAACTATCGCCAAAATCGCTTAACGCAACTTCTCACATCGCAGTCTATCGCTGGAAAATAACACTGTGTTAACGCAGTATTCAAAACCCGGCGGCACCATGCGATAGACTCACGATAACGCGACAAATGCCCGCGTTAAAATTAACGCTACGCTGAAAAAATGCGAAACTCTAACGCGAAAAAAGTTGCGACGTCCCAAATTGCGAAACAAAACCAGCGATAACCAGCGACAGGCCTGCGATTCCCACGCGACATGCGGGAAAATGCACTATAAAAGCAGAGAGAAAAAAATGTAACTGCGTAGCACCATGGACGCACCCGGACCGAGTGCACAGGACAACGCGAACCCCACAAGCCCCACAGACGACCAGCCAGGAACCCCGGGGCCGGGGAAGGGCAAGGAGAAGAGGAAGAGGAAGAGGAAGACAGGGATCAGTCCACAGGAAAACCGGATCATCGTCACGGAGGTGACAGAACACTACCAACAACTGTTCGTCACCTCCACTGTGTCATCGGCAACACAAACGGAAATATGGCAGTACATCGTGAACAACGTGAATGCAGTCGGAGTGTCGAGGAGGACAATGGAAGAGGTCAAGAGGCGCTGGAATGATGTGAAGGGCAAAACCAAGAAGAAACTCAATGCCAACCGGAAGGCAGCAACGCAGATTGGAGGTGGGGGACCAGCGGCACACCAGGAGCTGGATGACATTGAGAAAATGGTGGCCACAGTTATCAGTCGGGATACCGTGGCAGGAGTTGGGGATCGGGACACTGCTCAACATGACCTGACACAACATCAACAGGGTGAGTACCGACCAAGGACTGGGAGGACGGGGGGAGAAGATGGGCACAATGGCACACATGCACAATTAAGTAGAGCACACTGCACACCCACAATGACTCTGGATCATGTCCCTGATCCCTGTGCCACACTGCAGCAAACATACAGAAATTCAGGGAATGTGTTTTGTAATGAATTTATTTGCACATGCTGTGCCTGTGGTCATTTTGTACTGTCTCATGATTGCGAAGGACTGGCACAATGTGACGTCCTCATGTGAAGAAATTGTCAATGATGTTGTTCCTATGGGCTATTCCTGCTGCAGCTGCAGTGGGGTGTGGTCCACCTGCCTCATCTTCCTCATCATCGTCCGGTGCATCTGGCACTCGTAACAATGGGGCATTGGTGTATACACATATGTTGTGCAACACACAACATGCAATGATCATCTTGCACACGATGTCTGGGCTGTACAGGAGCCTTCCACCTGTGATGTCCAGGCACCTGAAACGTGACTTCAACATGCCAAATGTGCGTTCCACGATGCCCCTGGTGCGTTTGTGGGCCCAATTGTACTGCCCCTGGGCCTGTGTGTTCGGGGCTCGGAGGGGTGTCATCATCCAAGGGCAGAGTGCATATCCTTGATCACCTGTGACAGTGCAGAGAGACATGAGTCAATAGTTGGTTCTGCATGATGTGTTGGCAGGCTCACTATTTCATTGGCGTGTGATATGTGTGTCATAGTGATTCCTGTTTGACATGTACTGCTTGTAGCAAATGAGCGCCATCAATGTGTATTACGTAGCCTCACTGCTGCTCCTCCCTCCCCCCGAGCCTATTTACTTGTGTGTGCTGCGCGGTTGCATCACTTGCACTCCTACGGCACACCATTGTCATGCCTGTCTGCGCATGTCCACAAGGCTGACCACAACACTGTAACGTTGTGCGTTGAAGGTGGGCGGCCACGTGTGTGTAGGCCTATGGTAAGGATAGGGCGGACACAGATGTAGAGTTCATGGCTGGCTGAACTCGCGATGCGGTCGAGGCAAGACCTTTGGCTTATGTTGCGGTAATAGCGATACACACACAACAGTTGGCATGTATGATCCCGGACCCCGAGCGGGCTTGCGCTCATTAATTTATCCCTTCGGCCGAGCCCACACTCCAGGGGCATGTTACATTGCAACTTTGTCCATTGCGGGACGGGTGGCGCCGACACCACAACAGAGACACACGCATTAGGTACTACATTGGCAGCCCAACACTTAACCACGCCCAGAGCCTCGGGGTGAATATCCACACCCCTACGCTGGACTGCCGTACGCCAGCCCACTCCGGCAACACCTACAGGGGGGTACGACACAGCTACATGTCCCAGGTCTCCCCCACTGCCTGAGGCGACATGGTTGCATCCGCTGTACACAGCACAATGCAATGTGGTAGGGCCTGTGGCCCTCATGCATACACAATGACCACACGGACACACTACGATAGTTCGTGAAACTGGCTACGGGCACGTACGCCCGGCCCTTTTTATTACCAGGGTCACATGTCCAGTGATGCCTGTGCTGGATGGGTGTGGGGTGAGTGTGAGCCGGCCCTCAAGGAGTGGTTGGTGCTGGCAACAACTACAACAGTGATCAGACAATCAGTAGTTCACAGTTCAAACAGCAAGGGTCCATGACTGGAGCTGCACGGAGTTAGTGGCCCCGGATGCACAGCGGCCGGGACATGGAACACCGCCACGGGACGGTGACTACCGGTGCACTGAGGTAGGGCCACGAGAGCTGAGCGGGTTCCCGTCGATGTCCAAGGTGAATGTCGCAGAGGGTTTTGGGGGACAGTGGAAGGTGTTCTTCCAGGACATGATACAGAGGGTAGTACCAAGCAGACACAGGCAATATGGAGGAGATGAATGCTACAGACTCATTTTTGTCACCAAGTCAGTATCAGCTGCATGATGATGAAGACAACCCCCAGGCCATGGACTCAGACACCACCAAAGTTCAACCAGAGGGTGGCCATGAATTTCGGGGCACAGAGTTAGTGGCACCAGAGCTGAAAGGGGATGCAGTCTGCGATGAGGCCTGTACAATGGTATAAACTCTGCCATAATTAAATCAAGGCTCAGTTCCAAATGTGTAACCTACTTGGCCGTAGGGTAGGCCGGAGGCAGCGGTCAGCAGGGGCCCCCAGTCACGTGTCCTTGGCTTGCGATGCACAGAGTTAGTGGTACCAGGGCAGTTGTTGGTGGTGTTCGGTCACCTCCGTAACGAGGATCCTTTTTTCATCCGAACGGAATCGCGTCTTCCTCTTACTCCTCTCCTGCCTTGCATTAATATGGACTCTACCATTGTAATATCAAGACTCAGTTCCAAATGTGTGACCTACTTGACCGCAGTGTAGGCCTGAGACAGCGGTCAGCGCTGGCCAACCGTTGTTCAGGCAGCTCCTCCTGGTACTCTCACACATGATGTTGGAATGCCATGTGGCGATGATTTGTGGCTGACGGAGGTAGAGGCACCCGAGCTGAGCTTGTGTGCAGCCTGCGACGATGCCGTGTCCTGCCTGGTCCGGACTTGCTTGGTGTGAGGCCTGCTGGCCCGCAGTGTAGGCAGTACACAGGTGACCCCGCGGTGCCAGACCACAGTGTTGGCCGAAGGCAGTAGTCAGCAAGGGCCCACAGACATGTGTGGTTGGAATGCTATGCACAGAGTTGGTGACACCACATCGAAGGGAGTACGGTGATTTAAAATCTGCCATAAACATATGTACTCTGCCATTGTATAATCAAGACTCAGTTCCAAATGTGTGACCTACTGGACCGCAGTGTAGGCCGGAGGCAGCGGTGGAGTACGTCAACGAAAAAGGAGTACTGGGGGCCTGTGTCGCGGGGTCCGTGATGGTCTGAGGAGGCTGTCAAGGTCGCGGGCCTCAGGCTTGGAGCTTGCACCGGCACGTGGTGGGCCCTCTTTGACACACGCCGGTGTCGGCAGATGAGTAGTGAGGCCTGGGTGCCCTCCGGCGGGCAAGGTGGGTCTTGGGACCAGCGGCCTGGGGTGCAGCAGGCGCACAGGATCGCAGGCACCGACGCTCACGGCGTCAGCCTCGTGGCGGGGTGAGAGGCGCCGCCCTGGCAGACACGTTGGCCATTCCGGAAGAGAACCATGCCCAGAGTAACGGGCTTTTTATTCAGACCCCTACGCTGGCCTGGCGTACGCCGGGCCAGCCCACTCCGCTCACGCTTACGGGGGGACGTAACAAGCAACATTTCCACGATCTTCCCCACTGGCTGCGGCAACATGGTTGCGTCCACTGTCCAGTACACTCCAGACACCAGCAGTGTATGTCGACATGGAAATGTGTGTGGTCTGCATACTCAGGTCTGTCCAGCACATCCGCACCGCACTTGGCATTGTGTACATTCACATTCATGGGTCACTTGCCTCCTTCGCACATGGCTGGTTCCCACCTCCCCCCACATTCTGCTATTGTGTGGCTGAGGTGCCATGCCGTTGTTGGCTTGTGTACATGGCTAGCCCAGCTTACCACAGTGAGTTGTGTTGTCGTGTCTGGAATGTGGGACTGTTGGTTGTCATGTTGTATGTGATTTTGTGACGTGTGCATTCCCAGAGTTGTGAGTTGTATGTTGGTGGAGTTGACGTGTGTGGTGTGTTCAGTTGTTACTTACCGACGAGCAGTGCATTTCCATAGGTGGCATCCTGAAAGCGCTGGTTGATGATGGACTGTCGGAAGATGAATGAATCATGCACACTGCCTGGGTTGTTGGCAACGACATTGGTGAAGAGTCCCCAGTGGTCCACTATTGCCTGCACACTGATGGAATGCATGTGTTTCCTGTTGCGGTAATTGTGTGCAGTGGTGGCAGGGGGCACGAGGAGTAAATGTGTGCAGTCGATTGCCTCCAAGACGTGCGGGAAGCCAGCTATTGCGTAGAAGCCTTGCTTGATCTCCAGCTGTTCCTGCGCAGTGTGTGGGAAGTAAAGTTGCTGGGGTACCAAGCTGATGATGGCATCCAAGACAGGTGTGAGGAACTTTGACAGGGCTGGCTGTGAGACTCCTCCGACTCTGGCAGTTGTTGGTTGGAAGGTCCCAGAGGCCAACAGGTGCAGCACGGCCAGCAGCTTTGTCTGCGGAGGGATGTTGGTTCTTCGCTGTGTTGGTACCGTCAGCCTGTGTGCAATGTGGGTGAGGATGCGGAGGATGGTTGTCCTTTTGAGCCTGTAGTGGGCAATGACTTCCTCTGGCGTTAAGTCTCCGAGGCTGGTGCGTTTTCGGAAGGTCCGCTGTCTTTGTCTGCGCTGCCTCTGTGGTAGTCCGGAGGGGTCCTGGGGGGGGGGGTAGGCCTGGGTGTGGTGGGGTGGGCCTGGGTGTGGTGGCGGTGGGTGTTGTGGCCCTCTTGGGGCTCCGAGCTGCATGATCAGTAGCTCCATGGCATCTGTTGTTCTTCAGGTGTGGCTCTGGGCTGGGCTCCCTTTTATGGTGCAGGTTGTCGTCCGACTTAACACCAGGTAAGAGCAGGTGTTAAATCCCTGCTGCTAACGCGCCTTATCGCATGTTTTGTGATCTTATCGCCGATCTGGCTGGTCGTTGGAAATGTTGCGAAGTGGTGTTTTCGCGGGTTTTTGCAGCACGGGAACGCCTACTCTGCATATCATTAGCGTTTGTTGCCGGTCTCATCCGTGGCGATGTTTTTTGCGACTGCTATCGCAGGGAAACTGGTGATATCGGCTGTTAGCACCAGCTTGTGAATGGTGCGATGAATTTATCACCACTTTGGTTGCGCTAAAGTGCCACTAACTTGGCGATAAGTCCTTGTGAATATGCCCCTTAGTGTACTTTGTGGATGCCTCTGTGAAGTCATCGGAGGGATGGATTAAGGTTAACAAGGTTCATACTTATGAGTGCCTATACAATTCAGTGGGGAAAGCACACCTCCTTTCAAAGTGTACCTCAGAAAAGTTACACCAGCATCTGTTAGACTCTAAGCTTTCTAGCCTAGGAGAGCTGGGAAAGATAGCTGATGAGCGGGTACGTACTAGGGTGCCCAAGAAGTCCCAATGTGGTTAACACAAAAAGATGGGACAGTCCTCCCTTCAGGGGAAAGATGGTGGCAAGTTTAAAAAGAACTGAGAAACCCAAAGAGGCACCAAGAGATGTCCAAGGTGGGGAGCCCACAGTCACATCCCAATTCCAGAAGGGGAGGGGGTATCAGGTAAACAATGTTGACCTATCAAATGCTGGGATATGCTATGACTGTAGACAGCCAGGGCACAAGAAAGGGGATCCTGCATGCACAAATAAATCACCCACTGGTGATAGTTCCAAGGGAATTGCCAGTGTAGGGATTGGGGTGGAAGTTGTCCCTTAGGATTGCAGGGTTTACACTGAAGCCATATTAGTGTCCCTGGGTTGTGAGGAAATTGAACCCTTGGCCCACCTGCCAGCCAGTATGGTAAAGTAGAAGAAGTGGCCAAGAATCAACGCGGTAGAAGTCCAGACCATGAGGGATACAGGTGTTAGCATAACCATAGTTATGGCCATGCTGGTTTCCCCAAGCCAGATATTACCTGATGAAGTGCATGAGATTATTAACTCTGACAGTGTTACTAACTCACATCCCATATCTGTGGTAAACCTTGAGTGGGGGGTTTACTGGCCCTAAGAAAGTAGCTGTGTCCCCTGCCATCCCAGTGGCGTGTATATTGTGCAATGACCTTGAAACTTCTACTTGGGCAGAGGTGGAGAGAAGGACTCATGCAGCAATAATAAGTCTCCCTGAGTGGGTTTGTTTCTCCATTAGAGCACAGAAGGTCTTAGGAGAAAGTCAAGGGACTGTGCATCCTGAAACAGTGTACCAAGTCCCTAGTACCCAGAGGAGAGGGAGACGTCTGTGAAGGCCTCTGCCAAAGGTTCCCAGACCCAGAATGAGCCTAACCCTCAAGGGGAAGGCCTGGTCTCTGAAGAGGAGGGTGCTGCCCTGAAGGATTGGTCTGAGTTGGCAGACGTTCAAGAAGCAGGTGGTCCCTTCAGAGAGGACTTAAACCAGGGACAAAAGTATTGTCCCACTCTTGAGGGCCTGAGACAGCTGGCTGTCAGTCAGAAGGAAGGAGATGTTTTTGGTACCCATAAGCTATACTGGGAGGATGAAATCCTGTACAGTGAGGCAAGGGACCCCACACCAGTGGCAACCAGGAAAGTGGTGGTCCCTCAACAGTACAGAGAATTCCTCCTTAACCTAGCCCATGACATCCCCTTAGCTGGACATCTGGGGCAGACCAAATCTTGGGGCAGTTTGGTCAATCACTTCTATTGGCCTCAGATGTCAGAAAAGGTGAAGGAGTTCTGCTGCTCCTGTGTTACCTGTCAAGCCAGTGGTAAAATAGGTAGCAAACCAAAGACTTCCCTCATACCACTTCTAGTGGTAAGGACTCTCTTTGAGAGGGTAGGGATTGATATAGTTGGTCCCCTAGACCCACCTACTGCCTCTGGGCATAGGTTTATCCTGGTGGTAGTGGACCATGCCACTAGATATCCAGAAGCCAAATCCCTTAGGACAGTCAGTGTTCCTGCAGATAGAGCCTTCCTTTGTATTTTTACCAGAGTGGGGTTCCCCAAGGAGATCATTTCAGAGAGAGGCCCACACTGTATGTCTGCCTATCTGAAAGCAATGTGGGATGAGAGTTGAGTGACTTATAAACTTTCTACACCTTACCATCAACAAGGTAATGGCCTTATTGAAAGATTAAACAGGACCTTGAAAGAGGAGATTGGATATTCTTCTCCCATGCTTGTTGTTTGCGTACAGGGAGGTTCCCTAAAAAGGAATAGGATTCAGTCACTTTGAACTGCTGTTTGTACTCCCTGTCAGGGGTTCCTCAAGTTTGGTCAGAGAAGTTTTGGAGAGACCTCTCAAGGATCCGAAACAGGACATCCTAGATTATGTACTAGTCCTTCACCCAAGGAAGTGTGAGTACATGAAAAAGGTTAACAAGAACTTGGAGGCTAGCCAGGAGCTTGTCAAGCACTGGTATGACCAAAAGGCTTCACTGGAGGAATACCAGGCTGGCAATTGGTTTGGGTGTTGGAGCCTTTAGCACCCAGAACACTCCAACACAAATGGACTGGGCCTTACACTGTCTTGGAAAAGAAGGGTGAAGTCACTTACTTGGTGGACTTAGGTACTTCAAGAAACACTCATAGGGTGATACATGCTCAAGTTACATCATGCTAGAGCGGGCCTTACAATGCTCATGGTGACAAATGGTGGAGAAGAGGAAGAAAGAGACCCTCTCCCAGACCTGATGTCGACCAATGTCAAAGATGGCTCAGTGGAGGGAGTAGTTCTCTCTACCACTTTAAATAGTCAGCAGCAGACAGACTGTTGCAACCTGCTTGGGCAGTTTGCTCACTTGTTTTCCTTGACCCCAGTTTTGACAACATGGTGCACACATGATGTAGGCACAGGTGACAGTTTACCTGTTAAAAGTAAAATGTACAGATTGTCCTACCAGGACAAGGCTAGCATTAAATCAGAGGTTGCACAAATGCTAGAGTTGGGGGTGATTGAACCCTCTAGTAGTCCTTGGGCCAGCCTAGTAGTTCTGGTGCCCAAACAAAATCCAAAAGGAGGAAAACTAGAATTAAGATTCTGTATGAACTGCAGAGGCCTAATTACAGTCACCAAGATTGATGCTCACCCCATACCAAGAGCTGATGAGCTCATTGATAAATTGGGCGCTGAAGATATCGGAGTACCTTTGACTTGACTTTAGGTTATTGGCAGATAGCCCTCACACAAGGAGCCAAGGACAGGTTTGCCTTTTCAACCCCAGAAGGCCACTTTCAATTCAAGTTGATGCCCTTTGAGTTGAAAAATGCACCTGCAACCTTCCAGAGGTTAGTGCATAGAGTACTTGCAGGCTTGGAAAGCTTTAGTGCAGCATATGTGGATGATATTGTTGTCTTCAGTTCCACCTGGGAGGATCACCTGGTCCACCTCAAGGAAGTGCTTCAAGTTCTTCAACAGGCAGGGCTGGCTATCAAGGCAAGCAAGTGCCAGATAGGGCAAGGGTCTGTAAAGGTTTTCTGCCTCTGAGAGTGCACTGAAGCCTGCTAACCAGACTTCAGTGCCTGTGTTCTAACCCTATACAAAAGATATGTTGAATTGAATACACCCAATTGGCAAGAACTGACTTACTTATAAGTCTTTAGTATATGGTACCCAGGGCATGTAAGGCAGAGTGCTCACACAGGGATGCAGCACTGGTTGCGCTACCCCGCATGTGACAAGGACAAAATGGATCCCAGCCTGCCACTGCAGACTGAAAGAGTAGCGTTTGCACTGCCAGTTCGACTTTGTAAACAGTGGATTTCCAGCTCCTTTTCAGTGGCAGTAAGGAACAGATGTCCATTAAGAGGTGTGAAACACGCCAGGTCACTGGCGACAGCCTCAACGACCCTTTGTGGGGGGGTTTTTCTGGGAAGGGTGGGGGGCTTGGTGAGGGGCACAGTGTCTCTTAGTGCTCTTGGCACGTGCCCTCCCCCCCCCCCAAGGCCCGCCCCATCCTCACACTGAAACTTGTTTGTAAGTTGGCAGGTATACAGTGTTAAATTGTTTTTACTGTAACTTTAAAGGAATGTGCCACTTTTAGCTGAAAATGTAGCAGATTTTTTTATATAAATCAATTACAGAGCACAACAGAATACAATAACATAACACAAGGCAAAACAATGGCACAACAAAAACATTAGACATGACAGTGCAACAAAGCAGCCAAAAAGAATACAACCCAGCAACCGCTGCAACAGTAGCAACACAATGCAATAATGCAGCACACAAATAATTTAAGAGAACATGGCCACAAAATGATACACAACAGATATACACAGATATTCTTGTTACACATCTCCACTTCCACAAATGCCCTGTCATAATAGATTGGTGAAAGGTGTTTGCCCCAAGCACTGACAATCTTACCACCAAGGACATGTAATAGAGCCAGTCAAAAATGTGATCCGGACCTCATTGCTTTAATCGTTATAGAGAAATTTAGGAGTCACTTCTGTAAATATAGACACTCCTCTCAGGGCCACAAAGTATTGTACGCACACCCCTTTTAATTTAAGTTTATGTAAGTGCACGTACAAGGATCAGAGGTGTAATATATTAATTCGATGTTTTCATTAAAAAAATAAAATGCGTCAACCTGTTCATGTGCTGCATTATTTTGAACCATTGTCTGTCTTCTGGCGCTTGCGGATATCGATTTGTTTCCCACATACCAAACTCTAAAGTTTTTTTCTGTACGAAAGCAGATCTTAAGTTTCCAGCAGCTGCTATAAAAAGAAAATCCATTTCCTTTTCTTTGAATAGGCACTTCAGCGGATTCTTTCTCTTCCAGTGGAAATGTTAAGATTGTTCATTAGCAGAGGATGGGAAACACCGCACCACTTTCACAGGAAATGCTGGCACTTTCCACCGTCAAACTAATTTTCTGTGAGTGCACTAGGCAGCACAGAGCCTGGTTCACAGATTACAAGCGCTGCGTGTGTGGTCTGAGTGCCAGAGAGGATATCGGTTCGGTAACAAGGAAATTGATGTTTATTCGGTGAAACCCGAACATGTGGAGATACTGAGAGGAATATTCTTTCTCCTTTGTTGCTAAAAATGCCATTCAATACAAAAACATTTTTCAAGCAATCTGTTCCGTAAAAAAAAAGGTACCTGACAGGTCGGTGTGTAAATATAGAAGGCTTCCTATCTTACAAATGGTAATTTGAGGTGACATATTTTTTATCCTTCTTGTCAGAAACTGTAAGCTCCAGAAAATAACACGATTTAAAGTAAAACAGGGGCTAATAAGTAAAAACTTTTTCTGCATGTTATGCCTTCGCTCTACCACAGAGATCGCTATTAAAAATATTGAAAATATATAACATTTTATCGACTTTTCTGTTACAAAATGCTAAGCAGGGGTTACTGATTTGTAACATAGCAAACCCTGCCTCTTTAAAGTATATAGGAAACGCCCATCTAAGTATATACTGCGCTAATAAGACAAAGCCAAAACTCTTACAGTGACTTAAATTAAATATTTTAGCATTAGTTCCTTATTCTGCTCATAAAGTAATTACAGACGCATTACGATGAGAAATGTCCCTTTCAGTACCTCAAAAGATGTGATACAGTCTAATACACAATAATACACCAGTCAACGCATCACCAGGGGCATGGCCAATATTGTGAAATACTGCAGTTAGTGCCTGGTAACATACTAGATACAGTCAGTGCTTAATTTGTAAAATATTAAGTGCCAGGGCTCTAACCAGGAGGCCACTGCAGCTTGCACCACCCATCGCCCTTGTCATCGCTGCCAAAACAACCACTAACCATCTCTTTCGCATGTAAATGCGACAGTTCCGATTATTCCAGGTCCCCAAAGCTAAAGGAATGGCTGGGGAGGTAGGTGTTAGCAATTTTTTAATGTATATTGTATTCCAAAACAACCGTTGTTCTGCTCATCTCTAAATTAGATGAGCAGCGCCATCATGTGGTAGGCTGTTGGAAGCATGGTGTTGACAATTAGGTGCCGGTGCCGAGCACCGGCAATCAATTAAGTGCCGGTGCTGAGCACCGGAAAGCACCGGCTCAAATTAAGCACTAGATACAGTACCTTTAATACCTGCCAGATCATTGGAGAGGCTGTCGGAAGCGGTTCACAAAAAGTGAAACAGACAGTTGTGAGTACTGGAGTATGAAGTGCCTTGTATGGTGTGTTGCCTTGTAGTTGCAAATGCGTTAGGTCGTGTGAGAAATAAACCACAAATACTGCGCAAGAAAGTGAGGTAGTTGCAAGAGTATACTTGCTGGAGAGATGAGTGGTGCTGGTGGAGATGTGGCAGTTTGCGGTGTTGCTAGCAACAAGAAGTCCTTTCTACCCTTAGTGCTCTCACGATGTGCAAGTCGCTGCCCCCCTCCCACTGAAAGTACTCACAGAAGAGAGAGAGAGAGAACTTTGATTGTGGTTTAGCCAAGGCATAGCCCTTTATCTTTATTCACACAGCTTCACTGAGAAAAAGAGAACATAAGAACCATAGTTAAGCAGGCTTTATAGTTGGGAGAATACGGGACATAAGATCAGCACAAAAAACAGTGCAAAGATTGTACAAGTGATACAACAATTGTGCATAATTCCAGAAGCACCTGTTCCTTATAGAGCTCCCAAGCACTGAACGAAGGGCATCCCAGGGATTATTAGCAAGCATACCTTAGTGGCAATTTACACTCACCCTAAGTCTCACAGAGGGATGGGCAATACTCGAGGTTTTAGATATGATGGTAGCTATCTTTGCAAGAGTTTTAGATACACGACAGTGCAACAAAAGACTCATGTTATACAATAGCATGCATTTTAACCTCTTCTAAAGTCAGTTTTCTACTCTGCTACTCATGCTAACTTACAACAAGTGCAGTGGGTTTGCATTGTCTGAATCATTACTGACTGCAAAGTGTGACACCCTTAATTTTACCATCTTTGACACTTTAAACATTCCACAGCATGCACAATAATATGACTTCACATCATTGTGTAGAAGTAAATGTAAATGTCCAGTATTTGTAAAGTGCAAACAATTACCCGAGGGCGTCAAGGCGCTGGGGGCCGTCTGGAAGATTAAGCGAGCTATTGCCCAGAGTCACATAGTGCTGGGCTGATCTGCCACCGACAATCGAACCGTGAGTCCCTGGGTTCCGGAGTCAGTCGTCCTGGCCGCTGCGCCACACCTCTTCCGCTGGAAGTGGCAGTTATAACTTACAGCACAAGCTTGAACGTTTGATTACTGAAAACATTAAACAGATTTTTGGCCCTGGAGCTCAATTGCTATGAAATTCCAATTGATTCCACAATCTAGCATTTAAGTTCTGCATATTTTCAGGTTACTACCGTATTGTTGGAAACAATAGAGCCCCTAAAAAGGAAATGGCAAATGGCAGGAAGGAAAAGCACTGTCATTATCCAGGACAAAGGTAATATATGGGAAAGGACAAAATAAGTGAGGCAAAGGATTTCAGTGATTGAAGATGAATTTACTATTCAGATGAGAGACATAAGCCACATCAAAGAAGAAATAGCGTTCTGAAAAAATAGTGTGAAGAGCATAGGCAATCAACCACTGCATAGAATAGAACATTTCTAAAACTGATAGTGTGACAAATGACACACAAGACGTGATACAATAGATTAAAAGGACATCGTAATTCCCAGTTGTTATGCAGTATGCTATTGTTCACTAAACAAGTTGCTATCTTTTGTTCCTCCCTTCAACTCCAATCTAAGTCCAGATTCTGTCACTGTATCATTAAATTCACCCCTAAATCCAATCCAATTTTTGAACTGCTAAGATCAGGATGACAAATGGAAAAAGAACAGATGATTGACGGAATGCTGAACAATCCAAACATTCACCTCCAGTCAACAAATCTGTGTTTAATCCATTGTTTTTTTGCCCACCACGCCACCCCAGTTTGTACCCAGCCATATGCAAATCAGTCTTGACCCTGCTCCTCATGGGAACAGTCCAGCCCGAACTGCCAAGCCAGGTCCTCCCTGGACCAGAAACAAGCATCACCGCTCATCAGCCAGGCTAGCATCTCACACATGACATGATACAATAGATTATAAGGACATTGTAATTCCCAACTATTATCCGGTATGCTATTGTTCTCTGAACAAATTGCTATCTTTTGTTCCTCCCTTCAGCTCCAAGCTAAGTCCAGACTCATTGTATCATTCAATTTAACCCTCAATCCAATCCAGTTTTTGAACTGCTAAAATCAGGATGACTCCATAGATCAATATCGACTTTTCACTTACCCACTCTTTTAACGTACACTTTTTGTCATCTTAGCACATTTTTGTCATTTGCGGTCGTTTTGTTCATTCACGTGTTCTTCTTTGCTACTTTGCACTTTTGGTGAGGCTAGAATACTTTACTCACACTATCTCTAAGAGATGTCTGTTAATTTATCCACAGCTTTCAAGGATAAGGACTGGTTTCCTCACAGAAACATGCAATTACACTTTAGGCACTAAATTGTTTAAGCTTGTGTAAGTTTAGTTACACCTCATATCAATAATGAAGCCATTCTCCCATGTTTTTCTATTCAGCTCCTGATTGGCTATTTATCAAACAAGCTCTTCAAACCACCCTAGAAACAATTTTAAACCATGTCAGTGTCACATTCTTTCAAGCATATACTAAAGAGCCAGCAGAGGAAAGACGATGTAGGAGCAAAGATTGTTTTAAGGCAATAATCTGATCTGTTGCAGCTTGCCTAATTGATGAATTGGCTTTGGCATTAGACTAATGGGCTTGCTTGGACTCATTGAACCCATAGAATGAAGTAAAAATATATCAATCAATCAGGATTTGTATAGCGCAGCTGCTTCACCCGTGAGAGTCTTGTGGCGCTGTGGGGTCCTGCTGCAAGATCATGCTGCCTGTTCCATTTGGTTGAACATTCCGGTCTTGAGGTCTTTCCTGAACTGTTGGAGTGACAGTGCTGATCTGAGGTGCGGGGGGAGGGTATTCCAGGTCTTAGCCGCCAGGTGGGAGATGGAGCGGCCTCCGCTGTTCGCCCGGCGGATGCGCTGGGTAGCTGCTAGGGAGAGGGATCTGGAACGGAGTTCCCTGGTAGGTTGGTGGAAATGCACTCATTTGCTGAAGTACGTTGGTCCTTCATTGTGTAGTGCCTTGTAAGTGTGGGTAAGTAGCTTGAACTGCCATCTCTTAGCGACTGGTAGCCAATGGAGTTTCCTGAGGTGAGGGGTGATATGCGTCTGTCTGGGGAGGTTGAGGATGAGTCTGGCTGCTGTGTTCTGGATGGTCTGGAGTTTCCTCAAGAGATGGGTGGTGATTCCTACGTAGAGGGAGTTGCTGTAGTTGAGTCTGCTTAACCTTTTATTTAAATAACAAGAACCCCAGCGTTGGACGGTTTGTGACATGCCTCCACAATATTGCATCACCAATTTCTTATGTTTTAATACCGGGGATTACAATCAGCAAAAGATCAAATATGGTAAGAAATTGTTTCTACTAAACTGTGGGCCTGATTCACAAAGGGCGCCAGACTCATGGCACAGGTCCCACGGTGGATCTCATTGCAGAGATTTTGCACCTAGTGCGGAGCCTCCACCAAGATTGCAGAGCCTCCGCCATGAGTGTGGAGGCCTTTTGTGAATCAGGCCCTCAGTCTTTATGTATATATGATTATGTACATGTAATTATAAAGTATAAAAAAGTAATTACTGTTGCCATATCCTTTTGACTACTAATTGCTGTAAGTTTGACAGAGAATCACTGGCATGGGAAGTAGAGGCTAAATGAGCAGCGGGACAAAGACTCCTCGATATGCCCTTGGCAATATATTTTTGTAGCTTATTTGAGCTTGAAGTATAGACCCGCAGAGTGTGCTGGGGTTCAAGACTTCGAAAAGCATCCGCCAGTACTTTATTTTCCATACATACTCCTATTCGTAAATGCATACTTTACCTGCACCTGCGCAGTGGGTAATCTGACTGAGCGCATGTGATAGGCATCCGTATTTATAGATTTCATTTTTTTTTCTTGACAGTGAAAACATTTCTGTATGAAGAAGCCTTTTCCTGTGCACATTCATGAAGCATGGGCATGTTCCATTCCCACAGTGGAAAGCATTAGCTACTGCCTTTTTCACAAATGGTTTTACATGTATTTCTAGGGAGGGAAACTCATGCAAAATGTTTGTGAATGCCCCAAACTTTGGGCTTTATTTATGAGGAATTGGCATAGGGTAGCTCCGCATGTCTTCTTGCTGCGCTGCCCGACACCAATGTGAAAGGGCAGGAATGCACCGTATTTATGAAATACAGTGCATTACTGTCCTTTCCTGCTGCGCTGGCACACAATTTGTTGCCTAGCACCAACGTAGGATGCAGGCAGGATTGTTTTTGTGCAGTAAGGGGCATCTTACTGCACGCCGAGAGGCTTTTTCCTCTTTTCATGTGTGCTGCAGAATGCAGCACACATGGAAAGAGGAAAAAACGAAGAGAAATAAAAATATTTCTCCTTGTTACGCCTGCTCTCGGGAGGTATAATGTTTTGGCGCTGTCCCATGTTTATGTGATTAAGTAAATCTGGGGCAGCATCAATATCCATGGGTGTTGCACGGGGAAACCCACCGCAACACCCATTGAACAACTCCTTGACGCAGAGTAAGGTGAGGTAGTGACTTGTGCTGCTTTTTCTTACTTCATATCTATGAGGCCATTCAGAGCCACGCATAGTGGCTTTGCGTCGCTTCACAGATATGATAGAGCCGCCGGAGCATCAAAAAAATGACGCTCCAGCGATGCAAGCCTCTCATAAATAAGCCCCCTAGTACTTTGTGGGTGTTCTACGTTTTTGCAATGCTACTCCCTGCTGTGTTACCCCCTTCCTTGGCCTACCTCTCTAAAACCTACATACTAATAAAGTTTCCACCTTACTAAATTCAATAAATGGGTGTGAATTTCCACAGATTTCCACAGATCCTGAGTCTCTGAATCAGGATCGCAGAATGTGTTATTGCAGACGAGTATTTCCTGGACCTAAGTTCAAATTCCGTTTTAAATATGTCTTTTGATTGGGCTCTGTACTTTCAGACATTAGCAAAATATTACTTATGGTCGGAGGCTGAACATGGAAGAAATTAACAGAAAAAGTAGTAATGAATATTGTACAGTGCTGGTCTATGTTTCTGTTTTTTTACAATGGTGTTGGGTGGTTAACCATAAATTCTAAGGAGAACAGAAGTGTTCCCAAAATATGTTCCACTTGTGGCTCAAAAAGCTGTATGGTGATGCTAGTTGATGAGATCCCTATCGGGTGATTAGCCTCACTTTATTAATCCTGATTGATTGATTGATTGAGATCGGCCTGCAAGCATAGGCTTGGCCTGGGTAATGAAAGTTAAGCATACATTTGGAAAAAAAGAAGTAAAATTTCAGTTGAGATGTGAGCTGAAAACAACTGATGTTAGATTCTCCACTGTGGCATCAGACTAGCTCAACAGGAGTTAAAGAAACTAGTTCCAAAATGGAAGGTTGCCTCTGGTGGTCAAAGCAGAATACATGGTACCAGAATTATGTGGGACGACCCTCTTGGCCGGTTCTTTTCCAGACTCATTTAAAGAGCAAAACTGACTCCTGAATCCCACAGGCAATTTCTAACCAGTATTCCACTTTGTGGTTAGCTAAAAGGATCTTGCAGTGGTCAGCAAAAGCCATTTGGAAGCATTGGTCTGTCATAATCAGTTTTTTGTCTTTCTTGTGAGAAAATCGAAACCAGGTGGCTGCACTCAATAGCTCAACTAGTTGCAGTGTAATGCACTAGGCTCGACATATACCTCACACACTCTCATTTTCCCATCAAGACTTCTCAAGTGCAGTTTTACATGGGACTGTGCAGAGAGTAGACAAAACAGTGCAGTGCCTAAGGTGAGCCTTAGTGAGATAATGCCAGCACAGAGACAAGCCCACTGCCAGACCTGCAGCTGACAAGAGACATAGGGGCATATTTACAAAGAAATGACTCAGCGCTGCAAGCAATTTAGCAGCGCCACGCTGCGTCATTTAAAAAATGCAGTGATGCGCCATAGTCACAAGAATAAGGTGCACCCCTTTGTTTTCCCTTAAGCCGGCACTAAAAAAGCTGCCTAGCACCAACGCAGACACCCTTGCTCCATGGTGCAAGGGTGCCTGCGCTACAGGGATGATTGTTTATGTGCAGGAAGGCACACCATCTTCCATTACTCTACCACCTCGTTCGGGTCTCTAAAGACTCAGGAGAGGTGGATCAATGTCCTACATAGCACTGGCTGCACAACTTACACACCCCAATTTTCCATCGCTCTGTTGTAAGAGCAGCATAAACTGTAACTCATCATTATTCTTATATCAGAGCATATAAAGTCCAGCTTCAAATCGGGCAGGGTTGGACTGGCCTGTAAGGCAATCTGGCAGTGCCGGAAGGTCTTGTCTTACAAGTCAGGGTGGTGGCCTTTGGCTGTTTGTTGGCCTGTTCTTTGGTTTGCTGGTCCGGTTTTTACTTGTGATTCCCCTGACAGTGCAACAAATATTGCCTGCACCCAGCACAAATGCATGCAGTCTCCCAGACCTTGAAAAACCCTACAGAGTATGTCTTTATCAGTTCAAAATGTCCCCGATTTGGGGAATGTCACCCACTTTTTTACGTATCGCATTCACTAAAGGGGTCCACTTTTATTTTGGTGCCCGGGCCTATTTCTGTCCCAGTCCGACCTTGTAATCTGGTTTAGCTTTCAGAGGTTTCTAACAGAAGCCATGACGAGCAGTCAGACTTCACACTGCATACAATCTCTGCCTCTTGAGATACTCATCATGCATGGAAGAGTGGCCCAATTCCACAGAAATTCTTTGCTTTATCTTTTTCATTGATGCTTTCAATATTATTTAATTTTTTTATCGGTTTGTTATATTTTATACTGTGGCATCAACTAGACCTTCTGGTTTCATGCGATTTACACATAGTTGTGCAGTGCTTTATGCTCTTAGCCTGATTGTATTCAATTTTATAATTTACTTCTTCCAATATATCCCTTTTATGCTTGATTATTTTGTCAATTGCCAGCTCTACTTTTATTTTTGTATCCATATTTCCTAAAAATTATCCTTTTAGGTATGTGAGTTTAGTAACTTAGTCTATGATGATTCTCAAGCATCTTCTCTAGTCCTCTACATAGGGTCTTCTGCTAGGTTTGCAGTCTGGTCTTTTTTAATTAGATTCTAATGTGCTTTCCCAGTACACCTTATTACTGTGTTTGTGGGTCTCTTGAGTGTCCTCATTGCAGTAATAAATGTATTCATGCATTCCTAGCTCTAAAGCCCAACATTTCAGGAACATTATCAATCAACAAATGTTGCTATGGTTTCTGTGAAATCATCTAACAATACTTTAATTGTGTTTCCCAACATTTGCACATTTGATACATCCTTCTACAAAATTAGATTAATATGAGTTTTTACACAAATTGTTTTCTATCAACAACCCCCACATTGTCAATAGAAGCCAAAAGTAATTGGTTCTTTGTTTTCTACATTCCTTGGTTATTTGGCATTTGCTATGAGATAAATCTAACTTGTTAGAAAGCCACATGCACTAGACAGACAGCTGGAGCTGAGTGACTCATTTCCCTCTGGTTCTCTAATTCCAAAACAAAAGAATGTGCTACTCTGAGAAAGAGTGTTCATTTCGCGTGACAATAATAAGAGAGACAGCAAAAAGCTTTCCATTAAAAAATAAATTACTCTTTGGCCTCACTTAGAGGTCTAACTGATAATGCAATCGTATTTTAATTGACTCATGGAACCAAGACTCAAATATATTTGGAAAGTGCACCAAATAAATAATAAAACATATGCATGAATAAATGAATAAGTAGGTAAATAAATAAATATTTACAGATTCCAGAACAGTAGGAGATAATAGGGGCCACCAAAGGAGACACTTATCAGCTGAAATGAGAGGTAACCAATGCAAACTGGCCCTTCTCCTCCAGCAGCACCTAGACATTTGTCCTACTGCATTTACCTTCTGGTACCAGCTGCCAGCACCCATCTTAACTCATCGGTCTTACAAGTCAACCCATTGCTCTCCTTCCCAGACTAGTATTTCCCTGTGGTGTTACTTTAAGTCATCAATTGAGTAATGTGGCTGTCTCTGAACAGTTGGAACTATCCACTGGTTGCTACCAGCTGGTCTCACCACGACTGCTCTGAACACACGAGGCAATAGGCAGTGCCATCTCACCAATTCTTGACCTCTGCTCCTTCAGATCTCTAACTAAACCTTACTCCATATTAAAATGCTACTTTGGAAGAATCACCTGTTTTGTGCTTGTAAGAAATTGGGTTACTGCTTGAGGGGGGGCGAAACCCTACTCAAGCAGCAACCACAATCCTTGTCAGGGGGAAGTCACAAGTGAGCCCCAAATTAACCTGTGGGCACCTCTGGTATTGTGGCACATAGCAGTCAGACTTAACTTAGAGGCAACGAGTAAAGTATTAATGCAGCAATTCAAACAGTAATAAAGTGAAAACACAAGACAAGAAAAATGCCACATCAAATTAGCAAAATAGAGTACATTTTATTAAATAGAACATGACCAAAATGACAAAATTCCAATCAGTAGTACCAGAGATTTGCAATTTAAATTATTTTAGTGAATATAGCGCCAAAAAGCACAAAGCTCCACTGTGGTTATAACAAAGTCACAAGTTCAGGCTGACCACGATGGAGCATGGGCTAGTACCAGGACCTTAGTTAGGCCCACTGAACAAGGGTACATTAAATCCTGGTTGTGGAGCTTTGCAAGGTCCTGCGTTGAAGATGTGTCACACAGCTGAGGTGATGTGAGGTCCGGTTCGGAGCTGCGAGTCTGCAATGCAAGGTCCTGCATCATCGTCGAGAGGCAGATGAGTATGTGTATTTGCCTCTATCACTTTCCCCAGCCCCCCAAGGTTAATTGCAGAAGGCACTGGAAGGCTCCAAGAGAGAGAAAGAGAGGGAAGGAGGGCGAAGCTAGAGAGAAAGCGGTCAGAGGGGGAGAAGAGAGGAGAGAGGGAGAATAGAGAGAAGAGAAAAGAAGAGAGAGCCAATGGATGGATGCAATGAGAAAGATTGCAAGAGGAGACAAAGAGAGCGCAGTTTAAGATTTTTGCCAGGGCTGCCTGTGGTTCACCAGTCTCGCTAAAGTGGCACTTTTCACATTACCTTTAAATCCTGTGAACAGTGCATTCCCCAGGCAACTGGCACTTTTTATGCAAAAACATAATTGCAAAACAGATTTCCTTGTTCTTATGGGGCTGTGTCCCATGCCAGTGAAGACTATCTATGGCTAAAATGTGCCAGCATGAAATTTGCACCTGCAAAGTTAGCATTGCCGGGGCTTTTTCATGAACACCTCCTGCATCTGAGGACAGGCATAGAATGGAGCCTTGCACCCATTTTTAAGAATTTGGTCTGTGCACAAGGCATGGACTAGCTCTGTAACTTTGGACCAGAGGTATAACGCATTTGTTCAGTCGCAAACATCCCGATTTGCAGAATCAGGCCTTTTTTCGACTTAAAAAATGCTTTTTTAAACGTACAAACATCAAACTGCAATTCTAGTGAATTGCAGTTGGACTTGCAAGAAACAACTGAATTGCTATTTGGAATTGGTGTGTTCAGGGTGTCCCTTCTAAACAGGGAATCTGAATTGGATGTACTAATGTTAGGTTTTATACTTTACCACCAACCCAGGGTTGGTGGTAACCCATTCGCAAATGGGATGGGGTCCCTTGGGATGCCGTTCCCTTTTAGGACTGTTTTTTAAGAGCATAAAATAAAATGAAACATTTCAGGTTTTTTTAAAAATACTTCTCATTCTCCTTTAAGAAAAACGGACTGAGTTAAAAAAACATGTTTTATTTAAAAGCAATCACAGGCATGGTGGCCCCAGCCGGCCACCTTCCCTGTGGTGGCACCTGGACAAAAATTGCAATCTAATTCATTAATATTCATGAGGTAGGTCTATTTGCGATCCACTACAAATTGCTTATTAGGAAATAAGGTATAACACAATGGGGTAACCCAGTGTCCCTCAAAGCCTGGGTGAGTATATAGCAAACTACAATGGCTCTGTCGGGGAGCAACAATTGCTTTGTTTCTCAGGGATAAATCATTAAGAAGTATAGATACATCAGTATACTCAGTGAATAAAGTGATACTGTAGATTGAATAAATCAGCGCGCAGCAACAAAGCAAAAGGCAAGTGTAAGAACACCCCAGTATAAATCAAAGACACAAGGTACTTTGCAACAAGAATTTCTGTTATTAAGTTGTTCCATAAAATATCACAGATAAATATATTGCAGGGCTGTCCAAGTGAAAATGGAGTATAAAAGTGACAAGTGTTTTAAAGTGACATAAGTGCTCAGTGCTGGTGACAAGGTGTATATATACAATTATGGAGCTATGTACAAGTATATACAATTTCCAGGAATGGTCAGAACTGCAGAGCGACTGGTTCAATCCACGGACTCCTTGCCTGGATTGATTCTCGACTTACACCGTGCTGGAATTATCCCCCGTTTGCTCTTTAAGCCCCAGGGAACTGGCCAATATAACTTATTGGAATAATTCTGAATTTTCCACAAACCGCAGGACTTCTGCCTAGCATCATCTATGCTGGTTCCTTTATCACTCATGTGATTGTACCTACTTGCGTCTTTCCTGACATATGCAGATCCATCTGGCAGCCCCCACTCTGCACGGGACGCTTTTCCAAGTCTGGGGCTGTCCCCTGTCCTGAAGAAGACCCGTCACGACACATCATTTATGCATTGTCAGGGTCGAAACGTCGACGCTTAACTTTGGTTCAGCCTTTACATATCTCTGGTTTCTACTGCAGAGCAACCTTGCCACTACCAGAGAGATTCTTGCAATCTTGGTTCTGACCATTCCTGGAAATTGTATATACTTGTACATAGCTCCATAATTGTATATATACACCTTGTCACCAGCACTGAGCACTTATGTCACTTTAAAACACTTATCACTTTTATACTCCATTTTCACTTGGACAGCCCTGCAATATGTTTATCTGTGATATTTGATGGAACAACTTAATAACAGAAATTCTTGTTGCAAAGTACCTTGTGTCTTTGATTTATACTGGGGTGTTCTTACACTTGCCTTTTGCTTTGTTGCGCGCGCTGATTTATTCAATCTACAGTATCACTTTATTCACTGAGTATACTGATGTATCTATACTTCTTAATGATTTATCCCTGAGAAACAAAGCAATTGTTGCTCCCCGACAGAGCCATTGTAGTTTGCTATATTAGGAAATAAGGACCAGATATAACTTTAGTACACTAGTAACAACGATTGGTAAACAGCGATTCGCAAAAAATTGCTATTACTAATGTTATGACAAATTGCCCTTGGCATTAGCCATTGCTGTAGACAACAAGGCTCGGGAACATGTAATAATGGAAGTCTGCTGATGTCTCTACTCTGCAATTTCCAGCATTTATGCACTAGCTGTAATGCTGAATTTAACACCGAGAAGTGTTAAATGTGATATTTATTAAGATCAAAACATGAGTACATGTAGTACAAACAGGGGCACAGGCTAGGAAGAATGGAATCTCCTTACCTTGACACATTCCACTGATGAAATTCCACTGATGTCATTACATTCCGTGCTCTGACCATGACCAATGACATGACCACTGTACATTTGTTCTGCTGGTAGCAATTGGTCAGCACCATTAGTCACTTTTACAAACCAAGACGAATTTGTTATACCCACATTTTAAGAAAGGCAGAAAAGAGAGAAAGGTGGCAGAAGAGAAAGACAGGAAAATTAAGAATGGGTGAAAGCAGAGATGAAAAAGAACCTTCAAGCATAAGGCAAAGACTAACCTAGTCAATTAATCAATCAATCAATCAATCAATCAATCAATCAATTTCATCTTTATTCAGCTGGGATACATCCATGAAAGTATAGGATAAAACGTTAAAAAATGCATAAAACTGGTAAAATTTGCTCAATACAATCTCACTTGTTATAAAGTGCAATGTGCTACAGAGCATTAATAAAGTACATTGATCTAAGCTTGCACCCGTGCAAGATTAACAGCAACAACATTAAAAGTATTTTTCTACTTAATCAGACAACTTAATCAGAATGCATTGACAAGCTAGAGCATACAGCGGCCCTTAAACATAAACTAACATGAAACATGTTTCATCATTGTGTAATTGTTTCAAAAAGAGCATTGACTGAGTGCAGTTCTTGATTGAATAAAAGGCATTATAAACATTTTGGTATATTTCTGATATAAAACGCAGAAAAAGGTAAAATGTATCATTGACTGTTTAAAAGTGTTGTTAGAGGGGCACACCATTGATTCTAAATTGTGTTGAAAACCCCAGGGAAAGCAAAGAAGCAATTTTATTGTATCAGCCCGAAAGTGAAACAACGAAGAACATTCCTATCTTCCTCTCCCACCCCACAAGTAGTTGCTAAGAGTATTATCATGATTCGGAAGGTATGCCGAAATAGAGGTCTTTGATATTTCTGTGCTTAGGCTCTTTTCCCGAGTATGACTTAACAATAAGGACTGAACACACTTCCTGCCCAGTGACACACAGGTTTCGACGTCAATAAATGCTTGGTGAAGACTAATGGTGCTAAACGATTTTTCAACAAATGCTAGCCACGGGATATCTAAACCTTTATTGCAAGCTAAACAATCTTTTATGATGTCTCTAGTTCGGGATGCCTCTTTGTTTTTCCAGATTCAAAGCCATAACGGAGGGGCAGATCTGAATGAGATCACATATATAGCTTAGTCCCAAATGAAGTGTCATGTAGAAAGAGGGACTGATAGGAGCTTATGACAGAAGCGGTTTTCTTCTCTTCTGGATTGCTGATAGATCCCTAATGGCCCAGACTCCCGCCATGTAAATGGCAACCAGTACGCAATGTATAGAGTATATTTGCAACATGGAAGTGAATGCCCGGCTGCCAGGTGGTAAAGGTAAGCTGAAGAGTTGACCAACTGCCCTAGAGAGCTTGGCTCTCTGCTCAATGATGTTAGGTATCCATTAACCTAAAAAGCTAAAAAAAAAACACCCCAGACAGGAAAATGTATTAGTGCTAACTAGGCGGTTTGTTCCAACCACAATGCTTGAGAGGGGTATGCACTTCGGGCCATGACAAAAGATTTTGAGAAATTTGTCAGCAAATCGAGGGATCCCATAAACTCCACAAATTATTTGACCAGTAATCTAAGGGCTCTTGGGGTGCGTGCCATTAAAACTGCATCATCTGCATATAACAAAACAGGGCATGGAGTGCCAAGGAACATAGGAACATCTGGCATACATGATGCTAAATGTGTGCTGAGATTGTTTATATACAGAATGAACAGCAGAGGAGCGTGCACGCAGCCCTGGCGGACTCTGCGCCCAATGTTGATCTCTCTTGTGAGCTCTCCTCCTTGGCCGAACCTCACTCTAGCCTTGGTGTTCATATGCATAGAAGCCAGAAGGTGCACAAGTGGTTCCTCCATTCCCATTTCTAAAAGTGTTTGCCAAAGCCTAGAATGGTTCACACAATCAAATGTCATAGTTAAGTCTATAAATGTTAAGTACATTAGGGTATGCTTTACTATGGTATATTTGCCCAATATTAGACTACGGTTTAAGCACTGTTCCTGAGTTCCAATATGCTTACGAAAACCATACTGGCATGGGCTCAGAATCTTGTTTGCCTCTACCCACTCAATGATCTTACTATACAAGACTCTCCCGAGGATTTTAGCTGAGGTGTCTATAAGAGAAATTGGGCGATAGCAACTCGGTGAAGTTCGATCTGACCTAATCATGAAGGCATTTTGCAATAGGTAAAGTACTAGTACTGTGGTATTCTTCCACGTACTCTTACATGCCTTTGTGAATTGGCTCCAAAACATCTAAAATTGGAATAAAATGGGAATGAAATGGGAATAGTTGTGTGTAATTAGTGCAAGTAGAAAGGTTTGTGTCCTCTTTGCACTTTGACGAATAAGATGGAAGTTTCGGGGCCCATTTAGAAAGGCATGCAAGAGTGTGTAAAAGATTACTACTTCCTCTACACATAAATGCTTTTGTGAATCTGCTCCAGAGACTAGAAGTTGTTTGGTAGAAGAAACAGTCTTGAAGTGGAATCAAGACTAAGCAGGTTTGGTATTCTGCAATCCTGACATCTAGCAGTGCCGATGGTAGGCTCCTAATAAAAGCTTTGGCACTCATTTTTTCCAAATGCAGCTCTGGTCTGCATGCAGGACCAAAATCAGTTTTTTGCAGTTTTATATGACACAAACTCAACCCAAAGGTATTGGAGCACTTTACATGAACACCAGTTACAATAGACTACTTTGTGTTTTTAGGCACAGGGATATTGAGTGATTTGTCCCAAATCACAGGATTTTGAGCCGGTCCTCCAGTTCCAGTCAGCAGCTCCAGTGTTAAGGCTGCATCCTCTCCCCAGCTGATTTTACCATTGCAAGGTTCATATTACATATGTACTGTGTAAGCTGACATTTTGAAGACTGAAAAGCCAAGCATCTTATTCCCAAGGAAATGTGGTATAAATGTGTGTACAATGTGCATACCTGGCAACATACAAAATATTTTCACAGTGTGAGGAGGGGGCGGGGCCTTGGAGGGGGCGGGTCCTTAGAGGGGGCAGGACTTGGTGCTGAGCGCTAACTAAGAGGCACGCTGCCCCTCACCAAGGCCCCCCCCCAAAAAACAAAGGGGCAGATTTACGAGCCCCCTGCGCCACCAGTTCGTCACTTTTCGTGACGTACTGGTGGCGCAGAGGCTGCTCCATATTTACAAGGAGAGGAAAAGCCACCCTGCATGACTTTTCCTCTCTTGTAAATACGGCCCCTTCACACGCAGCACTTTGCGGTGAAGGGCGTTCCATGGGTGTTGCTGTGGGTGTTCCCACGCAACACTCATGGAACAAGACACATCTCCAGAATTACGAGAAATCGTAACTCTGGAGATGCGTCTGAAAGCTACGCCACCCTAGAGGTGGCGTGGCAGAGCGCACCGAGGAGAAATGTTTTTATTTCTCCTCGTTTTCCTCTTTCAATGCGTGCTGCATTCTGCAGCACGCATTGAAAGAGGAAAATGCTGTAGTGATTGTTTTTGTGCAGGAAGGTGCCCTTTCCTGCACAAAACAATCTCCCACGACGCATGAGCATCCTTGCACCATGGTGCAAGGGTGCCTGCGCCGGCGCATGGCTGCAGTTTGTGCGCCAGCGCAGGGAAGCACTAAGGATGCAACATATTCTTGTAAATATGTCGCATCCCTGTGCTTCAAAACTAACGCAGTGCGGCGCAGCAAAATGACTTGCTGTACCCCGCTGCGTTAGTTCAACGTAAATCTGCCCCATAGGGTCATTGACGCTGTCATTGATGTCCTGGGGTGTTTTCACACCTTTTATGGACATCGGCTGCTTCGAGCCTCCGAAACAAGCTGGAAATCCACTGTATATAGTGGGTTTCAGCTTGTATTCTCTGCCACTGTGCGATTTCGGCTCCTCACCAGGTGACCGTGGAAAGGGAGACAAAATTGTGTGACACACTGTGGCACCGTGTGAGTTGACAGGCATGAATGTGTCAGCTGCTACTGAGTTGCTTCGCCCAGTTCATGCGTGTAACTATGGCTCCTTGCTTCTTGCTTGCTTCTATCATAAGATATCGGAAAGGATCAATTTTGCACTGCCATGGACTCCCTCTTTTTAATGAGGGAAAAAGTGTCCCCAATGGCCCCTCAGTCCAAGACTGAATTCTCTCACTGAGTAAATACATGGTTTATGGAACAACTATAACACGCCTGTTTTCATTTTGCGAAGGGCTAAAATGTGGCAAGCACATGTGTTGTTTCAGAACCGTTTTTCTACCAATACCAAGGTGCAACAAGTCGACTAGAATGCCAATGAATCTGCGAGTTGTGTCCAGCGCCATTTTTGGAATTCAGCCTTGGGTTTTCATTGCAGCTGGAGAAGAGGCCAGGCAGATTCTGCAAATTTAGCCAGCCATTGAGCTGCAAATGTACTAAGAATAGTACACTTCTTTTGCGCTTTTTAACCAAGTTCAAAAAAATGCAGCTACTCCCTTACTTGGCGCACTAGAGCCAGGCAAGGCTGAGTCACCAGGATGGATCTCTTTTTTATTAATTTTGGTGTCATTTGCATTTGATAACGTCTCAGCTGCTCCTGCTGTGCATTATGTCATTTAATCTACTTGTATCTGATACTGGAAGTGTCAAAACCAATTTGTGAGACCGCAGAGCATACACCCAAATTAGGTTTAATTTGTTATGCTGTCTGAGGAGTGGATTAAATCTAACTGGCTTCCCTATTGTGTATCAAATTAGTCATTCGTATCAGGAATCAATTACAGAAGAATACTGGCTATGGGTATGAAGAATATCAAATACCAGATGTTACTTAAGAGGAAAAACTTGTTTTTAGTTGCTGACTTTCCTTCACAAAATAAATCAGTATAATACTATGCAGGCGCCAGGCAGAATGCAATATGTAATGATTCACGTGTCTTTCAAAAAAGGATAGGTCAGATGATGAAGAAAAGGCCTTGGAACCAGTAGACGTTTCATGCAGACCAGACACCACGATTTAAACTCTTCGGTGACCATTTAGAGGCCGGTGCAAAATGGGGGTGCAAATACACCATTATATAAAAAAAACATTTGTGGTGACTGTTCGTTTTGCTCAATTTTTAGGCCCGTGCAAAAGGGGAAAACACACAAACACTGGGGCATATTAGCAAGAACGGCGTTAAAATTATCGCCGCTTTAGCGGCAGGAAACTGCTGCTAAAGCGGCGATAATGGGCTTGATAATATGCCCTTGAGAATTCCAATAGAAGCCCAGGATCACAGGATCACAGCAGAACATGGGCTTTTATTGGTATTCTCAGGGGCATATTATCAAGCCCATTATCGCCGCTTTAGCAGCAGTTTCCTGCCGCTAAAGCGGCGATAATTTTAATGCCGTTCTTGCTAATATGCCCCACTATTTTATAACCATTGTGGACACACTGGGGCCGTTTCACAAAGGCATTTTTGAGTGTGGGAAATAGTATTGCTGGAGTACTGTTTCTGTGCTTATAAATAAATGCCTTTATAAATCAGCCCCGGAAAGTTCACCTACCTATTTAGTAAAACATATATATATATAAAACGTATAAGCAAAGAGAGCACAATCCTTTCTTTTTGAACTAAATATATATGAAGAATTCCTGCGCATTCTGGTTTATTCCAATTACTCTTTTCCGGACACTTGAATGCTTTGTGAATCACCTCTGCCCAACTCCCTACAAGTGAAAGTAAAAGCGCAAAGAGGGCGCAATCTTTTCCTTTTGTACTATGTGAAGATGTTTTTTTACCGGACTATTTCAATTTTAGATGTTTTGGGGCAAAATCACAAATACATGTAAGAATACATAAAAGAGTCCTCCGGGAGTACTGCTTACCATACTGAAAAATGCTTTATGGATTCGCCCCCAATGTCACTGCATTATTCCTGTTTTGTGCGTGGTGTTAACTCCATCTTTTTGCTGGTGTAAGCAACAAAAACAAAATGGAAGCGAGTGCAAACAACGCGTCATTGTAAATTGGTCAGTGGTTAATTTGTAAAAGAATAAGTGCCGGGGCTCTCGTCAGGAGGCGGCTTGCACCAGCCCATTTCATCTGTTAGCGCCGCCTAAAACAGAACCAACTACTAACCATGAAAGTGGGGAGAAAATGTGGCGTAATGGCCAGAGCTGCCGACTTCGCAGGTGGGGAACCAAGTTTGAGTCTCAGGTGCCCACTCAACATCCTGTGATTTTGGGCAAATCACATAATCTAGCCGTAAATTAATGTGTCCTTAACTGGTGCTCATGAAAAGCGCCTGTGTTGATGATTAAGTGTCGGTGCAGAGCACCAGAAATCACCAGCTCAAATTAAGCACTGAAATCGGTGCACCCATTCATAATGCTACATCCAGCCCTAATTTAGCACCTCTGTGAAAAGGGAGAAACAGATGTAGTTTTTTTCATCTTCATTCTCTTAACTGGAAAAGGATTCCATTTTAGAGGGTAAATCTGTGCAGTAAGCAGTGAAGCACTTTGCAAATTCAGACCTTCTTGCATAGGCACCTGAATATGAGGGCTCACAGGTCTGGGCCCATAGAACTTACTTGGATCCAAGGGTCAGGCCAGCAAGCTTCATACCCTGGCCCAACATGGCCGAGGGAGTAAGAAGAGATGCAAGTAACTGGGAGCATAGTGGAGAAGTAGCTGAACAATACATGAAAGATCCAGTTGTATCACCAGACGTCTGCTTTCTGAAGAGCTGATCTTACAGTGATGCCAATATGTAAATATTGCTTGGCGTAAACACAGGGCGACGGGGCTGTAAATTGAAGCCATCTCACTCTTGTGAGGGCAGCACGATATTAAGCACAGAACATTTGTTTCACTCATGAAAAAATGGCCCTTATTAATCTACTAACAGGTGCCTCATTCTAGTAATATTGCCTCGAAGAAGGTGCTTTTATAACTGGATGCAGGGCCCCGCAAGCAATTTTTGAACTTGGCTGCCATTTCTTGAGAAAACTGTCTGAAACAAGGCCTCCATAAGGTCACCCTAGGCAGTCTTACGGCACTACCACTACGTGGCACCAAACGAGAAGGAAAGGCCAAAACTGGGGGGTTTATTTACAAGCCCCTTGTGCCGCCGGTGCGTCACTTTCAATATGGGAACAAGTGATGTACCGGCAGTGCAAAGGGCTTGTAAATAATCCCCTGTGTTTTTATTGGCAGGGGACTGCTATAGAAGCAAATGATACATTGCCTGCTGTTGGGACGGAAAAGACCCTTGCATGGTGACAGACGTGCAACCCTGCCATGAGTGCCCCAGCTGCAGCGATATCTGGATCTCTGGTGCTGATTGTTTAGTAACGGGCGAATACGGTTCATGCGTGTGCCCCATGACATAGGCCTGTCTCACAGATTACAGTCTTGTTAAACCCGGAAGGGCACCCAAAGTGCTACCCTCCTGGTGGTTAAAGACTATTGCCTTCACCAGGAGTTAAGTAACGTGATGGTGGCAGCATACCATTTAGTGATCAGTAGGAGTGAACAGGTCTTTTTACCTGAGTTTTTGGAGTGAGGCCTACAGGCCCACTCATGTAAAGTTCTGCTGCTGTGGGCTTAACTCACCCTAGGCCTACAGTAATTTAGTATGTAGTGCTATGCAGTGCGTGTGTGGTTGCATGCGTGTGCTAGGTGTATGTGTGTCTGGGAGTGGTACAATACATGAAAAACTATTCTGGGTTCCATTTTGGGAGGCCCAAATCCGACTGGAGGAGCATAGGGAGTTAGAGGATTCCCCTACAACAGATTTGTGGATTTCTGCATTCCTAAGAGCTGAGTGGGGCACTCACTGAAGGGGGGAAGAGCGTGGCTCTGCAGTACACTTCAGACTAAGCCCTATGATTCAGAGAGAGGTCACTGGAAAGGGGCTTGGGCTCATGTTAAGATGGATATGGGGTTGATAAGAGAATCATAAAGAGTAGGGCTCGGACCCTTTGATAACCCTTTGATGCACATATCACTGTGGCTGACACCCAGGTGTGAACCTCTAGTCGCTCCCATGCCCTGTGTTTAGGGGCTATCAGAATTGGAGTCACTCCTGCTGTGACAGACTGCTTTCTGGAGGAAAAGCAGGATAGAGTGGACACTTCAAAAGTAAGCAGACCCCCCAACACAAACTTCAAAGTCTCAGACACAAAATCACATTTTGTGTCTGGAAATGGACTATAAGAAGGGGAGCTCGAGACCCCCTAAATTGTCAACTGCAAAGCAACCAGTTGGGCTGTAAGCCGAGGGGGAGAATCTCAGCAAGACTTCTACTTGTGTCCAGGACTGGTGCTAAGGTCAGCCAGTCTCCCAGCTGGGTGAGGGGACATCACCCAGGCAAATCCAAGATCACCTGCCCTAGAGCCTGGAGCCTAGAGCCTGGAGCACCAATATATGTTTGCTTGCCAAGATCAGCGTGCCCTGTGAGGAAGAGGAGGACACTTGGATGGATCAAGGTCCAGTGGGGGATCCTGGTGAGCAGATTCCGATAGAGAGGTGGGAGGAAGTGGTTGGTGCACCGATAGGGTCACTGCTAGTGTGCAGACTCAATTCGGCGACCCTGGATGCCAGAGGTGGCTGCTGTGAAGTTAGCCAGTGCAGCACCGATCAAACCGTCACTCGTCTGCTGGTTAAATTCAGTGACCCTGTATTGCAGAGGGAGCCACTGCGAAGAGTGCATTTGTGTTGGGCTGATTGGGCTGTAGTCCATTTGTGGAGTAAAGTGGGCAACCATGTATACCAGAGGTGACCACTGTGAAGACTGTATTACTGCCATGACGATCTGGCTGTTGCCATGTGCTGAGTAAAGTCTGCACCTCTGTATGACAGAGGAGCCTGCCATTTTTTATTTATTTTTTGCAGAGTTTTATATAGCGCGAACTTGACCCGCAACCGGGTATCAGAGCGCTTTACATAGCACCAGTTACGTTACATGAGGACACACATTCATTTTTGTTAGGCAAGGGGAGATTAAGTGATTTGCCCAGAATCACAGGATGTTCAGCGTCATTACCGAGACTCGAACCCAGATCCCCAGGTCCGAGGTCGAACGCCCATTAGTGTTGTGCCCATCTGGCCCCCCAGAAACACCAGCCAGCCCACCATCTCCAACTGGACACCGATCACGGCCGAAGACACCGCCTCGACCATGAAAAGCATCCACTCGGTGGCCCCCACCGACCCCTGCCCCCCTCACATCTACCACAGAGCCGTGGCCGCCATCGCACCCGAACTACAACGCACCATCCACACCACCTTCAAAACAGGCATCTTCCCAGACGACTGGAAGCACGCAGAAGTCAGACCCCTGCTCAAGAAGCCCACAGCTGACCCCACCGACCTCAAGAACTATCGGCCCATCTCGCTCCTCCCTTCACAGCCAAAGTTGCAGAGAAAACAGTCAACAGGAAACTGACACGATTCATTGAAGAAAACGCCGTCCTCGACCCGTCCCAATCCGGATTCCGAAGCAACCACAGCACAGAGACCGCCCTACTCGCCGCCACAGACGACATCCGCACCCTCCTGGACCAAGGCCACTCCGCAGCCCTCATCCTACTCGACCTATCAGCGGCCTTCGACACCGTCTCCCATCGCACACTAGTCGTCAGACTACACGACGCAGAGCATACAAGTAACAGCCCTGGACTGGATCCGATCATTCCTCACCGGAAGAAGCCAAAGGATCAGACTCCCACCCTTCCTCTCCGACACCACGAAAATCACCTGCGGAGTCCCACAGGGTTCATCACTGAGCCCCACCCTCTTCAACATTTACATGGCCCCCTCGCAGCCATCGTCCGACAACACGGCCTCAACATCGTATCCTATGCCGACGACACCCAGCTCATCCTCTCCCTCACCAAAGACCCCACCACTGCCAAACTCAACTTCCAGAAAGGAATGCAAGACGTCGCAGTCTGGATGACCAACAGCTGCCTGAAGCTCAACGCCGAGAAGACAGAAGTCCTCGTCCTCGGTACCATCCCTTCTGCATGGGACAGCACCTGGTGGCCGACCTCCCTCGGAAGCCCACCTACCCCCTCAGACCACGCCAAGAACCTCGGCATCGTACTCGACTCATCACTCTCCATGAACCGACAGGTCAACGCCGTCAACTCCAGCTGCTTCAACACCCTCTGCATCCTCCGCAAGACCTTCAAGTGGATCCCCCCTGAGTCAAGGAAGACAGTCACCCACGCACTCATCACCAGCAGACTGGACTATGGAAACGCACTCTACGCCGGCATCAACAAGTCCCTACTCCGCAAACTCCAGACAGTACAGAACACCGCCGCCAGACTCGTCCTCGGCATCCCCCGACTACGAACACATCAGCCAACACCTACGAAGTCTCCACTGGCTCCCCGTGGAGAAAAGAGTCACTTTCAAAATCCTCACTCACGCCTACAAATGCCTACACAACAACGGACCCAAATACCTCAACGACAGAATCAACTTCCACGTACCCAAAAGAAACCTCAGATCTTCCAACCTCGCACTGGCCAAAACCCCGCGCATCCACAGAGCCAGAGCAGGCGGAAGATCCTTCTCTCACATTGCAGCCAAGACCTGGAACGAGCTACCGGCGGACATCAAATGCGCCCCCTCCCTGAACACCTTCAGGAAGACCCTCAAGACCTGGCTCTTCGGCTAAACAGATCTGCGGACCCCCCCTCAGCGCCTTGAGACCCTCACGGGTGAGTAGCGCGCTTACAATTCCCTGATTGATTGATTGGCCGTAGCCATTATGTCGAGTAAGTCAGTGACCCAGTATTCCTGGGGTGGGGCGAGGGGGCTCAGTGAAGAGCAAGGGTCATCCCCTGCTTTCTGTGATGCTGAGAGAGAATGCCGTCGTGGTGACATGCAAGTGCATGGGCACTGATTGAAGCATTGGAAATGGAACGACCATCCTTCTCCCTGTGAGATGCATCAGAGGAACTTACTGCATCATCAGAGGGAGTGCCGTGGATGATCAGCCACTGCCCCACAAAGCCTAGAGTGCAATTCACTGCTAGCAGCCACTGCTGACGTCTGAGCATTGAGTACTCCCGGATGCTCCATTACAGCAGCCCTGGCGGGAGCATGTAAGTCTGATCACAGGGCCGGAGGGCCCAGTGGAACTTGTTGTGCCTTGTAGCACGATGGGCTCTGGAACTCTTTAACTTTGAAAGTTTTGGACCTCTAGTGGAGACTAACCTGAACGTCAACTATCATGAATGAGAAATAACGACTATCTAGAGGGAGGGAGGTGGGATTCAGGAGCCTGCCTATCTAACACTAGAATGCTAACCTCAGGAGGGCTGTGTGAATTATTTGTGTATGCCATATTTTACTTTGTGTTCATATGTAAATACTCCTTTTTTCATAAAAGCAAATATTTGATTGGACAATCATTTGTTGCTGCTATTGAATGTATTTTAAGCCTGTGCTCACCCCCCTCCATCTACCTTCCCCCCGAGAATCCTTGGCCTGCTCAAACAACGTAATTACTGAGAGTCAAGTCTAAAGAGCTACTTGTCCCAGTTGCTCAGAATCCATTGGAGATCTAGTAGCAGGACATAAGGAGTAAAAGTCCTCAACCCCCCAAGGTTGGACCTTGTAGCTCTTGCTTGCCCAGTGGCCCTCTGACAGGGGTTAGGACATCTTGCAGTGATACAAATCCTTGCACCAATTGTCCTCTCTCTTGTATGGATTCAACTACCCACAGACACACCAAGTCATCTTATGTATATGTAGGTGGCAGATCCTCCAATACTGTACAGCCCACAACTGTGCATGTGGCATTACAAAAATTCATTTAATAGCTCAAAACTGAAAATCTCTTTTTAAATGTATTGCATATTGTGATATCTTAACTATTTATATTCTCTCTCTTAAATTAATAAAATTTATTGAACAAAACAGAAAATATGGCCCCACATCTGAACAGGGCACCATTTGCTGCCCTCCTTTAGAGAAAGACATGTGCACTAATGGTGTTAATATGAGACCACTAGCGCAAAGTGCGCACATTTTTATTGGTGCATGTCATGGAGAATCTTCTCCTCTCTGCACTCACTCATTTCCATTATGGGAACTCTGGAATAGTACAACAGGTCATATTCCTGTGCCTCTGAATGTTTGTAACACAAGTAAAGGCAAACATTTAGAAAACTGTCTGAGGTTCCTTTTATCAGGTTGCATAGATTATACTTGTGCTAATGCAATTTGGCATTGATGTGTCTGGATAACTTAAATTACATGTTTGCATTGAATTTTGAGCAGATCATCAGGAGCAAATGTCAATGTTATTTTGCTTTGGTTAGTTGATGGAAGAGTCACATTTTAACACTTTTCGGGTAAAGGACGTTGCAAATATGCACCAGTACAATCTCTGTAATACAGAACTGTTAGTTTCAAACTGATATAGTTTAACTACACTCAATAATTTACAAATCTGCTTTTATCCCAGAATCATACCTAATTGTGCCTTTTATCTTTTCTTCACAGTTTCCATCGCTCACCATCATACTGTTAACTAAAATCCTCTATCAGGTGAGATTTTTCATCTGTAAATGCATTGCTTCAGGCTATTTACTTCTTGTTATACACAACTGACCATTACAAAATGAGCAAACATTTTGAAGTTTGTCAAGAACTAGAATAATGAATGCTTTTAATACTTTTTATGTCCTGGATACGGGTTAGAGATACATTTTTGACTAAATATTGTGTGTAATCCTTGTTCTTGACATGATGCAATATTTGTTATCTCTGTCTTAACCTATCCTGTGAAAGAAACAGTGAATACTGTTCAAAGACCCTTTTAGATTAGGCAGGAAAATGACAACTTTCTAAAAGTGTAATTTTCAAAATAGTAATGTAAAATCTGGCTTGACCATTAGGTTGGATTTTAAATTACTATTAAAATGAGTCCTAGAACCATTTTTCTACTTTCTCCCAATCTGGAATGAAGCACTGTAAGTTCTTACAGTGTAACCCCGTGTTTTCCTTTGAAGAGACTGCCTTGCTATAGTGAAAAGTAGCTTGGGAGGTTTTCACTGTCATAGCATGTAAAAGATTAAATAAACATACCATGGTTAAATACCATGCACCCTTCCCAGGTCGAAATGGCAGTTTAAAACTGCACTAAAGGCTGCAGTTGCAGGCCTGTAAACGTGTTTTAAGTACTACTTTAGTGGGCGGCACAATGAGTGCTGCAGCCCATTAGAAGCATTTAAATTTACAGGCTCTGGGTACATGTAGTACCATATGCTAGGGATTTATAAGTAAACTAAATGTGCCAATTAGGTATATACCAATTTTACCAGCTTTAAATGGGAGAATACAAGCATTTTGCCACTGGTTAGCAGGATTAAAGTGTGCAGATTGCTATGTCCAACAGAAAAATGGGGTCAGCAAAAGAAGACAAAAATCTGGTGAAATGCCTTGCAAAGATGGTCATTTCCAACACTCCATGGCTGAAAATGAGAATTTTTCAAACCCCATTCGTAACAGCAATTGATTGACATGACGTTGGAATTACGCTTTCCCGGTTCAGTGTCAAACCAGTAGGTCATAAATGAGGTCATTGCCCACAGAGGCTGAAGGGAGTGAGGACAAGCTTCAGCATCCTGATCACTGCTTCTCTGGATGGTGACTTGTGGTTTTGTCAGCTGTGTAATTGAGCCTCTGTTTTATGGGCCTGTTGTATGATGTGGAAGAAATAAAGTTGTATGTCAAAATGTCTTATACAGAAATATCATCTGACATAGATATTGTGTTCTAAAGATCGCTTGCAAGGATATCGGCCCACTGAGGGCCAATTTTATAGTATTAAATCGAATGGGGCGATATTTTTGTAGAAGATAATTAGGACATCATATTAATCTATGACAATATTTATGTACCACATCATAATTAATGGTTTCTCCTCTGTATTATAAAGGAAGATGGAGGTGGTGGGGCACATTGTATATATACGTAGCTGGCCCATGCGCAAGCCCATGTGCACTTGATTCTCATCCATATGGTGGTCTAACAGGTGCTCATTGAGTCAAGAGCAATCATGTAACATTAATAAAATTCTATACTTGCAATTCGCAACCATTTAGTGGAAAAAGAATCATCTATCCTGCCCTGCCCTTGACTACATGCTACCACTTTTCTATCTCTTTGTGCATGCCATATCTGTCCTCTTGCTCACTCTGCCCTTTTCTGTGGTCTTCACTACTGCCTTAACCGTGCCACACACCCCTCCACTCTGTCTTCTTCTGGCAATCCAGATTAGCTCCTGTCCTCCTTTGACCTCCTTTGGTCCACATCATGACCTAAGATAATTTCATGCCTGTATTTCTGCAGGTTCTGCTCTAAATTACCCTGACTACATGATCGGTCACTTAAAGGGAAGTGTTCCACATGCATGTTACTGTGGTCTCTCTCACAAGCCTTTCCTTTCCACCTTTCTCCCACTCACTCAAAGTTTCCATTTCTACCTTACAATCTGCCAAAAGGCAACCCCATTTAGACATATTCAACAGTTCATCATGGGGGCCCAGTGTTTACGTTGACTATGCACTATTGGGATTTGACATTTTTAGATCTGGCGTTAGCAAAGCACTTTTAGATTTTTCTAAAACTATACATATGATATACTTCCTTCTAGGGGTTTTCAGCCAGCCCTCATCTTCCATTTGTCTGATGTTGCGTCATTCACATTTTTCTTCTGCCTGCAACAGAATACAGTATAGGGTCATGGGTCAGCCCACTTCAGCCATTGGTTGATTTCACTATGAATGACGGCTTTCTGAGCATTCACAAAAAGCCCATCTTCACAGAATGTATTCCCTTTCTGACAGGGACGAGAATGGCAATGTGTGTTTTTGAGACCCCCCCCCCCAAAAAAAATTCTTGCTTTTTGCCAATGGCTCTTTTTTTACTGGTAAGGGCCCCGCAGCCACCCCCAACAAAAAAACCTTTGTGATTAAAGTATTGAGAAACCAAAAGGCTGTCAGCCAACGTCAGAGCTATTGCCTTTGCCAATGTTTATTGCATGCTTTTAACCTGGACTTGAAATAGAAAAAACATTGTTTTAGTTGTGCCCAAGAATATATGAGACTTCACCTTACCAAGTACTAAAAGTATGTATGACAGGCAACTGTAATAGATTAAGCAGTCTGTTTATTCTACAGGCAGCAAGAAATGTAAAGTGTTCTAGTGCTCCAGAGAAAAGTTACACGATCTCGGAAGACAGCACATTCTGATTCTCCGATTTCATCTTTAAAAAAAATGGTTGAAATGTTCTGAAATGTATTTCCGAAGGAACAAGTACCGTCACATGTTGATGATTTGGTGCTATTTCAGCCTTCATATGCAAAATAATGGCTACGTAGGAAATGGCAGATTTTCCAAACCTATTAACATTCTCACTTTCATCTTTCATGTAATACGTCAAAACGTTTTACCTTAAATGTTATCTAGAGTTCAAGTCATGCTTACTATCATTTATTTCTCATTCATCACAGCCAATTAAAAAAGAAACCTGCACCGGAACCTCCGTCCATTGACACACCCACTTACACTCAGCCCATACACACAGTGACATATTGATGAAATTTGTGGCGCATCACAGGGAAAAAGCAGGAATGCACCCTGTTTATCCAATACGGCACATTCCTGTCCTTTCCATCTGCGCTGGCGCCATTTTGGCAGCCTAGCGCCAACGCAGGCACCCTTGCACCCTGCGAAGGGACACCGTCCTGCACAAAAACAATCCTGAGAGTCTTTTTCCTCTTTCTATGTGGGCTGCAGGATGATATTTCTCCTCGTTACGCCTCTCCTAGGAAGGTATTCTCTTTTTGGTGCATTCCCAGGTTTACAAGTCCTTGTAAATCTGGGAATGCATCAAAAACCATGAGAGTTGTGTGTGAACACCCACTGCAACGCCTATGGAACACCTCCCTTGCACAGAGTTGCCTAACTCCAGATTTTTGAAGCCATTCAAAGCCACGAAAAACTGCTTTGCGATGCTTCATACATATGACTTAGGGCCAGATGTACGACCCTTACATTTTGTGACTCCCAATTTGCGACTCGCAAAATGCAATGTACAACAGTGTTACAGACACTGTTAGCGATTCCCAATGGGGTCGCAAATTGCATGCCGCATCAATATTCATGAGGCAAGCGCAATTTGCGACCCCATTGGGAAAAGCTAGCACTCCCATGGATGGTGGCCTGCTGGGGTCAGCAGACCACCATGCCTGGGACTGCTTTTTAAATAAAGTAGTTTTTTTTAAAAAATGCAGCCCTTTTTCCTTAAAGGAAAACGGGATGCATTTAAAAAAGAAAAATGAAACTTTTCAGTTACATTTTTTAACGGCAGGCAGTGGACCCTGGGACTACCGACTGCTCTTAAAAAATATTTTCTCACACACTCACAAAGGGGAAGGGGTCCCCTGGGGACCCCTTCCCGTTGGCGAGTAGTTTACCACCTACTTGAAGTAGGTGGTAAATTGCGAGTGTTTTGTGGCCGCAAATGCGGTCACAAAACAATAGTCCATGGCAGTGAGTCTCGCTATTAGGAAGGGACGCCCCTTCCTAATAGCGAGAGTCGCAAACGCTATTTTGCGAGTCAGTGACTCGCAAAATAGCATCTGTACATGACATTACCCTTTTTTGTGGTCGCAGACGGGCCGATCTCCCGTTTGCGAGCGCAAAAAAGGGTCGTACATCTGGCCCTTAGAGGTTTGTGTCATGCATGTACCACATTGCGTGGTGCAAGCATGACGCAAAGCTATCAAAAATATGTCCCACATTGCCAGTGATTGTACCAGGGCTTATTTTTGGGAACCAGAACTTAGTGTTACCACCAGACTTTGACCCAGAGCAAAAAAAAGAAAGATAAATATGGGAAAACAGTGACAAAGGGAGAAAGCAGGAATGAAACAGGACCTGCAACAGTGAGCTAAAGATACAGGCAGTATAAAGTGGTGCAAGGGTGCTGCGTTGGCGCTAGGCAGCACATTGTGCGTCAGCACAGGCAGAGAGGAGGAATGAACTGTTTAATGTTAAGTACAGCACATTCCTCCTCTCTCCCTTTCACGCAGTGATGTGGCTTGCTGCGCTTTGTGAAAGTTTGTTAAAAATGCCCCTCAGCACTGTGACACCGATCACAAGTTCTGCATGAAATGCCGACTATTGGGTCTTTGTGTGCTGAATTTTCAGAGTTATGTTTGTGAGCGTTTATTCTTTTACATTGTCCTTGGCAAGTGCTTTCTTTGGGTTGTGTAAATTATATTGTTTGATTTGCAGTTGCTTCTTTGAATCTATATTGTTATGTTCTGTGAGTTGAGAAGCACAGGAATTCAAGGATTTACACTCGTATACCTCTATTTTAATCTGTCCCTCTTTGGTTACAACACACTACAAACTACTTTATTGGCGTCACAAACAATGAAAGTATTTCCCAATTATATGCACTCTGTGCATACAAGAGGCAAATGACTAGACATGTAAATGCAGCTTTCTGGATCATTTAGAAACAGTTCTATTATCTGTTCTCTCCTTGGTAAGGGAAATAGCCATCTCTCCCACACTCTCTCACTCTCTCTCTCTCCACTCTCTCTCTGCGCACCTATGTTTCTTCTGTCATATTCCCAGCTCGTTCCCTTCATCCGCGTTCCGCACTTTAAAGCCATGTGTTGTACTCTTTATCTAAGAAGTTCTATTGGACTACGTGATCGAGCAGAACTTAAGAAACACTCTTCCACTGAGATATTTTTGTAAAGGGTAATGAGTCAGATCTAGGGCCGAACTGGTGATGCCGGACATTGGGCAATCCCCCTGGAGGCTGGAAGGGCAAAGCTGGTTTTGTCACAGGGGGCTGGTTTTGTTACTGGGGGCCGAATTGTTAGCAAAATCGCCCCCCAGTAACAAAATCAGAAGGCCACCATAACTGTCTGCACCAAGAAGCCTGTGAATACTGCCAGCCTCCCCGTCTCACTCCCAGCCGGTGCCAGCAGCAAGCACACTGTAGCAGCGCAGATTCAGTCAGCGTGCACATGCCTCACAAGAGTTGAAGTACCCTGCACTGCATCTTTTTGTGTTTGAACTATTATCACCCCACCACCCCCAGGGCCGACATTCAATCTAGTAGTGCAAAAGCGCTACAAATTTGATGGCCCTGTTATTGTTTGGTCCGCCCTGTACCTGTGCTCCCTGCCCTCGCTGTCACTTTGGCACGCATTTGCATATTATTTAATGCTTATGCTCCATGCAGCACATAGCATAAATAATATGCAAATGTGTGCCTCAAGTCCCCAGTGGTTCCGCTCTGATATGCAGTTGTCCCTTTCTCTCATCCCCTCTGTACACTCTGCCCCAAAGCCTCCTCTCACGCCTCACTGAGAACAGACTTAATCACTCCTCCTTAAGTTCAGAGCTGTGCATGTGATGATCCATTTGCATTTCAAACCTGCAGAGGCCATGTGATAAAAGAGCTGACTTTGTTTTGCAGCAGTAAATGGCTGTACTTCAGGCATGGCACGTGTGGCTAAAACCACTTTAAAGCTTCTTATAAGCCAGCAGGCACCTCAGGATGAGGGGAGAGTCAGGCCATTCTTGCAGAGATCAAAGGGCCCAGCGGCAGTTTGTAAAAGCAGGGGATCCACTCTTTGCACTCGGGAGAGACCAGCCCAGCTACTGTAATCTTCCTGCTGCCTGTAACATAGATGTGAAAAGGACATGAGCCATGCCAGCAGAACTGTGCTGTGCTGTAGAAGTATGAGCAGGGCCAGACTGAGAACTCAAAGCAGCCCTGGCCAATTTTGTTAGACTAGCCCCCATATGGCACATTGAGGGCGAGCGTAGCGAGAGAGCCCGGCCACTGCGTAAACGAAAATTGTACAATAACAACTAAAAAGTCATTGTGTGAGCTGGTTTGCACTGCACTTGAATCCATGAACATTAATGTTGCAAATTGTGTTGGTAACTTGACAGATGGAGCCTCCAATATGCAGGGAGTACAATGGATTCACTGCAAGGCTTGAAGTAAGTGGCCCTCAAGGGCCACTCAGGTTTTCTTACAACCACCTGCTATGCCTTCCCAAAAATGAAGAGTCGGTCAGACAGTAGAGAATACAAACTTACATGTTTATTAGAAATACTCTGCAGAGGAGTCCATCATGACCTGCACCCTAAGATGTCTGCCGAGGGACTGGCTCCCCAACGGTCTACAGTGAGTAATTATTCTTCCCCAGAAGCCTCCAACCCCGCCCACCATGGAAAACTACCGGCCTGGGCCGAACATGAACAAAGAGGCACAGTAGGATGAGCTAACACCTGCCAGATGGGTACATTTTATCAGGAATCCAAGGCCACGGTGCTGGGTCTCAGCCTCTCCTAACGTGGGAGCAGAAACTTCACATTCAGATAGGTGTGCGAGGGCAAAATGGGCCATTCATTAGTAAGTCGAGAAACAGCCTTGAACAGAAGAAAAATAATAACGAAATACAGTGTTCTGCTGAGGCTAGCAAATACAGGTAATGAGGCCTAACTCAGGCACAGTCTAAGCAGCCTAACAAGGATTACGAAATGCAAAATGGAGTCACACTCGCTAACTGAAGCCTGCGCATTACGGGGATAACTCAGTGGGTTGCATAACGTGAATACAAATGGCATCTATTTAGCCACACATTGCTAACCTAATATAGCATGAAACGAGTGCGTTGCAGAGATGGGAATTTGAAACCTAACAGACCCTCCTTTTAGCATGGGTGGCTAAATGCTTTATTCGCTTTCCGGTAGGGTCTTTACAATTCTAAGGGGAAGAAAGAAATTGCATAGTCACTCATGTTACAAGAGAAAACAAAACAACACATGAGCATCGAAATCACCTAATACTCAAAGATGCCCTCATCAATGAGCATTATGTCCTGAATTTCCGGCATCATCATAGCAGAGATCTTGTTATCTCGTCTTGGCAATGTAGGGGTATGGGTGAGTTTACTCACACAATAGGTGCAACAGGCTGGAAGGCAATTAATGCACAAGCAACATGTAAAGATGACTCCTGTGATGGCTATTAGGACAAGTAATATCTTCCAACCCCATGATGTTAGCAGACCCCAGAGCCACCCTGTGAGGGACCATGAAACATTATCCTGATGGATATCTGAAGCAAGTCTGTGTAATTTCTGTATTGCGGAGTACACATTAGGGGCACTATCAGGAATGTACACACAGCAGCTGCTGCCAATGACGCGACAGGTTCCACCCCTATCAGCCCGAATGACATCTAAAACCATCCGATTTTGAAGAGAAACGGGCCTCGTAGCCTGAAGCTCGACTGTAATATTAGTCAGTATACCGGCAGTAGTATTAATAACTCCCTCAACGACTCTAGCAAGGCGACGAATATTACAACTATTGAACATGGGACCCCAGAAAGGCAGAATGCCCTTCATTATGTCAGTAAATTGCTGTAAGAAGGTATCTGTTTGATCAATATCGTCTGTATTGACAACTCTCTTAACTCGATGTACCTGGAGATCCCTACGGTGTAGCTTATGATCCTTGTGGTAATTGTACGGTGCAATTTAAACGGGAGGTAAGAGGAAGGAAACATAACACCGGCCAGACCACCCCCTAGGAAGCCATGTATAAGCCTGTTCCCCACAGATAAAGTATACATTCGGAGGTGTAAGCAAAGGTGGGCTGCTAGTAGTGTTCAATCGGTATGTGTAGTTACAATGGCTCTGTCCTACCGAAATGTTCCCTGATCCTTCAACACAGAAACTAGCTGTTGCATTGATCACAGGGACAGGTATGGCTTTGTCTTCAGTGATATTGCGTTCCTGGAAACATTTAAAGTATTCAGTGACATTGAATCCTTGGAAATCTAGCATTTCATTTCGTAACCAAGTGACATTTTCCTTAGCCTCAAAAACGTTCATGCAAGCATCTGAGTGCAGGGTACCCTCCTTGCCATCTGCCCCAGGTGTATATCCTTGGTGTACCACTATATACTCCAATACTGCTTCGTAATCAGCCTGTACCATTTTCATAGCGTCCGCATAATAGTGCATGTATACCATAGAGAGCAGTTGAAACCAGGCTTCACAGCTACCCAAATATGACAGCGGCAATGACACTAACAAATCATTTTTGTGCATAACTGAGGTAAGTAGCCCACACACCCAGCAATTCGTGGCATTAGTAGTACTGTGTACCTGATGAAGCATCTGAACAAAAGCATTTTGGGCATAAGTCTGTCTGTTTCTCTCTTTATGTGGGGCCAGTGTAACAAATAAGTGTTCAGCTGGCGCCGGGGTAGTCCCTATCAAGGCGTGCACGGGATGTTGTTCCTCTAAGTACCAGACCACCCCAAATACGACTAGCAGGGAAAGCAAAATTATTACAACAAATACTATTTTACTCTTAGTGGACCAAGAGGACCAAACAGGCCCATCTGAGGTGGGACGTGGAGCCGCAAAGGGCTGCTCCTCATCAGGGATAGGACGACCAAAGGGATACATTTAGAAAACTTCAAGGGCAACTTATAGGTGTCACAAGGGAAAGAAAAATTCACGGGCTAGAGCGACTATTGCAACAACAGTACCAGGGGGGCACAAATCACCCGGCGTCCTTCTAGAGCCTCGCTGGCAGGCTCCTATTGTTCATCAACGACGGTGCTATGAAGCACTCCCACGGAGGAGCTGCGCGATCGCAGCCCTTGCAGGAAAACAAATCCTTCTTCTTTCAGGATAGGGCACCCTCCCTCCTGGGCACATACCCTCAACTATCCTGTCCAGTGTCCAGGGCAGTGCACCAGTGTAGTTCACGCTAGTCTAATACAGGTACCTTAGGCACAGCACCTGTGCCCTAAGCTCAAGTCCTTCCTTAACTCCTAGATTGTTCGGCTGGTGCACCGTCCTTCTTTCGGGGCCTCAGATTATATTTCGTTATTCCAGGAACTGTTTCATCAACAAAAAGGGGCAGAAACTCAGGATCAGATGGGCATCGAGACTCAGATTCCGGTGTATCAGAAATGGTGTTATCCGGGGCGGCCCTTATCTCTGGTGGGATCGCCTCGAATAGGGCTGCATCACTTTCTTCGTCCGTCTGCGCCCACCTCAATCGGGCGTCAGAGAAGGGAACGAAGCGTGGCACCCTCTGACTTTCCTGATCAGCGATGCCTTCGTTGACCCACCGGTCATACCGGAGTGGTAAAGGTATCCGTTTAACATGTGAACCGTGGATCCAGTGTTTTCTGTCCTCGACTTTCACAGCTGTGCGGGTGGCAAGAAGGACGAGGAGTGGTCCCTTCCACCTCTGCTCCAAACAGCTTTTCCGTTGAAAATTGCGGATGAGTACAAAATCTCCGGGCTGTATTTGATGCCCGGGCCCCTCTGGTACCGGCTGCAGCGTGGCTTGTATCTGTTCATGAAGAGAACGAAGATATTTAGAGAACTCATACAGATAGTCTACAAGCAGGGGGTACTCTATCTCGGAAAAGCGCTTTGGTCTTGGGACGCCCCAGGCATTAGCAGGGCGCCCGAAGACCACTTCATACGGTGACAACCCTGTTCTAGAATGCGCTGTCGCTCTGGTAGATAATAAAGCCAAGGGTAACGCATCTGGCCATCGCAATCCTGTGCTTTCTTGAATCTTTGCTAGTTTCAGCTTGAGGGTACCATTGTACTTCTCAACCACACCTGCTGACTGGGGGTGATTCGCTGCATGAAACTTCTGCTTAATATGCAAACCTGTGCACACCAATTCAATGACTTTTGAATTGAAGTGACTTCCGTTGTCACTCCAAATCACGCTTGGCAATCCATAGCGCAGGAAGTACTCTTTTAGAAGTGCCTTCGCCATCGCCATGGCTGTATTCTCTTTAGTGGGGTAAGCCTCAATCCATTTACTGAATGCACAAATCACTACTAGCACATACTTTAAGTTGTTGACTCGTTCCATTTCGATGAAATCCATCTGGAAAACCTCGAAAGGGAAGGAAGGCAGTGCAAAGTTGGTGTAGGAGTACCTTTCCCAGGGTTATGCTTCAAACAAATGATGCAATGTTTCACTAGGTGTGGGGTTACCTTAGCGATATTATCATTCCGCCATACTGGGTCCAGTACCTTGCATATTCCTTTGGCACTAATATGCGCTGGGCCATGGTAACAACAGGAAGCACATATGAATTAGGCAGCAACCATCGCTGCTTCCCAGACAAGTCAGTCCAACACCCATCCTCATCCAAAGGACCTGTTCTCTCCTCCCACATTGCCAATTCACATAGAGTCGCCTCACCCTGGATTTCCCTGACATTTTCCAATGTGTCCTCGAACATTCCATTGTCTGGGACCCACCTAGCGGGACCAGCCCCCAACATCTTTTTCATCTTTGATCGAGCTGTCTCCTTAGCTGTCTGGTCTGCGAAAGCATTTCCCCTCCCAACATCATCTGTAATGGCTTTATGAGCGCTACATTTCACTATTGCTAACTTATTGGGAAGTGTCAATGCGGACAGCAATCTATGTATCAATGGCCCGTTCTGTATTCGCAGTCCGTGCGAGGTCAAGAACCCTCTCTCCGCCCAGAGGCGCCCAAAATTATGGGCCACCCGAAAGGCTGTCGGTGTAGATGTTAACAAGCCAGTCCCTCACTCAACTCGCAAGCCCTGAGGAGGGCAACCAACCCTGCAGCTTGGGCCGATTGGTGTGGGATACGGGATGTCTCAACTACAGTGTGTAACGTTGTAATTGCATCGGCTGCAGTGGTGGTGCCATCTGGTAATTTGAAACAAGAGCCATCGACATATAGTTCCCGTTGGGGGTCAGATAAGGGAACATCAGTCAGGTCTACCCGTCCTTTCGTTTCTTCCTCAGTCAGAAATAAAAAATCATGGACATCATTGTCCTTTTCTTCCGAAGGGAGGGGTAGTAGCGTGGCTGGGTTCAGAGTAGCACATTGTTTGATGGTAATGTGCGTAGCAGACAAGGTCAATTCATAGCCAGTCTGACGCGCACTAGTAAGGTGCTGCGTCTTCGTCTTATTCAATAGCGTATCCACAGCATGAGGTACCATTACTGTGAGATCAGTATCAAGGACGAGCCCTGCCGATTGTCTGATAGAAACTGCCACCGCTGCTGCAGCTCTCAGACAGCTCAGGAGCGCTCTGGCAACATTATCAAGCAAGGCAGAGAAGTAGGCGCAGGGTCTCTGCTTACCACCGAAACCCTGTGTTAGAACAGAAAGCGCGCAACCGTCCACCTCATGCACGTAGAGCACAAAAGGCTTCTGGTAATCAGAAGTACCAAGCACAGGGGCAGAGCAAAGCGCAACTTTTAATTGCTCAAAAGCTTGTTGGCATGCAGATGTCCAAGGCAGGGGTTCATGCACATCTTTGGTAGTCAGGTAAAGAAGGGGTTTTGTTAGTAGGGAATAGTTAGGGATCCAATGCCGACAATACGAAGTTATCCCGATAAACGCGCGTACCTCGCGTTGGGTCTTAGGAACAGGCATATTAGTAATAGCAGCTATGTGCTCAGGTGTTAGTCTGCGACCCTCCTTCGACAGTAGGTGACCTAAATAGGTGAACTCCTGTCAACAATATTGGAATTTCGAAAGTGACACCTTGTGTCCATGATGTGCCAAATGCAACAATAATTTAACTGTGGCTTCTTTGCAACCGTCCTCATCATCCGAAGCCACAAAGAGGTTGTCAACGTACTGCAACAGCACATTACCAGGGGGAAGCTCCAAAGAATCCAATTGAGCTTTCAAGGCTTGGCTATAGATACTTGGACTTTCAGTATAGCCTTGTGGAGCACGGCAGAATCTAAAGCTCTGACCGGCTATTGAAAATCCAAACTGATATCTGCTATCTGTATGGATTGGTATGCTGAAGAAAGCATTCTTTAAGTCAATTACGGAAAAGAATTTTGCTGATGGGGCTATCATTGTCAGGATCGTGGTAATGTCTGGAACCACAGGGTACTGAGGAACTACGATCTTATTTACCTCTCTAAGGTCGATCACAAAACGGTAAACGTCAGGGTGGGCATCAGAAGAATCCAAGGGTGTCTTTTTAAGAATAGGAAGAATAGGGCTATTACACACATTCACCACAGTCTCTTCAACCACACCAGACTTAATCAAATCTTGTATTATTTGCAATAGGGCCTTTTCACCTGCCTGGGATATCTTGTACTGGGGCATACGTGGCAATTTAGCATTGATCTGTATAGATACTGGTGGGATCTGGAGTAACCCCACATCCGTGTCTCCTGTAGCCCATAGCATACGTGGCACATCTTTGAACTCAGCGGGAAGGGGGGCATCCTTTGCGAAGGCCACCAGCGGTCCAACAGTCATGTAAACACCGTCTGGAGAACAAAAAATTGTCGCATGCAACCTTTTTAACATATCCAGTCCTAACAAATTTTCCCCACAATTTGACGTCAGTAAAAATGGTGAATCGATCGTAAAGGGGCCAATAGTCAAAGCAAGAGGCTTGGAAATGGGGCTAATGACCGGCACGCCTGAGAAACCCACCAAAACATTGTTTTGGCCAGACAGAGCTGCCCCCGGGACCAGTGAATGGGAAACAGAGCTATTCATAGCCCCTGTATCAACTAAAAAAAATTCGGTTGTACCCTGTAAATCAGCAGTGACGTAAGGTCCATGCTGAACTATAGGCACCGGAACTGGTCCCTTGCCCTGTCCTCGGCAGTCCTAGCTGTGGGACAACCCTGTCACCTCGTCCATGTCATAGTTGTCATGATAGTACTGTCGTCCTCGGGGGTCGTCAAAATAATTCCCGCTCTGCCTATTGTGTAATGCATCCTCTGACTGCATTCCCCCTCTACCTCCTGTTCCTCGTCCACGTCCTCAAAAACCCCGACCTCTCGGGCCTCACCTTTCTGCAACAACTCCGGACACTCGTTCCGCCAATGTCCCTCCTGCTTACAGTACGCACATTGGTTGGGCCCGAGGGGCGCACCTGAAGCACCACCCCTGCCAGACCGTTGGGCCGATCCCGAACCTGTTCCTCGTCCACTTCCCCTCGCAACTTGCTGCATCAATACCCTTGTCTTCAAATCCTTTGACTTTTTCTCTATGCTTTCCTTGTCCTCATTCTCTCTATGTTCGTAGTACTGTGCCATACTCAATATCACTGACAGGGATGAGGTCGTCCAAGTACTTTCCGAAGCCTGCAACCGTGTTGCAATCTCGGGAAGCAAGTTAGTGACAAATCTGTTAACAAACAAACAAACACCACCCTCCTGTGACAGGTCCTGACCACTAAAATCACCCCTTCAAATCTGGTAAAGAAATCCGACACACTTTCATCCTTCTTTTGGCGACACGCAGTCAACTTATCCCAGTCCACTCGCTTCGGTGGGATAAGGGAGTGCATGTAAGTGATAATACGCCCCGGCAAAGCTAGGAGCTCCGCTTTCGGCTTGTCGCCGGTCTTACACTCCTTATCCCAAGCCCTGATCTCATCCCACGTGCCTCCTGACTCTAGTGCATGATCCTGCATATGAACCTGCCTCCATATATCCACCGGTACCAACAGGCCGAAAAACAACTCTATATCAGCTAGCGTCATCACTGTGGAGGAGGCCGCCTCCGTCAATTCTTTATAGTATGCAGTCGGGTTTTTCCAAGGGTCCGGCAACTGGCTCTTTAGGGATAGGGCATCACTCCTCTTCCAAGGAGTATAGATCCACTGTTCCTGAAACTGAGCGTCGACTCGTGGTCTAATCACAGTGTCAGCAATTATAGACCCATATCGCTTTTACCTTATTTCTCCAAAGCTTTGGAGAAATATGTGAATGGCACCATCACAGATTTTATCGAGGTGAGCCAGGTGCTCCATCCAAGTCAGTCAGGTTTCAGAGCTAATTTTAGCACTGAAACTGCTCTATTGGAAATTTCAGAGACAATCAAAACCACGCTGGACAGAGGAGGAAAGGCTGTGCTGATATTATTAGATCTTTCGGCGGCCTTCGATACCGTGTCACATGATCGCCTCCTTCATAGATTGAGGGAGAGCGGCATTGGGAGCACGGTGTTCAGATGGTTCTCCTCTTTTCTGGACAATCGCCAGCAAACAGTCTGGGCTCCTCCTTTTTCAGCCCTCATCCCCCATTAAATGTAGGAGTGCCACAGGGTTCTGTTTTAAGCCCTACGTTGTTCAATATATACATGGCCCCCTGGCTCCTTTAGCTGAACAATATGGAGCAAAAATTATATCGTACGCAGATGATACGCAATTGCTGTTTACCTGTGAGAAGGATGAGGTGCTAAATGGCAATGTAGTAAATGTATGCCTAACCAAGGTGTTCGATTGGTTTAGGCAAAATCAACTACTCTGCAACTCTGATAAGTCGGAAATTATATTTTTTGACACAATCCTGATGATGACTGGCGTCAATGGTGGCCAAAAAATGTATCCCCCCCCGATAACCCAGTTTTCACTGCAAAAAATCTAGGAGTGAAATTAGATTCTGACATGACTATGAAGTCCCAGGTTCAATCGGTTGCTGGTACCTGTTTTGGACTTTTAAAAATGATGCGGAATTTCCTCCCCCTACTGCCTATTTCTCATAGGAAAACAGTGGTCCAAGCACTGATTATGTCTAGGCTGGACTACGTTAATGTGTTGTATCTGGGCCTTCCGGACCACTTACTTAATCGTCTTCAGGTAGTTCAAAATGCGGCAGCTAGGGCCGTGCTTATGGTAGGACCCAGGTCACACATGTCTCCCCACCTTAGATCCCTGCACTGGTTACCAGTGAAAAAAGGGTCAGTTTCAAATCCCTGGTGTTGACTTTTAAGGCCCTGAATGGCATCGGGGCCCCGTACATCAGGAATAAGTTTCAGCCCTACAAACCGGCCAGAATATTGCGGTCATCTACCCAGCTATTGATAACTGTGCCTAAGTTTTGTCCGATCTCGCAAAGGTGGACGCTCCTTTCAAGTAGTCGCTGCAAAATTATGGAACAGTCTCCCACTTTCCCTTAGACAAGAATGTGATCTCCTTAGCTTTAGGCGAAACTTAAAGACCTGGCTTTTCCAACAGTGAGTAGATTCTCTGCTCTAGCTGTCTGGTCTTTTAATTGCTCTGTTCTGGGGTCAGGACAGCGCCGGGACACTCCTCGGAGTAGCCGTGCGCTTAACAAATACCCCATAACATAACATAACATAACATAACAGTAGAATCGAGCAGTTCTGGAATTTCAGGGTGGTAAACGTGATGGACTTCCCTCATGGGATGCTGTGTCCCCATCGTCGGAACCATCTGGAGCAATCTGCCTCGGTAACCCACTAGTGTTGTTACATTGCTAAAAACCTCATTGGGAGCCATACCTTCAGCATATACCCTATCCCGTATGTCATAGATTATTTGCGGGGCAACACCTTTAAAACACTGTTCCCACAACCCTATCAGCGTGGCTGACATGTGCTTAAGGGCATGCTGCTGTATAAACGGCTCGTAATCTTTCATCACACTCCACACATCCTCCACACTATAGATCGAATTCCGAGCCCACTGAGCTGCTTGATTCGCCACCATTTGCTTTTCCTTATCACCCACCGCAGAACGCACCAACACTTTATCCATTCGGTCTCGTGCTGCTGCCCAGTTCGCTTCATGTACCCCACGCGCAGGAGTTTCGGCATTCAACAGTGCTTGGGGTGTCACACTCACGGGGGAAAGAGCAGAAGCAGAGACAGGTACCATCATGTAAGGAGACAGGGTTGTAGGTGTGAAAGGGGGAGTAGCAGTCGATACGGAACTAATAGACTGGGCAGGGAAGCTAACAGCACCCGCCCCGGTGACTGGTGTGAGTAGAGGAGAAGCAAGTGGGGCCGGGGCTGAGGCGGTAGCGCTAGAAACAGAAACACTAAAAGGGGCGGCACTAGGGGCTGGAGACTGGGACGTCGGAATTGTCGGGTATATCCGTTCAGGGGCATAAGGAGGAGGAGGGCGAGAATCCAATAGCTCTTCGACAAAATCATCACCTTCCTCTCTAGCAACATAACATTTATCTGTCTGTAACCGAAACTTTCTATCTGCGCATTCTATGCCCTTCTCTATCTTTCCTCTTTCATAGGCTACTGCTTTCTGTGTTATAGTTTGCGTCTGCCTCTTCCGGGCCTCTTTCTCTGCTCTCATTCGTCGCTGCTTTGCTTCTTTCTGCCATACTCTTAGAGAGTCAAACATCGACCGTCTGCTCTTTTTAGCGAACAATTTGTCCTGCAAGAAATTCAATTTCTGTTCATCAAATGAGCCGGTAAGCGGCCACTGTAACTCAGCATTGTCCCTCGTATATTTATGCCACAATGTGCTAAACATAAGAGAGCCAATACCATGTTTAACTTATACGTCGAAATTTGGAGAACCCTCCGGAGGTGCAGGCTGGCTCTCTTCCAATCGAGCATCTAAAACACCCCAATTTGCTTAAACAAGGCATCTTAATATAAGACACATGCACTGTCCCTAACGGACAAGTATAACACCAGCAATGGTAAATAAAGGAAAGAAATAAAATAACGAATATTATTCACGAAACAAACCAAACGGTCCAGAGACCACTCCCTACAGTCCGGGGACTGTACCAAATTCAAGAAGACAGGCTCCAGCCCCAGACCTTTTCAAGCATTAGCCAAATTACCAGTTGGTCTGGCAGATTGTTCACGGACAGTCCCGGACCTTTTCAAGCGCGGGCTAAACTTCCAGGCGGTCCGGTAAACTGCTCGCAAACACTCTGTGCCTTTTCAAGGGTTCGCAAACCCCCCAAGTTCAAGACAAGACAGTCCGGAGACCGTACCAAGATGCAGCCCATCGACTCGTGTCGTTCAAGCAAGGCAGTTAGAAAACTGCAGACAAGACAGTCCGGAGACTGTATCAAGACACAGCCAGTAGGCTCGTGCCGTCCAAGAATGGCGCCATTTTTCCAAGAATCAAATCACTCACCTGGTTCACACAGGTCGAGCCAAGTTATTCTCCACTGCCGACTCTTCGGACCAAACGGTCAACTCCAAGGTTTCGCCTTCTCAGGACCCCAGCCGGTGACCACTAGACAAAGGGGCGCCCGATCACCTGGGCGGGGCAGCTGGCAGAACCAAGTTCGGTCTTGTGTGGGGTACCCCGATCCGCCCAACCAACCAAACGCACCCCCGACCCTACAACCCGATTACGGGCGAGTTGGATCACCTTGTGGGGTCCCTGTTCGGGCGCCAACTAAAGGAAGTGGCCCTCAAGGGCCACTCGGGTTTTCTTACAACCACCTGCTATGCCTTCCCAAAAATGAAGAGTCGGTCAGACAGTAGAAAATACAAACTTACATGTTTATTAGAAATACTCTGCAGAGGACTCCATCATGACCTGCACCCTAAGATGTCTGCCGAGGGACTGGCTCCCCAACGGTCTACAGTGAGCAATTATTCTTCCCCAGAAGCATCCAACCCTGCACACCATGGAAAACTACCGGCCTGGGCTGAACATGAACAAAGAGGCACAGTAGGATGAGCTAACACCTGCCAGATGGGTACATTTTATCAGGAATCCAAGGCCATGGTGCTGGGTCTCAGCCTCTCCTAACGTGGGAGCAGAAACTACACATTCAGATAGGTATGCGAGGGCAAAATGGCCCATTCATTAGTAAGTCGAGAAACAGCCTTGAACAGAAGAAAAATAATAACGAAATACAGTGTTCTGCTGACGCAAACAAATACGGGTAATGAGGCCTAACTCAGGCACAGTCTAAGCAGCCTAATAAGGATTACGAAATGCAAAATGGAGTCACACTCGCTAACTGAAGCCTGCGCATTACGGGGATAACTCAGTGGGTTGCATAACATGAATACAAATGGCATCTATTTAGCCACACATTGCTAACCTAATAAAGCATGAAACGAGTGCGTTGCAGAGATGGGAATTTGAAACCTAACAGGCTGAGTAAAAAAGCACATGATCAAATTCATGTATGGTGCTACACACGTACTTAACCTTGTCATAACTCATGCCACTAAAATCTCAGTATCTGCAGTATCACTCTTTGCAACAACACAAAGAAGGGTCAAGGCACACAAGTCCTGCACTCGTCAACACAAAGTAATAAGAGTAGAGATGAACTATATAGTGGTGCAATGAACCAGAGAAGTGACCCCCCCCACATGTCTCCATAAAGGGAAAAAGATTACCAAAACAAAACCAACAATGTGGTTCAGCACTCAACTTCCAAATCAATTGTACATGTAGCAGAATTTATAGTCCATAGTGCACAGATAAGAATAACGGGACAGTATTTTCTCAATCAATCAACAAATGTAAGAGTCGTACTTCTTCCCAAAAATTCCTTTATTCTTTATTCATCAGTTTTTCTTAAAATCACAGCATGCAATTGGTAGCCAACGCGTTTCGTCCACCTGGGACTTCTTCAGGGCTACGAAATACATACAAGACATAATCTTATTTACAATATGTACAAGAATTAAAAATCAGATGTATTTACACTGTACAAAGAACCAGACATTGCACAGTAAATCGATTTAAGTTCTAAAAATCCATACGTTCCTTTACCACCACAATTATTCTCTTCAAATTCTGTATGGAAGTGTCTAACAGTTACTGACATACTATATAAATATTTACACTGGGGGAAAAGCAAACTCATGTATATTTGATCACATTATTCAATACAATTATTCCTTATCATATTAAAAAACAAGGTGAATATACGAAGAGCAGATATATTAAAAAGGAGGGGCTCTACAACTGATCTTTATTTGTAGTTATGCACAAGCAGGTTAAGTAGTAACCCTTAGTTCCTAATGAAAGATACCCCAACGTATAGATTAGATAAAGGACTCTTTACATACTGCGTGAATCTTGATAATGCAATAAATAGTGTATATGTTTTATAAACACCATGGTACACTATCATACCTTAGCATGCGAATGGTCTTCTTGCATGTTCTTCATGTTGTGCTTTCTAACAGAGAAACAATGGTATATAAGATGTATCTGCAAGAATATTAAAATGAGAGTCTCACCATAGTGTTGCCAATAAAATTTGTACGCAATAGATACAAATGGTTAACATTAAAGGTACTAAAGACCCGATCACTTACAATACATACAAGAGTACTAAAGTGTCAAAACTATCAAGGGCAATCATTATATATGTTTTGATCAAGAGAGCCTCAAGAAATTAACTATATGAGGCACGGGAAACATGTATGCATGAAGTCCCTCATTCACAAAGACACTTTACGTTCCTAAGAGTGCTAAAGTGCCAGAACTATCAAGGGCGATCATTATATATGTTTTAATCAAGCGAGCCTCAAGAAATTAACTGTGTGAGGCACGGGTAGCATGAATGCATGAAGTCCCTCATTCACAAAGACACTTTTCATTCCTACGATGATATAGGTATAATAGTATTAATGTTCTTGCAAGCACACCCTGGAGTTATTAGTAGCAAACGTAATATTCCATACAAGGTACCCAGTTTGTATTAATGTAAAAGGGTGAATCGTAATCTCATGAAGTATTACAAAAGACTTTTGAAAATCGTGCAAGATTTTTTCATGGCGTGTTTGATTAAACGTCATGTCCAAATGATGTACGTGATTAAAATGATTAACTTATCATATACGTGATCAATACCAATCAGAGTGATTGAAAGCGCCATATTTAAGTGACTCTACAAATCGGAACAAATGTAAACCCCATGATTATGTAGCTTTGGGAGTCGAAGCATGATGAAACACCCAAATATGGTGAATGAAAACGGACAAATCGCAATCTTAAGGCACAACACAGATATCTATATCTGGTGTGCCTAAGCAACAACCACAGTCTGTTAACCTGCTTGTGCATAACTATAAATAAAGATTAGTTGTAGAGCCTCTCCTTTTAAATATATCTACTCTTCGTATATTCACCTTGTTTTTTAGTATCACTCTTTGGGCTGTTAAATTCTTGTGCTGTATTTTTCAGAGATTCATACCTTTGAATGAACATGTGTTGAGACAAAAGTATTGAAGCACAGTTTTGGTCCATCTCTGAAATTGGAGATACAAGATGGTGGGCAAACGTTCAAACATTCCAAAAAATGCTTGGTTTATACACTAACCCAAGCAAATCAGTATAAATTGAGGTTCTTCAAACTATGGAAGAGATATCCAAATCAGATAGCTTCAATGATGAGATCAGATGCAGAGCCATTTTATTTCTAGAGTCACTAGTTACATTTGACAACATTTTAGCTGCACAGATGTATCTGTTTATTTTTCAAAATACCACTCCTTTATCTCTGTACTTGCAAACACAAGATATTGATGTACTGCAGGCATATCGAATGGTAGCTAAAACCATAGACTCCCTACAGCAACAGGGTTGGGATTTCAGCTGCATAATGGATGCTACAAAAAATTTATCAATTGGAGAAAAGACAAATTGGAACAGTGTGAAAGTGAAATTTTGATTCAAGGTGACTTCCCAGAGGTTTGAGTACACATGAAGAAGATAATGCCTGGCGAAACTGCAACTGATGAACCCATCTGGTCAGCTACTGATAGATCCAGGATAGAAGTTTACAATGCTGCAATGAACAAAGTAGTTACCAGTCTCCAAAGTCGACTCACAACTCAAACTTTGAAGACATCCCCCAAAACCTTCCCCAAAATGCCCTTCATCGACTAAGTGGGTTGCTAACTAGATTTGATCCAGAAGCATCTGTTGAAAAACAGCAGCATGAGTTACTTGAATTTGCTTCTACGTAAAGAAGACTTAAAAACTTAGGGGGTCATTACGATGGCGGACGGATCGCCGCCGCCCGTATGGCGGTGGCGATCCACCCGCCATTTTCGTCCGCCCGCCTAACATTTCCCCCCGCCATATTACGATGGCGGTGGGGACCCAGGCGGACGGAAAGACCGTCCGCCAGTTTTCCGCCGGTAGGCAATCCGCCTGATTGCCTACCGGGCGGAAGAGGCCTGCAATATGGCGGAGGTGCCTTGCAGGCACCGCCATCCATATTACGATGATGGCGGTCTCATGCCTTTCCATAGTGGAGACACCGCCATGGAAAGGCATGCGGAGAATGCCTTTGGGGGCCCGTTGCGGGCCCCCAGGTGGTTGTGGGGGTGGGTGGCTGCACTTGGGGGGTACCCATGGTACCCCCAACATTTGCATGCACAAGGTGGCAGGCACCGCGCGGTGCCTGTCACGCTGTGCGTGCAAATGCACAACATGCCCTTTTAACATTGTGGCGGGTGCTGAATACAGCACCGCCCGCCACAATGTTAAATATACAGGATGCGACCGTCATGGTGGCGGTCGCATCCTAAAAGGCACAGCGGGACCGCCGCACCTCTTGCAGGCGGTCCCTTTTCCGTTGCGATGGCGGGCGGACTTTGTCCACCCGTCATCGTAATGACCTCCTTAGTATTGAGGAAGAGTACAAGATCATCCAAAAAGTTCAAGATGAGGAAGACTTAGACACCCGTTATCTCAAATTTCAGGATGAGATGGTACAATACGCTAGTGTTGGGCAAAAAAGTCTAACTGCAAGACCTGAAAGACTGTATAGCTTTCTGCTATAGTTTATTATTGCGTTATAACTTGTACAGCAAAGCCTACTCTTCTCTCTTTAATGCCAATAAGTTGACATTGACTCTTTCCTCCTCTCAGGTGGCTTGTGAAAGATCTTTTTCTAAGCTCAAGTACATTTTGAATAGGGTGCGTAATTCTCTTTCTCAGTCATGTTTGGATGCCTTTATGCTCATAGCTGTTGTAAATGATGCCTTGATGCGAGTAAGCAACGAGACAATCATTGATCTTTTTGCCCCCAAAAGCAGATTGATGCAAGGGAAGTTGACACTTTAAGATGTGAGCTGAGGTTGCCACATTTCTGAAGATGAGCACTGCTAAGAAAATATTTGATTTGAAGGCTGCATATATAAGACTCAGGACATGAAAAGAATTTGACTTTTGCACTTTACCATGAACCTTTTGGGGCTGATTTACAACTGTCAAACGACGCAGTGCAATAACCAAAGTTGATCTCCTTGTATTAGCTCTTATTGAGCCTGCTTTGCACCATGCACACACCTTTGCACCATAATGAAAGGTTGTGAGTGTTATGTCTAGCATAGTTTTTGCACTGGAAGGATATCCATCCTCTACAAAATCCTTTGCTTAGGCTAACTAAGCAATAAGCATTGTAATTGTGCTGTACAGTAGAGTACACATGCATTCTTGGAAAACCTCAAGGAAGCGTCAATTCTAGGTCTACCTTTGTTAGTAGGTAGGACTTTGCGACAAAACCCATGGGTGGCTGCTTGGGTACTCCCACATCCCACCCATGGAACACTCTTGTGACACAAATGAACACAAAGTAGTTCAAAGTGCGATAAATATAACACTTGTTTGAGATTAAGTACATTTAAATTATGTTTTTTTTTACATTATTTCATATTAAGGAAATTGCTGCAGGTGTGTTGACTGTTTAAAATGCCAAAATGCCTACACTCATAGGGGCCGATTCCGATCTGGGTCGGAAAGCTCTCCGACCGATCCGGATTGTTTTCCGACCGAGCCGGACCCCTGCAGTCCGACCGAGCGAGTACGATGCGGCCGTATGCTGCCGGACTCGGTTCGGTCGGACTCCCATTGAAGTCAATGGGAGCCGGTCGTACGACGCGTACATGGGCTCCCATTGACTCAATGGGTATGTTGTGCACAAGGGGGCCCCCTGTAGTGGGTATGCGTTGGTGCCATCCGCACCGTACACACATGTATAGGGGGACCCATGGGTCCCCCCTGTGTCCGACCCGTACGGCTACGGGTGAAGGGGGGTCCGGCACGGACCCCAGAAGTCCGCTTCCGAGAGCTTTTTCGTGTCGGAGGCTCCGACTCGATCCGGCTGTCCGGATCGTGCATCGTACTGGCTCTGTCGTAAAACGTCTCCATTGCGCTGTACGAATCGAGTGCGAACGAGTCGGATGGAGCGGTTCGCACCCGGAAACGAGTCGGTCGGCGATTTCGCGTTCAATCGCATCGTACTTGGGCGTCCGGACCTCAGTACGACTCGGTCGGAAACAAAGCCTCCGACTCTGATCCGGTAAAGCCGAATCCGATTCGGAGCCCTACCGACCGAGATCGGAATCGACCCCATAGGGGCCAATTCCGATTCGGGCCGGAAATCTCTCCGACCGAGCCGGACCCGGAGAGATTTCCGACCGAATCGGACCCGTGCAGTCCGACCGAACGAGTACGATGCGCACGTATGCCATCGGACTCGAGTCGGTCGGACTCCCATTGAAGTCAATGGGAGCCTGTCGTACAACGCGTACGCGGGCTCCCATTGACTCAATGGGTGCGAGGCGGACAAGGGCGCCCCCTACAGCGTGTACGCGGCAAAGCGATTCGCGCCGTACACACACAGGTAGGGGGGACCCATGGGTCCCCCCTGTGTGCGACTCGCGCGGCTACGCATACAGGGGGGTCCGACACGGACCCCCAAAGTACGGCTCCGACAGCTCTTTCGAGCCGGAGTGCGCGGCTCGGTCGGACTGCTCGCGGCGCGCATCGTACTTACCCGGCCGGGGAACGTCTCCATTGCGCGGTGCGAGTCGAGTCCGAGCGAGTCGGTCGGTGCGGTTAGACCCGGGAACGAGTCGGTCGGAGCGGTCGGGATGTCCGGACGAGTCGGTCGGCGAATACGCATCGTACTCGCTCGCCCGGACGCGCGTTCGATTCGGTCGGGAAATAGGGCTCCGAATCGGATCCGGTTAAGCCGAATCCGATTCGGAGCCCTACCGGCCGAGATCGGAATCGGCCCCATAATGTTGTGCATAAGATGCTTTATTTTAGCACTGTTTGCAAAACTCAGGATATAAAAATCATTTGATTTTTGCACATTGTCTTGTACATTTTTTCCTCTAAACCTTTGCACAGTTGTTTGAGGTTAAGTGCATTTTAAATCTCTTGTTTATAGTATTTTATATTAACAATACATCTGTTAAATTTAAATTCATGTTTCACATTTCACATCTCATATTTTGGTGTTCTCTGTAGGAATAGTTATGAGTTATGACTGGGTATCCTGGTGCACTGCAAGGTCATCATTCACAATGCTTTAAAAGTTAATACAATTAAATATGTAAGGAGAAATGTGTTGTGAAATACATTGTTTTGGTTGTTCTTTCTCCAAAGTTTTCTTGAGTGAAGAACCCCCATAAACCTCCATAGTAGTTGTCAGGGTCGCTCGCTGTTCTTGCTCACTGCACACTGTATGGGGGCTGGTCTGACTTATACTTTGTGTTCTTACATTCACTACTCCTGTGTCTATTTCCGGTGTTCTCTGTAAGAGTGTCCATGGGTACCTATGACTGGGTATCCTGGTGCCCTTTAAGGTCATCATTTTCTGTTTACTATGCTTCAAAAGTTAATGCAATTAAATATGTAATGAAACATGTGTTGTAAAATGCACCATTTTGGAATTTCTTTCTCCACAATTTTCTTATGGAGGGGGAACCCCCACAAACCCCCTTAACAGTGGTCCAGATCGCTCTCTGCACTCGTTCACTATGCGCTGTGCAGGGACTGGTCTGACAAAATTTGCCAGGGCTGGGTTTGGTTCCCAGTTTGACCCAGGTCAGATCACATTTAGCAAATGGAAACAATGAACTTTATGAGCCTTTTGAAATTTATTATGCCTTTTCATACTTGATACGAGTAGCATAGCATTAAATGCATTGGACCGTCTTACAAGCAAGGGAAAGGGCACATTTAACATCTGCTAGGGTTCATCATCGGGCCCCTCCTAGTATCTCTCCTAAGGAGTAGATGCAAGTTTCTACCCATCAATATATAAGGGAGCTTAGGGGGGCAGAAGGTAAATAATTAGCAATGTCACTCATATGGTCAATAGGGGTCTGAGGGTGTATAGCGGGAAATAATAGGCTGGGAGGGTAAAAACTACCTGCTAGGTGGAGTAATGCATTTTATTGACTCCCCTAGTGGCAGGATAAAAAGAATGGGGGCTATTCTACCCACAAATAGAGGTAGACATGTTTCTGCCCATGTCAAGCCTTATAGGAGATGTCAGTGGCATCCATCAGGACTCAAATCCCCCTCTCTGGTTTGACAAATAAGTTTGAAATGCAAAGTTTAAATACTACCTTCACCTCTATAGTTATATTAGAAGTCAGGTATCAACTTCAGTGATCCGAACTGCAGGCCTGCAACAAATACTAATAGACTGACAACGGTGTTCAGACAAAATATTGCGTCAGTAATATCGACTGACACAATTATCGAGTTGGAAATAGTGTGACACAGAAATATCGTGAGCAAGAATATTGTGGAGAAGAATATCGATTTTAAGGTAAGTAAATATAGAAGTCGTTAATATCATTTGTAAAAATATAGTTGTTTAAAATATTGATTTTTTAATTAGTGTTATGTATTTTAGTATATATTTTAAATGTATGTGATGTAATTTTTTGTATAAGTATTGTTTATGTTTTTTAACATATGTGTTAAATTTTTAGTAGTTATTACATTTAATTTAATTACATTTTGCATCTTTAAGTTCCGTAGTGGGTTGTGGGTTTATAGGGGAATAGGGGGAAGTAATTTAATAATAATTTAATAATAATAAATTATTGATTATTTTTAATTTAATTCTATTTAGTTAATTGATATTTAATAGAGTTAATTGTACTTTAAATTTTTGTTATGTGTGGGTTGTGGGGTTTGTATGGGTAAAAGGTAGGAAGTAATTTATTTTTAATTAATTAATAATTAGTTGTTAGTTAATATTAATTAATTGATAATTAATATGGTAATTGTGTAATTTTTTTAGGTGCAGGTAGTGGGGTTTAGGGGGTAAATGGTGGGAAGTAATGTATTTTTAATTAATTATTAATTAGTTGTTAATTAATATTAATGAATGAATGATGAATTATGGTAATTGTGTCAAAAATTTCAGGTGCAGGTTGTGGGGTTAATGGGGGTAAAGGGTGGGAAGTATTTTATTTTTTCTTAATTCATTATTAGTTGTAAATTAATATTAATTAATGAATTGATAATTCATTATGGTAACTGAGTCATTTCTTTATTTTTAGGTGTGGGTTGGGAGTTAATAGGGGTAAAGGGTTATTATTAATTAATTGATAATTAGTTATGTTAATTGTTAAATTACATTTTTTGGGGTGTGGGTTTTGGGTTTATAGGGGTGGGGAGTAAAATAATTGTATTTAATTTATAATTAGTTGTTATATCCTAGTAGTTAATTAATTGATAATTTATTTTAATTGTGTAATTAATGTTGTTCAAGTTCAATTTTAGGTGCGGGTTGTGGGTATTATAGGGGTAAAGGGTGGGAATATAATTAATTTTAATGAACTATAATTTAGTTTTTAATTAATAATATTCATTTAATTGATAATTATTTATGTTAATTGTGGAAATATTTTAATAATTAATTGTGTTGTGTGTTTTGTAATTAATAATGAATATTGAATTAATGAAAATTAATTTGCTGATGAATATTTATATTAATAGTGTAAATCATATTTTAGGTGCAGGTTGTGAGTTTTGTGGTGTTATAGGGTGGGAAGTAACTAAAGTAAATTTATGTAATAATTAATGTTTTTGTTAAAAATTTCTAAATAAAAATATTTATTTGTGTGACAATCATTTTTGTATATTATTTATAATAATATTTGTCGGCATATGTGATATGTATTTAACATTTTAATATGTTTTTATTTTTAAAAATGTTAATATTAAATATATGTATTTTTTCCAACATATTTATTTCTTTTTTTGTTTACTTTGTTTTTAAAATATTTTTATTTGGTTGATATTTTATTTGTTTTTAATGTTGAACTGACTGGAGCTGGAATAGTAAGTTTTACCCCTCCGCTATGCAACACTTTTTCTAATGTTGCATCTATTGGAGTGGGAATAGTAAATTTTGTCCCTCCGCAATCCAACACTTTCCCTACTGTTGTACTGACTGGAGTGGGAATAGTAAATGTTATCCCTCCGCTATCCATCACTTTCCCTACTGTTGCATATACTGGAGTGGGAGTAGTAATTTTTACCCCTCCGCAATCCAACATTTTCCCTGCTGTTGTACTTACTGGAGTGGGAATAGTAAATGTTATCCCTCCGCTAGCCAACACTTTCCCCACTGTTGCATTTACTAGAGTGGGAATAGTAATTTGTACCCCTCTGCAATCCAACACTTTCCCTACTGTTGTACTGACTAGAGTGGGAATAGTAAATTGTACCCCTCCGCAATTCAACACTTTCCCTACTGTTGTACTGACTGGAGTGAGAATAGTAAATTATACCCCTCCGCATCCAGCGCTTTCCCTACTGTTGCACTGACTGGAGTGGGAATAGTAAATTTCACCCCTCCGCAATCCAATGCTTTCTCTACAATTGCACTGAATGGAGTGGGAATAGTACATTTTACCCCTCTGCAATGCAACAATTTCCCTACTGTTGCAATGACTGGAGTGGGAATAGTAAATTTTACCCTTCGCAATCCAGCGCTTTCCCTACTGTTGAACTGACTGGAGTGGGAAATAGTAACTTTTACTCCTTAGCAATCCAACACTTTCCCTACTGTTGCACTGACTGGAGTAGGAATTGCTTTTTTTGTTAATTATAAATTTTATTGTTGTATTAAGTGTAGTGGGAATAGTAAATTGCAGTATTTTGTAATCTTATATTTTATGTAATTTATATTTATTGTAGTTAGAATAGTAAATCTTATTTTTGTGTGGTGTAAAATATTCTGTTACTGTTGTGTTGTGTTAGGTGGGAGTAATTATTTTTATATTTATTTGGTATAAACATGTTTTCTTTTTAATGTGGTGTAAATGTATACATATTTATTTTAATTTGTAATAATCTATTTTATGTTGTAATTTATATAATTACTTGCTTGATTTATTATAATATAATATAATTTTCAATGTTTTTTGTTTGTAACTTATTTTTGATTAAATTGTAAAACATGTGTGTTGTTTAATTTTTATTTTAAAATAAATTGATTCCCTTGTTTAATATTTTATGTGTTTGGTATATTTAAATATGTTTACATATATTTCTGATAATATTATGCTATTTAAGATTTGTTAAATTATATTATTAATTAAAATATTAGTTTATATTTTTATACATATAAATATATATATATATATATATGTGTGTGTGTGTGTGTTTACATTTTTAAAAGGAAGCTTATTTGTTGTATTTGTTAAAATGTACATTTAATTATATATTTTTATAAATTAAATAAGTATTTAATTTATGTTTATTTTAATATTTTATATTATATATATTTTAAAATCGATATTTAATGTAGCTCTTTGTGAGGGGACAGGCACAGCCCTATTCAGGTGCAAGTGTCAACTCCTCACACCACTCTAGCTCAGGAAGGGCCAACAGGATATGCAAGGACCACCTCAGCTCCCTTTGTGTGTGACCGTCTAGCGTGAATTCACCAAGCCCACCTGTCACCCAACCCAGATGTGTATTCTAGGGACAGGCAGAGCCCCAGAATGGTTGAAGGAAGAAAATACCAACTTTCTAAAAGTAGCAAAACCAAAGGGGATGATGGACGGAGTGTTGAACATTGCAAGCACTCACCCCCAGTCAACTGATCTGGGTTTAATCCATCATCATTCTTTAGCTCACTCCGCCACCCCAGTTCAGACATGGCCATATGCAAATCAGTCTGACCCTGTGCCTCATGGGAACAGTCCAGCCCAAACTGCCAAGCCATGTCTTCCCTGGACCGGAAACAAGTATCCTGGGACCGATTTCTGGCTTACAGCCATCATCAGCCAGGCTATCTTGAATCCAGTGGCAAAGTGAGCAAGGGACCCACATCTGGGCATACCCTGCCAACTTAGGGCGAACATAGCAAAACCAAAGGGGATGATGGACGGAGTGTTGAACATTGCAAGCACTCACCCCCAGTCAACTGATCTGGGTTTAATCCATCATCATTCTTTAGCTCACTCCGCCACCCCAGTTCAGACATGGCCATATGCAAATCAGTCTGACCCTGTGCCTCATGGGAACAGTCTAGCCCGAACTGCCAAGCCATGTCTTCCCTGGACCAGAAACAAGTATCCTGGGACCGGTTTCTGGCTTACAGCCGTCATCAGCCAGGCTATCTTGAATCCAGTGGCAAAGTGAGCAAGGGACCCACGTCTGGGCATACCCTGCCAACTTTGGGCGAACATAGCAAAACCAAAGGGGATGATGGACGGAGTGTTGAACATTGCAAGCACTCACCCCCAGTCAACTGATCTGGGTTTAATCCATCATCATTCTTTAGCTCACTCCGCCACCCCAGTTCAGACATGGCCATATCCAAATCAGTCTGACCCTGTGCCTCATGGGAACAGTCCAGCCCGAACTGCCAAGCCATGTCTTCCCTGGACCGGAAACAAGTATCCTGGAACCGGTTTCTGGCTTACAGCCATCATCAGCCAGGCTATCTTGAATCCAGTGGCAAAGTGAGCAAGGGACCCACGTTTGGGCATACCCTGCCAACTTAGGGCGAACATAGCAAAACCAAAGGGGATGATGGACGAAGTGTTGAACATTGCAAGCACTCACCCCCAGTCAACTGATCTGGGTTTAATCCATCATCATTCTTTAGCTCACTCTGCCACCCCAGTTCAGACATGGCCATATGCAAATCAGTCTGACCCTGTGCCTCATGGGAACAGTCCAGCCCGAACTGCCAAGCCATGTCTTCCCTGGACCGGAAACAAGTATCCTGTGACCGGTTTCTGGCTTACAGCCGTCATCAGCCAGGCTATCTTGAATCCAGTGGCAAAGTGAGCAAGGGACCCACGTCTGGGCATACCCTGCCAACTTAGGGCGAACATAGCAAAACCAAAGGGGATGATGGACGGAGTGTTGAACATTGCAAGCACTCATCCCCAGTCAACTGATCTGGGTTTAATCCATCATCATTCTTTAGCTCACTCCGCCACCCCAGCTCAGACATGGCCATATGCAAATCAGTCTGACCCTGTGCCTCATGGGAACAGTCCAGCCCGAACTGCCAAGCCATGTCTTCCCTGGACCGGAAACAAGTATCCTGGGACCGGTTTCTGGCTTACAGCCGTCATCAGCCAGGCTATCTTGAATCCAGTGGCAAAGTGAGCAAGGGACCCACGTCTAGGCATACCCTGCCAACTTAGGGCGAACATAGCAAAACCAAAGGGGATGATGGATGGAGTGTTGAACATTGCAAGCACTCACCCCCAGTCAACTGATCTGGGTTTAATCCATCATCATTCTTTAGCTCACTCCGCCACCCCAGTTCAGACATGGCCATATGCAAATCAGTCTGACCCTGTGCCTCATGGGAACAGTCCAGCCCGAACTGCCAAGCCATGTCTTCCCTGGACCGGAAACAAGTATCCTGGGACCGGTTTCTGGCTTACAGCCGTCATCAGCCAGGCTATCTTGAATCCAGTGGCAAAGTGAGCAAGGGACCCACGTCTGGGCATACCCTGCCAACTTAGGGCGAACATAGCAAAACCAAAGGGGATGATGGACGGAGTGTTGAACATTGCAAGCACTCACCCCCAGTCAACTGATCTGGGTTTAATCCATCATCATTCTTTAGCTCACTCCGCCACCCCAGTTCAGACATGGCCATATGCAAATCAGTCTGACCCTGTGCCTCATGGGAACAGTCCAGCCCGAACTGCCAAGCCATGTCTTCCCTGGACCGGAAACAAGTATCCTGGGACCGGTTTCTGGCTTACAGCCGTCATCAGCCAGGCTATCTTGAATCCAGTGGCAAAGTGAGCAAGGGACCCACGTCTGGGCATACCCTGCCAACTTAGGGCGAACATAGCAAAACCAAAGTGGCATTTTCAGACCTGCAATTTGAAAACCAACTTCACCAAAATATGGGGCCTATTACGATGAATGGGACCGTCGGCCAGAGGTGCGGCAGTCCCGCTGTGGGCATTAGGATGCCACCGACTCTGTGGCGGTGGCATCCCCCATCCGTAACATTGTGGCGGGCGGTGCTCACCTCACCACCCGCCACAATGCTGTGGATGCACGTTGTGCATTGGCATGCACAAGATGACAGGCACCGCGCAGTGCCTGCCACCTTGTCCACGCCAATGTAGGGGGCTACCATAGGTACCCCCCATGTGCACCCCCCAACACTCCAGGGGCCCGCAACGGGCCCCCCAAAGCAGAAACCGTATGCCTTTCCATGGCAGCAACGCCGCCATGGAAAGGCGAGTCACCGCCTGCATTGTAATATGGATGGCGGTGTCTTGCAGACACCGCCACCATATTATGGCATGTTTCCGCCCGGTCAAGGACCCCCCAGCCATACTAATATGGCGGGGGTCAATCATGCAAGGATGGCAGGCGGATCGCCCCCGCCGGGCCAGCGGTGGCTACCGCCGGCCCGGCGGGGGCGATCCGCCCGCCATCCTAATGGGCCCCTATGTGTTTTTAAATTTTGAGTTCAGAGACACCAAACTCCAATTTTCCCTCTGCTCCCAATTAGAAGTTACATTTGTAAAGTGTTACAAGGCCGCTCCAATGCTAACCTATGGGAGAGACATACCTTGTTGTAGTGAAAAACGAATTTAACAGTTTTTCACTACCAGGACATGTAAAACTTAAAAGCACATGTCCTACCTTTTAAATACACTGCACCCTGCCCATGGGGCTAAATAGGGCCTACCTTAGGGGTGCCTTGCATGTAATAAAAGGGAAGGTTTGGGCATGGCAAGTGGGTGAACTTGCCAAGTCGACATGACAGTTTAAAACTGGCTCTGCAGTGGCAGGCCTGAGACAAGTTTGAAAAGCTACTCATGTGGGTGGCAGATTGAGTGCTGCCGGCCCACTGGTAGCATTTGATTCACAGGCCCTGGACACACGTAGTGCACTGTACTGCGGACTTATTAGTAAATCAACTATGCCAATCATGGAGAAACCAATCACACCATGTTTTAGAGGAGAGAGCATATGCACTTTAGCACTGATTAGCAGTGGTAAAGTGCCCAGAGTCCTAAAGCCAACAAAAAGAAGGTCAGAAAATAGGCAGAGGAAGGCAAACAGTTTGAGGATATACCTGCAAGAAGGACCAGATCCAACACTGCCCCATCCCTGCCAAAGTTATAAAGAAAGCTTTCTAGTGCCAGTTAACACCTCTACAGTGACAAGAAGTTCTGCAATGAGCACTCAAGAAAGTAACATAACATAGTTAATAACATATGGCCTACCATGTATAGGGCAAAAGGGTTTCAAGCTCATAGGTATCATAATTATCCTACGTGGCGACAAATTTGCACTGCACTATGTGCAGTCATGTCAAGTGTGTAGGATAACATGCTGAGTCTCACTGCCCCTGCCTGCTGCACTCTTCCTTCTTGCTTACATGCAAACACTCTTTGAACTATGGTTGAGACGTAAGGTCTGTCATACTGCAATGCACATCCAGCATTTGAGATCTTCTTCAGGATGACTATGTTTAGACTGCTCCAGAACTTCACAAGATGGTGTATTAGCAGCCAGAAGCAGCAATGTATAATGCCAATCTGTAATGTTAGCGATTCCCAATGGGGTCGCAAATTGCATGCTGCATCAATATTCATGAGGCAAGCACAATTTGCGACCCCATTGGGATGGCTAGCACTCCCAGGGATGGTGGCCTGCTGGGCTCAGCAGACCACCATGCCTGGGACTGCTTTTTAAATAAAGCAGTTTTTGTTTTAAATGCAGCCCTTTTTCCTAAAGGAAAACGGGATGCATTTAAAAAAGAAAAATGAAACTTTTCAGTTAAATTTTTTAAGGGCAGGCAGTGGTCCCTGCGACCACTGGCAGCTCTTAAAAAATATTTTCTCACACACTCACAAAGGGGAAGGGGTCGCCTGGGGACCCCTTCCCGTTTGCAAGTAGTTTACCACCTACTTGAAGTATGTGGTAAATTGCGAGTGTTTTGCGGCCGCAAATGCGGTCGCAAAACAATAGTACATGGCAGTGAGTCTCGCTATTAGGAAGGGACGCCTCTTCCTAATAGCGAGAGTCGCAAATGCTATTTTGCGAGTCAGTGACTCGCAAAATAGCATCTGCACATGACATTACCCTTTTTTGCAGTCGCAAACGGGCCGATCTTCCGTTTGCGAGTGCAAAAAAGGGTTGTACATCTGGCCCTTAGAGGTTTGTGTCATGCATGTACCACATTGCGTGATGCAAGCATGACGCAAAGCTATCAAAAATATGTCCCACATTGCCAGTGGTTGCACCAGGTGGGTACCAGGGCTTATTTTTGGGAACCAGAACTTAGGGCTCGATTACGATGGCGGACGGACTACAGTCCATCCGCCATCGTGTCGGGGAGTGGGACCGCCTGCCATGCAAGCGGCGGTCCTGCACTCTAAAAAAGGATGCGACCGCCACCATGGCGGTCGCATCTTGCAATTTAACATTGCGGCGGGCGCTGCTGACTGAAGCACCCGCCGCGATGTTAAAAATGCATGAGGTGCATTTCACTGCACTACGTGGCAGGCACCACACGGTGCCTGCCACTTGGTGCAGTGAAATGTAGGGGGGTACCATGGGTACCCCCCGGTGCACCAACACCTCCCCCCAAAACAAGAGGGCGCCACAACAGGCCCCCGAAACCAATCTCCGCCAGCCTTTCCATGGCGGTTTCGCCACCATGGAAAGGCTGGCTGAAGCCAGCATCCTAATTTGGCGGACGGTGCCTGCTAGGCACTACCACCAATTTAGGGATGCAGACCGCACCGCCAGGCAATCGGTACGATTCCCTGTGGCGGTTCCGTGGCAGGCGGTCTTTGCGCCTGCCACGATCGCGGTCTGGATCCGCCTGCCATTGTAATCTGGTGGGCGGAGAATCCACGTTCGATAGCGAAGGGATCGCCACCACACGGCTGGCGGTGGCGGTCCTTCCGCCATCATAATGAGCCCCTTAGTTTTACCACCAGACTTTGACCCAGAGCAAAAAAGAGAAAGATAAATATGGGAAAACAGTGACAAAGGGAGAAAGCAGGAATGAAACAGGACCTGCAACAGTGAGATAAAGATACAGGCAGTATAAAGTGGTGCAAGGGTGCTGCGTTGGCGGTAGGCAGCACATTGTGCATCAGCACAGGCAGAGAGGAGGATGCACTGTTTAATGTTAAGTACAGCACATTCCTCCCCTCTCCCTTTCACGCAGTGCTGTGGCTTGCTGCGCTGTGTGAAAGTTTGTTTAAAATGATCCTCAGCACTGTGACACCGATCACAAGTTCTGCATGAAATGCCGACTATTGGGTCTTTGTGTGCTGAATTTTCAGAGTTATGTTTGTGAGCGTTTATTCTTTTGCATCATCCTTGGAAAGTGCTTTCTTTGGGTTGTTTAACTTATATTGTTTGATTTGAAGTTGCTTCTTTGAATCTATATTGTTATGTTCTGTGAGTTGAGAAGCAGAGGAGTTCAAGGTTTTACATTCATATACCTCTATTTTAATCTGTCCCTCTTTGAGTACAACACACTACAAACTACTTTATTGTCATCACAAACAATGACAGTATTTCCCAATTATATGCAATCTGTGCATACAAGAGGCAAATGACTAGACATGTTAATGCAGTTTTCTGGATCATTTAGAAACGGTTCTATTATCTGTTCTCTCCTTGGTAAGGGAAATAGCCATCTCTCACACACTCTCTCACTCTCTCTCTCTCCACTCTCTCTCTGCACACCTATTTTTCTTCTGTCATATTCCCAGCTCGTTCCCTTCATCCACGTTCCACTCTTGAAAGCAATGTGTTGTACTCTTTGTCTAAGAAGTTCTATTGGACTACGTGATCAAGAAGAACTTAAGAAACACTCTTCCACTGAAATATTTTTGTAAAGGGTAATGAGTCAGATCTAGGGCCGAACTGGTGATGCCGGACACCGGGCAATCCCCCTGGAGGCTGGAAGGGCAGAGCTGGTTTTGTCACAGGGGGCTGGTTTTGTTACTGGGGCCGAATTGTTAGCAAAATCGCCCCCCAGTAACAAAATCAGAAGGCCACCATAACGGTCTGCACCAAGAAGCCTGTGAATACTGCCAGCCTCCCCTTCTCACTCCCAGCCAGCGCCAGCAGCAAGCACACTGTAGCAGCGCAGATTCAGTCAGCGTGCACATGCTTCACAAGAGTTGAAGTACCCTGCACTGCATCTTTTTGTGTTTTAATTATTATCACCCCACCACCTCCAGGACCGTCATTCAATCTAGTAGTGCAAAAGCGCTACAAATTTGATGGCCCTGTTATTGTTAGGTCCCTGTGCTCCCTGCCCTCGCTGTCACTTTGGCATGCATTTGCATATTATTTAATGCTTATGCTCCATGCACCACATAGCATAAATAATATGCAAATGTGTGCCTCAAGTCCCCAGTGGTTCCGCTCTGATATGAAGTTGTCCCTCCCTCTCATCTCCTCTGTACACTGTGCCCCAAAGCCTCCTCTCACGCCTCACTGAGTGCAGACTTAATCACTCCTCCTTAAGTTCAGTGCACGTGATGATCCATTTGCATTTCGAACTTGCAGAGGCCATGTAATAAAAGAGCTGACTTTGTTTTGCTATTAACAGGTAAAAGTGCCTACAAGGGATTCACTTAGGTGCACTCAGTCAGACAGTTCATGCAATGATATATCAAGGTTCCTGCTGGTAACCTGCAGTTAAACAATTTCTACTACAATTTTCAATTTCTTCCCAAAAGATCTACAAAAGATACTGATGAAACGGGTACGAATTCTTCATAAATCAAATTTATGTAATATGAATATAATGGGTACAAAAAGATTGAAGCAACACAAAAATGACGAGGTTTACAAAGAAATTCTGTGCTATTAGCACCTCAGAGTCATTATTGCAAGCATCTATTCCAAACAAAAGTACATAAACAGAACAGTGAGTCTGAACAAAACAGAAAACACTTTCTAAAGGAAAACTAAACAATAAAGAAATAGATGAGGTTTTCGACGTTTCGGTCTTGTTGGTGTGTGCATCCGTTAGACCATCTTCAGGACGATGAAATGGGCTGTTGTGTGACCCTTATGAACATTCCATAAGGAATGTCCAATTGTGATTGGATCTGTAGATTAATAAAAACTTCCTGGTCATTTACACGAAAAAGGAAGAAGCTAATGAAAAGCTCGTAGAATTGGTAAACTTCCAGACAAATGTTAAGGCTTAAATACAATCGCCATAGTCAATTCACTGGTGCTTGTGCTCGCAAATGTCGAACAAAAGACAGAGTGGTTGCCCACTTTCTTTTTCTAGACTTTGTTTTGCAGCAGTAAATGGCTGTACTTCAGGCATGGCACGTGTGGCTAAAACCACTTTAAAGCTTCTTATAAGCCAGCAGGAACCTCAGGATGAGGGGAGAGTCAGGCCATTCTTGCAGAGATCAAAGGGCCCGGCGGCAGTTTGTAAAAGCAGGGGATCCACTCTTTGCATTCGGGAGAGACCAGCCCAGTTACTGTAATCTTCCTGCTGCCTGTAACATAGATGTGAAAAGGGCAGGGCGGGCTGCCCCCAAGGACATGAGCTATGACAGCAGAACTGTGCTGTGCTGTATAAGTATGAGCAGGGCTGGACTGAGAACTCAAAGCAGCCCTGGCAAATTTTGTTAAACCAGCCCCCATATGGCACATAGAGGGCGAGCGCAGCGAGAGAGCCCGGCCACTGCGTAAACGAAAATTGTACAATAACAACTAAAAAGGCATTGTGTGAGCTGATTAGCACTGCACTTGAATCCATGAACATTAATGTTGCAAATTGTGTTGGTAACTCAACAGATGGAGCCTCCAATATGCAGGGAGTACAATGGATTCACTGTAAGGCTGAGCAAAAAAGCACATGATCAAATTCATGTATGGTGCTACACACATGTACTTAACCTTGTCAAAACTCATGCCACTAAAATCTCAGTATCTGCAGTATCACTCTTTGCAACAACACAAAGAAGGGTCAAGGCACACAAGTCCTGCACTCGTCAACACAAAGTAATAAGAGTAGAGATGAACTATATAGTGGTGCAATGAACCAGAGACGTGACCCCCTACGTCTCCGTAAGGGAAAAAAAAAAAAAAAACTAAACCAACAATGTGGTTCAGCACTCAACTTCCAAATCAATTGTACATGTAGCAGAATTTATAGTCCATAGTGCACAGATAAGAACAACGGGACAGTATCTTCTCAATCAACAAATGTAAGAGTCGTCCTTCCAAAAAATTCCTTTATTCTTTATTCATCAGTTTTTTTAAAAATCACAGCATGCAATTGGTAGCCTACGCGTTTCATCCACCTGGGACTTCTTCAGGGCTACGAAATACATACAAGACATACGTTTATTTACTATATGTACAAGAATTAAAAACCAGATGTATTTACACTGTACAAAGAACCAGACATTACACAGTATATCGATTTAAGTCCTAAAAATCTATACGTTCCTTTGCCACCACAATTATTATCTTCAAATTCTGTATGGAAGTGTCTAACAGTTACTGACATATACTATATACTTATTTACACAGGGAGAAAAACAAACTCATGTATATTTGAAACACATTATTCAATACAATTATTCCTTATCATATTATAAAACAAGGTGAATATACGAAGAGCAGATATATTTAAAAGGAGAGGCTCTACAACTAATCTTTATTTATAGTTATGCACAAACAGGTTAACTAGTAACCCATAGTTCCTAACGAAAGATGCCCCAATGTATAGATTAGATAAAGGACTCTTTACATACTGCATGAATCTTGATAATGCAATAAATAGTGTATATGTTTTATAAACCCCATGGTACACTATCATACCTTAGCACGCGAATGGTCTTCTTGCATGTTCTTCATGTTTTGCTTTCTAACAGAGAAACAATGGTATATAAGATGTATCTGCAAGAATATTAAAATGAGAGTCTCACCATAGTGTTGCCAATAAAATTTGTAAGCAATAGACACAAATGGTTAACATTAAAGGTACTAAAGACCCGATCACTTACAATACATACAAGAGTACTAAAGTGCCAGAACTATCAAGGGCGATCATTATATATGTTTTAATCAAGCGAGCCTCAAGAATTTAACTGTGTGAGGCACGGGAAGCATGAATGCATGAAGTCCCTCATTCACAAAGACACTTTTCATTCCTATGATGATATAGGCATAATAGTACTAATGTTCTGGCAAGCACACCCTGGAGTTATTAGTAGCAAACCTAATATTCCATACATGGTACCCAGTTTGTATTAATGTAAAAGGGGGCATCGTAGAGCAATTGAAAGTGCCATATTTAAGTGACTCTACAAAGGGGAACAAATGTAAACCCCATGATTATATAGCTTTGGGAGTCGAAGCATGATGAAACACCCAAATATGATGAATGAAAACAGACAAATCGCGATCTTAAGGCACAACACAGATATCTATATCTGGTGTGCCTACGCAACAACCCCGGTCTGTTAACCTGCTTGTGCATAACTATAAATAAAGATTAGTTGTAGAGCCTCTCCTTTTAAATATATCTGCTCTTTGTATATTCACCTTGTTTTTTAGTATCACTCTTTGGGCTGTTAAGTTCTTGTGCTGTATTTTTCAGGGATTCATAACTTTGAATGAACAAGTGTTGAGACAAAAGTATTGAAGCACAGTTTCGGCCCATCTCTGAAATTGGAGATACAAGATGGTGGGCAAAAGTTCAAGCATTCAAAAAAATGCTTGGTTTATACACTAACCCAAGCAAATCAGTGTACATTGAGGTTCTTCAAACTATGGAAGAGATATCCACATCAGATAGCTTCAATGATGAGATCAGATGCAGAGCCATTTCATTTCTAGAGTCACTAGTTACATTTGACACCATTTTAGCTGCACAGATGTATCTGTTTATTTTTCAAAATAACACTCCTTTATCTCTGTACTTGCAAACACAAGATATTGATGTACTGCAGTCATATCAAATGGTAGATAAAAGCATAGACTCCCTACAGCAACAGGGTTGGGATTTCAGCTGCATAATGGATGCTAAAAAAATTATCAATTGGACAAAAGACAAATTGGAACAGTGTGATAGTGAAATTTTGATTCAAGGTGACTTCCCAGAGGTTCGAGTACACATGAAGAAGATAATGCCTGGCAAACCTGCAACTGATGAACCCATCAGGTCAGCTACTGATAGATACAGGATAGAAGTTTACAATGCTGCAATGAACAAAGTATTTACTAGTCTGCAAAGTCGATTCACAACTCATGGTAAGTTGTTTGCAGATTTGGCAAACCTGGACCACAGAAACTTTGAAGACATCCCCCAAAACCTTCCCCAGAATGCCCTTCATCGACTAAGTGGATTGCTCACTAGATTTGATCCAGAAACATCTGTTGAAAAACAGCAGCATGAGTTACTTGAATTTGCATCTATGTGAAGAAGACTTAAAAACTCAGTATTGAGGAAGAGTACAATATCATCCAAGAAGTTCAAGATGAGGAAGACTTAGACACCCGTTATCTCAACTTTGAGGATGAGATGGTACAATACGCTAGTGTTGGGCAAAAAAAGTCTAACTGCAAGACCTGAAAGACTGTATAGCTTGCTGCTATAGTTTATAACTGCATTATAACTTGTACAGTAAAGCCTACTCTTCTCTCTTTAATGCCAACAAGTTGACATTGACTCCTCCTCTCAGGTGGCTTGTGAAAGATATTTTTCTAAGCTCAAGTACATCTTGAATAGGATGCGTAATTCTCTTTCTCAGTCATGTTTGGATGCCTTTATGCTCATAGCCATTGCAAAAGATGTCTTGATGCGAGTAAGCAATGAGACAATCATTGATCTTTTTGCCCCCAAAAGCAGATTGATGCAAGGGAAGTTGACACTTTAAAATGTGAGCTGAGGTTGCCACATTTCTGAAGATGAGCACTGCTAAGAAAATATTTGATTTGAAGGCTCTCATATGTAAGACTCTGGACATGAAAAGAATTTGACTTTTGCACTTTACCATGAAGATTTTGGAGCTGATTTACAACTGTCAAACGGCGCAGTGCAATAACCAGAGTTGATCTCCTTGCATTGGCTCTTACTGAGCCTGCTTTGCACCATGCACACACCTTTGCACCATAATGAAAGGTTGTGAGCGTTATGTCTAACATAGTTTTTGCACTGGAAGGATATCCATCCTCTACAAAATCCTATGCCTAGGCTAACTAAGCAATAAGCATTGTAATTGTGCTGTATAGTAGAGTACACATGTGTTCTTGGAAAACCTCAAGGAGGCGTCAATTCTAGGTCTACCTTTGTTAGTAGGTAGGACTTTGCAACAAAACCCATGGGTGGCTGCTTGGGTACTCCCACATCCCACCCATGGAAAACTCTTGTGACACAAATGAACACAAAGTAGTGCAAAGTGCGATAAATATAACAATTGTTTGAGATTAAGTACATTCAAATTATGTTTTTTTTTACAGTATTTCATATTAAGGAAATTGCTGCAGGTGTGTTGACTGTTTCAAATGCCAAAATGCCCACAATCATAATGTTGTGCATAAGCTGCTTTATTTTAGCACTGTTTGCAAAACTCAGGATATAAAAATCATTTGATTTTTGCACATTGTCTTGTACATTTTTTCCTCTAAACCTTTGCACAGTTGTTTGAGGTGGGGTTTAGGGGGGTAAATGGTGGGAAGTAATGTATTTTTCAATAATTATTAATTAGTTGTTAATTATTAATAATTAATTAATTTATAATTAATTATGGTAATTGTGTAATTCTTTTAGATATGGGTTGTGGGGTTTATAGGGTAAAGGGTGGGAAGTAATTTATTTGTAATTAATTATTAATTAGTTGGTAATTAATATTAATGAATGAATGATGAATTATGATAATTTTGTAAAAAAATAGGTGCAGTTGTGGGGTTAATAGGGGTAAAGGGTGGGAAGTAATTTCTTTTTTATTAATTAATTATTAGTGGTAAATTAATATTAATTAATTAATTGATAATTCATTATGGTAACTGTGTCATTTCATTTTTCTTAGGTGTGGGTTGGGGGTTAATAGGGGTAAAGGGTGGGACGTAATTGATTTTTGATTAATTAATAATTAGTTGATAATTACTATTAATTAATTAATTGATAATTAGTTATGTTAATTGTTAAATTACATTTTTTGGGGTGTGGGTTTTGGGTTTATAGGGGTGGGGAGTAAAATAATTGTATTTAATTTATAATTAGTTATATACTATTAGTTTTTTAATTGAAAATTAATTTTAATTGTGTAATTAATGTTGTTCAAGTTCATTTTAGGTGAGGATTGTGAGGATTATAGGGTTAAAGGGTGGGAAGATAATTAATTTTAATGAACTATAATTTGGTTTTTAATTAATAATATTCAATTGATAATTAATTATGTTAATTGTGGAAATATTTTAATAATTAATTGTGTTGTGTGTTTTGTGGGGTTATATTGTGGGAAGTACATTAATTATAATTAATTAACAATGACTATTGCCCTAAAATGCAAGAATTGCCCTTCCAGGAGATTGTCTTTCAATGATTTTGGATGATAGCTGTCATAGCTTAGTGTAGATTTACTATCTGTTGATTTTCTGTAAACGTCTGTGGTTAGATAGGCATCTGTGTGGTAAATCAGGAGGTCTAGAAAGGGTAGGTGTATCTATCTGATTGTCCAGTAAATCTCAGACGACGATCATATCCATTAACCGACTGTGAAAAAATCAATTGCTCTGTGTGTATCTCCTTCCCATACAAATAGGATGTCTTCTATATACTGTTTCCATGTAATTATATTTAAGTTTTAAGGGTTGGTGATGGGGTAAATAAAGTTTAGCTCAAAATGATGTATCTACAAGTTAGCCATGGTTGGTGCAAATGTGCTGCCCATTGAAGTTCTGGTTATTTGCAGACATAATTTATCTTCAAACTGAAAAACATTTTAGTGCCATCTCTTTACATGCCATGATAAATTGAAAAAGAGTCATATCCAGTGTTTGCTCTTCCTGGAGTAGCTGTTTGACTACTGATAGTGATTCTTGTTGAATTATACATGTGTATAATAATTCTACATCTAACCCAATCAGAAAGCTAATTCCCAAGTCAAATCTGCAATCTTGGAGCTGGTTAGGTACTGCCCTGTATCTTTTAAGTAAGATGGCTTTTTTTGCACTAAAGGTTGGAGAAAAAGTCCAAGATGGAACCAATCCAGACCACAATAGATCTAGCAGGAGAAGGAACCTTGCTTGTATGGATCTTAAATATAGTGTAAAAATATGTGTACATGTATTCTCTACGTTTAGGAATTTCTTTTTATGTTTCGTGACCCACCCTTTTTGCAAACTTTATCTGTCATCCGTTTTATCCTTTGTTGAAGTCATTTCACCGAATCTCTCTGGTAAAGGGGGTTAAAAGGTGGTGTGCCTAATTGTTTTAGGAATTCTCTTCTGTAATCATCTAACCGTTGCAGGACAATAGCTCCACCTTTATCAGCTGACTTAATCTTAATGTTTTGATACTGTCCCAGCTTATACATTGTTTGCAATTCCAAGATATCTCTAACATTTGTGGCTACAAATTCCATACCTTTATTGAAGACTCGCTGTTCTAATTGGTAGTCACTCAGGTCCACAATCAGCTGCTCATGCTAGTTGATGGTTGTTGCTGATGGGTCTTTCTCCATGTCTGGCGTAGTGACGGAGGTGGGCTCCAACTGACTAGCTGATTTGGTCTTCTGCTTTCCATTCCTCTTCCTCAGCCAAGCACTAAAAAAGGTAGTGGTCCAAAGTGTGCAGAGTAGGGGTTGCCTTGAGGAGGTCCCATCGAGAAGCCCATGGTTGAGGAGCCCACCATACGGTTCGACCGGATATTAAGATTAAGGTGGTCTTGGTGTATTTTTATGTTGTGTATGTAAAGAAGGTGTGTCCCCTAAACTATATGTATTTCTTAATTATTTGAAGAATATTACATCTATCCTAATAACCAGAGTCAAAAAGCACTCAACAAAGAGAAAAAACAAGGATAAAAGACCCTCAGTTAAACTGCTGTACTTATATCATATCAAACATCAGGGTTAGGAGGATTCTCCTTATGAGAAATGCTAGGAGGGGCCAGATGATGCAGAATGTCACCCATTAAGTGGGTTAGGGCTTCCGCCCTTAAACAAGAAGGGGCTTCCATTTGATCACCCCAACTTTTGTGTTATTCCCTATATATTTGGACAGCTAGTTCTTTCTGTGGTAGTTTGTAGTCATTGGGAGGTTGAACTGACTGCTGCGAATCCTCCCGACTCTGATGTGTAATATCATGTTTCAACAGGATCAGGTCAATCAGCGGGCTTCTGGTTGATAGAAGAATTTTATTAAAGGTCATTACAATAGTGAACAAGGTCATGATCCTTGGAGTTCCAGAATTCTAGGCATCAAACCTTCAGAGGTATGTGCTTAAGCAGGCCCTTATTTCCCCAAACCAGCTTCTTCTTGTACTCCCTAGGGCCGATTCAGTGACCAATTGAGATTTTTTCCTTTCCTTAGCAGCATTCAATATCTGACACTCCCTCCCTGTTACTTAGTTCTGTGAATAAAAATGTTTGATGTTTAAAAAGTGTGTACAAGCCTGATTGTTCAAGTATTAGACTGCCTGTTAGAAATGGGGTCTCTAGTTGGCAGAGGTATGCACCCTGTCAAAGTATGGACCCACAATCTAGTCAGGGTAAGTGTAGTACATACTAAAAGTTTACCTGTTAGCTTGGCACAGAGCAATCAGGCTAAACTAAAGAGGCAATGTGTAAAGGATTTGTGCACACACACACACACAGTAACACAGTGAAAGCACCACAAAAGTACTCCACACCAGTTTAAAAAAATAGCCAATATTTATCTGAGTAAAAAAACACCAAAATGATAAAAATCCAACATACACAAGTCAAGATAAGACTGCAGTTCTTAGAAGTCTATAGCTCCCACTGGGGCTATCTGGTCATGCAATGTCGTAAACTAAAGATGCAACATCGTAAACCAAGGACACGATGTTGAAAACCAAGACGCGACATTGCGCGTTTGCTGGTGAGGTGCTGGTTCCTTAAGGCAGTGCAAGGTTGTTGAAGCTTTTGCTGCTCCAGGAAGATGTGCTGCACAGAGGAGGTGATGCTTAGCTTGCGGGGTGAGACCTCAGTTCCAGAAGGTGGCACGGCATCAAGGCAGCATCGATGTCGAGAGTGCGGGCGTAGATTCCTCATGTCAAAGTCAAACAGCTGGGCCCAAGGCGATGTGTTGATCAGGAGTCACACAGGGGATGCGGTGGAGTCGAGACGGGGCACCACTGTTGTTGGAGGCACAGTGTCAAGACTCACGCTGTCACAGTTCTTCGGAGGTGCTGCAGCAAGTTCTGAGCTGCGTTGAAGTCAAGGTCGTGGCATCGCACACCTGGCGAGCGCTGTCCACTGCTTCAGTGCAGGCAGCAGCGATTCATCGGTTTCACTAAAAAGACGCTGATTCCGACTAGTGCTTTGTGTCGATTTCCTTGGTTGCAGCACCAAATTCACCTCCAAGGGCCCAGTACTGGGTTTGGCATCACTTGGCAGGTCAGGACTCACAGAAGGGGAGCCCAGGTGCTGGTTGTAAGATGCAGTTGAAGCTTTTAATGTCCCTGAGACTTCAGCAACAGGAGGCAAGCTCAGTCAAGACCTTGGAGAACCTTTAGAAAGCAGGATGTAGAGATTAAAGTCCAGTCCTCTCACTCTCAGGCAAGAAGCAGCAGGCAGCAGGTCAGCACAGCAAAGCAAGCAGCAAAGTGGCAGTTCCTCCTGGCAACACAGCAGCTCTTCTTCCTGATAGAATGTCCTCAGTCCAAAAGTGTTCTGAGTATATGGTGTCAGAGGTGCAGTACTTATACACATTTTGGCCTTTAAAGTAGGGAGACTTTAAAGAAAGGTCTTTGTAGTGCACAAGACCCTGCCCTTCCTAGCCCTGGCTCAAGACACACTACAGGGGAGTATGCAGCTATTTGTGAGGGGACAGGCACAGCCCTATTCAGGTGCAAGTGTCAACTAATTACACCACTCTAGCTCAGGAAGGACCAACAGGATATGCAATGACCACCTCAGCTCCCTTTGTGTGTGACTGTCTAACGTGAATTCACAAAGCCCACCTGTCACCCAACCCAGATGTGTATTCTAGGGACAGGAAGAGGCCCATAATGGTTGAAGTAAGAAAATGCCAACTTTCTAAAAGTGGCATTTTCAGACCTGAAATTTAAAAACCAACTTCACCAAAAGATGTGTTTTTAAATTTTGAGTCCAGAGACACCAAACTCCAATTTTCTATCTGCTCCCAATTAGAAGTTACACTTGTAAAATGTTACAAGGCTGCTCCAATGCTAACCTAAGGGAGAGACAGACCTTGTTGTAGTGAAAAACGAATTTAACAGTTTTTCACTACCAGGACATGTAAAACTTAAAAGCACATGTCCTACCTTTTAAACGCACTGCACCCTGCCCATAGGGCTACCGAGGGCCCACCTTAGGGCTGAACTGGGGTGGCGGAGTGAGCTAAAGAATGATGATGGATTAAACCCAGATCAGTTGACTGGGGGTGAGTGCTTGCAATGTTCAACACTCCGTCCATCATCCCCTTTGGTTTTGCTATGTTCGCCCTAAGTTGGCAGGGTATGCCCAGACGTGGGTCCCTTGCTCACTTTGCCACTGGATTCAAGATAGCCTGGCTGATGACGGCTGTAAGCCAGAAACCGGTCCCAGGATGCTTGTTTCCGGTCCAGGGAAGACATGGCTTGGCCGTTCGGGCTGGACTGTTCCCATGTGGCACAGGGTCAGACTGATTTGCATATGGCCATGTCTGAACTGGGGTGGCGGAGTGAGCTAAAGAATGATGATGGATTAAACCCAGAACAGTTGACTGGGGGTGAGTGCTTGCAATGTTCAACACTCCGTCCATCATCCCCTTTGGTTTTGCTATGTTCGCCCTAAGTTGGCAGGGTATGCCCAGACATGGGTCCCTTGCTCATTTTGCCACTGGATTCAAGATAGCCTGGCTGATGATGGCTGTAAGCCAGAAACCGGTCCCAGGATGCTTGTTTCCGGTCCAGGGAAGACATGGCTTGGCAGTTCGGGCTGGACTGTTCCCATGTGGCACAGGGTCAGACTGATTTGCATATGGCCATGTCTGAACTGGGGTGGCGGAGTGAGCTAAAGAATGATGATGGATTAAACCCAGATCAGTTGACTGGGGGTGAGTGCTTGCAATGTTCAACACTCCGTCCATCATCCCCTTTGGTTTTGCTATGTTCGCCCTAAGTTGGCAGGGTATGCCCAGACGTGGGTCCCTTGCTCACTTTGCCACTGGATTCAAAATAGCCTGGCTGATGACGGCTGTAAGCCAGAAACCGGTCCCAGGATGCTTGTTTCCGGTCCAGGTAAGACATGGCTTGGCAGTTCGGGCTGGACTGTTCCCATGTGGCACAGGGTCAGACTGATTTGCATATGGCCATGTCTGAACTGGGGTGGTGGAGTGAGCTAAAGAATTATGATGGATTAAACCCAGATCAGTTGACTGGGGGTGAATGATTGCAATGTTCAACACTCCATCCATCATCCCCTTTGGTTTTGCTATGTTCGCCCTAAGTTGGCAGGGTATGGCCAGACGTGGGTCCCTTGCTCACTTTGCCACTGGATTCAAGATAGCCTGGCTGATGACGGCTGTAAGCCAGAAACCGGTTCCAGGATGCTTGTTTCCGGTCCAGAGAAGACATGGCTTGGCAGTTCGGGCTGGACTGTTCCCATGTGGCACAGGGTCAGACTGATTTGCATATGGCCATGTCTGAACTGGGGTGGCGGAGTGAGCTAAAGAATGATGATGGATTAAACCCAGATCAGTTGACTGGGGGTGAGTGCTTGCAATGTTCAACACTCCGTCCATCATCCCCTTTGGTTTTGCTATGTTCGCCCTAAGTTGGCAGGGTATGCCCAGACGTGGGTCCCTTGCTCACTTTGCCACTGGATTCAAGATAGCCTGGCTGATGACGGCTGTAAGCCAGAAACCAGTCCCAGGATGCTTGTTTCCGGTCCAGGGAAGACATGGCTTGGCAGTTCGGGCTGTACTGTTCCCATGTGGCACTGGGTCAGACTGATTTGCATATAGCCATGTCTGAACTGGGGTGGCGGAGTGAGCTAAAGAATGATTATGGATTAAACCCAGATCAGTTGACTGGGGGTGAGTGCTTGCAATGTTCAACACTCCGTCCATCATCCCCTTTGGTTTTGCTATGTTCGCCCTAAGTTGGCAGGGTATGCCCAGACGTGGGTCCCTTGCTCACTTTGCCACTGGATTCAAGATAGCCTGGCTGATGACGGCTGTAAGCCAGAAACCGGTCCCAGGATGCTTGTTTCCGGTCCAGGGAAGACATGGCTTGGCAGTTCGGGCTGGACTGTTCCCATGTGGCACAGGGTCAGACTGATTTGCATATGGCCATGTCTGAACTGGGGTGGCGGAGTGAGCTAAAGAATGATGATGGATTAAACCCAGATCAGTTAACTGGGGGTGAGTGCTTGCAATGTTCAACACTCCGTCCATCATCCCCTTTGGTTTTGCTATGTTCGCCCTAAGTTGGCAGGGTATGCCCAGCCGTGGGTCCCTTGCTCACTTTGCCACTGGATTCAAGATAGCCTGGCTGATGACGGCTGTAAGCCAGAAACCGGTCCCAGGATGCTTGTTTCCGGTCCAGGGAAGACATGGCTTGGCAGTTCGGGCTGGACTGTTCCCATGTGGCACAGGGTCAGACTGATTTGCATATGGCCATGTCTGAACTGGGGTGGTGGAGTGAGCTAAAGAATTATGATGGATTAAACCCAGATCAGTTGACTGGGGGTGAATGATTGCAATGTTCAACACTCCGTCCATCATCCCCTTTGGTTTTGCTATGTTCGCCCTAAGTTGGCAGGGTATGCCCAGACGTGGGTCCCTTGCTCACTTTGCCACTGGATTCAAGATAGCCTGGCTGATGACGGCTGTAAGCCAGAAACCGGTCCCAGGATGCTTGTTTCCGGTCCAGGGAAGACATGGCTTGGCAGTTCGGGCTGGACTGTTCCCATGTGGCACAGGGTCAGACTGATTTGCATATGGCCATGTCTGAACTGGGGTGGTGGAGTGAGCTAAAGAATTATGATGGATTAAACCCAGATCAGTTGACTGGGGGTGAATGATTGCAATGTTCAACACTCCGTCCATCATCCCCTTTGGTTTTGCTATGTTCGCCCTAAGTTGGCAGGGTATGCCCAGACGTGGGTCCCTTGCTCACTTTGCCACTGGATTCAAGATAGCCTGGCTGATGACGGCTGTAAGCCAGAAACCGGTCCCAGGATGCTTGTTTCCGGTTCAGGGAAGACATGGCTTGGCATTTTGGGCTGGACTGTTCCCATGAGGCACAGGGTCAGACTGATTTGCATATGGCCATGTCTGAACTGGGGTGGCGGAGTGAGCTAAAGAATGATGATGGATTAAACCCAGATCAGTTGACTGGGGGTGAGTGCTTGCAATGTTCAACACTCCGTCCATCATCCCCTTTGGTTTTGCTATGTTTGCCCTAAGTTGGCAGGGTATGCCCAGACGTGGGTCCCTTGCTCACTTTGCCACTGGATTCAAGATATTCTGGCTGATGACGGCTGTAAGCCAGAAACCGGTCCCAGGATGCTTGTTTCCGGTCCAGGGAAGACATGGCTTGGCAGTTCGGGCTGGACTATTCCCATGTGGCACAGGGTCAGACTGTTTTGCATATGGCCATGTCTGAACTGGGGTGGCGGAGTGAGCTAAAGAATGATGATGGATTAAACCCAGATCAGTTGACTGGGGGTGAGTGCTTGCAATGTTCAACACTCCGTCCATCATCCCCTTTGGTTTTGCTATGTTCGCCCTAAGTTGGCAGGGTATGGCCAGACGTGGGTCCCTTGCTCACTTTGCCACTGGATTCAAGATAGCCTGGCTGATGACGGCTGTAAGCCAGAAACCGGTTCCAGGATGCTTGTTTCCGGTCCAGAGAAGACATGGCTTGGCAGTTCGGGCTGGACTGTTCCCATGTGGCACAGGGTCAGACTGATTTGCATATGGCCATGTCTGAACTGGGGTGGCGGAGTGAGCTAAAGAATGATGATGGATTAAACCCAGATCAGTTGACTGGGGGTGAGTGCTTGCAATGTTCAACACTCCGTCCATCATCCCCTTTGGTTTTGCTATGTTCGCCCTAAGTTGGCAGGGTATGCCCAGACGTGGGTCCCTTGCTCACTTTGCCACTGGATTCAAGATAGCCTGGCTGATGACGGCTGTAAGCCAGAAACCAGTCCCAGGATGCTTGTTTCCGGTCCAGGGAAGACATGGCTTGGCAGTTCGGGCTGTACTGTTCCCATGTGGCACTGGGTCAGACTGATTTGCATATAGCCATGTCTGAACTGGGGTGGCGGAGTGAGCTAAAGAATGATTATGGATTAAACCCAGATCAGTTGACTGGGGGTGAGTGCTTGCAATGTTCAACACTCCGTCCATCATCCCCTTTGGTTTTGCTATGTTCGCCCTAAGTTGGCAGGGTATGCCCAGACGTGGGTCCCTTACTCACTTTGCCACTGGATTCAAGATAGCCTGGCTGATGACGGCTGTAAGCCAGAAACCGGTCCCAGGATGCTTGTTTCCGGTCCAGGGAAGACATGGCTTGGCAGTTCGGGCTGGACTGTTCCCATGTGGCACAGGGTCAGACTGATTTGCATATGGCCATGTCTGAACTGGGGTGGCGGAGTGAGCTAAAGAATGATGATGGATTAAACCCAGATCAGTTAACTGGGGGTGAGTGCTTGCAATGTTCAACACTCTGTCCATCATCCCCTTTGGTTTTGCTATGTTCGCCCTAAGTTGGCAGGGTATGCCCAGCCGTGGGTCCCTTGCTCACTTTGCCACTGGATTCAAGATAGCCTGGCTGATGACGGCTGTAAGCCAGAAACCGGTCCCAGGATGCTTGTTTCCGGTCCAGGGAAGACATGGCTTGGCAGTTCGGGCTGGACTGTTCCCATGTGGCACAGGGTCAGACTGATTTGCATATGGCCATGTCTGAACTGGGGTGGCGGAGTGAGCTAAAGAATGATGATGGATTAAACCCAGATCAATTGACTGGGGGTGAGTGCTTGCAATGTTCAACACTCCGTCCATCATCCCCTTTGGTTTTGCTATGTTCGCCCTAAGTTGGCAGGGTATGCCCAGACGTGGGTCCCTTGCTCACTTTGCCACTGGATTCAAGATAGCCTGGCTGATGACGGCTGTAAGCCAGAAACCGGTCCCAGGATGCTTGTTTCCGGTCCAGGGAAAACATGGCTTGGCAGTTCGGGCTGGACTGTTCCCATGTGGCACAGGGTCAGACTGATTTGCATATGGCCATGTCTGAACTGGGGTGGCGGAGTGAGCTAAAGAATGATGATGGATTAAACCCAGATCAGTTGACTGGGGGTGAGTGCTTGCAATGTTCAACACTCCGTCCATCATCCCCTTTGGTTTTGCCAACTTTCTAAAACCTGCAATTTAAAAACCAACTTCACCAAAAGATGTGTTTTTAAATTTTGAGTCCAAAGACACCAAACTCCAATTTTCTATCTGCTCCCAATTAGAAGTTACACTTGTAAAATGTTACAAGGCTGCTCCAATGCTAACCTAAGGGAGAGACAGACCTTGTTGTAGTGAAAAACTAATTTAACAGTTTTTCACTTCCAGGACATGTAAAACTTAAAAGCACATGTCCTACCTTTTAAATGCACTGCACCCTGCCCATAGGGCTACCTAGGGCCCACCTTAAGGGTGCCTTACATGTAATAAAAGGGAAGGTTTGGTCCTGGCAAGTAGGTGAACTTGCCAGGTCGACATGACAGTTTAAAACTGGCTCTGCAGTGGCAGGCCTGAGACAAGTTTGAAAAGCTACTCATGTGGGTGGTAGATTGAGTGCTGCCGGCCCACTGGTAGTATTTGATTCACAGGCCCTGGGCACACATAGTGCACTGTACTGCGGACTTATTAGTAAATCAACTATGCCAATCATGGCTAAACCAATCACACCATGTTTTAGAGGAGAGAGCATATGCACTTTAGCACTGATTAGCAGTGGTAAAGTTCCCAGAGTCTTAAAGCCAACAAAAGGAAGGTCAGAAAATAGGCAGAGGAAGGCAAACAGTTTGAGGATATCCCTGCAGGAAGGACCATGTCCAACACTGCCCCATCCCTGCCAAAGTTATAAAGAAAGCTTTCTAGTGGCAGTTAACACCTCTACAGTGACAAGAAGTTCTGCAATGAGCACTCGACAAAGTACCATAACATAGTTAATAACATATGGCCTACAATGTATAGGGCAAAAATGGTTTCACGCTCACAGGCATCATAATTATCCTACGTGGCGATAAATTTGCACTGCACTATGTGCAGTCATGTCAAGTGTGTAGGATACCATGCTGAGTCTCACTGCCCCTGCCTGCTGCACTCTTTCTTCTTGCTTACATGCAAACACTGTTTGAACAATGGTTGAAACCTAAGGTCTGTCATACTGCAATGCACATCCAGCATTTGAGATCTTCTTCAGGATGACAATGTTTAGACTGCTCCAGAACTTCACAAGATGGTGTATTAGCAGCCAGCAGCAACAATCTGTAATGCCAAAAGCAATGGCAGATGGCTGTTTTCCTTCAGCAATTGAGAGAGTGGTAGTAACGACGATGTTCTACAGCACTAATATGAAAAAATATATTTGACATTTCATAAAGAGTCACATGTTCTCCTTTTTAACACCAACTTCTTCACAGCACAACCAAACACGCATAAAAGGTGTATTGCACTGGTTTGTACGGCACAATGTATGTTGTATGAGCAACAATATGTACGTGATACTTTTAAAACCTTTCTTTAATTTGCATTATGTGGCGTGGGCTGTTCAAATCAGAAAAGTGAAAGGGAAGTGACTCAAGAAAATCAGATTGCCTAAAATGGCAGAGATAACTTCGCTGCATAGTGTATCCTCCATTGCAGACACAACAGTTAATTTTGAGTGTAATCGGGGAGATGCAAAATGGCAGTCTGAGTCTTTTTGTAACACAGAACAGTCAGTCACACCTTTGAAAAATCAGTTGAAAGCGTCTTCCTATGTTTACTAGTCTAGTCTGCCTTGGACAGTGCTCGTTTGTTTTTCAGGAGACTTTGCCAACACATGGATTTAATTCCTGTCAACAATCGCAAGAAGGCGGTAAGACAAATAAGCATGCATGCAGGAGAATGAAGTGTCCTGTACAAAACACTCTGACAATTAAATGGGCAATGAAAATATCTGTGGCGGCTATAAGCAGGGAAAAATGGTGTGGTAGCGCAGGGGGCAATAATAAATAAATTAAAATGGAAACGTACCTGCCTCCTCGCCACATAGGTGCTCTTCTGCTCCTGATCGCAGGCTCCCAGTCTCCCCTGCGCCAATCCAGATGCTGCTCTCATGCTGCTAATACTATTACCCAGAATGAGAGAAGCGCTAGGTTTTCTCTGGCCCTAGTACTTTTAAGTGTTTTTCTGTGTCTGAAACACTTTTTCACTTCATAACTGAAAGGGATATCATGATATAGCTCCATATATGTCAATTTAGGGTCAGCATGGGCTGATCCATCCCAGATATTCAGAATAAACACAACCTATGTAAAGAACTTTCATTTAGATATATTTATTTGAACATACTGAAGATCTGATATGGAGCTGCCCTCTTACATCAAAGCTGAGCACACAAATAATTGATGACAATCAATTGTTTTATGTTGCTCCATTTCCATCTACATAATATTATAATTAATCGCGATTTAAAGATGATTGGGTTATAGGAATGATCTGCTCTGTTGGATTTAATGTGAACTTCTTATAAAATGTCTAGTGTTTATGTATAAAGTCGTAAGAATCAGAGTATTCATTTATGTGATTTTAAATTGAATGTCTGTATGTGTAATGTTGATAACCAAATAAATTAGTACTGACTGACTGAAAATATCACAAGCCAGACTAGTTATCACCCTTGCATTTTTATTATACAGTGTACCTAAAAGAGTAATCAAAGAATTAAAGTTGTACATTAAACTTTTCCATTTAGTACATTGTTAGAAATGGGGGTCTCTGGTTGGCAGAGGTAGGTATCTTTGTCCAAGTAGGGACCCTTCTTCCTAGTCAGGGTAAGGGAGTTACACTCCTGAAATAACCTCTGCTCACCCCCTTGGTAGCTTGGCACGAGCAGTCAGGCTTATCTCAGAGGCAGTGTGTAAAGCATTTGTGAACACATACAGTAATACAGTGAAAACACTACAAATGGACACCACACCAGTTTAGAAAAAATATCCAATATTTTTATATATCCAAAACAAGACCAAAACAACAAGAATCCAACATACAGTACTTAAAAATATATATTTTGTAAGATATACTTAAAATTGCAGAATTATCTCAAAAACACAGTTCCTTGAAGTCGATAGCTCCATCAGAGGCTATCACGGTATCGTGAACAACAAATCCAATCAGTTCTGGCTGACTCACGGCATCGCAGGCCAGCTACGGTGTTGGGAAGACCCGCAAAACAGTACCTTTTAGAAATGTAGGGCGTCGGTGACCTCTTGTTGAACCCCGAAGAGCCGTCGTGCACAGGCGTCGGTTCCAGAGGTCGGTGTAGGAGTTCTCAGGCCCTTGAAGTCACACGCATTGCAGATCAAATTCCTCGCGGTTAAAGTCGGGAGCACCGGTGTCGGGGCTGCAGTGCGAAGTGCAGCAGTGCAGCATGTAGTGCCCTCAGGTCGCGGTGCAGGCAGCGGCTCGGTGACTGTCGTCCAGCGGCGTTGGGGAGACCAGGGCTGCGGTGTGAAGTGATTCGGTGCTCGTCGTGGTGCTGGCAGATCACGGTGCAAGCAGCGGCATTGTCATTGCGGAAGCGCTGTCGTCGGCAGATAAACTGGAGTCGATGGCGCCGGCATCGGTAGGCCAAGGCTGCAGTGCAGGATGAGGGTGGTGCATTGTGTAACTTACTAGCGGTGCCCTCGAACCACGGTGCAAGCAGCAGCATCGATGTCGGCACGGAGCGGCGTCTTCAGAGATATCAGGGCGGCGGCGTGAAGTTAGGCAGTGCAGAGTGCAGTGCCCACAGGTCGCGGTGCAAGCAGCGGCTTGGTGGCGGCATCAGGTGGCATCGTCGGTGAGACCAGGGTTGCAGTGTGAGGTGTGGCGGTGCCCTCTGCGGTGCCTACAGGACACGGAGTTGGCACAGCACCGTTGACGTCGTCTGGTTGCTTTTTCTTCAGTTGTAGCACAAAACACACAGTCCCCAGTGCTGATAGCAGATGAACTTGAAGTCTTTGCTGTTCCTGAGACTTCTTGAACAAGGGGCAAGCTCTTCCATAAACTTTACAAAGGTGTTAAGTAAAGTTTGCAAACCCCTCGTGGTGCGGGCCATAAGGACAGCATCGTCCGCATACAATAATACTAGCAAACCACGCCATCCCACCTGCGAAAATCTACCTGTGTGTCAACTAATACCTTCTCCAAGTTGTTAACCCCTTCGATGCTCATGACGAGCTCAGCTCGTCATGCTGCGCGGTGGGCGTGTGCGCATGACGAGCTGAGCTCATCACGACCACGCCCGCGATCGGAATGTCCAGCACCTGAGCGGAATTCCGATCGCGGCGAAGGTGTTAATATATAAATTTTAAAAAAAAAGGGCCAATATACAACCCTGTCGAACCCCTCTCTGGATATGATGTGTCGGGAAACATTACAGACTTTCGTGTATCGTACCACCGCTTTGGTATCCCTATGAAGCTTGCGTCAAAAGAGGACGATATCTTTGTCCACGCCTATATGCGATAGGGTTTCCCACAGCTTGTTTCTATTCACGCGATCAAAGGCTGAGGACAAGTTCACAAAGGCCAGATATATGCTGCCGGGTCGGGCGATGGTATATTTGTTGACAATCATATGCAGGTTCAAACATTGATCGACTGTCGATCTCCCTGGATGAAAACCATATTGAATATCAGCAAGAATATTATTGTCATCTGCCCATGTGGTCAGCCTGTCCAACAGGATATGTCCCACAACTTTGACAGATGAGTCCAATAGGGATATGGGCCGGTAACAGAGGGTGCTATCCCTGTTTCCTTTTTTAAAAACTGGGACAATAGTAGATATGGCCCAGGTACTAGGCAGGTCCTTCCTTATTGCTACGTTAATACAAGTGGTAAGGATTGGCACCCACAGCTGTGGGTTAGATATATAAAGGTCAGGGGGGATACCATCTGGTCTTGGGGCCTTGTTTCTAGATAACCCTGTGATACCCTTACTAACATCATCAGCTGTGATGACGAGGGCCGATTTCCCTTCACCTCCGCCGTAACTATTCAGATGAATATTCTGTCATATTCACACTGGTCCTTACTTACTTGGACCAGTGTGCCACAAGGCAGCGGACTCATCTGAATAGTTATGGGGGCATACTTCAGGCCAGAATTGACAAACAATAGACTTATAAAAGGACATATCACTGCCCTTCAGTTGCACATTGCGTGTACCTCTACTTTTTTAATCACGCAACTTACAGGCATACAATATATTTTGACGACAACCTTGCACAGATTAGGAATGGAGGACTACCTATTTGGAGAATCGACTCATGAATTGTGACGGGTTCATGCCCATATCCTACGCTCTCTCTGACTAGCACTTTAATGCTTGAGAAGTCTAGACTACAAGAACTGCTGAAATATTTTCTCCCTGTGGCTCTTCCACAAAGTTTGAAAGACATCAACAGATTTCAAACAGCACATATAAGGACTTATTTCTTGGCTACTCTTTTTCGTTATAAAGACGACACGACATTGGTGGATTCTCTATGAACATTTGAGGATCGCCCCCCCTTACGTAGCTAAGCCTTGAAGAAGTTACGAATGTAACGAAACACGTGTCGGCTGTCATGTCTCTATTTCACTGTGCTATTCTGTTCTTCCAGCAACAAGAACTGGACCTTGAAAAAATATCTGTATAAACATGAAATGTTTTTGAAAAATCTTTTTATTGTATGAATATATGTACAGTATGTATTGACTAAATGTCACACTGATTATTAAATTTGAGAGAACCCCAGTACAAATCCAAATATTGTCATTTCCTGTGATTTGAGCGATCGATAGAATACATAGATCTTGTGTTTCAACTTTCAATTTTAAAAAATCAATGTTGTAGTAATATTGTTGAGTGCCGGGGTACATCTGTCTGTCTAAAGACTCATGGAAAAAGACTGGGGTTATCTGTGCCCACCTTAGACTTCTACCCTGATCTACTGCCCTTAGTGTCCCCCTGGCCACTGTTGTTAGAGATTTCCCCAATCGAGGTCATATAGTCGAGATACACAATGGGTTGTGATCACTAAAAATGCTATCTTCAATAGAAAAGTCTAAAAGAAGTTGGTAGAAGGGGCTCAAAACAAAGATAAAATCTATGAACGTTGCACTCTCCCTCCCTGTGAAAGTAGGATTGATGGGTTTCATACCTTGGTTCAATCTGCTCATGGTCAGGATAAGTTCAAACTATCCACTAGGGAGTTAAGAATGTCCCCCTGTTTGGTATGTTCTGCATGCATGCCCGACATTCGCTGGTATCCTATATCATTTAAAATTCCTGCTGTCGGATCTCCGCAGAGGTGCATATTAAAATCTCCTGCGATCATAAGGTGACCGTTATAAGTGGCCTTAACGGTCATGTCCCTTAAAAAAGAGCCCATAGCAGAGTGGTTGACTGCCAATTGCCTACAGCTCAACGCCAGCAAGACTGAGGTCCTGCTGGTTGGGAAGGATCATGAGCTGTGGAGTGAGCACTGGTGGCCCTCCTCCCTGGGACCTCCCCCCATTCCAAAAAAGGTGGTGAAAAATCTGGGTGTATGGGTTGACTCGGCGCTGAGCTTCCAAGCTCAAACCAAGAAGGTGGCGGCGACTTGCCTTGGCATTCTGCGTAGTCTTAGACCCATGTTGGGTTTCTTTGACCCCTCCATTCGGCAGACTATTGTGCAAGCATCTGTCCTATCTAGACTGGACTATGCCAGCGTGCTCTATCTTGGGGTCAATAAGACCGAGATCTCAAGACTTCAGAGGGTCCAGAATGTCACCGCCAGAACTCTTCTTGCCATGCCCAGCCGCTGTTCCACCTCTAGCACCATTCGACGGCTACATTGGCTGCCAATGGAGAGGCGGCTGGTGTTCAAGTCTCTCTGCTTTGCTTTTAAGATCTTGAAATCTTCCACCTCTAGTATAATATCCGGCCTGCTTTCGATCTACACTCCCTCGCGTCATTTGCGCTCTACTGGCAAACATTTTGTTTCTGTACCACGGGTTAAGAGGGCCCGTGCTGGTGGTCGCTCGTTCCGTGTTCTGGCTGCCAAGCTCTGGAACGATCTTCCGTCTCACATCCGGAGTATGGACAACTACTTATCCTTCCGTAAAGCACTAAAGACCCATCTGTTCCCTCACTAGGTTTCCCCCTCTTTTGTCCTACTTGTCTTTCCTGGCCCTTCTTATCTCCTCTCCCCTGGATACTCGCAGTTTGAGCCTCTCTTTTGCTATAGCGCCGGGACGCCCCGTTGCTGGGGCAGCTGTGCGCTCTACAAGTTATCTTAACATAACATAACATAACATCCTAGAGATGTTCCAGGTATGTAAAGAAGCGAAATTGGCATTATAAAAATTCAACAGGTTAACAGACCCCTGGGAAAACGATATAGCCTGCAAGAAAGGATTATCAATTGGTAACACCTTCAAGCAACAATAAACATCCAAGCAGACGTAGGTTACCAGCCCACCCTTAAATCTTCCCACCCGTGAGGGAGCGGCTGGTACAAAGAATGTCTTATATCCCTCTAAGAAAAAACTGTTCGTATTGACCCATGTCTCCTGTAGGCATATCACATTGAATCCTTTAATGAAAGTGGTCCATCTGGGGTCAGCAAAATTGCTTGCTAAACCAGCTACATTCCATGAGATGAATTTGCAAGCCTTGCTGTCCCCTAGACCTGTAACAAGAGCCCCTGTTTTCAATTGATGGGGGGGACGATGTTTCTGTTGGTTCTATATGAGCGAGTCAATCGCAGGAGTCCAACGTATCCAAAGGAGTAAAAGAATTATGAAGAGGTATGTCTTGTGTAACCATCTGCCGATCCATTTGGGGACGAAAAGGATTAACCGAGAAACTCCATACTTCCCTCCCATTGGGGGTCATCGCACTACTAATAGGTCTGTAAAAATGCCCCAAAGGAAGAGCCACAATAGGCGAAACAGCCCCACATGGGTTGCACTGTGACACTGCATACAAGATTCTCTCTACCAGGTGGGGTCTGTTAAAGTTGACAATTACACAGTCTCCTGCCAGGTTTTTTGTAGACCTCCCAACCCAGGAAACTCTGCGCACCATCTTTATAAATCCCTCCAACCTTAGGCCAAGGGTGGTATTACTATTCAGCCAGTACAGGACCTTGTTCTTAAGTTGGTCATAATCTTCGGCTGCACCCATTGGAAGCACCAGGACATTCCTGAGTACTGCTACATATGGTGAAAATTCAGGTGGAAGATGTAAGGTTGATAGCCTCTGCCTCTGGAGTCTATTGCTCGGGCATCTGAGACTGCCTCCCCACCTCTCGATATATAACTCCCGGTGTGGATTTAGCTGGTCTGGGACAGGCTATGGGGCACTGAGGTTTTAATGTCACCGCTCCGCACGGTGAGTCTACCACCCGGGCTATTGAGTCCACCAGGGGCCGGGGAGGAAGATTGGCACTGCCTTGTCCAGGTAATGATGGTGGAATCAGCATATGCCCACTTGGCCCTTGCTCACCAGTTATGGTACTCGTTAATCGGGGACCGGCTAAAGCCCCCCCAGAACTACTTTGAGGGTCAGTGTCCCCAGATGGCCTATGGTGGCAAATCCTTGTAAGCTCCAACTCCACTGTGGCTAAGCGTTGCCTAATAGGATCTAGTTTGCGATCTATACTTGTCAACAGAGAACCCATCCAGCCCTCCATCATGGCCGCCATATCATCCTTGGTCAGTGGTTGCAATTTACTGACACATTGGCCTGGCCCCTCTGCCTTTGGATGTTTCGCTTTGGCCCCAGTCAACAATTCTTTCTTTTTTACTCCCTGTCCAACCCCTATCTTCGGTCCCCCTGACTTGACATTGCATACCAGGCCCTTATTTAATGAGGTTAAACCTATAGACTCTGGCTTGGTGTTGATGGCTAGCCCTACATCTAACCCATGACCTCCCTCCGCCCCAAACTCGGAGATCTTGCTGGTATAGATGAGGGTCCCTGGTCCAGTTGGTCCATTTGGATATCCTGGGCAGACTGTAATGGGCTGTAATGGGCTACCCCCCTATATATATAGTGGGCTGGGAACAGGGCAACGTACAGGGGTACGGGAGAGCCGGCGGGCAACCAGCTCAATTTCCTTGTCTATAATCCCAGCCGCTCTCAGTAAAAAGGAATCCATCGTAGAGGCTGCTGGCCCTAGGGGTACTGACGTCGGGCCTTTACGTTTCCTCATGGTTCCCAAACAGGAATAAATAGTAAATTAAACGGACAGACCGGCAGGCAGGCAGTACTGAGAAGGACTCAAATATGGCCACACTCAACCCTGGCGCCCCTGTCCAGAATTCAAAAAACCATAGAAGCTTCCTCCTACCTTCCCATACTTGAAGGTGATGGTAATCGTCCACAAGACTCCTAAGTCGATAACTTCCTCTCCGGTCCCACTGGTCTTGTCCCCAGGGGTCTGCTCCGCTATGCCGAGCTCCTATCGCCAAATCCCAGATCCAAGAGGGGTGGCCCAGCCTAGCCTCCTCCAGGCTCTGACTGGCCGCCCTTGGCCTGGACTTCACCCAGGCGCGGCCCTACTCGTGCCCCGCACCGCAGGAGGCAACCATCACTTTTCAGCTAGTGTGGCGCGGGCATGCTGCCTGGCTCCCCCACCTTCTCAAGAGTGCTGTTTCCGGGACTCCGAGTCCCCTGGATGCAGCGTGGTAGTCCACTGAATGGCAGGCAAGTCTGTCCATACTCTCAGGGCCCACTAAGCTGACCCCTGGGGAACCCTTCTCTTCACCAGGGGACCCCATCTGTGCAGCACCTAACCTTAACTTGCTCACAGGTGTGTCCCAGCAGGTAGACAGTACCCACATGGTCAACACAACACAGTGCAACAACTTTGCTTGCTGAGCTGCTTTGTGCCACTTCTTTGTAAACATGACACTGGCAAGCCTATATTGACTCAACATGGAGTCTTAGGAGAATCGATTTTCTGTAAATTATGTGAAGATATATTTCTCAACAACAATTTGCATGCTTAGTCTACAGTTTTAGATACTGCTCCCTATGGCATGACATCTATTTTGTATTGCCAATTAAGGTGGATATGTATGTTAATTTATCAATTGCATTTTTACATTGAACTATTTAATCAACATTTTTGTGTATAGCTAATGATTAAAGTGTTTTTATTGATATTTATGTAAATACAATGGCTCTTTTAAGCTGATAGACTTATTTTTCAAGAAATAAACAAGTAAAATACAAAATATTCTGATTGAGTCGAGTCAGTCTCATCTTACTTATTATTTTAATGTATGTTCCCCATGGATTGTACTTTCACCCACAATGTATTCAACCTGTTGGTGATATCCTGTCATATGAATGCTCTTTCCTTTCTATGGAGAGTTTGTGAATGCAGACTATGTAGTTCACCATAGAAGCCAATTACCAAAGTTGACCACAGCGTCTGTCTCCTCCTCAGTGAAGTATCTATTCTTTTTTGTGGGATGGTCTGCTTCAGGCAAGGCACTGAGTGATGGATGTAATTATCTGCTTCTGATTGTGGTTTTCACCTTGTGTGAGTTATTGTGGTCAGATACTGTTGGTTACCTATTTTTCTTCAGTTTGAATGATACGTCTGCAGCCATGGTGTTAATTGTAGTAACAATACAGTTGTATTTTCAAGCATTTATATGTCTTCGTTCTCATTTATGTCATGGCAAAGGAGTGGGGAGATATATGTCTATTGCAGTTTAGAAATAGCAGCTTTTTCTTTCTGAATTGCTATTATTCAGAAACATACACACAATAGTAAATGTACTGCTACATGTGCATAAGTTTCCGCCTATATATTCACTTTTGTGGATCAGTCCCGAGTGATTAATGTTCAAGGCTGAATTCATACCTATCCAATTCTTGCTTGGCCACTGTAACATTGCACCACACAGATGTGTAAGCCTCAGCTGTCCACATACCTATCATAAGTTCTTATAACTACACCCTTCCTCAAGTGCAGAAGTGAAGTACCAAGCAGCCATTTGCATCCCTCTCTTGAATAACAGTCTGTGCATTTCATTAGTCACAATAGTGACAGTAGGCACTGGCAAATTACTGCCTTTTTAATGTTTGCTAGGCTACCTAGCACACTAAAAATTTTTTTGTACATTTGTACACTGAGAAAACGTCATAGGTAAGAAATATAAAACTGCCAACTCTTTGTCTATATCATATTTCTTTGTGTTTCAAACGGTGCCTTTCAGATGGTATTTCAGACGGTTATAAACTCAACGGTAAGGCAATAGTTGGCAACAATTGAGTGCTGGGTAAACATTTTGATCTGTGTCTTCTTTGCCCACGTCCCTTATGTACAGCACTCAGAGGTACGTTCTGCTCTTCGGTCGTAACATATAGAACCATATAAATAAAAAGTCCTATCTAAAATAAAATCTAAATAACCGTAATGTCTCAGGAAATTCATTACACACATATTCATAATTTCCTTTCTAAAGGAGGTACCAATCTCATCATTATATTCCGTTTTGATGGACTGTTCTCCAGATTTAGGGCCTCATTTATGAAAAGTGTTGCATCGCTGCGGTAAAACAGTGATGCAACACTTTTCACTGTGCCTTCCTTGCGACACCATGGAGGCTCCGTATTTACTGTACAGTGCTTTATGTTGCAAGGATTAACAGATGCGTCAGTAATCCTGGCGTATCTGTCGGCGCAAACCTCAACGCATTGCTGGAGTTGGGTTGCAAGCATGACGCAACTCCAGCAATGCATGGGGGAGGACTATACCTATTGCACTGCGTCACCCTCACGCCTTCAGGCGTAAGGTTTTGACGCAGTGGCGCACTAGAAGTGGCGTTGTGAAATCAAGGCGTTCTTGTGGGACAGCGCCCACCCTGCATACATTATACCTGACACAGGGGTTTACAAAGTGACACATCTGCCTACATGCGTCACTTTGTAAATATGGCGCAGTGTGGCGCATTATTTACGCTGCCACTGCATCACGAAAAGTGACGCAACGGTGGCGCAAAAGTGTCTCAAGGAGCTTATAAATAAGCCCCTTAGTGTAAATTGCAGAAGGTACTACTATCAGAACAATAAAGACCAGGTAGTATGAGTGGGATCAAAGAATATAAACCATTATTCAGGGATGGCCTGTATTCGTGTACAGTAATACCACCCAGGGAACTACCAATACTGCAAGGAGCATTTTTCCTAATGCAATATCAAGTTCTGAACATCAGAATGGGGAATAGGGTTATAACATTGCATGTTTTCTTTTCTTCTGAGCTGAGAAATTCACAACCTTGCTGTTTTTACCGGGAGACATTTTCCAAGATATTTTCTGCTGACATTAGCATGTGGAAAACTGCCAGATCAGTGAGACATTTACTGGCCAACACCAAAGGAGAGCAATAGCCTGTTCAAGAAATGGAAGATCCCACAACCCAGGTTAGTTTTGAATATCTTTGGTTCCCATAAAATCTATATTAAACTAAATCTTTATCCTCATTAACTCAAATATTTTGTTAAATCGACCATTACTAGCAATACATTTTTTTTAAGGCAGCCTATTTTTCGATCAATTTCTTACAGTTAATTATCAAATTAGGACATAACATAATGTGCTGGGGAAATGCTTTTAGAAGAGGAACTGTGAATCATTCCTCACTCTTCTGCAATAGTGCCACTTTGATGGGTTGTCAATAAATCAAGAAACTTCCACTGGGTACACAACATTGCAAAAGAAATACCAAAAACTGGCAAAGCCAGTAGGTTTTGCTTTCAAAATTCCATGTGCCGACCTATTATCGGTGTTAATGTTTTCATGAACTAGAGTTCCACTTATGTATATTTATAAAAGTACAGTTCTAAAACGACTGTTAGCCATGTTGGAACAGTAAATTGAAAAAATAGTGAAATGGCCACTTGTGTTTCACAGCGTTTGAAATTGCACACGCACATGCTTTGGCCATCTTGGAATGGAGAAAAATGTTGTTTAGCAATTACACCATTCCAAGATGACTGGGCATGCCCAGAGGTGTGCTCCTACTTCATGACGCACTGGCAGCCATTTTGCTACTTTTATAATTTACTGTTACAACATGGCCATCCACAATCTTAGAACAGTAAATTTAGTAAATAAAGCATACACATGAGTGCTAACACACTGAAGCAGGTAGCCTGACTGCAGTGTGCAGCTGCTGCTATGTAACAGAAGAAAAAAGTGAGGGGTAAGTGAGCTATCCCAGCAGCAGTATGCAGTATGGAGCTTCAATTTATTAAAAAGAATTTAAAAAGTAATAATGAAGCCAGGAGTGGCAGGGGCATGGATAAATGGACAAGCAGATGGGGGTTTAGTGTATTATTAGGGTGCGGGAGTAAGCTGACAGGATAAAGAAATGAAAGCGATTTACTACTAAGTGCTGAAAGAGCACTACAAATGTAGTCCCCACAGCAGTGTAAGGATGCAAGTCTTCCAGTCAGACTCAATTTATGCACCAAGAGCAGGGTAAATACAAGAATAAGGGCTCACTCTGTATATTGCATTATGGACTATAGAGATTCGACGACAGGCAGGAAAAGCTGTCTGTAGGCGAAACCTAAAATAAGCTAAATATTGTTGCTGGAGTTAGAACCATTATGGAAGAGTCATTCATACCACTGTAAGAGGACACTGAGTGGCAAACAGCGACACCATATGACATATCATATAGACTGTCTGGAATCGTCTATTACAAACAGAACACAGACATTTTGAAAAAGGGCATCTGTTAACCTAAACCCGGTTTTGAAGGTGGATCTTACAAGGGTCAGCTCTATTTAGACCTTTGTTCCATATTTACTTTTGTCTCTTAGCTTTTCCATCCACCAACTTCAGCTCAAAGCCGAACTTGAATTAAATGGGCACAAATCTCTTTCACTGATCGTCTGTCTAAGCAATTGTATGTTTTTGTTTATCAAACACACACCAAACTGCTTAAAGTTTTAGGGAATTTAAAACAACAAGGATCATTTGTGTGTAATTTCACAAAAGCTCTTTTGGTTCAAAATTCAGAGAAAACTATGAACAAAAATAACATTTGATCAGGCAACATTTTTATTATGCTAGCAAAATGTTGAGCAATTCCTGATTGTTTGGTAACATCTTTTTTGCCTAGTGGTACCCATTTAGCCTCTTATTACTCCTCAATGAGTTATGCTTTTGTGTGTAATTTTTCATGTGCAGTATGTAGTGATGTCATGTAAGATGTTTAGAACATATGGAATGTAGAATGTTGTTCTAATATTCTAGGCATCGTTCTAGCGTTAGCTTCATTACACAGTTAGCAACCGTTGTGAGCAAGTGTAAAGCCTTCTCCGTGTTCATGGGAATAAACAACTTTGAATCAGGCAAGGCTCTGCATTGTTACAGATTGGCGACAAGCACAGATGCTAACAAAAGCGTGATCATTTCAATGCAGGTCAGAGCGCTACGCGACTTATGGAAACCGGCAAAAGCGCGATCCGCATAAAAGATAAAGTCCGATAAGGATCGCATGATTGAAAGAGCAGTGTGGCATGATATTCAAGCTTGCGAGAAACTTTTTTTTCTTTACTATTTAAAAAAAGAAAAGCGGATTAATTAAAAGAGAGGATGCCTACCATTGAGTGCGCGCAGAGCTCTCGATGTTGGAGATTGATAGAGCATGCACGCAGCAAATCTTGCATGAGCCTGGTGTGTCATTGGGTGGCCATCTTGGAATCAGGCAAAGAGGAGTTCACGAGAGAACTCAAAATCTCCGCAGCCATCTTAAAACCAGGCAAGTTTTGGGACATTCCTATTGAAAAGAATGGGAAGCAATATTAAAGTCAGGCGAAATTCACAAAAAGCTAGAAAGTACGCAAAATAACAGTTTGTGAGTTTCCTTGCAAGGAGAAGAGTATTTTTTTTAGTTAGACTTAGATAATTTTATTTATTTGTTCTTCTCATTTTGTTTTCCGGCCTCTTTTTGATTTTTGAACACAAAAAGGAAAAAGAGGAAGAAACAAATACAAATTTATATATACACAATGGAAAGTGTAATATTAGAGGAAAGTGAAAGTTCAACAAGTACTTCAGTGAACACACGTATGGATGATATATATATTCAACAGGAAGAAAATGTTTAGAATATGATTTATAGGAAACCTCTACCATTTGACATTATGGATGAGCAAACGATTGCTCTAAGGTGGGAAAAATGGACATGAAGGTTTGAGCATTTCTTGAAAGCTACATGCAAGAAGTGCACTGATGAGCAAGCAAAGGATTTACTTCTTAATTTAGTGGGTGACGAAGTTGAAGATATAATCGTCACGTTTCCGGATGCAAATAAAAATACATATAAAGGGATTATCAAAAGTTTAAATGAGAGGTTTGATCCACAAAGAAATATAGATTTTGAGAGGTACACTTTTAATATGACATGTGAGCAAGATAACGAGACAATTGATGAATTTGTGACTAGACTAAGAAAGTTAGTCATGTTCTGTGAATTTGATAAATTCAGTAATAAGGAAGCGGTCAGATTGAGGATTATCCAAGGATGTAACTCAGTAGAATTCAGGAAAAAACAGCTATAAAAAACGTATGATTTAAAAACAATTCTACGTATGGCACGCAGTGATGCTCAAGCAAAAAAACATGCGAACAACATGGAACAAGGCAAAGTAAAAACTTTAGAAAAAATCTGGCAAATGACCAAGAAAGATAGTAAAAATGAAATGGTCAAAAAGGACAACAAAACTGACAGTGAAGTGGAAAAAACGATTTCTTTCAGAAAAGAGAAAAAAACATGTTCTAGGTGTGGACAGCCATCTCCACATATGAATATATGTCCAGCAATGGGACAACAGTGCAAAGAATGTGGAAGAATGAATCATTTTTCAAGTGTGTGCAGATTCAAAAGAAGAGTTAACGAAAAAACATGGAAATGTCAAGTCAAAGGAAAAACAAAGTATATTAGACAGATGGAAAGTGTTGGTGATTCTTCTGCGGATGAATCTGAACAAGAACAACTGTATTTAATGTCAGAAGAAAGTAAAGATGAAAAGATTAATTTGTTGAAAAAAGAAGATATTGAAAAAACAGCATCTGTTGACATATTAGTAGGATCTCAGAAAGTTCCATTTGTTTTGGATAGCGTAGCAACATGTAAAATCATGTGTACAACTGAATATGATAAGATGCTGGATAAACCACCTCTTGTATCATCAAGTGTCAAAGTTTTTCAGTGAAGAGCAAAATGTCCTGTAACCTGTTTGGGGAAATTCAAAGAACATTTTACTTATGGGAAAATGTCTCTCAAAAAAGAAATACATGTGCTAACAGGGGAAACTTCTGGACCTTGTCTACTAAGTAATGTGACAGCTCAATTGATGGGACTCTTAGCTATGACATTTCATGTAACAGTGGAACAGCCCATATTGAAGGAGTTTCCTACTTTGACAGAGGGTCATGGAAAACTGAAGGGAAGAACCATTTCTCTGCACATAAATGATAAAGTGAAAACTCTTGCACAAATGCGTAGGAGAGTCCCAATCCATATGCAAGACAAGGTTGAACAAGAAATTAAGTGCCTAAAAAGAACACAAGTCAGATTCAAATTTGTGTCGATATGAGAGTACCGAATACTGGAATTGAGAGGGAAAGGCACCCAGGGCCACATTTGAACGATATGATCAGCATTTTTAATGGGGAGACAATTTTCTCAAAATTGGATCTTTACAAAGGCTATCATCAGTTAGAAATTGATGAAAAATCAAGATATATCTTCAACTTTCAACTCATTTGAGGCTATTTCGCTACTAAAGACTTAATTTTGGAATATGCTCGGCCGCAGAACTTTTTCAGGAGATCATAAACAATGTCATTGGGTCAGTAAAGAATTCAATGAATTATAGTCATGGCATTCTTGTTTTTGGAAAGACAGAAAGTGAGCATGACCAAGCATTGAGAGCAGTGTGTCAAGAACTTCTAAAAGCTGGGCTAACATTAAATGTAAGTTTGCAAAACCGGAATTAAAATTTTATGGTCATGTATTTTCAAGCAAAGGGATGAGACCAGATCCCCAAAAAGTGTCTTCTTTAATAGCAATGTCCAGTCCAAAGGATATAACGGAGTTACGCTCCTTCTTGGGAATGGCTAGTTATTGTTCTCATTATATCAAAGATTATGCTACTTTTAGTGCACCTCTTAGAGAATTAACAAAGAAAAGGAGGACATTCATCTGAAATACGGAGTGTAAAAGGGCATTAGAAAAAATAAAAGATGATATAGCGTCAGCAGCAAATTTAAAGTATTTGACCCAAAATTAAGCACTGAAATAGTGGTAGATGCAAGTCCAGTAGGATTAGGTGCCATCTTATTGTAGCATAAGGTTGGCAGAGATACCCCAAGATTTGTAGTGTCACACGCCAGTAAGAGCCTAACAGATGTATCGAAAAAGTACTCTCAACCAGAAAAAGAAAGCTTGGCAGTGGTCTGGGCATGCAAGCACTATCATGACTTCGTATTTGGAAAACCATTCGTGATAATCACAGATCACCAGGCACTCACAACTATTTTTGGAAATCCAAAGGCGAAAAGACCTCTTCGGATTGAAAGATGGGGTATGAGGTTAATGGATTATGATTTCTAAATAATTCATAAGCCTGGAAAAGAGTATAATCCGGCTGATTACTTGTCTAGACACTCTATTGATGTAGGCAAGACGCAAATGGATGAAACGGAAGAATAAATAAATTTCATAATTAAATCAGTGGTCCCTGAGACAATATCAAAACAAGAACTAATTCAAGAATGTAACAAAGATAATACTCTGGTAGAAGTAAAAGAATAATAAATCTAAACAAGTGGAAGCATGTCAATGCCATGACAAGATTTCAACCTGGAATATATAAAAGAGATATGCTTGCATTTAAAAACGTACTGGCAGAGCTAACGACAACTTCTTCTGGCATTCTTATAAGAGGGAACAGAATAGTCATCCCAAGTACTTTACAAAGATGTGTCATTAATCTAGCACATGAAAGTCACAGAGGGATATCAGCGACAAAAACTCTGTTAAGAGAAAAAGTATGGTTCCCAAGATTTGACAGTCAAGTAGAAGAAATTATACAATCTGGCCATTTCTGTCAGTGTACAACAAGAGAAAGAACTGTTGAAGAGTTACACATGTCTAAGTTACCGGATACAGTATGGTCTGAGCTAGCATGTGATTTTTATAGGCCACTAGACTCGGGGCAATATTTGTTTGTTGTAATTGATGAATATTCAAGATTACAGTTATAAAATCAGTATCATCCACCTCCACATCTGCGATACTACCTATTCTTGATGACATTTTTTCTGCTTGGAGTATACCCAAAGTATTAAAGACAGATAATGGTTGACCTTTTAATGGAAAAGAGTTTGACGAGTTTCTTGATTACATGATTACATGGGAGTGAAACATAGAAAGATTACTCCACTCTGGCCACAGGCAAATGCAATAGTGGAAAGATTGATGGCCACTTTAAAAAAAAGTGTACAAAGGGCAAAACTAACAGACATTTCTATAAACCAAGCTGTGTGTCAAGTTTTGTGTGATTATAGAAACACACCTCATGGATGAACTGGAAAAAGTCCCTCTGAGTTGATGTTTGGACAATCTAGACAAACACGTTTACCACAGATGCCTTTGAAACCTCCTAAAGAACATGCACAAATTGCAAAAAGGGATGAAATGATAAAAAAATGAAGCATTATGCAAAACAAAGGAAATGTGTTCAGACAAGAGACTACTTAGTTTGAAATCTGGTATTGGTAAGACAAAATCAGACACGAAAATCTATGAGTAGTTTTCACCCATCTCCTTTGGAAATAACAAAAGTAAAGGGATCAGCTATTACTGCACAGAGTGAAGACAAAACAATATTATGAAACAAGGTGCATTTCAAATATTTGCGATATGACCTGTGTCGAGGATACATCACGCAGTCGAGACAATAAATTGGTTCTTAGGAGATGCGAGGCTGCAATGTGGAGTCCAGCATCGTCATCGAGGCTGCCATCTACGAGGGATACGAGGGCCTGCATTGAGGATGCATCATGTGCAGTATTTCTGAAGAAGCTGCAGAGGCGATGCGGGTCTTTGTGATGGTTCTGACCCATGAAGCAGAGGTGATGCGCGTGTTCGGCTCGAGGTTGCACCACACAGCAGAGGAGATGCTTCAGTTTTGCTGGACTCACAGAGACTGGCAAGCACCTTAAGCCCATTTCCAAGGGTCCAGGACTGGGATGGCACCACTTGACAGGGTAGCCTCACAGATGGCAGAATCCAGGTGCAGGTGCAAGGCTGTTGGAAGTCTGTTGTGTCCCTGAGGCTTCAGATCAGGAGGCCAGCCAAATAGCCCTTGGAGTCACTTTGGGATTCTGGGTTCAAGAAATGCAGGTCCAGTCATTCTCACTCAGGCAAGAGGGAGCAGGTAAGCACAGCAGGCAGCAGTCCTTCAGAGCAGTAGTCCAGCAGAGTGGCAGTTCTTGCAGCAGAACAGCAGTCCTTCCTCCTGGCAGAGTATCCACTAGTCCAGAAGTGTACAGAAGAGTTGGTGCCTGAGGTGCAGTATTTATACCCAGTTGTGCCTGTGAAGTGGGGGAAAGCTTTTAGAGGTTTTCCTTTGAATTCCCCAGGCATCCTGCCTTCCATGTGGTGGCTCCAGACTAACTAGAGGGGCTATGCAGTTCTTTGTGTAGAGGCAGGACACAGCCTAATCAAGTGTAAGTAGGGCTGTGCTTAGCTCCGCCTTCCCAACCTGCCAGTGATGGCCCACCCAGGCACACATAAGCTCTCTATTGTGTGTGGCTGTTTAGGAGAAATACACAAAGGCCAACTGTCAGCTACACCCAGTCATGTGACCCAGAGACAGGCTACAGAAAAATGCCAACTTTTTAAAAGTGGCATTTTCAAATTTGTAATTTAAAATCCTACTTCACCATAAGTTTGGATTTTTCATTGCAATTCCATATACATCAAACGTGAATTGGTTACCTGATCCCATTTGGAAATTACAGTTTACTAAATGTAATATGGTAACTCCAATGTTATCCTATGGGAGAGGTAGACCTTGCAGTAGTGAAAAACCACTTTGGGAGTTTTTCACTACCAGGACATGTAAAACTTAGAAGTGCATGTCCAACTTTTTTAATACACTGCACCCTGCCATCTGGGCTGTCCAGGGCCTAACCTAGGGGTGACTTATATGTATTAAAAAGGAAGACTTGGGTCAGGCGAAAAGTTTATTTTGCCGGGTCAACATGGCAGTTTAAAACTGCACACAGAGACTGCAATGACAGGCCTGAGACATATTTAAAGGCTACTTACATTCAATCAGAGATTTGTATAGCGGGACTACTCACCCATTAGGGTCTCAAGGCGCTGTGAGAGGACCTCTGCGGTTCAGTCAAAAAGCCAGGTCTTAAGGTCCTTCCTGAATTGAGGCAGCGATGGGGATTGCCTGAGGTGCAGAGGCAGGGAGTTCCAGGTCTTTGCAGCGAGGTAGGAGAAGGATCTTCCTCCAGCTGACGTCTTGCGGATCTGTGGGATGGTGCCAGGGCTAGTCGAGTGGAGCAGAGATGTCTGGTGGGCATGTAGAAGGAAAGGCGGTGTTTGTGGTATGCAGGTCCGGCGGTATGCAGTGCTTTGTAGGCATGTGTGACGAGCTTGAAGGTGATTCTTTTGTTAATCAGGAGCCACTGAAGGTCTCTCTGGTGCTCAGTGATGTGGCTGCATCTGGGGATGTTCTGGATGAGTTTGGCAGAGGCATTCTGAATGTTCTGCAGCTTCTTTTGGAGTTTTTGGGAGATGCCGGCTTAAAGTGCGTTGCCGTAGTCAAGTATGCTGCTGACGAGTGCGTGGATGATGGTTTTTCTGGACTCAGTGGGGATCCACTTGTAGATCTTCCAAAGCATGCAGAGAATGTGGAAGCAGGAGGATGAGACAGGATTGATTTGGTGGTTCATTGTGAACGAGGAGTCCAGGATGATGCTGAGGGTTCGTGCGTGATGTGTTGGTGTGAGGGGGCACAATAAGTGCTGCAGGCCCACTGGTAGCATTTAATTTACAGGCTCTGGTACACGTAGTACCACTTTACTACGAACTTATAAGTAAATGAAATATGCCAATTGGGGATAAGTCAATGTTACCATGTTTTGAGGAATGAGTACATGCACTTAAGCACTGGTTAGCAGTGGTAAAGTGCACAGAGTCCTACGGCCAGCAAAAATTAGGTCAGCAAAAATGGAGGAGGAAGGCAAATAAGTTTGGGGGAAGGCTGACAGGTCTAACAAAAGATATCAGCTGAAGACGCTTTTTTTTAGAAACTATATTTTGGGTTGGCTCTTCCAAAGCAAATTGCCCACTTGTGACAACTAAAAGAGGGGGGCAGGTCCCTTGGGGTACAATTGCTGTCCTTCCATAATTATTTATTTAAAACATGCACTACACTGCCTCAGGAGATTTTCTCACTTTAAGAAAAATGCTATGTTATGGCATGTTATTTTTCTATAGCGCTACATTTCCATTGCAATGGCATTGGAGCGCTATTGGGTTTGGGCAAGCTTCATACCCATATGTGAAAACTTCTACTTTAAATTTATATTTGAATCTAGTAGGCAGTTAAGGGTCTGGCCTCCTTGTTACAATCAAAATGAGGTCCTACTCCTTTACTCACACACTCGTGTTCTTCTAAGACTTCCTGTGAATATATTAGAGCCACTTGCATTACTGAAAATGTAAAAAAGCAGCTATGTGATCATTATGTCCATCACAAAAGCAACCTAAAGTCGCTCCAAGTCAGCATGTTTATGTTTAGCGCTACATAACAAATACACAAATCATCATGTTCTGGGATAGGAGCCGAGTGTTTAGTGTCTACAGATGCTCATGTCTACTGCACAGCTGTGTGTACAAGGGGAATCAGCCGAAAGAGTCCTGTGGCTTCCTGAAGTGTGTGTCTCTCTGAGTGGCTGGCTCAGATTAAGGCGCTTCTCTTGTTATTCACATCTGACTTTTCATGTGCTTCATGTTTAATTTCTGACAGATGTACGCTTGCTTATGCATGCACGTCTTGTTTTTGCACGCTTCAGCACAATTTACCATTATCTTCAGATTCTCTCTTTTCAGTCTGATGTTCAGTTTTGCCAAAAAACATAAAATTAGCTGCAAGTCCAAAAGTTGTGGAGATAAGTGTGTTTCAATGGGTAAATTGGTTTTAGGAAGGCTATACAATCACAGAGGTGTCGATCCTGAATACTGACTACAGAATATAATGGGGTACTAATATCATAGACAGAATATCGATGGACAAAATATCAAAAGGTAAATTTGATTAGATTCTATATACCTAACTCCCCAAACATGTACCTAGACGATATATATAACGTCAAGATACATAGCTGTAGAGATACGAATAGCAAAGCTATACTTTCCTTGGTGCAGTTACGTGTTGATATTTTTTCCTTCGTAATTTAACGAAGATGTTTGTGTGCCATGCTATTCTTGTACTTGATATTCTGGAGAACAATAATTCAGAGAAAGATGAGGGCATCTAAGCTTTGTGGATATCTGTCTACAATTTGCAGATATAGTCACATTTCCCTGGGATTTTCAGAATTCCAGAGTGTATGCCTGAGAAATTTATAAAAGGGTACTTCTACTCTTGTACACCTACTTTGTCGATTGTCCTTTGGGCAGACAACCCACAAGGGTAAGTATTGCAACGTGTGTGTTTGTGTGCCCTCTAAAAAATATGTGGGTGTTTGGAACACTTTCCTACCCAATTTGAACTTCAATACAAATTTGATCGAACTATGTTAATAGATACAAATAGGTTTCAAAAGGCCATTGGTTAAAGCCGTTTGTAAAGTTAGTTAATAACCATAAAAGTAATACTTTGTTGGTGTTCTCTAGCATCCCAGCTGGCTTCACAACTCTGTAGCCATTCACTAGGAACACCCAAAGTAACCTGTTGTCTGCAGGAAACCTACTTTACTGGCAGATTTTCGTTGTTTATAAGTATTATTTAGAGTTACAAATCCTACAAATCCCGATTATCTGAAGTTAAATTCAGTAAGTTTGAACATAAATGTCACTTTCTTTGTGGTAATATGTGTAAATTATGGCTGTATGTATCTATATCAAATGCTGCTGACAATGATAAGTCATACACGTATGACTTCATCTTCAGTGCTACTTTATAATACTTCTATGGACATAAAAGTCTGTGAATTATAGGTATACGTTTTACCACGCAGATGTTATGCAGCTCTGTTGCTAACAATAGATACTGAGAGGGGTTAGGATATGCCCCTTTCAAACCACTGACTTTATTCAGTCATCCTCTTTCAACCATTGGCTTGAGACTTTGTCAATCACGTCTTGTCTTAGTCTAGTGGAGTATTCTTCTCTCACTTAACTCTATTGGGGTGGGTGTGTGTGTGTGCGCGTGGGTGTGTGTGTGTGTGTGTGTGTGCGCCATACTCCAGTGCCTGCTCTGAACTGCATGGGGGGCTACTTTACAACAATAACCATCTCTGAAAGCTCCATTCCATCTGCATGTTGTGTCAGCTTATAAAACTCGGATTTATTGGCTCTGCCAGAGCTTGTTTTAAATTACAGTACCACAATGTGTGCTTCTTCAAAGAACACCTTTATGATAATGAGACACAAATGGCTCTGCACTCAACTATATAAGTGGATTAATAAGCAATGGATATTAATGTCCATAGTCCATCACAAATAAGAGCGAAATGGTATCACCCAAATAAACCATTGTGCAAGTCGTTTTTTCTGGAAAAAGTTTCTTTTTATTCTTTAATTCAATGGTTGTTTCTTAAAACCACAGCACACAATTTGACAGCCGACACGTTTCGTCCCGCCTTGGACTTCTTCAGGGCTACAAATATACACAAAACAAGACTTATTTACAACCTATACATATTTAAAAACATATTTACAATGCATAAAGAACCAGACATTACATGGAGTACTTTCCATAAATTTGTATACAAATATTCAGTTGTGACTAACATGCTGTACATTTTAACTCCAGGGAGATAACCATAACACAGCAATTTGCAAAGATATTTCACATTTGTTACATTTGAAATAGCATTATGTATGTTGTGCACATGTTTACACACTTTCAGGGAGGTGTTCAGTAGAACAACTTATTCACAAATTTGTTTACGCTTTTTTAATGGTTCGGTAACTTATCCGTTTACAAACATTTCATCAAGTAACCACTCAATCAAAAGGAGAGACAGTAATAATGCAAAAGGAATAGTAAATTTACGTAAAAGAATAATCTGGGTAATATTGTAACACTAAATTTATCTAACATACCTTAGCATGTCAGAAACATGTTCCACGTGTTCTCCATGTCAGGCTTTAGTGTGGTATAAAAATGGTACGAAGAGTAGATCTGTAAAATTGTTGAAAGAAAAACTCACTTAAGTATTGCTTCAAAAATAATTGAGCTGATAAAGAAAAGGGATATATTATTGGACAAGTTGTCCCTTAATGACAGTATGTCACCTAAAGTGCATATATATATTTTCTTGTATCCGTGACCTTATAAAAAGTTGCGGGAAGATGGAACCTATAGTTGGGACCCTCACCAAGAAAAGTCATCCCTTGGATCTGTATATTAACTTACACAGCAAACAATTACATTATTCTGAACACTTATGGAAATCCAGATTTTTTTTAACCATTGCATTATTTGCGTTGGATTGTTTATGTTGTAAATGTCATACACAAGATAATTGTATTCATACTCAATGAGCACATATTTAGTGCACAAATGACCCATACCAGAGCCTAGATCAATATTAACTTTGAAGAATAAAACAAATCAAATAGAGGGATAGGTCATCCTCAAGCACCCAATGTATGCAGTTTCGTGACTAACGACCGTATAAATCCATAGGCATTGATTTATTGGAGTTGGGTCAACATTTGACATATTTGTTAGACCCTGACCCAATCGCAAACTAAGTTATTCCACAGGTTTAAACCAAAAGTTTCTGCCCAACCATATCCGATGGCCATTGATTAACAACACGTGCATCAGATTACCAAAGACCCAAAGGAATTACTTCACAAAAATGGCGTCATTTAAAGGCTAGCATGCCCGTAATTTGTATACACAGTGTCGACTGAGTTTTAAAATGAAAACGTTACGTTAATGCTCCGATTCTATGGGAAAGTCATGCCGAAAACCTAATTGGATGTGTCCATGTGATAATCATAGGTACATTTTTAATGCCTAACTAAAATAAAGCTTTCTGCGACAAAACCCTTGTCTTGGCCAGAAAAATGTGCCTTTAAATATATTAAACTCAGATTATTTATATCAATGTTTCTATTCTAGACAGAATCCATGTTTGGCAACCAATCAGACTCACAAGCAACACGTTAACAGTACCCACTGCAATTTGCCTTTATCAGGATCTTACAATATACAACATATATACATGACTTATTTATGTTATTTGTTATTATAAAGCAGTATGCTCACGTTTTAACCGTGGCGGCAATTCCGCCGCGGTGCGGCGGTTTTATTGAGTGGGCGGGGCCGCGTCGGCCAACGGACGTGCGCAGCACTACGGAGGTAGTGCTCGCGACGGCCGTTGGCCGACAGAAGCAGCGAAGGGGTTAAAAATAGGAAATAACTTTGTTACACTACGTATGGAATTCATAGTAGTACAATACATCGTGCATCCTTTACTCTAGGTTTCATTAAAATAAGTTAAAGTGTTGCAGTTTGAATCCTTTTTGATGTGGTTGTTGCACTCTCTCAAATGAAATTACTATTTTCACAGGTTTTGGCACTTAATCTGCCCTGGCACCACCAAGAACTATATCGCAAATCATGCAAACTGCAAACCGCAAATATACACAATGGAGCCTATTTATGAGGCTGTTTGCGTCACTCAGGCACCACACAATATGGGGCAAAAGTGACGCAAACCTTAAGACAGATTTTTTTAAGCCACGCAAAGTCACTTTGAATGGCTCTGAGTGGCTCCAAAAATCTGTAGAAACGCAACGCAATGCAAAACGCTGCATTGTGTTAATCTGCCCTGGGAAGTCGTTCCATGGGTTGCATGTGTGTTCCCATGAAACTCCTATGGTTTATGATGCATTCCCAGATTGACAAGCACTTGTAAACCTGGGAAGGTGCCAAAATCCTACACCTTCGCAGGGGAGGAGTAACGAGGAGAAATATTTCTATTTCTCCTTGTTTCTTCCTCTTTCTATATGTGCTGAAGTACGCAGCATACATAGAAAGAGAAATATGCCTCCCAGGATTGTTTTTGTGCAGTAAGATGCCATTTCCTGCATAAACACAATCCTGCATGCAACACAGGCACCCTTGCACCATGGTGCAATGGTGCCTGCATCGGCGCTAGACAGTCAAAAGGGCGCCAGCGTAAGGAAAAGGGCAGGAATGCGCTGTATTGTCTAAAATATGGCACATTCCTGCCCTTTCCCTGTCACACAGTGCAGCGCAACAGGGTGACTTGCTGTGCTGCACTGTGTGTCTTCCCCATAAATAGGTCCCCATGTCTTTTTCAAGGGTCAGCTGCGCTCTTACTTGACAGCACTTGAACTTTTTCACAAGTGTTGTCCATTGGGGCCCTATCCAACTCACATCCTCGCTATCCCCATCAAGTCTGACTGCAGTATTAACTCTGGATAACTTGGACAACTGGTCGATTGTAAGGTGATGGGGGAAGTGATGTCACTTGTACTCCTGTAAGTGCGGCAGGGTCTCCAGGGAGAAATTATGCTTGTGGGGCCACCCAATCTCTGGGAATGTACAAAGATTCTCTTGCCAGATCTGCAGCACACAGAGAAAGAGGAACAAAACGAGGAGAATTAAAGCTATTTCTCCTTGTTACGCCTCACCTGGGGAGGTATAAAATGTTGGCGCATTCCCAGGTTCACAAGTCCTTGTAAATCTGGGAATGTGCCATAAACCATGGGAATTGTGTGAGAATACCCACCGCAACGCCCATGGAATGCTTCCCTTGCACAGAATAAGGCAACGCAGTGATTTGCACTGCGTTGCCTTACTTCAGATTTTTTAATCCATTCAAAGCCACGCAAAGTGGCTTTGCGTGGCTTCAAAAATTTTACTTACAGGTTTGTGTCACACATGTACCACATTGCGTGGTGCAAGCATGATGCAAAGATCTCATAAATTAGCCCCTGGATGTTGTTAATCGAGCAGCAGTAGGTAAGATGAACATTGTCTTGCACTGTCCGCTTGAGAGAGTTCTAATGCATTATTTGCTCTTTAAGCTACCCCACTGGTTTCCTTCTGAGCTGTATGAATCACTTTGGTGGCCATGATGCCTGCCATGAACTTTCATAAAATTCAACCTAGCTTAGCAGGATAAGGTGCAGCCTAACAGTTTGCTTGACCTTTCTGAGTTTGTTTTTGTAGAAGTTTTGTAATGAGCCACATAAGTTGCCTTGCAAGAATTACTGAGCACTCTTGGTAAGCAGAGTCCAAAATGCAACAGAAATCCATTTGATAATTAGTAGTCTCGAACCCAGGGGCGGCTCCTCCGCTAAGGCAGAGGAGCATCGCCCCACTGCTGTCAGAGCAGTGAAAAAAGCGAAATAAATGATGATAATAACTTTGTTATTATCATTTTTTTTTTCTTAGCTACGGGGCTAGGTTATGGTGGGGTGGAGCTTGGGTTGCAGGGGGTAAATGGTGGGCACACTCTAAGTGCGCATGATCATGTTCCCCACCAGGCTGTAATGCACAGCCTGGTGGGGAACATGCACAGGCTCATAGTCCCCGTCTGAGTGCCAAACCACGGTGCTCAGGCCACTCACAACACTGCATGTAGCATTGTGATTGGCTTAGGGGAGCCTGTGTGTTTGCTACTTCTGTTCCGGGACTCGTCAGAAGGGAAGTGGAGGAGAGACGCGGCCGGCCGAAGAGGTAAGTGTTTTTTTAATAGTTTGTTTTTTTCATCCCCCGCTACCATCCCGCCACCCCTGTGCCCTTCCAGCTGCCACTGATCGAACCGAGTACAAGGTCAGTCTCTAATCAACTTGCTGGTCAGTTAGAGTTCTTATTTTTGATGGTTTGCACTCATAAACCGAGGAACATACACCAAATACTATAATCATATTCAAATAGAGCTTTTTATTTAGTGGGGCACTATGGGTTAACTTAAGTGGAGGCAACCAGATGAATTTACTCATGTGCACGGCGTTCTGCAGTTATGCAGATTATTTCATTGATATAGGACCACAGGCACAACATATTTGTTTCAGCACACTTTTCGTGTTCATGTAACTGAATGGAACATTGGAGAGTATAGATCTTATGATACACAGAACGATGCTGCTTGTTCAGTCATACAGACCATTTGAAGGCTTCAAGGACTGGGGTGGTGAGAGAGGAGGAGCACTGGCAATGAGCTACTTTAGGGCAGGATTTGCTGTTTTGTGCATTGGGAGGTGCATGTTGATAAGTTCTCTGCATTTTAATATGAGTGGCTGGTTGTGCATGTGCCTGCATACAATATCTCCTGCTGCAGCACCAGTTTGGAGTTGTTTTGTTTCAAGTTTCTTTTCAGCCTTTGCTAAACTGATGCTATTCACAGCAGGGAGGGCTGCAGCATTGCTCCAAGCAGGAGCACCCACAACAGGAGCACAATGAAGTGTGAAATCTTTGCACTGTATTATTCCTGAGCAAGCAATTAAGGACAGACAAAAGAGCTAGCCTAGACAAGAATCTTCATCACATGGAACAACAGAAACTATAGCCTCACCTTCACCCCTACCATTCACCAAATGGCAGAGCTCAGGAAGAATTAATCAGCAGCCACTCACTAACAAAGTTCATGGAATATTTAAAGGAAGTCCTGTCTCCACTCCACTCACTTCAGTGTCTGAATATGCACTTTCCATTCACAGGAATGAAGGCATAACATTTCCATTTTCTGCAGAGGGTCTCCTCTTCCCCCAACTTGTGCCATTCTAAACCAGAGGCATCCAAATGGATCCACTTTGCTTTTGTATTTAATGCAATATTACAAACTTTAAGGGTTTAAGAAGATATCCGCAGAATCTCCTTTCAATGTTTACATTATTTGTCCCATATTTTCTCTCAATTTTATATGATCATTAGGTTGCTGCTTTCTGGAAGCGCTGTATAATTCTCTTAATATTTCCCAATATATTCATCTTAGATATATGCATCCAGCTACTTACACTTCCAACCCCTGAGATGATCAGTTGTCCTTGCTGAAGCAGTGATGTAGAGGTAGCCGAGCAGTGGATAGCTTGTTTATCTGAGTCTGGTGCCTATCAAAAATACTAGAACACTGTATCACACACAAATAATGTTGTTTCTTTTTACAGTGTTGCATCTTAACTCAAAAGTTCTCCTCTATATTCCTAAAACCCTCCGTGAAAAACTGATCTTCACTTGTAACTTCCAATTGCCTCCTCTCCTTTTTGCTTTCACATGCCACTCTAATACTTCCGACCCCCTACACACTACCTGTCTCTGAGCACAGTCTACTCTGTCACTTATGTCTTTGCCTTATTCTCTATTATTGCAGTTCTGCAATTTGTCCGCATCTTATACTAAAGATGACAACAAATTCCTTTGTAAATAATACCCATGGATGCCCTCTACTTCATTTATTAGTCCAACCAACCATCTGCATCAACTCACATCACCCCTACTAATGATCATAACTCCTAATATTTTAATTTACTACAAAGAAACTTAAGTAAATGCATGGAATTGTTTTCACAAGAGAACAAGATTAATCCAAATAACCAACAGTAAACAGTAAAGTATCTACTAAACTTGGGTCCCGGAACAGCTTTCTGCCCAGCGTAAAGCGCTTCAATGCCTCGTCAGGAAGAGTAAGGGGCATATCAGCAAGGGCCGGCGATAATTATCGCTAAGCGCACTTAGCGCTAGGATAATTATCGCCGGCTATCGCTGCTTTCTATCGCGGAGATAGCGTGCTATCAGCAACGCTTATCTCCAAAGCGATAGAAATGCAAGCGATAGCTGGAAAACAGTGTGATTATCGCTGGGAAACCAGCGATAATCGCACTGTGACCGGCGATACCTTGCTGATAGGGCAGGGTGGTCTTAGCCATGTAATCCACCTCCCATTGGATTACATGGCTAAGTCAGAATTAAAGCATGCGTAAGGAAAGTAGCGATAACCGTGGTTATCGCTACTTTTCTATCGCTATGCTTGTTAGCGATTCCCTTGATAATAGGAGAAATGTCGCTAGCGACATTTCTCCCGTTATTCTGGGGGAACGCCCACTTTGCATCTCATTAGAGATGCAAAGCTGGGCGATAAGGAAAGGGCGAAGAAGCATGGATTCACGCGTTAGCGTGTCCTTGCTAATAGGGCGTTAAAATTATCGCCGCTTTTCGTCCGAAAACGGACGCTAAAGCGGCGATAATTTTATCGCCAGCCCTTGTAGATATGCCCCCAAGTTCTATATATATATGCCATTACAATTGCAATATCACAATTTGCATATTTACAAAAAATGATCTTGAAATTAAACAATTTCAGTTGAGATTGCTAAAAGAACCAAGAAATTGCCAGAAATCATTGCAATTACGTAACACAGCAACCATCTCAGCACGATGCACTGTGTTGAGATATAATTAAGGACACTATTCTTCAAGCAAAGGGAATTCAATCTAGACTCCATGGAGACAAAAGTATCCTGCTTTGATCCTTTCTTTCCCTTGCCAATGTCCTTAGTTATCTGAATTATATTGTTTATATTGTTTAATTGTATACATGAAAAAGCCATTGATTTCATCAGGTCTTTTGTATTTTTTATCCTGCCTATATTTGTAACAACATGAAAGCTAAGCCAGTGGAAGACATCGCTCATATTTATTTTGAAAAGTATCAGTGGGATTTGGTATCAATCGCTGTCATAGACTAACCACTGTTGCCAATTTGCTGGCAAAACTATGCAACTCTAAGAAACACATCAAAAGGAGGAGCAATCGAGCCAGGAACATTTTAGTAATCAGGTTACACAAAAGAACATAAGGTATCAGTGATTTCTGTGCTCAGCTACCATGTACAAAATGTGATCTTGGTGCTAACTCCTGTGACCTGAGCTGACTGGAAACACCTGAAGGAAGATCAAGTATACGACTTGAATCAAAACAGTACGAATCAAAAATTATTTTTCATGAATTGTTGCAAATTTGAACGTCAACATGATAACTTGCCCATAGGTTTGTTCAGATTTTTTTAAATGATTATTATTCCCTTCCTACGTAGGTCGCATAGGCAGTGCCCAACAGGCTGGTCTGACAGGTCAGTGTGTGGGCCATTTTTTATTTAGCTGTTTCTGTGCATTTTTATGGCCTCCTGTGCCAGTTTCTACTGTTAATTTCTCTGACTACAAAAACAAACTTTTACTGCAGCAAGCTCAAATCCATGCAGTCTTCCAGCCTTGCAAAACACTAATACGGTGTGTCTTTACAAATTCAAAACTTCCCCAATTTGCAAACATGGCCCTAGTTTTAGTTATCTGATTCAATATTGGGGGCCACTTTTATTTTGGTTCCCAGACCTATTTTCTGTCAAAATCTGATCCAGCCTCTTATTCCAATTTTCTTTTCCAAGCCACGTTCATTGAAGTTAAAAAGTACCTACGTCAGTCTACTGTACTTACAGTAGGCAATATATTCATTCAACATGGGGGATCAGTTGTTACTATTAAAAGTATCACCAGATTTAAAATGAGTGCAATCATTATAAATGGCAGGAAAAAACCAAGGGGCAGATTACGATGTCGGTCGGAAAGCCTCCGAACGGCATTCGGTTCATCTGAATCCATGTCGGAAGCCTTGCTTCCGACCGACTCGGAAACATATCCGACTGACCGATTACGATGGTTGGAAACTGTTTGGACTGTACGAATCGGTTCCGACCCGCGTCCGAACGGCATTCGAAGACTCCGAGTCGGTCGGAACTGACTCGTACGTCTCTACGGACCGCGTTTCTGACCGAACGATTACGATGTCGGATTCAGGCAGCCTTTATGAATCGGTTTGTCCGACACAGATTGGATGTGGGAATCCGACTTTGGGGACCCGTAGCAGGCCCCCTTCACCCGGAGTGCTCCAGTTGGGGGCCTTGGGTGTACCCAAGGACCCCACTTTCCAACCATGCACAGTGTGGCAGGCACCATAGGGTGCCTGCGACAGGGTGCAAGGTTTTCTGCAACCACCTCGTTTTTCAATGGGAGCCTGTGTTGTCGGTCAGAACACAGGCTTCCATTGAAGTAAATGGGAGTCCGACCGAACGGTGTTCGGAATCATCGTAATCAGCCGGTTGGACTCCCTGAACCCGAGTCGGTCGGAAACCATTCCGAAACCGAGTCGGTCGGAATGCTTTCCGACCGACATCATAATGAGGCCCTAAGTGTTTGAAATTAGTTTTTAATTCAATTTGAAGTTTATGTAAAAGAGGCATCTTATCTCTTAAAAAGACATATTTTAATCTGCTAAATAGCTTTCTCTGGTTGGCTTCAAGGAAGGTAGATAAAACACAAGCCACTTAGCATGAGTCACCCAGAGAGGTTTTTCCAGAGGAGATGCCACTCGAGGCAATACTGAGTGGCCTGGTGTTCCATACCCATGATTACTGAGTGCAGAACTAACTGCCCTTGTTTTACTAGGTACAAAAAAGCACCTAGTAAACCCAGAGAGGTTTCTGCTGACAGTTTCCACGTGCTCAAAACAGGTCACAGTGTCTGTGGAAACGTCCCCAACATTGACAAAACCTGGGCTTTTTGACCTGGTAACTTTAGAACCCTTGCATTATTCTGCAACCCAGGGTCAGTAACTAATGATGGCCAGAAACTGGTGCAGACATACCAACTTAAATCATTAATTCTGACCCCAGTATGTCCTCACACAGTTGCCGGCCATTTCATAATTAGGACCTTTGATTTTACGGGCCCAGTTTGCACAAGGCTCAAAAACAAACCTATCTCCTCTACATATGCATAGCTTAAGGCGAGCGACAAAGCAACACTGCATGCCTACGCATGTTACAGTTTAAAGGTATGCCTGCGTAACTTACTACGAATGATGGAGTAAGCATCATAAATTTAGGCATTTTCATGAGCGTGACAAAAAAGAGGCCCGAGTAAGGCAATTTAAACCAAACTGAAACACTCACAAATGAGTAATAATTCTGCTTCTGTTGATGCCCAAATAGCAAGCCAGACAGACATCGTAAAATTTTCAAAAATATGCAGCATCACATTTCCATCAACGCCACATGCTCTGATGTCTACCATGTTTCATAGCAGTAAGAGTCCTAGTTCCTGTGTTTCTTATTTTTTCTCCTGGAAGCAAGATAGGGAGAGTAGATAGCAACACCCACGTGAGGAAGCAATTGTACTACGCCACAGCTACTGCGTGATCTGCCACTGAAAAAGGAAGACTAGCAGCCAGGGGGTGCATGGTGGTGATGACCACACAATGAAGAAAAGAATAGGCTGAAAAGGTTACCAAGTTAGGGACATGGGAAAAACTCTGCTCTCCGAACGTGCTTTTTCGGGAGAGCAAATGAGGAAGGCTGCCTGCTGGTCCTTCTGTGAGTTTCCATCTCATCACTTTGCATGCTGTAGCAGCTACTTAGGTGCAGATGTTCTCTCAGTATCATACTGTTTGATGCTTTCTCTTTTGGTACTCGTTGTTGATTCTTATTTTTTGACTCACCTCCAATGCTTTGTCTAAACTTTTTGATAAAAAAATGCTGGTGTGCAACAGTTTGGTAACACGTTTCTTCTTCATGAATGGATATTGGCACTATTTTCTGATACATCCTGTTAGACCCGGGGTTCAAATCCCCTACCTCTGCCACCCAGATGCGAGAACCGGGGTTCAAATCCCCTGGTTGGCTGAGGTAGGTACTCGCGTTCCAATACCAGGGAAAGGAAGGTCATCTTCTGAGATAGCCCCGCTCACCCCCTCGGTAGCTTGGCACGAGCAGCCAGGCTTATCTTCAAGGCAAATGTGTAAAGTATTTGCAATCATGCTCACAGCAACCCAATGATGACACCACAAATAGAGTCCACACGAGTTTTATAAAACGAGTATAAATTTTATATAAAAAGATATACGATAAGACCACACGATATAAATCCAACATATGCGTATTTGTAATATTCCTCCTGGCCAGTTGTTAGGTCAGCCAGTCCTTATCAGTTCTGGCAATATTAATGAGCACTTCTAAACATCCTACTCTAATCCTAACACCCTGTTATGCAGATCGTAATGCTAGAATCAGGTACTGCTGCAATGTAAAAATAATGCAATGCGTACGCAACAATCAGGCACTTTGCGATGTAAACATAATGCAATGCGTAACACAACCACCAGGTACGTCGTTATACAGATGTAAGGCAATGCGTAATACACTAATCAGGTAGTTCGTTATGCAGAAACAAGGCAATGCGTCATACGACAATCAGGTAATTCGTTATGCAGAAACAGTGCAATGCGTCATACACTAATCAGGTAGTTCGTTATGCAGAAACAGTGCAATGCGTCATACACTAATCAGGTACTTCGTTATGCAGAAATGATGCAATGTGTAGTACGACAGTCAGGTACTCCGTTATGCAATAATGGAATAATGCGTAATACACTCCGGCACCGATCACTGTGCCGTAGGCAGTCTCTCCGCCTCTCCTTCTGACTTGCAGTCAGACTCTCAACAGTTGCCCCCAACACAGGTACGATTTAACCAAAAAGTGCAGCTCCGCACTCCGGCCCCTGTACTGCCACTCCCTTGGCAATATGGGCCGCAATACGAGCCGAAGCAGAGGCTTGCGCTGCCGGAACGAGAGAGAGGCTGAGAGCGTCTCCCTCCGAGCCCGCACCCCGCCCCAGGAGTCGACACACGTTACCTGGGGGGCGCGAACTCACTCTCCTCTCCTCGTCCAGCAGTTGGGCCTCCAATGTAATCTTTGTCAATTGGCAACGGCGGGCTCGGGCCGGCGGCTCAGCTCCTCCGGGGCTGCCGGTCCGGGCCGCTACAGTTACGAAGATCTCAGGCTGCCACAGGGCACACGCACACAGCGTCGCTGAGTCTTTCTTGAACTTCGAGTGCACGATCACTGGACACTCCACACGAAGGTCTCAGGCTGCACGAAGATCACGCGTGCAGCGCAGCTGAGACTCACTTTAACTCCGGTGCACACGATAACAAGGCAAATCTTCACGAAGGTCTCACAGTGCCCAATGAACCCGCACACAGCGTCGATGAGACTCACTTGGATTCCGGTGCACACGATAACAAGGCAAATCCTCACAAAGGTCTCACAGTGCCCAATGCACACACACACAGCGTTGATGAGACTCACTTGGATTCCGGTGCACACGATACTGGACAATCCGCACAAAAGGTTCAGGCTGCACGAAGCACACGCACACAGCGTCGCTGATCCTTGCTTGGACTCCAGGTGCCCACGATCACAGGGCACGCCTTACGAGGGTCTCAGGCTGCAACAAGCACGCACACACAGCGCCGCTGAGACTCTCATGGAAACTTTTGTGTTCCTGTGTTTCTGCAACAGGGAGCCAGCTCACCTCGGGCCCTTGGGGATAAGTTACTTCAGGACACAGCACACAGCAAAGTCCTTCAAGCAGGGGGACACAGCACACAGCAAAGTCCCTTTAGCCTTTCCTTGGTTAAAACAGCAAACTGCAGGCCAGCCCCAGAACACACAGCAAGGGTCAGTCCTATCCTTCAGTCTATTCAGTTGTTTCTTCCTTGGCAAAGGTCCTCTTGACCACAAAGTAGCTCCAGTCTTGATCAAGCCATTCTCCAAAGTTCAGGGGCTTCAGCTCTCATAGTTATACCCCTCAATGGCTTTGAAGTCTTTGTATTCAGGGGGCACTGACCCCTGTTCAAACCAGTTCTGGGTGCCTCCCTGCCAGTGACACCTTTATCCTTTGATTAGTGGGGGGTCTGGATTCTCAATCACTCAGCAGGAGATGGGACAATTGTTTTATAGCAGCAACCCAGGCCTCTTCACCTCTAGGGGCTACTCCTCCCCCTACACTCCAGATGCAGGTCAGCCTGTTGCTGTCTCACCTCCTCCCCTGGGTCAAGACATTCCCCAGATCCTATCGCTTTCAAATCCAGACAGTCAATCCACAACCAGGCAGAGACACACAGAAATGTTAGAGCACAAAAACTCTACCACTTCTAAAAGAGTGGCTTCTAAACACACAATGCAAAAACCACCTGCATAAAAAGATGTGTTATTTCATTGTGAGTTCAGGCATACTAAACTTCACCTTTCCATCTTAAGCCTTTGGGAAGATAGGCTGGAAAACATACTACACAGCCTCCCCATCCTGTCCTATGGGCAAGATGGCCTTTCAACAGTGAAAAACGAAATGGAGATTATTTCACTGTCAGGACATGGTACACACCTTAGTACATGTCCTACCTTTCACATGCACTGCACCCTGCCCAGGGGGTACCCTAGACCTACCATAGGGGTGTCTGACATGCATAGAAAGGGAAGCGTAAGGTCTGGCAAGTGAGTGCACTTGTCAGACAACATGGCAGTTTAACAAACTGCGCGCAGGCCCTGCAATGGCAGGCCTGAGTTCCCTTTTTAAAGCTACTTGTGTGGGTGGCACAAATAGTGCTGCAGGCCCACTAGTAGCATTTGCATTGACAGCCCTGGCACACATAGTGCACTTTACTAGGGACTTTACTAGTAAGGCAAACATACCAATCATGGACAACCAATTACCATTACACTTTATACAGGGAGCACTTGCACTTTGACACTGTTTAGCAGTGGCAAAGTGTCCAAAGCATCTAAATTGGCAACAAAATGTCAGGTCTAGGGGGAAAGCAAAAGGTTTAGGGAACTTTAGCCAAAAAGGGCCAAGTCCTACACATCCTAATATTCATGTCAGTGCCCTCTGTTTAATGAAAGAGACTCTGTTCCTCCCTTTCTGGCATGTATGCTGTTAGTGGTGAAGGTGACATTTGCATGATGTGTGATGCATTGGTTCAGTGACTTTATATCGATAATAGCATTGTGATACAGAAATACTGTGTCAAAAATATTGATCACAAAAACATTGTTTCCCTATACTTATAAAGGTAAGTACAAAATTATTTTAAAAAAAATCTTTTCACAACAATCATTATAAAACATATGAATATATCATTTTCTAATATATAAATATAGTTTAAAATAGTAGCTCTTAAATATTTTAATACATATCATTAATATGATGTAAATTAAATACATTTAAGTAACATTTACTATTATATATAAAGATATACTTATATAAACACACACACATAAATATATATGTCTATGTATATTTATATATCCAAATGAAAAGGTGCTCCCCTATGAAGGCGCCACACACGGCATGCTTTTCCCTTCTTTACTACAGGACAACAGATCATTCAGCATTGCTCGTTCCAGCTTTACAATGCGCCAATATCGCCATACGCGTTTCGGTCATTCCTTAGCCCTTGATCACCGGCTTGTTAACAGGAGAACAGGCAGCAGTAAGTAACATCACACTTGTAATGAATTTATAGTTCCTGCCCCAGTGGGCGTATGCACGAAGTGCATTCTGGTCTTGTGGGTTTTCTAAGAAAGTTCTCTCCATAGTGGATGCCGTCGTACTTTCTCCTCAAAGTTTTTTACATACCACAGTTGGTTGCTTGCAACAGACAAAGTGCGGGCCCTGTTAGTTTACATCCTTGCAACTGGGCATGCCGTTCCATCAGCGTCGACCCTGTCGGAATCACTGGCGCTGGGGAACTGCACTGTCAGCAGCGGGGTGCCCTAGCGGCCGGAGCCGGCCACTATACATCCAAATGAAAAGGTGCTCCCCTATGAAGGCGCCACACACGGCATGCTTTTCCCTCCTTTACTGCAGGACAACAGAGCATTCAGCATTGCTCGTTCCAGCTTTACAATGCGCCAATATCGCCATACGCGTTTCGGGCATTCCTTAGCCCTTGATCACCAGCTTGGCAACAGGAGAACAGGCAGCAATAAGTAACATCACACTTGTAATGAATTTATAGTTCCCGCCCCAGTGGGCGTATGCACGAAGTGCATTCTGGTCTTGTGGGTTTTCTAAGATTTATATATGCGGATATATAATATAACACTATTATTAAAAATATATATTTTACATTCTATTACATTTTTTGTGTTTTTTTATTTATTACTTAAAAAATCATATACATATATGTATATATGTAAATCGAAAACAAACAAATGGTAACAAGCCTATTCAGGAAGGATACGGCAGGCAATACCTTGCTTCATGCAAACAGTAACCCCCCAATGCCCCTACGGACCAGTATCCCATATGGGGAATTCCTTAGGGCCCGCAGAAATTGTAGCACTGAGGAGGGCTATATGAAAGAGCAACAGATCATGAAAAAAAGATTTATTCAACGCAGCTACAGTAATAAAGTAATATCTGCAGCCACTAAAAAAGTTAAAGGAGTAACGCGCAATGAGGCGCTATTCTCCCCTAGAAAGGATAAGACGTGCGAGGACAAAGTCCCTAGAATGATCACTACCTACAATACCAGATCCAATATCATAAAGCGCATAATGAAACGCCATTGGGGCCTTTTGGAAACAGATCCTATAATTGGCACTTGCATTGGCAAAACACCCCAAATCACCTATAGGAAATCCAAATCCCTTAAGGACCATTTAGTACACAGCTACCAGAGTAAACCCATTATCAATATATTGTTAGGACTAACCAAAGGATTTATCAAATGTAATACGTGCAAAGCGTGCAGATATAGCAGCAGCAGGGAGAATTACAGCACTTGCATGGGTAAAACCAAACAGATTACAAAGTTTATAACATGCACCAGTGACTATGTTATATATGCATTGGAGTGCCTGTGCGGCCTTAGGTACATCGGAAGTACCAAACTACAGTTAAAGACTAGAATCCTGCAACATATGAGGGCAATCACTAATGTAGACCTAAGTTACCCAGTTGCAAGACATTTTCAGGAGAAACACCAAAGTAATAACAAATTGATGGTATTTTTTGGGATGGACAGAATTGTACAACATCCAAGAGGCGGGGACAGAGAGAAACTGTTACGTGTCACTGAGTCCAAATACATAATTGAGCTTAACACCAAAATTCCATATGGGCTCAACAGTGGGGAAGAGTTAGCAACCCATATAGGATATGGCTGATACCATTTTGCAGCATACCTTTCTTACAGTCCAGATATGTAATATTGTCAGCATTGCTGTTTTATTCACTTTCACTTTTTATAGGGGGAGAGTTTTTCATGGGTTTGGCTGTATGATAGAAATGTCGGCTAAAACCAGAGACAAGCAGTATGTTATTAGGTGAATCAAATTGTTATCCATCCCGTTATGTCCATGTGTCGCATGAATAGTAATGTGACTATACCATTTTAAGTGGTAGAACTCACTTATCCCCCTGTCCTTTATTTTGCACATTCATTTCCATTATTATTATCATTATCCTTTTATCACACTGTCCATTCACTTTACCACCCATGCTGTGAGCCTGACCCCCCCCCCCGGTTTTTACAAATGGGCTTCTGAGTATTTGGATATTTGCCATTCTTCACATACAGATATCTAAATGTATGGATTCGTGTAATGTATGATAAGTACATTTGGCAATCTGACGAGATGGGGTACATTACCCAGGATTGTTGACTGAAATCACAGTGTCCGCTTTCCTACCTTATCCCATGTTATCATAATCAATGAATTTGTATGGTTTGTAGATGGGATAATTAGATAGAAATGGGGTACATTACCCATGATTGTGCAGTATTTGATGTACGGACACTATATTTTCTTTGGCATTGATTTACGATTCCACAGTTGGTCTTGTTCTATCTGTGCTTATGTCCATACACACGCACCTTTCCTAACCCACAAATGCGGTCGAGGATCTTAAGTGCTTCATGTACTATGTCATGGCTCCTGCTCCACATGCATACATAAAGTCACGCATTTTATGATGAAATTATAAAATAGATTTATTGCGAAATTATGCTCAGTGCAGACTTTAATTATAGCCATCACCATGACAACCAGTGTTTTGCTTAACTTTCCGCGCACAGGAATCATCATGTCTAATTGAATTGATCATGCATTATATACCATGCTGTGTACCTATTTATTTGAGCGTGTTTGTAGATGAAATGGTATTTTCGCACTCAAATTTGATTGTACATGTCGTTATGCATTCTTGATTGAAGTATTTCTTCACTTCCTACTAACAGTGCCCTGTATTTCTATGGGGGGTTTTGCACAGGTCACACACTTGAAAAAGGCTTCGCCGAAACGCGTCGTTTGTGGGCACAATAAACTATTTTGTGCTGTCCTCTGGGGTGCCGCTGTCTTCTTTTTGGGATTGCCTGGAAAGATTCCCTTTGAATATATATCTATATATATATTCACTTAAAAAATCATAGGTTTCAGGCACGTTATAGTTAGAAATTAGCATTTAAAAAACCTTTGAAATTCATTGAAAAAACCATAGGTTTCAGACACGTTATAGTTAGAAATTAGCATTTAAAAAACCTTTGAAATTCACTGAAAAAACCATAGGTTTTTAGGGACAGTTATAGTTAGTTGGACATTTCACTCGTACAAAACCATAGAAATTCCCCAGTTATAGTTAGTTCAGCTAACTATAACTCGCGCCCCCGCAATGCACTGCTGCACATATTACATCACTCATGACATGGTCAGTGACATCACTGATGACATCACTGATGTCATCTCAAATGACATCATGATGACATCACTGATGACATCATCCAGTGACTGTGTGTTTCTGTAAAGTTTAAATATGTTAAATATATCTAGGGAAAGGCGTATTGAAGAATGAGTGGGTGTATAAGTGTCTGAATGGATGATTTAGTACGTGCGTGACTGACTCTACAAGTGAGTGATTAAACGTATCTTACTGAATGCATGGGCTAGTGACTAAACTGTGTGAATGTCTGTATCCGTCTGTTTGTTGGTGTGTAAGTGGATGCATGGATTTGCGAATAGCTACATGAGTGTCTATATGGGTTATTGATTGGTTCTCTGAGCATCTGTATGGCTGCCTGAGTGTTTGTGTGGGTGGGGTGTGTGTGACTCTGTACATAGATGTGTGAATGGGTGATTCACTGGGTGCATGATTTCAAGAGTGCATCTGTGATGGACTGCTTGGGTGGGTGAGTGTGTGTATGGGTGTGTTAGTGAGTGAATGTATATCTCAGTGGTACATGTGCGAGTAACTACATATGTAAAAGGCAGTATATATGTGTGTTAGAGTATTTAAATGGCTATAAGTGAGAGTGTGTGATTGTGAGAGTGGCTGTACGGATGCGTGTGTGCTTGTATCAGTTATTGTATAAGAGCGTAAGAATGTGCTAGAATTTGTATGAGTAAGTGAGCTGGTGTGTGTATAACTGTATAGGTGAGTAAATGGGTGTGTGATTAATTTTTTGCATGACTGACTAGGTGTGTGAGTACCTCTAAGGATGAGTGGCGGTGTGTGAGTGTTTATATAGGTGTATGAGTGCATATGATAGTCCTGTACTGAGTGACTGTAAGTATGAGTGACTGTACGGGTGAGTAAGTAGATGTGTGTGTGTAGACCTAAGAATCAGTGAGTGGGTATGTAGTTATTGGTATTGGAGTGTGTATGGTTTTGAGAATGGCAGTCTGTAATTTAGAGTGGGTGTATCAAAAGTTATATTAGGGTGTGAGAAGATGCATGAAATTATCACATGGATGATGTCATCAGTGATGTCATCAGTGATGTCATTTGAGATGTCATCAGTGATGTCATCAGTGATGTCAGTGACCATGTCATGAGTGATGTAATATGTGACGTCATCAGCAGTGCATTGCGGGGCGCGAGTTATAGTTAGCTGAACTAACTATAACGGGGAATTTCTATGGTTTTGTACGAGTGAAATGTCCAACTAACTATAACTGTCCCTAAAACCTATGGTTTTTTCAGTGATATTCAAAGGTTTTTAAATGCTAATTTCTAACTATAACGTGTCTGAAACCTATGGTTTTTTCAGTGAATTTCAAAGGTTTTTTAAATGCTAATTTCTAACTATAACGTGCCTGAAACCTATGATTTTTTAAGTGAATTTCAAAGGTTTTTTAAATGCTAGTTTCTAACTATGCCTACAGAGGTAGGACATGTGAAAAAAGAAGAAAAAACGCACAGAAAGAAGCAAAAGAAATGCAGAAAGAAGCAACAGAAGTCCACAAAGACGAAGAAAAGTGCAGGAAGAAGCAAAAGATGTGCAGAAAGAACCAACAGAGGAGCAGAAAGAGGCCTTGTTGCAAAATCATCCTGTGCCCACAACTTTTTCAGACGGGTACTGGTGGTAACTGACTCTGACTAACCAGAGCCAGTGCTATGCTAAAAGACACTTAGAATACAGTGAAAACACCTACATACACTAGGGAACACTATGCGTTGGGGTACCCCTGTGATTAGCATGACCTCCTCTGTAAGTCCCTAGTACATAATAGGGCAGGGGATTAAAACTACCTCTTAAAACGCGCTACAGGGCGCGTTTGCACAGTGGTAAAGGGAGGGGGCCTGAGGTGACATGGGTGCAAACGCACCCCGTGGCGCGTTTTAAGTTGCGGGATTAAGTCCCCTTGAATCCTGAGGGTCCCTGGGGCCCAACTAGCCCCCAGGTACCTACAGTTAGGACCACAGAGCTGAGTTGCAGAGAGGCGTACCGAGGCCACGCACCTTTTTCACCTCTCTGCAACGCAACTCTGTTGTGCTTACTGAAGGTACCTGGTGGGCTAGTTGGCCCCCAGGGTCCCTCAGGATTCAAGGGAATTAATTCCCCAACTTAAAACGCACCACAGGGCGTGTTTGCACACATGTCACCTGAGGCCCCGCCCTCCCTTCACCACTGTGCAAACGCGCCCCGTGGCGCGTTTTAAGTTGGGGAATTAGGTCACCTTGAATCCTGAGGGTCCCTGGGGCCCAACTAGCCCACCAGGTACTTCCAGTAAGAACCACAGGCCTGCGTTGCAACGCCTGTAACAAATTGTGCAGTTGTGTTTAAGTAGTGAAGGGGGTCGTGCTGGGGGTAGTGTTTTAGGGTTTAGGGTAGTGCAGTGGTGTTTGTGTAGTGTAGGGGGTCATACTGGGGGTAGATTTAGGGTTTAGGGTAGTGCAGTGGTGTTTGGGTAGTGTAGGGAGTCGTGCTGGGGGAGTGTTTTAGGGTTTAGGGTAGTGCAGTGGTGTTTGGGTAGTGTAGGGGGTCGTGCTGGGGGTAGTGTTTTAGGGTTTAGGGTAGTGCAGTGGTGTTAGGGTAGTGTAGGGGGTCATGCTGGGGGTAGTGGTTTAGGGTTTAGGGGAGTGCAGTGGTGTTTGGGTAGTGTAGGGGTACTGCTGGGGGTAGTGTTTTATTGTTTAGGGTAGTGCAATGGTGTTTGGGTAGTGTAGGGGGTACTGCTGGGGGTAATGTTTTAGGGTTTAGGGTAGTGCAGTGGTGTTTGGGTAGTGTAGGGGGTACTGCTGGGGGTAGTGTTTTAGGGTTTAGGGTAGTGCAGTGGTGTTTGGGTAGTGTAGGGGGTCGTGCTGGGGGTAGTTTGTTAGGGTTTAAGGTAGTGCAGTGGTGTTTGTGTAGTGTAGGGGGTAGTGTTTTAGGGTTTAGGGTAGTGCAGTGGTGTTTGTGTAGTGTAGGGGGTCGTGCTGGGGGTAGTGTTTTAGGGTTTAGGGTAGTGCAGTGGTGTTTGTGTAGTGTAGGAGGTCGTGTTTTAGGGTTTAGGGTAGTGCAGTTGTCTTTGGGTAGTGTAGGGAGTCGTGCGGGGCTAGTGTTTTAGGGTTTAGGGTAGTGCAGGGGTCTTTGGGTAATGTAGGAGGACGTGCGGGGGTAGTGTTTTAGGGTTTAGGGTAGTGCATTGGTGTTTGGGTAGTGTAGGGGGTCATGCGGGGGGTAGTGTTTTAGGGTTTAGGGCAGTGCAGTGGTGTTTGGGTAGTGTAGGGGTCATGCTGGGGGAGTGTTTTAGGGTTTAGGGCAGTGCAGTGGTGTTTGTTTAGTGTAGGGGGTCGTGCTGGGGGAGTGTTTTAGGGTTTAGGGCAGTGCAGTGGTGTTCGGGTAGTGTAGGGGGTCGTGCTGGGGGAGTGTTTGAGGGTTTAGGGCAGTGCAGTCGTGTTCGGGTAGTGTAGGGGGTCGTGCTGGGGGAGTATTTTAGGGTTTAGGGTAGTGCAGTGGTGATCGGGTAGTGTAGGGGGTCATGCTGGGGGTAGTGTTTTAGGGTTTAGGGCAGTGCAGTGGTGTTCGGGCAGTGTAGGGGGTCGTGCTGGGGGTGGTGTTTTAGGGTTTAGGGCAGTGCAGTGGTATTCGGGCAGTGTAGGGGGTCGTGCTGGGGGTGGTGTTTCAGGGTTTGGGGCAGTGCAGTGGTTTTCGGGCAGTAAAGGGGGTCGTGCTGGGGCTGGTGTTTCAGGGTTTTGGGCAGTGCAGTGGTGTTCGGGCAGTGTAGGGGGTCATGCGGGGTGGTGTTTCAGGGTTTAGGGCAGTGCAGTGGTGTTCGGGTAGTGTAGGGGGTCGTGCAGGGTTGTGGTGTTTCAGGGTTTAGGGCAGTGCAGTGGTGTTTGGGCAGTGTAGGGGGTGGTGCAGGGGTGGTGTTTCAGGGTTTAGGGCAGTGCAGTGGTGTTCGGGCAGTGTAGGGGGTGGTGCAGGGGGTGGTGTTTCAGGGTTTAGGGCAGTGCAGTGGTGTTCGGGCAGTGTAGGGGGTTGTGCAGGGGGTGGTGTTTCAGGGTTTAGGGCAGTGCAGTGGTGTTCTGGCACTGTAGGGGATCGTGCTGGGGCTGGTGTTTCAGGGTTTAGGGCGGTACAGTGGTGTTCGGGCAGTGTAGGGGGTCATGCTGGGGCTGGTGTTTCAGGGTTTAGGGCAGTGCAGTGGTGTTCGGGCAGTGTAGGGGTCTTGCTGGGGCTGGTGTTTCAGAGTCTAGGGCAGTGCAGTGGTGTTCGGGCAGTGTAGGGGGTCTTGCTGGGGCTGGTGTTTCAGGGTTTAGGGCAGTGCAGTGGTGTTCGGGCAGTGTAGGGGGTCGTGCTGGGGTTGGTGTTTCAGGGTTTAGGGCAGTGCAGTGGTGTTCGGGCAGTGTAGGGGGTCGTGCTGGGGCTAGTGTTTCAGGGTTTTGGGCAGAGCAATGGTGTTCAGGCAGTGTAGGGGGTCTTGCTGGGGGTGGTGTTTCAGGGTTTAGGGCAGTGGTGTTCAGGCAGTGTAAGGGGTCTTGCTGGGGGTGATGTTTCAGGGTTTAGGGCAGTGCAGTGCTGTTTGGGCAGTGTAGGGGGTCTTGCTGGGGGTAGTGTTTAAGGGTTTAGGGCAGTGCAGTGGTGTTCGTGCAGTGTAGGGGGTCGTGCTGGGGATGGTGTTTCAGGGTTTAGGGCAGTGCAGTGGTGTTCGGGCAGTGTAGGGGGTCATGCAGGGGGTGGTGTTTCAGGGTTTAGGGCAGTGCAGTGGTGTTCGGACAGTGTAGGGGGTCGTGCTGGGGGTGGTGTTTCAGGGTTTAGGGCAGTGCAGTGGTGTTCGTGCTGTGTAGGGGGTCGTGCTGGGGCTGGTGTTTCAGGGTTTAGGGCAGTGCAGTGGTGTTCGGGCAGTGTAGGCAGTCGTGCTGGGGCTGGTGTTTCAGGGTTTAGGGCAGTGCAGTGGTGTTCGGGCAGTGTAGGGGGTCATGCTGGGGCTGGTGTTTCAGGGTTTAGGGCAGTGCAGTGGTATTCGGGCAGTGTAGGGGGTCGTGCAGGGGGTAGTGTTTTAGGGTTTAGGGTAGTGCAGTGGTGTTTGTGTAGTATAGGGGGTCATGTTTTAGGCTAGTGCAGTGGTGTTTGGGTAGTGTAGGGGGTTGTGCTGGGGGTAGTGTTTTAGGATTTAGGGTAGTGCAGTGGTGTTTGGGTAGTGTAGGGGGTCATGCTGGGGGTAGTGTTTTAGGGTTTAGGGTAGTGCAGTGGTGTTTGTGTAGTGTAGGGGGTCGTGCTGGGGGTAGTGTTTTAGGGTTTAGGGTAGTGCAGTAGTGCTTGTGTAGTGTAGGGGTCGTGCTGGGGGTACTGTTTTAGGGTTTAGGGTAGTGCAGTGGTGTTTGTGTAGTGTAGGGGTCATGTTTTAGGGTAGTGCAGTGGTGTTTGGGTAGTGTAGGGGGTCGTGCTGGGGGTAGTGTTTTAGGATTTAGGTTAGTGCAGTGGTGTTTGGGTAGTGTAGGGGGTCGTGCTGGGGGTAGTGTTTTAGGGTTTAGGGTAGTGCAGTGGTGTTTTTGTAGTGTAGGGGGTCATGTTTTAAGATGCAACGCTCCAATACCTGACCAGTCTGCACTACATAAAACTGCAAAAAAACTAAAAATAAAAAGTGTTTTGCACACTTTTGTCATTGGGCTATATGTGGGCTACATCTGGGTAATATTTGTGCTACATTTGGGCTCTTTTTTCTCTGGTGGCCATCTTGGAAGACTTCTTTGTTATGAAGTTTCCTAATTTCCTCATTTACTGCAGTCTTCTCAGTAGGAAATGCTTTCAGTTTTTACTTTGATTCCATCAAGAAGGCATTCAGATGTGTCTCACATTTGCCATAAATTCAGAATGTTAGCACTCTAGTTGCTCATTAGATCACTGTAGTAAAGCTACTGCTCACCAGGGAGTTAACTGGAAGCCTGCTGCTGGTATTGAAAGTGATTGTTTCAGTCTGCATGTCAGAATTTTCTAATGAAATAGAAGAGGATTTGAGATCTCACTTAAAACATGCCCTAATTTTTCTTTCTGCAGCACTAACCATAATTTCTATTTCAAAAAGAACCCCCTCATTTTGTTCCTTTTTAAATTAAATGTTTTAAGTGTTACCGGTTTATTCCAATCAAGATGGCTTCAGGTGTGCCATACTTTTGTCATAAGTAAGGCTGTTAGCGCTCTAGTTGTTCTTTAGAACACTCTGGGAAGCTGCAGTAGAACAAAAGGCATCAACTGGCAGGCTGCTCCTGTTGAAATATAACAGGAAGATATTTGAGATCACACTTGAAACATGTCCTAATTTTTCTTTCTACAGCACTAACCATAATTTCTATGACAAAATGAACCCCATCATTTTGTTCCTTTTTAAATTAAATGTTTTAAGTGTTACCAGTTTATTCCAATCAAGATGGCTTCAGGTGTGCCATACTTTTGTCATAAGTAAGGCTGTTAGCGCTCTAGTTGTTCTTTAGAACACTCTGGGAAGCTGCAGTAGAACACAAAGGAATCAACTGACAGTCTCTGCCCTTGTTGGATGTACATGTTTTACTGAGAATGTCAGACTTCATTCTCACATGACTGAGAAAGATAATGTGAATTTACAGAAAATATGCTCTCATTTTAGCTTCTAGGGCACCTTCCAAAACTCTATGGGACAAGCATGTGAAAATAGTTTTCTCTCAAACATGATTCATGATATCCCAGCAGAAGGTTTTTCACAGGGTAAAATCACCTTAGAACACACCACAATTCCTGAAATTAGTATGGTACCATCAACAAATGAATTCTAATGTAACTAAAGTCTGTTATCACCCTTTATAGTTCTCCTTTTGGTAACCCTCAAAATCTTTGATTCACTACAATGCATTTCAATGGGGTACTATCATGTATATTGGTCCCAAGATGGCTGCCAGCAATTCCAGGATGAAGTGCTGACAGCCAATCAGATCTCACGATGACATGTGTGGTTAGGCTCCGCCCAGATATATATGTGATTTTACTTTTGATTTTCTCAGGAACTACTCAACGGATTTACACCATTTAACCAAAAGGCACGACTCTGAACCAAGGGCTAACTTTTTGCCAAATTTGGTGTAATTCCGTTCAGCAGTTTGGGCTGTAGCTGCGACTAAAGGTTCCTATGGAAAATTGCATGGGGAAAACATGTTTTGGGACCCCCCTTTTTTCTCGTCCCCCGCTTGCCGAATCACCCCGAAACTTTCAAGATAGGAGCGGACCGGAGCGGGCCATAAGTTTTGAAAATTTCGCGAAGATTCGTCAACCGGCGCCAAAGTTATTGGGAATAGAATGTTACGGATTTCCTATGTCGCAGATAGGTGTTCAGAGGCCACGCCCCTTTTTACACCTCTCTGCAACGCAGCTCTGTGGCGCTTACTGGAGGTACCTGGTGGGCTAGTTGGGCCCCAGGGACCCTCAGGATTCAAGGAGACTTAATCCCCCAACTTAAAACGCGCCACGGGGCGCGTTTGCACAGTGGTGAAGGGAGGGGGCGGGGCCTGAGGTGACATGTGTGCAATCACGCCCTGTGGAGCGTTTTAAGTTGGGGAATTCATTCCTCTTCAATCCTGAGGGTTCCTGGGGGCCAACTAGCCCACCAGGTACCTCCAGTAAGCGCCACAGAGCTGCGTTGCAGAGTAGTGTAAAAAAGGGCGTGGCCTCTGAACACCTCTCTGCAACGCAGCTCCCTGGTGCATACTGGAGGTACCTGGTGGGCTACTTGGCCCCCAGGGACCCTCAGTGTTCAAGGGGAATTAATTCCCCAACTTAGAACTCGCCAGGGGGCGCGTTTGCACACTGGTGAAGGGAGGGGGTGGGGCCTGTGGTGACATGTGTGCAAACACGCCCTGTGGAGCGTTTTAAGTTGGGGAATTCATTCCTCTTCAATCCTGAGGGTTCCTGGGGGCCAACTAGCCCACCAGGTACCTCCAGTAAGCGCCACAGAGCTGCGTTGCAGAGTAGTGTAAAAAAGGGCGTGGCCTCTGAACACCTCTCTGCAACGCAGCTCCCTGGTGCATACTGGCGGTACCTGGTTGGCTAGTTGGACCCCAGGGACCCTCAGGATTCAAGGGGATTTGATCTCCCAACTTAAAACGGCCACAGGGCGTGTTTGCACACGTCACCTCAGGCCCCCCCCTCCCTTCACCACTGTGCAAACGCGCCCTGTGGCGCATTTTAAGAGGTAGTTTTAATCCCCCTGCCCTATTATGTACTAGGGCCTTACAGAGGAGGGCATGCTAATCACAGGGGTACCCCAACGCATAGTGTTCCCTAGTGTATGTAGGTGTTTTCACTGTATTCTAAGGGGTCGATTCCGATTCGGGCCGGAAAAAGCACCGACCGACTCGGATCCGGAAAAAATACCGACCGACACGTACCCGTGGCGCCCGACACGCCAAGTACGATGCAAGGCGCGAAAAATCCGACCGACACGTAACGAAACCAAGTCGACCGACCGAGCCGCACGGAAAATAGCAATCCGGCCGGAAAAACACGCGAATCCAACCGACCGACACGCACCCGGAACAAATCCGACCGAAACGTACACGCCAACTCCAAACCGCAAAGTACGATGCAAGGCGCGAAAACCACGAGCGAGTCGGACGGACGACAGGCCGTACGACCGACACGCATACAAAACCGAGCCGAAGCAACACAAAACACCGCGACCGACGCGTACGCAGCATAGAAAACTGCACAAACACAGCGTGAACGAAACGGAAAACACCGTACGAGACCAATACAGGGTCCGACTCGGTCACAAGAACGTTTCCAACATACACAAACAACACAAAGGAAAAATCACCCAAAAAAGGCCAAACAAGCAATTACCAAGCCAATAAATACTGGGGGGGGTGGGGACAGAGAACAAAGACACACCCACAACTCCACCTATATAAAGGACACAAATCACTACCATGAGCCTTTGCAAATGCCATTCCACTGCCAGCACCCAAGAGAAAGCAACCACACACCCACAGCTCATCCCTCACACAAGCCACACACCAGCAGCACACCAACAAATACCTACCTCACATACACCCAGCAAAACACACACTCACACACCCTCACCTGCACACCAACACACACATCACTCACCATCACCACCCATCACCATGCCCCCCAAGAAGAATCACAAGTTCCTAGATTGTGAATTGGAAGTCCTGGTAGACGAGATCCTCAGGGTAGAGCCACAGCTGTTTGGCACATTGGTCCAACAGACCCCCATGTCGCAGAAAACCAAGATGTGGGAGAGGATCATCAACAGGGTGAACGCCCAATCACCATGTCGGCGCACAAAGACCGACATCCAGAACAGGTGGTATGACGTGCGCAGGAGGGTACGGAAACTGCTGAAGCAAGACTACATCAACAGCCAACACACCGGCAGTGGCCCTCCTGCCAAGCCAATATACCTCAGGCCCTGGGAGGAGAAGGTGCGGGCCATCCTACCGCCAGTGAGCATATATGGACTAGAGGACATCCCAGAGCCTGGTGAGTACACAACAAATGTACACAATATACTGCCACAAAACACACACACATCACTGTCAAGGGAGAGTCAAACCATGCACTCATAGCAATCACACAGCAACCAGAACAGAATCATCCCAAAATGTGTATGTCAGTCAGAGAAACACAACACATGCCATCAAAAAAGTCAC